>OU426981.1:101143811-102343811 GCA_911387785.2 Aelia acuminata
ACACACACACACACACACAAAAGCACACACACAAAAGCACACACACAAAAGCAAGCACACACACACACACACACACACACACACACACACACACACACACACACACACACACACACACACACACACACACACACACACACACACAGACCATTTCGCGGCACTTGGTTATTTCGACTCAGGGGACCCAAAACGTGTATTTCAGTTGAAAACCGGAAGTCGAAATTTTTCACGATCGCAATACTCCCACTTATTATATATTTTATATAAGTATAGGTAAGAGAAAGTAAAAAATGTTTATAAACATTTTGTTGGTTTTTGAATCGAATTGCTTATCTGTCCTGTCTGAAGGCTTATTGTTTCCCTAGACGACCTATTAATAGTAGACAGTTGGCTAGTACATATTGACGGATTCTATTAACTTCTTTAGCCTCAATGTTCCACCTAGATGGACGACCATAACGTGGTTCTTCTATAAGGATGATGTTGCCACCAAACCGAAGTACAGTTTCATCAGTTATATCACCCTCCCCTTCCACTTCACACATCTTTTGGAGTAGCAGCCGCCCCACTAAATCATTCTTTCCAATAATGCATGAGTACACGAATTTTAAATTACTCTACAACAATTTGAAAAGTAGCACACGAAATGGCATCAGAGAAATATCAAAATTAAGTGAACCAGTAAAAGTTTCTGTTTTTGATAAACAGGGCTGATTAGATTAAAATCTAATGAAAATTATCAAATAAGTTACAATACCTATTACTCAATTATTAGGTAACATAACATAATAATTTGTGTAACAATATAAATCATAATAAAATTAACGAATGTTGACAAAAAAAAAAAAAAAACTCATATTTTGTTGGCAATTTTTTAAACTTTTTTTTTTTTTAAATCCTTGCTAATTTATGAAATCGACCCTTAGCGCACCCGCTGGATCGTAAATCCTCGATAAAGGGATTTATCAGAGGGCGATGAAGCGGTGTAATTCGAACAATAGCAGCCGAGAGAAAAAATTAAATCCGAACGAACCGATTGTGTCACATCGGATCCATTCATTCTTTCATTCAATTCTGGGACTTTTTTGTACATTTATAAGTAACTTGTATATTCACATGATTTTTTAATCTACACACCTCGCTTTGCAGTTGCGTAAGAAACCATCGTTTAGCTTCATAAAACGTCAATGAACTTGTTTAATACATTATTCAAAAATGAGATGTACATGAAAGTCAAGATGAAATGTGAATACATCGCTTTCTTCTACTTTACTCTGTCAAATTTGGCTGTTCATGAACAAATACGTTTTCAGGCTTCCTAACGAAAAGGGAGCAAGATTTGAAGACAGATTTAAACATTTTTTTAGATGTCAAGTCTCTACAGGTAGGTTTGAAGATTCATCTGATATGTACTATTAATCTACATAGGTAAAACTAAAAACTACCCCAATAAACAGGATTTGCATAAATCTAAATTCTTTTCCAAGATTATTTTCAAATGCTTCGGACACCTCAATACATCTATAATTAACCAACTATTTAAACATATTAGTGTAGAGGAACCGCAAATGAGTTTTCTTTTCTACTTCTATATATTTTGAAATCCCGAAATATCAGACTCTCGATTAGAGCAACAATGCAGTGATTAAGCCAGTTTTATATTCATCAGTAAAGCCAGGAATACAACTTGCACTCTTTAATTTTTAATACTTTTTAATTGAAAAATAAAACATAATGCCAAAATCAAGATAGGCCTCGTGAGACGAATCTAAAAGGTATGTAATCGCAATATATTTCTTTAGAGATGAACCGTATAACTAGACTTCAGCCACTACTAATGTAATATATCCGCCACTAAATCTATTGTCAATTCTATTAAGTATTTTTTTTACAATTCCCTATTTCATGAAAAATTGTATAGCATTTGTAATGCCATTGCCGCATATCGCTGTATAGACTCGTAGGCAGTCTTTGACGAACCCCATGGTTGTTAGGTACATAAGATACCGAACATATTACTCCAAAGGACACGTTATCTAATATTCACGAGAGGAAAAAAAAAAATGCCTGAAAGCAACTAATTATAATAAGTCTTTTAGCACAAAGCGCGTTAATCTTTGAAGGTTTAGCGCGCGATTGGAAACGCGGATTCGTTTGGCGACGCGGAACGTATCGGCGGCTCGTCACAAGTCAACCTTGAGGAAATAAGAAACTACGTCCTCGACGGAGGGAGGAAATACGAGGAAATAAGTTGTAAGTCACGACAGAGGATAGATGTACTCGTAAGTCACCAATGAGCAGATGCCTCGGGGAACAGATGGGCTTAGCGAAGAAAATAATAGCGGACTGTTTACCCAACTCGACAGACTTCCTGGCTCTAAAGTTAGCCCGGGGGAGAGAGAGGTTTGTTGTTACAGACCGTTGTTCTATATCCAAGTTAAAACACAGGCCCCGAGCCACGCTCTTCGAGATTACCCAAACTGAGTCCCGCCCAGGAAACGATTACTATGTGAGCACGTTTATTATAAACGTTTAATTTACATTCTCGAGGAGGTTATTATGTCCGAGTTTATAAACACTACGGTACTGGGGCAAAAATAAATGCGGGCCCTCTACTTCGCCAGCAACACAAATTGCTTTTGACCATAAACACAAACTTCCGGCTACAATGTTCAAATATTATTTCAGGATTGAGGAATTAAACAGCCGGAATTGAAATACTGTAGAAGTCTGGAATTTAAATAGATCGAATATTCTTTCTCGTTCTTGTAAAAAGATGAATGAGGGATCTTTACATTATTTTTTTACTAAAATTTTATTAAAGTCTAATAAAACCGTTCTGGAATACAATTAAGTGTATGGTTATAATATCATCAAACAAAGAAAGTTACTGTATAAAAATTGCACAGCTTCCAAACGGCATGTTTTAGTACCTATCAATGATTTCAAATACTTCAACTCTGGAAATGCGGTTTTATTTGTACCTCAATGCTTATTTATTTATTTATTTTACCACTGTCTTACACTTTTCTTTTGTATTGTAAAAATATCATAATTTTTTTTAACACGAAACGGCCTGCAAGGACCAAGTGAATATCATTTCAGTTTCTTCACACCCTCTGCCTTTCTCTTACTCCAATACTTTCTCATCCTCCTGGACTGTTCCCTTTGCTCTTCCTCATTCCATTTTCTCCCTTGTCTCATCTTCTTACCCACAAGAGCCCCAACCCCTTTCAGTTTTTCCTTAAAAAGCTCTCCATCCAAGCAATCTTTATCTGTGAATTTTAGTCTGTCCAGTTCCTCTTTTATTTGCTTAACATAACCCCATACTTTTATAGTTGCAGACTTTGTCAAAAATTTTCTTGTTCTCTCATTACTCATTCTGACCATGTGCCCGTAGAACTTCAGTCTTTTGAAGACAATTTCCTGAAGACTTCAGTCCTGAAGACAGTTTCCAAATATTCCACATTTATGTTATTCCTTTCTTAGATTTTATTCTGTACCCCACTTGCGTTATCTTGGGTCCGTTAATCCTCCTTAGAATCTTCCTCTCAATCTTCAGAATTTTCTCAAGGCTAGAAAGGCTGACCTTTTCCATACATAGTATTACAGGTCTTACTAATGTACAGTAATGCCTTATTGTTGCATTTGAGGACAAATTTTTCTTGTTTTAGATATTTCTAGTGGCAAAGTTCAGTCTTTCCAGTTAGGCTATTCTTTCTTCTATTATAATTATTATTAAGGCCTTATAATTATTCGATTATAATCATTATTATTAAAGAAAATAGATACTCTTTCAATTACGCTGAGATATTAAGTAGAATGTGTCTAAATATTTTTCCCCAAAAAAATATGGAAAAAATAAATGATAGAGAAAGATCGTTTTTTACAGCCAAAGAAACTCCTAGAAAAATAGATAGAGAAACTTAAAAATGTTTTTTTATAAACCGATCTAGCAAAACGTATTGTCAAATATAATAGATTTATGTATGATCCAGAAATGTTCTATATCAGCACGTGAGGTAAACTGGAGGCACTAAGTAACCATACGTAATAAAAAGAATTCAAGACCTAAGCACATTTAAACGATGTAAAATTAAACAGACCGGAAAAATATTTATAGAAGACATATTGTTAAGTTCATTACACTAACGTTGAACAAAAAGCGGTAGATCCAGAAACGGGCTAGCAGTAAATTGCCGTGCACATCATTGATGATCTGTTAAATCAGTGTTTTAGGAAAAAACTTTATAGCTATGCAAAAAGTAAAACTTGACGTATATTACCTGAAAAAATCATTAATGCTACAGCGATAAAACATTTTATAAAATCTATACCAGGACACGTGAAGGAATATCATGGCCGGAGTCGATAAAGTACAACCATGATGTACAAGAAGATTATGGCGCACGGACCAATATTCTACTTCAATCCATAAAGGATCGGTAGTAACGCAATGCAATCCGAACTAAGTCGAAGGGATCATATAGCGAAGAAACCACAAACCAATCCTACCATAGACATCACACATGGACGTTGAGAGATTCCGTTTTTTACTCAGTCTTCGAGATAGGCTCTAAGAACTTTTTGTCGTTGGGGGAAGAGGACGTTCCCGCTTGGATATTATATGTGTCCTCCCTTTTTCTTTTCCTGTCTCCTTTAATAGCCGAGGCTTTCATGAAAATGGATTTTCCCACCTGGCTAGTATGTTTGTCATATTACACTTAATAGCGTTGTACCCTACCTGAATGCGATAACGATTTCTTCAAGAAACAACTAGGAGTTACGACCAGTTCATAAAATTTTCATAGTTAATGACTTACAAGTAGTTCCCTGGCAAGGATGTGATTTATTGAAGTGGTTTTTACGTGGGCATATATTTACATGTTTATATCTAGCAGGACCGAAAGAAAAAAACAAATAAAAACACCAAAGTACATACACTCCAATTTGGAAAATAACTTTAGTTATTGCTAACAGAAGTCTCTAAAAATTCTAATGTTTATGATGTACAAAAATGAGTTTATTATAACATCATTAAACTAAAATTATTAATTTAATAGATGTCAATACTTGAGACAAATTATTTAAATTAAACAGGTTCTGAACAATTCCAACCGTAGATTAGGTGTTTAGGTATGCTAATAGTTGAAAATTATTTACCAACTAAGTTATAAATTTTGTTTTAATTGCCATTAATAACAAATGGCTGAGAGTCTCAGATTAAACGAGCTTAATGAAAGTATTAAATCAAAGAAATTGCTTAATGAGTCTAAAAAAAAAAAGGGAGTAAAATATAAATTTGCATATCAGATGATCGTTTATTTTCTTAAAACATAAACACACCAGCTGATATGTAAAGAGCCAACTTTTTTTTTTTTTTTTTTGCACGGTGACTGGAATAAATACTAAATGAAACCAAGAAAAAGGATAATCATTTTACCTTATAAAAAAAAAATTGCGAGCGTTTTTGTAAAATTGTGTTTAAATAGTATAAATTACATATTTGAGTTGCCACGCGGCATATTTCATTCATTCAATCTTTTGTATCAAACTAATAATTACTAAGGATAAAAAAAATGTACACAATATTAACATTACCAAATTATCATATCAGTACAGTGAAAGAATAGAAGTTTACTTTCCGATTATTTTGTATATTTGAAGAAATACTAAACAACACTCACCCGCTTGTGTAATATAAACAAATAAAAAGTATGTATCAGAGAAATATGGACACTAAACAAGAAAAAAAAAAGTTTCTCGCTTTTTAAATGTTTATTAAAAAAAAATCAATTTCTTTTTTCACTCTCTATGTCTAACTATCAATAACACTGATAGTTAAAACGTATATGCATTCTCCTCGAATTTCGGTAAAAAGGAAAAATTTATATAATAACTAAAATACACCTAAAATTAATTTTTTATATCAACGCTCAGTAAAAAAATGCCTACATAGTGTGAAATCAGAAAATATTGTTTTAAGCAATATAGCTGGATACATTTCTTATACTATGATACAAAATTAACCATTTATAAAAAATATATAAAATTCTAATTTAAACAAATAAAACAAAAATGTGTATATAAAAAATTCATCACTAAGCAGCTTCTGTATGCCTTAGGGCATGGAACCTGTAATATTTAGGCAAACACGACCCTCCCATAGAGTTACTCTGGAACGGAATAAAGAAAAAGAAAAAATACCGTCTCTATAAGTAACGAAAAAACAAGTTTTTGCAATGGTAATAAAATGCATACTGTTAAATTTAATTCAATAAAAAAATTGACATGATGTTTTTTACCTCCAAGATACTGCTATACATATTAACTAGATTCCACAGCAATTAATACAGATCTGAATGCGATCTCTAGTGCAATTAAGAAGAGTGGGCTGAATATTTTTATATTTTCATTACAACCGGCAGCTAATTTCCTGAAGTAATTCCCAATTATTTATTCCTGCCACAAACCACCCACGGAGCCGTGGAGAAAGCCCCAACCAACACCTACACACCGAGCTCACTAATTAATGGAGACCGACCCCGCTAAAATCCGCCGGGGCGACAACAAGGTCTAGACCCCGTTGGATAGCTTCTGCATACCTTTAGGTCCCGCTTTGGTTTTATTTCTTCTCGCTGACCCTCCACACGACCATAAACCACACTAATACAAGCTGCTCTTCACTCCAGCCCTACTTACACGATCCTCTCGACTGGTCGCCTTGTCGACTTTTTATGCAAAAATTAAAAAAAAAGGGACCTTAGCTCTCATTGGTTTCAAGTAATACAACAAAACTAATTCGCCAGGCAATGGCAACGGTAGTTGTGGCTTTAATTTGAACCTTCAAAAGGTGCCCGATTCTCCAGTCTTGAAGCTTAAAAAGAAAATATGACAAAATACCACGCTATCGAGCCCCCGCCCCCAACAACAATATTCTCGTCATTTCCATCACTTCTTATCTAACCATATTAAAAAAATCTGGTGCGTGCGCGCTACACACAACTTTCACTTACCAACTTACTTAGATTAGAAATTAAGTAATTAATGCGTTTTGTTAATTGCCACTTCTCAAATGAACAGAACGGCTTTAATTAGTAGGCTGTCATTAAAGGCGTACTCCGTATGCGTGGGCTCAACGAGTTTTATGAGTTGACTGAATATATATTTTTTTTCTCCTCTTTATGTTTTCTTTATTTTTATCATATCTCATATTTAGCCATTTCTTATTGTTAGGCGTAACGAGAGACAGTTAATTTCTCCATATAAACAAAAACAAATGTATTTTTAAACTATTTTAATAGAAGATAAAAGATTCGACCACGGCCGGGACCGTTTGACCGGCCGTGGTCGAATCTTTTATCTTCTATTAAAATAGTTTAAAAATTATAAATTAACTGTCTAACGATAACTAATTACTACATAAAAACAAATGTACTTTATAAGAAACAAACAAAAAAAAAAGGCCCCCCCCAAAAAAGCCCCCTCAGAACATTTTAATAATGATAAAGCTTCCCTGATATTAAAGAACACCTAATTTTCATTTAACATGACGAATTTGATAAAAATCGTTAAAGCCGTTTTTGAGATCATCGAAAAAAAACGTAAAAATTGGAAAAAAAAATATGAAATAAAGTGCCCGCTCCGTTTGACCAATTTTGATGAAATGTTGGCTATCACATCTTTGGCATATACATACATCACATACCCAGTTTGATCAAAATCGTTAAAGCCTTTTTTTGAGTAAATAAAAAAAACACGTGAAAATGATACAAAATTCATTAAATAAAGTACCCCCTCCGTTTGACCAATTATGATGAAATTTTTGCTGTCACATCGGGGGCATATAAATACATCAAATACTCAGTTTTTTTCAAAATCGTTAAAGCCTTTTTTGAGTAAATAAAAAAACACGTGAAAATGAGACAACATTTATTAAGTAAAGTGCCCCCTCTGGTTGATCAATTTTGATGAACTTTTTACAATCATATCTCGGGCTCAAATACTCAGTTTAATCAAAATCGTTACAGCCGTTTTTGAGAAAATCGAAAAAACTTAAAAAGTTATTAAATAAAGTACCCCCTCCCTTTGAGCAATTTTGATTAAATGTTTGCTGTCACATCGCGGGCATATACATACACTAAAAACCCAATTTCAGGTTCGCACGGTTTATAGTTTTTGAGCTAGTCTCTTCACACGCACGCACGCACGCACGCACGCGCACACACACACACACACACACACACACACACACACACACACACACACACACACACACACACACACACACACACACACACACACACACACACACCATTCTGCGGGACTTGGTTAATTGGACTCAGGGGACCCCAAAACGTGTATTTCCGTTAAAAACCGGAAGTCGAAATTTGTCACGATCGCAATACTTCCACTTACTATATATTTCATATATAGGTAAGCGAAAGTAAAAACTGATATAAACGTAAATTTGATACAGAATGCTTAATTAGTTTGTTTATGCTCGGAAGTATGCTTAGCTAGGGAAGTTTTAGGTTCTTTTATTCCTTTATTTTTATTTTTATATTATGTGCATGAATTCTTGTGGTGATAGATTCTATAGCAGAAATTTTGAGGTGTAATGCCAATATATGCATTTTGGCAATCCTGGCAATTAATTTTGTAAATCAAGTTAGAATTAAGACCAGTTGCAATTTTATCTTTGAGCGGGCTTAAGTATTTAATTAAGTTTCAGGGTTTGTAAGTGATTTTTATTTCATTGATGTCATATTCCATGAAGCTTTGTTTTAGGGATTCATATAAATGCTTTGAATACGTTAGCGTTCTGTACCGAGCCCGGGGGGGGGGGGGGGGGGGGGCATCATTAATATTGTTAGTAGGCATATTTCGTTTATTTATTTCATTCATCATTTTGTCCCATGTGCACAAAACTAATTTCTTAGGATACTCGTTTTTATTCGGAATATCAAAAGTTTGATCCTTTACTTCTTTCAGATATGGGACATTCTTTTACAAACCGAACAGATTTGGACAAAAATTGACCGACATATTTTAGATTTAACTGAAACTTTTTTTACGGGTTCTATATCGAAAAAAAAGAGATACGTGTAAGAGGATTTTTTTTTTATTTTCGATATTTTGAAAAATAAACAAGATCGAAAATTCGTGAATTTGATGATTTATCGGTAATAGCCTATTTTTCAAAAATTCATAACTCCGGTTCTGTTTAAGCTAAAAAATCTAATTTTTTTTTATTTTGAAGGTAAAAAGACAAGCTTTAAGAAAAAAATACTTTCAAAAGAGATTGTCGAAAAATTCAAATTGTTATTAACAATTTAAATGTTTAAATCGGTTTTTAACAGTGGCCCCACCCATGAATCAACTTTTTACTATTTTTATCGTATTCTGCGTCAAATTTTCTATCGAAAACGCTTTTAAAAACGATGGAGAAGTTATTTTTACTGTAAGAAAAAAATTAATTAATTTAGCGCGGTACGTCATATCGACAAGTGGGTCAAATTTTACGGCTCATATTCTTGTTTTACACCGTTTATCTCTTAAATACAAATAATTGTTTCATTGTTTTAATTAAAAAACATATTTTAGTAGCCAAGAAGATGAGAAAAAATACATAAATAAAAATAAATAAAAAACATTGTTGAAAATGAAATTTTTTTATTAGGATTTCGATAATGCATTAGTTAATAAGAACAATATTTGGAATATAAAAATAAATACAATATTTAAAAATAAGACAATGTTTACATTTTCTGTTTAAAATTTTTTACAATATCCTTTTTTTTCGCAAGATGAAAACCGTTTTGCTTCCAATTGCTGTAAAGAAATCGGATTAATACAATGATATTTTAAAGTTTCTTTTATTGTTAAAGCTTTTTGGAAACGTTCGGACAATTGTTTTTTTTCTCATTTGTATTCTTATGCTAAATCAATTAATTTTTTACCGGAGTTATGAATTTTTGAAAAATAGGCTATTACCAATAAATCATCAAATTGTCCGAACGTTTCCAAAAAGCTTTAACAATAAAAGAAACTTTAAAATATCATTGTATTAATCCGATTTCTTTACAGCAATTGGAAGCAAAACGGATTTCATCTTGCGAAAAAAAGGATATTGTAAAAAATTTTAAACAGAAAATGTAAACATTGTCTTATTTTTAAATATTGTATTTATTTTTATATTCCAAATATTGTTCTTATTAACTAATGCATTATCGAAATCTTAATAAAAAAAATTCATTTTCAACAATGTTTTTTATTTATTTTTATTTATGTATTTTTTCTATTTTTTCCCATCTTCTTGGCTACTAAAATATGTTTTTTAATTAAAACAATGAAACAATTATTTGTATTTAAGAGATAAACGGTGTAAAACAAGAATATGAGCCGTAAAATGTGACCCACTTGTCGATATGACGTACCGCGCTAAATTAATTAATTTTTTTCTTACAGTAAAAATAACTTCTCCATCGTTTTTAAAAGCGTTTTCGATAGAAAATTTGACGCAGAATACGATAAAAATAATAAAAAGTTGATTCATGGGTGGGGCCACTGTTAAAAACCGATTTAAACATTTAAATTGTTAATAACAATTTGAATTTTTCGACAATCTCTTTTGAAACAATTTTTTTTTTAAAGCTTGTCTTTTTACCTTCAAAATAAAAAAAAAATTAGATTTTTTAGCTTAAACAGAACCGGAGTTATGAATTTTTGAAAAATAGGCTATTACCGATAAATCATCAAATTCACGAATTTTCGATCTTGTTTATTTTTCAAAATATCGAAAATAAAAAAAAATCCTCTTACACGTATCTCTTTTTTTTCGATATAGAACCCGTAAAAAAAGTTTCAGTTAAATCTAAAATGTGTCGGTCAGAAAGGTGTTCGGTCTGTAAAAGAACGTTCCATATATGCTTTCAGTCAGATTTATAGCTTTATTCATCATATTACTCATTACATTTAATTTTTGATTTAATGGATTGACAGGACAAGTAATTTAAAACTCTGTTGCTACATTCTTCTTTCTTAGTCCATCTAAATTTTGCTCTATTTCTACATGTAAATTGCAAATATTCATTAAAATTGTTGAATGCCTGGTGAACAGTATTAATTTGGCTTTAATAAACCGATAATAATAAACCGCAGCAGCCGACTAACATTTAAATGGACAAAGAAAGAAGAATGTAGCAACAGAGTTTTAAATTACTTGTTCTGCCATCCATTAAATCAAAAATTGTTTATATCTTGCTTGCGGAACCCTTAGGGCCTATTCACACTATCGGTTTCGCTCCCGGTCCACTCTCGCTCTACCCCATTCACACTATCACTCCGCTCCCGCTCCACTCCCGGTCCGCTCTCCTAATGTCTTACCATATTCACACTATACAATTTTACACCGTTCACTTTTGAAAGGATTAAGCTATTAAAGCCATTAATAATCGAAGTTGTCTCTATTCGGATTTTAATTAATGATTAACTTTCAGTTATTAAAGTATTTAATTATTCATCAATTTTAAGGCCAAAAAAAAGTTCAATTTTTCGTTTGTAGAATAGCTGTTAAGTGTACTTTTCTTGATGAAGAAGATAATATTATCAAAACATATAATAAGAAGAATATATTGCAACACAATGATAATTATTAATAATAATTATAAATTAATTTAATTAATGGTAAAGAAATAATTTAAATTTTTTCCGAATGTATTCGAATACGCTTGAAATCGGTAAATGCTGCATTTTACCGATTGTGTTCTCTTCTTTTCCTAATTCATATTTTCAATTATTTTTTGCTTTAATATATTTTTTGTTAATGATTGAACGTAAAATTGAACGTTATTTTATAATAGCATTTCATGTCCGGAGAAGGTGCCGATGGGTGCCGAACTCCCTCATGCCTGACATGCCTGTTTTTTTGTGTGTGCGATATATCATCACATCCCCTTATTGTCGCGTTTTTGTTTGTGACAGGTGTGGATATATAAATAAAGTTATTAAAAAAAAAAAAAAAATATTTATAATAGCAATGAGTATGTAGTCAATAAATAAATCGTTGACCGTTTTTTACGAGTTCATTAATTCATTGCATAATATATCTCAAACATAACATGAATTTTTCTCGTGGAAAAACCACATGTATTATTGGTGATTTTTTTAATCAAATCAAGCATATTCGAATACATTCGGGAAAAAAAATTAAATTAATTTATAATTATCATATATATATATATATATATATATATATATATATATATATATATATATATATATAAATATAATATATATATATAAATATATAATATAATAAATATATTATATAAATATATAATATAAAAAAATATATATATAAATATAATATATATATATATATATATATATAAATATAATTTAAAAGTTCAACTTTAGAATATATATATATATATTCTAAAGTTGAACTTTTTTTGGCCATCAAATTGATGAATAAATAAATACTTTAATAACTGAAAGTTAATTATTAATTAAAATCCAAATACAGACGGCTTCGATTAATAATGGCTTCAATCGTGAACGGTGTAAAATTATACAATGTGAATATGAAAAGACTTTAGGAGAGTGGAGCGGGAGCGGAGCGAGAGTAGAGCGGGAGTGGAGCGAGAGTGGAGAGAGAGCGGAGCGAGGCCGGACATGTACCAATATTGTGATTACTCTCTTTCTATTCCTCTTTAAAATATTTTACCAGTGAGACCAGGCCGGGAGCGGAGCGATAGTGTGAATGAGGTAGAGCGAGAGCGGACCGGGAGTGGAGCGAGACCGGAGCGGTACCGATAGTGGAATTCTCTGTCTATTTCTCTTTAAAATATTTCACCGTACCGAGAGCGGACAGGGAGTGAAGCGGGAGCGGAGCGATAGTGTGAATCCGCCCTTATAGCGCTGAAGATGCCTGAATAAGCGAAAATGTGGCTTGAAATCTGCATTATTAAGTGAATTATTGAAATTGTTCTTAACAAAACATCATGTTTTTTTTTTCTGCTCGATTTATTGGGATGAAAATGCTGTAGAATAGTAATTAGCCGGTTTTTAGAATAATAATCATCGCCGGTTAATAATCATCCCAAAATTATTAACATGTTTAACCCAAAAAAACATAACCGCGTAAACAGGACTATTAGGTTCATTGTAAGCGCCACTGGCAATCAAATAGCGGAGCAGCGTTTGGCTCTAAAGATCGTTCCAAAAAGTTTACCTAGTTAACAGACCTTAAAACTATTATCTTAAAACTATTTTCTACGCATTGTTCTAGTTTTTGTTTATTTGGTTGTTTTAAGGAAATAATTTAAACTATCAAATTGAAAATAGAGTGACTGAAAACATTACAACAGAGATTTTTTTGTCGCTTTGAGCTCACATTTCGCAGGACTTTTTGCCGAATAGCTATGCGACCCAAACGGACGGATATTGGGCAGACAGTTATCAGGAAGGCGAGGCCGAGATGGGCAAGATAGGAGGGCAGGCCCTTTTTGCCACCCCCACCCAGAGAGATAAGGGTTTTCGGTCAATTTATGGCCCACTCTCGCCCAACAAAGGACTCACTTCCATCTGCGGGCGATGGATGGATGACCCGATGTCTTCCGGAGATTCTGGATTAGAGCAGGGATTTATTTGTTTAATATGAAGAAAAACTGCTGTAAGCTAACCCCATTTTTAATGTTATAAAACCAATTTTCATACTTGATGGTCTTCTTATTCAAATGAACTAAACTTTTTAGCATGAAGGGAAGCCAAAAGTTAAAAATTTTAGGACCGTAATTACGATAATATAATTAATTAAGATATAAATGTCCAAATAATTCTGTAACAATAGCCCCTCCCTTTTTACTAAACTTCTTATTTAACAATAAAAAAATTGATTGTATGTTAGACAGTAAATACATTATGCATAAATCCATAACAAAAATCTGAAGTGATTTTGACAAGAGACAAACTTTACTACGAGTCGTAATTACACCTCCTATCGATTCACCTTTACAATATATTTACGAAAAGCAAATCGATGTAAAAAAAACAACCAAGCT
Organism: Aelia acuminata; assembly: GCA_911387785.2. Classification (NCBI taxonomy): domain Eukaryota; kingdom Metazoa; phylum Arthropoda; class Insecta; order Hemiptera; family Pentatomidae; genus Aelia; species Aelia acuminata. The sequence continues at coordinate 101,157,878 of OU426981.1, forward strand.
GTAAACAAAAACCCGACTGGTGATGAAATTAGGTCCCTTAAAAAAAAGAAATAAGGATTAATGAATCGAAAAGTACTCAGAACTTTCGAGTTTTTCATTATAGTTTGAGTGGTAGACACCCTCGTGCCGACGTGCGATGTGACGAAAAATAAAATATGCAGTATTTCTATGATTAATTGTCACATTTTTAATTTTAAAAAGTAGATTTGGCTACTATAAAGTTTCATATTTATCCATTCCCTACTTTTCGAGTTTTGAAGTAGTAAACATGCGACAAATGCATTTAATACACGGTTTGTATTCTAGGTCATTGATAAAGTAATAAAAAAAAAGTTTTTTTGGAACTAAACAGTCCAACATACTCCGAATGTTCTTAAATAGATTTTCTTAAACAGAAGAAATTGGCATAAAGAATATTCCTGTATTTTACATTTAAAATTAAAAGTATAGTACTTGAGTAACAAAGCCAATTTACTTTAACGAATACTCCACCGCGAACACTTACATTAGTCAGATAATTAGAACATTGACAAGTATTTCCAAAAAAATAAGTTTACCATTAGATATAATCCTAATGTAAATGTTAAAATGTATTTTCGTGTTGACTACTCGTTCTCTCCCACTTTCGCAGTAGGTATAGTGGAATTGCAGGCAGTATAATAGTGCATACATTTTCTTGAGATGTGCAATCTTCTTGTTTTTAACAGTGCAATCAAGAAAAGAGTATCTTAACGACATAATTGAAGCAACAATTTTCTACGATTCTACTTTCTACATTTAAAGTTGCATGAACTAATAGATAGCCCCATCTTTATTTCAATGTTGAAAAGAAATAAATTAAATACAAATATAATTTAAAGAAAATTAAGTTTTAAAAAATAGATTAGTTTTTATGAAACTTCCTTAACATTCACAATAATACGCTTAAACTTTCCGACTAATCATAATTCATATTTATCACTTAACACCAAGTGTATCAGGAGTGGAAAAAAAAAAAAATTACATTCCAATAAATTTTTATTTACAAATTAACAACAATAGTTACGTAAAATAATTAATATTCATTTGATAAACAAAGTATTGTAATACACATCTTTAAGTAAGAATATTAAAATTTCTGAGGGAAACAAAGAGAAAAGTACTTATTTGGAAAGTTGACCCTAGCGGTCAGTAACCTGCAACTTCATTCCCAGAAGGGTTGAAGAAGTCAGAGGACTTGTCAAAACTAATTTACTGTTTGGCGAGGTCAGGTTGTATATCACTGCGGCTCCAAGGATGGGATAGGGTTAGGCCAACAGTCAATTCAAGGCAAATAATAAGGTTTCTAATTGTTATAATCAAAGGAAATAACTAATGGTAGCAGTAAATGTATTTTAGCAATTTCTTAGTCTTCTAATCACAGAAAAAAAATTTTTTTTATAAATATATATAATAATAAAATTAATATTTGGCCAGATATATTTTTCATTTTATTTTATTTTTGCTCCAATTCGTTATTCTTAAGTGACTTCTTTCCAGAATAAAGTTACTTTCTTTTCTACTCCATTTTGTTCTATGTAGGTTTTGATGAGCAAAACTTTGAAAAAAAAAAATGCGGTTTGAAAACCACAAATATTATTAATAAGAGAAAAAGAAGGTACTCCTCCAAAAAGTACTCGAAAAAAAATACTCCTAAAGCTTGGCTCGAAACATTCACTCACATTTGTGACTAATCTCATAATTATCGTTGGATATAAATTCCTGGTCTAACTAATGAAGAAATCTAGCAAACAATTATTTTCATAGTTATAGCCAGCTAAATTCATAAATAATATTAATATGAAATTTTAAAATAGTTTTTGAGAATGTTTTCCCTTAAAACAGAAGTTATTTCCTTAGCTAAACTAGTAGTAGTGGAATGTTGGGTAGGGTCAGGTGCGGGACCGACTAGCGCTGAGATAAGCTGACAACCACATTCTAAGAACACACACACAGTCTGCACTAAGTTCAACTCTGCGCTTTACATGCTGCATCATTTGTTCAAGCTCCCGTTTACACTTAAACTACATTTCACACAGGAGAAAAATGATTTTTGTTTTTTTTTTAAATTAAATGGTCTCTCATTAATTAATTGGTCTCTCATTAACCTCCTTTTCAGCCGCCTACAAGACATGTCAGCCATGGCTATGTTTTTTTAGTAAGTCTGTTGCTATCTTAGACAATTTATTATATAAGCGGAAATGGAGTTTGTGTTTTGATCGAAAGATTGCTGTTGTCAGTCTACATGTACGTAGAGTTTTGTTATTTTGGTACCAACGACTGTTTTTAGTCTTGTCTATTAAATTCAAAAAGTTTATAGTTGTTGGGTATCTTTTTCTGTAAATTAGATCCGTGAAAGTGTGTGCATATGGAAAAACACATCGTATAAGTTCTGTCATCCTGATTTTAAGCTTTTCAACATTTAATATAACGATGAGTGATTATTGCAAAAAAAAAATCCTATTAACCTATAAATAAATAAATTCCTAATAATAATAATAATAATAATAATTCGGTCTGATTTTCAAGTTATTTTGATTTGAAAAAATAATACCTGTGAAAAAGGCAAACAATAAAAAATGTCAAAATTAATACAAGTATTGAAAAGGGCTATCCTAACATAAAAAAAAAAAAAATACACAAATTAAATCCCTTATTCAAAAAGTTAAAAGGTCCAGAAGCAGGTATCAAAGGGAGAAGGGTAAAGCAATTTCGTCGATTAATGTTTTTTTTAACCTGCTGCCTTTGTTCAATTTCCAAAAAAAAACTCCAGAAAATTAAACACTTTAGGAACCAAAAAGTTTATTTCCGACGAAAAGAAAATTAATATTTAAAATATTAATCATTAGGATTATTGATTTTTTCCTTTTCTATCTATTCTAATCTAAGTAAGTTAGTAAGTGAAAGTTGTGAGTTTTAAACAATTTGTTTGCAAGATAAAAGATTCGACCACGAACGGGAATAAATTTAAAAGGTCCCTTTAGCATAAATTGTTAATACGTAAAAAAGAAAACATGCCAGTGTGGTCGTATAATACATTAAATATTTACAATGCAGAGAACCCCGGTTTGATTCTCGGTCGTGTTAGAATATTTTATCTTTTAATTAAATTGTATAAAATATAATCACTAATATTAGAACAGACCAGTTAATTTATATCCGTCCTAATAGTAAAAAGATGTGTCCATACAAAAATTAAACATAAAAATCCTCATAACTTCGAGGTGTTGGACAAGAAAGCGTCAAAATTATAATGAAACTGGCTGCTTCCTATCTTATGTCCAGTGAGGCAATAAATTGAAGAAAGTTCTTGTGTACCTCCTAACGCTGTAGAATAAAAAAAAATCCATGATATAATGTACCATGCTCAGTGAAATATTGCACATAAAGGATATACCTAAACAGGTTTCAAGCTGTGGGATCGACTCTAACTAGAGGCCCACATAAAATAACGATAGATGGCCGATGTTGTTCCATGGATTGAGTCAGGGGGGAAAAAAGGAAGATCTTAGATTTGCATAGACTGGAATCGAACCCTGGAACAGGAGATAAGATCGGAGACGTTGAAAACGGTGCTTGGACAGCTGGCTGTAAAAGTCAACACTGATTGGAAACAGGCTCACCTGCCAGGTGTCCGACGTGAGAGTCGTATTACTACCGCGCTTTGGAGAAGCCTGTTAAGTATTGCATCTCCTTGTCTCAGGATGTTCCTGGGAAACGGAAAAGGTTACTTGAGCTTCCGTCGCAGAAGTCCAGGTAGATCCAAAAGGTAAACATTCATTCTGTATATATTATTTAAATGCTAAGCAAATACATGATTCATATGATTTATACAGAAGAACTTTAAAAGAAACACCACAGCTTCAATTTATTTTACAGGTTTCTCCTGAAACGGTAAATTGGAGGTTATAAGGCTAAAGGATGGAGTATAGGCAATACTTTAATAAAAACAAGTTAAGTTTTTTGTAGTTGGCAGGCTGATAAACGAAAAAATATATTGACTTATAAGAAAAAACGGTTTCAGTTCCCTTTTTTTTCCGATATTCCTTTTTTTATGGCACTGGAGAAGAAATTAATATGAAAAATTATGGCTCAATCATTAATATCAAGGAAGATATGGCTTACAGATTACTTATTACCTGATAACTTAGAAAAAAAAAATACTTATAGAAATCAGAAATGTAATTATAATTATAGAAAGATAGGCAACACTGACCAACAAATAAATGGTTTCTTAAAATTGCGTTATGCGTTATACATTTTTTTTTTTCAAAAAATCGTCATAAAAAAACACTCGTTCCAATGCATTGTTATATAGTAACTGTTTAAGCCATAGTGCTTGGTTTGTGAAAAAGAAGCGATGTGTTAGATACTGCGGGATATCGTTAACTTAGGCCTAAAACCATCACACAAAACTGTTAGTAAGCCGCCTCACTAAAAATGATATCTTACCGGCAAGCTATTTCATCACTATCTACTCGAATCCCCAGCTTACAATCAATTGAAAAAGGCTGAATTGAAAAGGCACTACAATAATAAAACTTATTTCGACATCCAATTCGAAATCATCAATTTTTCAAATAAATTCCAGATCTATCCGAACGAACTAAATTCCAATCTTACTTCCTTCTCTTACACTAATAAAATCTAAATAGAACCGCGATCGTCTAATTTAGGGATTATTGGGTTGCTAATTATGAGTAGTGTCTTTTTATATGTTCAATTTGAAATATAAAAAGTAAATAAAAAAGTGAAAACATATTTTTAAGACGACATCGTTCAAGTAATTGTCTTCCATAAGCGTAGAAATAAAATAAAAATTATATAAGGTATACATTCACAACTGTTTAAATAATTTTCTTCAACTCCAGGAAGAACACGTTCCTGGAAGGCTGAACATGGAGAGAAGGTTGGAGAGCTGAGAAGGGTTTTGTTATTGTTCCATCCTCTCCTCTCCAGTCATAACACAGCTGGAACCTGTCCTTGTCGATATTTTACAAGTCTTTCGGGGGAAAAAGTTAGGTTTAACAGCAATAAAGCAAGAGAATATTCCAAGCTCATTACGAAGAGATACTAAAAACTAAAATAAAACTCATCAGATTATTGCATATTCAATCAATAATTAATATACGATACATTAAGGATAGTGAGAAGATCAAAAACATCAAGGGCATAAAAAAAAAAAAAATTTAATAGACTAATCCGGGCAGGAACCAGAATTGAGCCTTGCCTCAGCAAAATATGATGAAGGAAGAGCACGATGATACCTTAGCCATAAACCTATGGATAATCTCAACCTCCATATCCATTTTACATGGTTTTATTTTATTTATTATTTTTTCCCTATTCAAATATCTAATTGCCAATATTTTCAAGAAAAAAATAGAAGCATAACTACACGGAAGTTAAAGAGAATCTAGAATAATTGGGAATGGAAACAGTGAATCGTGCTAAAGCACATTTTGGAAGACTATTTTTTTTCTTCAGTTCACTTCACATAAAAAAAAAAAACTAATATAATTTTTTTATTTCTGAATCGCCCCTCTTTCAAATGACTAAAATGAATATTGACTGAAAGTGAAGATCGGGATTGAATCATAAAAATCTGGTGCGTGCGCGCAACACACAACTTTCACTTACCAACTTACTTAGATTAGAAATTGACGTGTTTTGCTAAATATCATTTCCCAAAGTCACACATTTTTCTACATTCATATCTTATTTTTGTTAATCGTTATAGCCGTTTTTGAGTAAATAAAAAAAACCCGTGAAAATGATACAAAATTTATTAAGTAAAGTCCCCCCTCCCGTAGATCAATTTTGATGAAATTTTTACAGTCATATCTCGGGCATTTAAATACATCAAATACCAAGTTTGATCAAAATCGTTAAAACCGTTTTTGAGTAAATAAAAAAAACACGTGAAAATGATGCAAAATTTAATAAGTAAAGTCCCCCCTCCGGTTGATCAATTGTGATGAAATGTTGGTTATCACATCTTTGGCATATAAATACATCAAATACCAAGTTCGATCAAAATCGTTAAAACCGTTTTTGAGTAAATAAAAAAAACATGTGAAAATGATACAAAATTTATTAAGTAAAGTCCCCTCTCCGGTTGATCAATTTTGATGAATTTTTTACAGTCATATTTCAAGCATATAAATAGATAAAATACTCAGTTTAATCAAAATCGTTAGAGCCGTTTTTGAGAAAATCGAAAAAAACTTAAAAAGTTATTAAATAAAGTACCCCCTCCCTTTGAGCAAATTTGATGAAATTTTTGCTGTCACATCGCGGGCTGATATATACTCTGAATACCCAATTTCAGGTTCGCACGGTTTACAGTTTTTGAGCTAGTCTGTTCACACACACACAGACACACAGACCAGTTCGCGGGACTTGGTTATTTTGACTCAGGGGACCCCAAAACGTTTATTTCCGTTGAAAATTCCGGGACCGGAAAAGTCGAAAATTTTCACGATCGCAATACTTCTACTTACTACATATTTCATATATAGGTAAGTGAAAGTAAAAATGTCCCGCTGAATAGTTAAACCGTTTTAAAAAAATCTGGTGCGTGCGCGCAACACACAACTTTCACTTACCACCTTACTTAGATTAGAAATTAATGCGTTTTGTTAATTGCCACTTCTCAAATGAACAGAACGGCTTTAATTATGAACAATGGTCTGTCATTAAAGGCGTACTCCGCATGCGTGGGCTCAACGAGTTTTATTAGTTGACTGAATATTTTTCTTTTTTTCTCCTCTTTATGTTTTTTTTATTTTTATCATATCTCATATTTTTCCATTTCTTATTTTTAGGCGTAACGAGAGACAGTTAATTTCTCCATATAAACAAAAACAAAAGTACTTTAGAGGAAACAAACAAACAAAGAAGGCCCCAACCCCCCCCCCCAAAAAAAAGCCCCCTCAGAACATTTTGATAATGATAAAGCTAACTTGATATTAAAGAACACCTAATTTTCATTAAACATGACGCTTTGATAAAATTTGTTAAAGCCGTTTTTGAGATCATCGAAAAAGAGGTAAAAATTGGAAAAAAACTAAGAAATAAAGTGCCCGCTCCGTTTGTCCAATGTTGGCTATCGCATGTTAGGCATATACATACATCAAACTCCCAGTTTGATTAAAATCGTTAAAACCGTTTTTGAGTAAATAAAAAAAAACACGTGAAAATGATACAAAATTTATTAAGTAAAGTCCCCCCTCCGGTTGATCAATTTTGATGAAATTTTTACAGTCATATCTCGGGCATATAAATAGATCAAATACCCAGTTTGATTAAAATCATTAAAACCGTTTTTGAGTAAATAAAAAAAAACATGTGAAAATGATACAAAATTTATTAAGTAAAGTCCCCCCAGTCCCCCCTCCGGTTGATCAATTTTGATGAAATTTTTACAGTCATATCTCTGGCATATAAATAGATCAAATACTCAGTTTAATCAAAATCGTTAGAGCCGTTTTTGAGAAAATCGAAAAAAATGTAAAAAGTTATTAAATAAAGTACCCCCTCCCTTTGAGCAATTTTGATGAAATTTTTGCTGTCACATCGCGGGCATATACACACACTAAATACCCAATTTCAGGTTCGCACGATTTATAGTTTTTGAGCTAGACTGTTCACACACACACACACACACACACACACACACACACACACACAATTTTTCACGATCGCAATACTTCCACTTACTATATATTTCATATATAGGTAAGTGAAAGTAAAAATTATATTTCTTTGAAATATACCTCCGTATAACAAATAAAAATGCAACAAGAAAATATAACAATGAGAAGAAAACTTATGGCATAAACGGACTTGTAGAGAGACCATTCATTAATAACATCCAAGCCAGGAGTACATTTTTTTTTCAAAAAACAGAGGAACATTATCAGCAAGAGTTGAAAATGTAATCTGAAAAAAGTGAGTTCGGATTTTTGGGTTTATTATGAATGGATTGGGTATCTCCAATAGGCTGAATCAGGGCCATATGAAGATTAAGAGTTTTATTGATTACTTTTCTTAAGACAAAATTAGAAGCCCTAAGGGCTTGGGATTTTTCAAATTGAATGTGATAGGAATTCGATGGTTATAAGGATTAAGCCTTATTATGATGTAAACGAATCTTCTATAATTGATTGGAAGCTTCAAGAGCTTTTCTATTCTGTTGAAAAACCGTAAGAAAAATATTAAATCATATCATCGTCTTTTTAAAAAAATACCATCAATTTATGCTTCTACCAATTCATGCACTAAAATAAACAGAAACCTAATACCCTGAGAATATTTCTTTAAAAACAAAATTGTAAAATTAACTCAGACGAATACATACAACGTTTTTTGAAAGGAAACATAATTCTTCTTCTAAAGAAAGAGAAGAGAGTTAAAACAGTGGCCACATTTCATTGGGAAACCCGAAGATGTTGACAGTTCGACAAGGTTTTTAGCAGCTATTAGCATTCCGGACAGCCACTGTGGCTAGTTTCCAGGATTACAGATGTCTCCAGAATACGGTGAGGATTCTTGAGCGATGATGGCATCAGTCTTCCCGTCTTCAGAATATACCTCTCGAGTTCCAATTAAAGTTTCTTCAAACGAGGAAATAAATTAAAAGCGGTAATTGCTCCAAGGACGGACGGACGCATAAACATTCAATAACAAGCCTTGCACCAAACCCATTAATTGCCAGAAATATAAAATTCAACCCGCAGCCCGACTTTATTTATATGGCATATGCCAAAAGTCGCCATTATGAACAAGTGAAAGCAATTTCGGTTAGTTATTTATAGGGATATATATTTGGAGTCTACAGGTATTTGAGAGGACGTATATACTTAATTAATACTTTATGGACAGCGGCATATAAACAATAATAAACTTGATGAAATTCAAAAGAAAAAGTAGATGAATAAAAAAAAAATAAAACTTACATCGTAAAATGTAAACATCAGTGGCTTAACTTTTCTAAATATTTCTTCAATAAAATCTAAACAATGAAAATCTTACATACCTTATTCGATCAATTTTCCTGAATTTTAAATTTTTATCTGTGGCTACAGTGTAGGATGAGTCAAGTTTGTTTTTAAGTTATCCTTAACCAACATAAAGTTAAGTTAAATTATCTTGAACTAACAAACTAACTTTGTATAAAGTTCTATTAAAACCAATACGGACTTACGGAATAGAACATTGGGGTTCTGCAAAAAAATCTAACGTTCAAAAAATGTAGTCCTTTCAGTCGAGAGTGTTACGAAAATAGTAGACGCACCATTTTATGTCAGTAACGATATTATACATACGGACTTAACCAATCCAACAGCTAATGATAATTACAACAAATTTCACCAACGACAGACAGACAACAGTCCTCTGACAGAAAATTTGAAACAATCCGTATAGCCCACCCCGACGACAATGAAGGCGGTGGCCAAGAGACAAACTAAGATAATTATTATTCCTGTAATGGACCGCAGTCGAACCAGCCCACAAAATTTGCTTAACGCAAAGCAATTTACAGATTGTAGATTTTAAATTGTGTTCCATTCATTTGTAGTTAATAAGTAAATAAATAAAAGTTATTGCGTAAATAAGACTACAAAAAGTGCATGTAACACAAAATAGTGGGTGCCAAAGATTGCCATTTTCTTTTTCCCGCTTTGAAAGGTACTTTTGAGAATTCTTTGCCACTTCCACCATCTGGATGCGACTATATTTACGAAAAATAAGAAAATTAGTCGGTAAATTAGAGTAAGAAATAAGAAAAGTAACATAGCGGAAAAAGATAATTTATAAATCTGAGCCAAACACAAAAATTTCGAATAAGAACACCAAAAGCAAGAACTTTAATTTCGGTTTCGGCTAAGCATTTTATAATTAAAAACTAATGTAATATTAGAAACTAATAGAACGTTTCAAATTTTGCCATTCAACCTCGACAGATCTTATCCACCAATGCCCCTCCACTAACATAAAATATTCTATCAAATATATCCCATCAAAATACTATCTATCCTATTTTTTCAAATTTTCATGTAAAGTATTGAATCTCTGGACCGCTCTTAGTGTGAATAATCAATGAATCAATAATTGATTCAGGTAACTATTTCGAATTAAATAGAAAATTATTGACAAGGATTAGGGGCCAATCATTATTTTTCCATTAAGATGATCCATGAAGCTGAAGCTTCGCTAATGATGTGCGTTTTTTTTTTTCAGTAATAAGTTTTAAGTTTATATCATTACCTCTTAGATGATAGGATCTAATAATTTTAATATAAATATTTACAGGCAATCCCGACACAGTAATGAGCTATTCAAATAGTCTTGAAGAAAATATAAGAAAATAAATATAGATTCAAAAATACAGTCCCACATCCATATAATAGATTTCAAGTGCCATTATACAGTCGATATCTGGCACGGTTACAAAGTCGAACTTAGCTCACTCGCTATCTACCCTCGCTAACTTGCATTGACTAGGGTTCCTGAGGTTCTAGGAAACTTGCAATCCCCAGCATTCCCTCTGAACCTCATGCTAATCGTGACCGACACTGCCTCATGGTTCTCAGTAGATGCTATCGGTGGCATTGTGCATCCATCGTCTTCATTCCCTCTGGTTCCAACACTTTACTTCTCTGTTGCTAAATTTAAGAACAAGTTATTATTCTAAACGAATAAAGCAATAGTACATCAAATAAACGCTGTCTAAAAAGAATCGAAGATATATCTATATATATGATCCTAAAACATGTCGCATTGGAATGTAAAAGATTTTTTATCGTGATTTAACGTTTCGTTTCATGTTTTAGCCCATGACAAGACAACAACTCGTACCAAATATTTTTAAAAATTATTTATTGAAATTTATTAATGTATTTACACTAATACATTAACCAAATGTGATCTGATAAAAGAAAAATGTCACGAACAAGCATGTGAACTATCTATCCTCTGACATCACTCAACTAATATAATCTGACTTAGAAGATACCGAGGCCATCTTCTTTTCAGACTCCTAAGAGGATTGTCAGGAATCGAGGAGGAAGCGAAGGTAGATAAAAGTGAGTTCGGATGGGTCGGGAAACTGGTATCGGCATAGTCCTATATCCGCGAGATGTGGAGCATTGAGATCTTTGTGCCACACTTTTTAACGAAATAAAAAAGGAGTACTGAAGAATTAAAAATAAAAACATCATAAAAATGGAGAAAAGTAGTTTTAAAGTGGTAAATGATAAGTCAATTCGAATTTGGTTAACAATTAAAAAAAAAAAAAAAATGAAATCCGAGTTACAATAGATAGATAGTATATTGCGTTTTGTGAATTTTTACAAATACGTGGATTCTGGCTCATTCATACTAATTTTTTTGTATTACAGTATCATACAAATAAATTATAATGAAAAACGTCCTCACAATGATCAGATCCTCGATCTGGGATAGAATACAGATGAATGCTAACAAAGATAAGCTATGAGGTTAAAATGGTCGATCTCATTTTAGATGAATATGTATAAGGAAGGACGGAATCAACAAAGGTGTCATGCTATAGTCATGTCATGCTGCAAGCTACGCGCAACACACCTGAAAGCAGTCATAAAAACGTTCCAATTTCATAATGCAAGATGCTCCCTACGCGCAAACTCATTAGTGAATGTTTTAACGTTTCCTGGCCTAAACGAGTGGAACAAAGACATCCTCGGAACACCCATCCCGGTTAATTCTCTACAGGAAGGAATTACTGTTTAAAAATTTAACTAGGCTAACCCTGCCTCAGAGGTACAGTAATAATTATAAATAATAAATCATACAATTTTCCCTTGAATAGGAGACCTAGGTCCCCTGATTAGTTGCACAGCGCCTTTTAAAATCACGGTTCATTTAATATTTTAAAAAAAGAAAATTTGATTCCTTTCAGGTATAAAATGTTATAAAACGTATACAACTATGTTCTGGAATTCACTCTAATAGGCATTTCACATTTAAAAATTATCAATTCCAATCACTAATCAAAAATGAGGTTTTTCGATAAATGAGGTGCTTCGATAGTAGTCATTAAGTTTAAGAACGCTTCATATTTTCGGTTGCATAGTTCTCATGTTTGAGCTTCCAGACCTTTCAGAAATATGATACGGATTCAAACCCAATTGTTTCCAACCTCACATCTTCCTCTATTACTGACAATCCTCCTGGGCGCCTGAAATGAAAATGGGCTCCTTCAAGTTAGATAATATTAGTTAGTTAGTAGTGCTAACAGTGGGTTCTTTGTCTACATGCTTGCTAATTAAATTATTCATCATTTATTACTACCACATTTATTTAATGGGTTTTTGTAAATTTAATTATGAATTTCAATATTTTTACAGAATGAAGTGGGATACTTAATCGTTTTTTTTTTTTCTTTCGTTATTTTAATACAAATAGTAATTACACAAATATAGATGGGGTCACCTGTGGTGTAGTGGTTAGCATAAAAACTTACCATAATAAAGGTCGAGAGGTGGTCTCAGGATTTTGTAATGTAACTCTGTAATAAATAAAGGAGTAAAAACTCCTTGCCTATGCCGTCCCTCGGATAGGACGTAAAATGGAGGTCCCGAGTCTGTACGATGTCAGGTACTCGTTAAAGATCCATATACTAATCAAACCTGGATAGGCAAAATTCAGGACTCACACTGTAGCATCGTCCGATTAGCCTTAGTGGCATAAAGTGACGTTAAACCAAACAAATATAGGTATACAGTATGCGAGATTATATAATTATAACCTAAGAGTGATGCAATAATGAATTAATGTATATTTGTGAAACTTCTAAATTTCACAATATAAAGGACCGATCCATCTTTCAGATGAAGGTGAACGCGTATAATTTTGTGCAATTATGGTAATTTTATTGAAGATCTGAGCTATGATAAGACAGAGGCAGAGCGTGTCATATAATTGCGTGAGCTACCAGCCCCGGCCATACTCAGCACACACACAAACAATTGGGTGTTTTATGGCTGACTTGACACTGTCTATATATGGATCCGGATCGTAAAGTAAATCGTGTTTTAAATAATGAATATAATTGGAATGTAACATAATGTAAAAGATCGATTCTTGCTGTGTTTCGTGCAGTGCGTTTTGAATAATATTTAGTAATAGCTATTCTTAGCTATGAATGGTAGCAGAGGATCAATCGAGAATGACAGTTCTCAACTTCTCAAAAAGTTAATGTTGACTTGGGAGAGAAGCAGAAACTGAAGATTTATTTATTTAGAAACAGAACTGAAGAGATATAAGTAATACAAAAAGAAACGTTTTCAAAGTTAATACCACACACCGAAAACTCTATACAGCCTGAATACCGTCTTCATACTTATACCGCTCTTATCCATGCTAATTAGTTAGTCTTTAATTTAGTAGAATTACTTCAAATTTTTAATTAACTACAGTGGCAGAAGAGCTATACTACCGTCATATTATATTGGAGATTCGACTCCTAAGTAAGAGCATAATCTCGACGATCCAACGTTTTAAGACAATTGTTTAAAATTTGAAGAAATGAATGGAATTTAATTCTGGTCCTTAAGAGAAAAATACTAAGTAGAAAAGAAAGATAACACTAAAAATTACTACGTTAAAATTGTCCCTGTCCATGACAAGGGAATGGAAGGTAATTGGACCAGACATAGCGGCTGAAGATGGATTTAATCTTTAAACTATATTTAAAGAGTGTCTAAGACAAAACAGAAAGCGATGAAGGAAGGATTAAGGAAAATATATTGGAATACTGGAAAAATGCTTTCCATATTCATATTTCCATATTCCTAACAATGAAACTACTCTAATCACACCCAGGATTACTTAGTTCTAAAGTTTTAATCTATAATTTCAAACTTATAAATTTAAAAAAAATTGTAAAAGCCATAATATAAGAGTTAATACCATAAATATCTGAAATTACCCCTCGCAAAAGTAAATAGAATTTAAGAACAAAAATTAGATTTTAAAATGAAGTAATAAATAGTCAATGATTAATTAAACCACTAACACTCTGAAATGCTCTTTATCTCATGGTAGAGGCAGATCTGAACGCCATGATAGGCTTGAAGTTCCAGTCCATAATTCAGATTTAGCCATGTTGGTTCTGTTGTGGTGCCGTGTTCTGGAGCAGTATTGTCGGCGTAACGTCAGCCCGATTAATGGAATTTATCACGTGGCAGTTTGTGTAAGCCCTACTGATACCAACAATGGTCGCATATATAATCAATTCGCAGGGAACAGTCCACTGTTAATAAATGGCTCAATTCAAACACGTCATTCGATTAATAGGCTATAATCGAAAATTACTGATAGTGCTGCTTCGATTGTTTTCTGAACTTGATTTTATGGTGACACTACATTTTATGGGATGGCTTATAGAAGGGTAAATCGTTAAGATAAATTTTAAGGATGTCGAATATGTCACAGGAAGGGAGAGAGATAGAGAGGAATACCTGGAAAGTGGAAATTGAAAACGACAGAAGGATAATGGAAAGGAAGATAAGAACACTCAAGCGCGTTCGATTTCTACTTCATAGCCGAAATTTACTTCACTACTTCTAAGGTCACTAAAAATAAAAACAATAAGGTATGTTGGTTGCGTTTTACATTTCTTTGAATGAGTATGGAATAGTGAAACGGTGATTGGTATAAATTATTGTACGAGAATTATATTCCCCAGCATCTATAAAAAAACGTAACCTGGTGAGAGACTATTTAAAAATTACATGTGCACATCACTAAAATAGTTTACAAATGATTCTAAACCTGAATAATGCTTTTTTAAGATTTTATCAGATATAAAAAAAAATTTACATCACTGTACAGGCAAATGAAATAAGTAACTATGCATTAATTTTAGAAGGTTGGATCAATCCAATTTAATTATTTTTAACCAGCATTATTGACCTCTTTTCATTTTTCGACAGATCAAGTAAATGTAGAAACTGAAAATCGAGTTAGATATTGAATAAATAAAATGAGGATTCCATACGATGGGGATGATTTCCAGCAGTACCAGTTTGGAATAACATCCGACCCAGTTTTATATAAATGTATGATACGAATAAAAACTGGAGGGAAGGAAACGTCATGACCAACAAAACAATACTCCTAACAAAAGCCCTAAACGCTACGTGATCCCAGAGCTTAAATCTCCCCCCCCCCTTCCATCCCTCGACCGCAAGAATATGTCTCCCAGAATTTTTTACCCGACAGCGAGGAAATGCAAAGACCCACCTTGAATCCTAAAATTACGGGAGAATTCTAAACGCCACCTCCCCCCCCCCCCCCTCCTCGATTCCGAGGCAAATTTAAATATGCAGGTCAACGTTTTCATTTCTCTTACCAAGCTATTCACCTACTGGAAATGTCACGTATTCCATTTTATTGATTTAACTTGATTAAAAACTTAAGGCTTTAATTTGACGATTCTGGAATTTAATGAATAGATTATATAATTTACTTTTCGACGTCGAAGAAAATTCATTTTAGTAGTTCTAATAACAATCGGGTTTATGTAATCGATTAGATTATTTTAAGAATTAATAGCAGGCTTTACGCTCAGATAAAATTTTCGTCTAATAATGAAACCTAAATCAAATAAACCTAGCCAAAAAAAATTATTTAAAATATATTTATAAGTCATTCCCTAATTTAAAGTACATGTCCTAATCCTCAAGTGGAAGAAACCAAAACCGTGGAGTATGTAAGGCTGGCAACATTTGAAGCACTGAAGCACATGATTCCAAATCCAGCAAACTCCATAACATTTTTTATTTTTAGTTATCATTTTTGGTACTTGCTTGTCATGAAGAAGAAAAATTCTTTCAAATTAGATACATCAATTTTCGTTTGAACAGATAGTTGAAATAACAAAATAAGCTGATAAAAAATAATAAGTTGAATTTCGGTAACCAATCATGTCGTCGACAGTGTGATGCAAGAAAAAGGATAAATTATTTCTTCAGTAATTACTACTGGACTAAAAAATAAAATTAATATACATATTAAGATACACTAAAAATCTCGTTTTTAAAAACATTTAATACTTTTTTTGAATACCAGGTGATGCAACGCAAATTTTTTAGTTTTACAAAATTTGCTTTCAGTCGATAAAACATTCGACAAGTGAATGAAGGAGATAAGTATTATTTATTTATTTTAATTATGATATATTTTTATTTTAATCGCCTTATTAACTATAAGAAAGGTGTATCTCGTCAATGGAACCTCCATATCAATTCTCTTATGACCTAATGTTGAATTTTTGTGAATGGAAGAAAGAAACAAATGATGGAATGAGGAAAATATATTAATTTACTCCTTTATACTTCGGAATGAATAAAATTTTACCATTTCACATGACAATTCGATATGGCAGCAAAGAAAATAGTATAGGTAAGCGTAAAAAAAAATTATAGTTTAGTCCTAACAAATAATAAGAAAAGTGGAAGAAAACATTTATTCAAAATTCAAGATGTCCTATAGGAAATAAATCTAAACTGTAATACAAAATACAATAATCTTTATACTGAATTGAATATTTAAAGTACATAAGCAAAGTATAAATATTATGCATAAATTACAAACAGGACTTTCAAGCAATTTGCAATGAAACAAAAAATCAGATATATATTTATAAACCTGCCCAGTTAACCTCACAAATATCCCAAGATAAGGTTAAATAATGAGTTAAAAAAAATAAAATATTCTCGCCTGTTTCACATCCAATATTCTATTAAATAACTAACCAGAGCCGGGGAGGAAGAATCCTGGCTTGCGTGTTCCTATGTCATTAATAAAACATTCCTTATCCGAGTGGAGTGCTCGGATATCTCAAAGCGTTAGGAGTTCACCTCCGAAAAACGTTTTAATAATATATTAAACATTATTTTTTTCATTTATAATTTTATGGCTTTAAAAAGTGGCCTCAACCACCAGTCGGGTTAAGTTTTCAGGATATGATTATCAACCTCATTTTTATACAAAATATTTCTTGGTTACTTATAGCTCTGTTGTGACTTGTACTTAATTACATTTCACTCTAAGTGTGTGTGTATATTTTTGGGCGTACGGTAGTGATGGATAGTCCCCGCTATCGATAGTTTCCATATTATCGGACATAATACAACAAGTTGTACACATTACCACCTGTAATTGGGCATATGCCTGTTGGTGGGCTTATGTAAAATAAATAAATAAAATACTATCGATTGTATTATGTGATGACCAAGGGGGGGGGGGAGGGGGATAAGAATTTTTCATTTGATAGGAGCTATAATGCATGTTTATTGATGAACTTTTCTGTAAATAAGGGTTTCATTATACCTTGAAATAATTTTTATCAGTTTCAAGCTTAATCGTAACCGCAAAGAATAAAAAAACATCATCAAAAGGTCAAAGAAACTGTATTTAAAGGAAAGCTATACCAACTCTCTTCAATTAACCAGGAAACTAGGATTCCCAATTAAACTGGTTGATTTGACATGACAAAATTCGGAAAGCAATCCTCGAATATATCGGAGTTTTTAAGAAAAAAAGGAGGTTGTTGCGACTTTGTCAAAACGTACGTGCATACTTCAAAAAAAAGCTCTCAGGTAGTTAAGAGAGGTTGAAAGAATTTTTTTTTACAAATACTGATTTCCTTTATACGCCTTTAACCTAGTAATTTTCAAGGAAAGGAACTGGCAGCCAATCAGTTGTTTTGTTTGTATATTATTTGATCAAGTTGGAAGGCATGTATGAGCAAACCATTCAATTTTTCGGTCTTATATTTTTTGCGTGAAGCTGATATTTTATTTATAGAGTAGATAATCATTTTCTGTTAAAAACATAAATAAAATAACGCAGTTGCATTTTTTTTTTTTTTTATTTCCATGAATTATATAGCATGAAGGTGCTTAGGGGCAGAGGCTATCAGTTTATCCTTTGAAAACAAAGATTTCGATTGTAATATCGATAGTTTAAAACTATCGATAGTATCGACAGTACGATCGATATTTCGATAGTTTAAAACTATCGATAGTATCGACAGTACGATCGATATTTCGATAGTTTAAAACTATCGATAGTTTTACATCACTAGTGTACGGTTAATCAAAAACTGAAAAAATACGGTATTTGAGATATTTGACACATAGGCTGCAAAATATCTCAATTATCTCCGGCTAAATAAAATAATTTGTTTCACAACCAGTCAAATTTTTACGATTCAAACTTTATGTCTTCCTTATTGAATTCGAAATTTCGATTTTGGCGAATATTTATACGTTTTTTTCATAATTGCGATCTTGAAACTATATGAAAAACTAAATGAACTAATATCTAAAAATCACGAAGGCGAGGTTAATAACAATAAAGGTTAGAAGGCTCTCCTGAAAACTTGAGTTTATGAAGATTCGGTAGTTAACCATACACCCTACGATATAGATATCCAGAAAAAATCACTGAAAGATCTTATAATTTATAAAAAAGTAGATAGTCCTCCAAATAAAGCCAATCTATTAAGGAGTAATTTCCTGTTCGACGAAGATACAGAAAGATTTTTCAATGCTCTCTTGTACAAGAAAATTATTTTAATTGAATGTGAACCTTAGGAAAACATACTTGCAAGTACATTACGATTTTCCTAGGCGAAAATCTTATATCGAGACTAAGATATTAGGAAAAATATTAGATAAAGAGATAAAAGGAGAAGTTGGTCTTAAACTGGTCACATCCAATCCAGATTTTACAATTGTTGAAAAAGCCGATATTGTTGATTTTCTACGAAATTACTTTGATGAAGAGGAATTCGAATTTCTAAGTGATAGTGACATAGCATCCCGTCATGGCGGAGCAAGTAATGCAACATTCAGAAAGCAAAAGGCTGATCAAAAAATACATTTTGCGCCAAATAAGAAAAAAATCGGACGAGTCAATGGAAACATCCGATGCCGTTCTGAACTTATGCGAACAAGAAAACTTTGAATTGCAAGATGTCATTAATTTGTAAAAAATTAGAACTGCGATAAGAAAAATGATTTCAAACAGCCATATGTCGGGGGCCCGGTGTGGCTGTGCGGTAAAGCGCCGTACTCCCATGCCGGAGCTGCGGGTTCGAGTCCCGCCCTGGGTGGTGCTTTTCTTTCGTAGGAGAAGTATCATCCAGTGCCATGGGTAGGGTAGGTATGGGCAGTATAGGGGTTCAGTAGAAGCCTTTTTGAAAAAGGCTTGAAGTCCCCAAAAAAAACAAAAAACAAAAAAAAAAAAAACAGCTATGTGTCGATATGTACACATAAAATAAGTCGATCAACCGAGTTTTTCTTTAATCGTGCAGCCCCCTATATAAGTATATATGAAAATAAAAACACCTACATTAGTAACGACGGAATGAAATTTAATTAAATTATGAAGTCAAGCAATATACAAGTATATTGTTTACATCTGATCAAATGTAGAAGATGAAAGAAAATGAAATGTGACGCATGTATATAAAATAGCAATTAGCATTGTTTGCTAATACTTAGCGTTGTTTATCTTTTGCTCAGGGTAAGAGAAAGAGTAGGATATTTTATCTATACAACCATGCACTTGATATGTCACTTTCCTCCAGACGGTTTTAAACCAAATCAGCTTTTTGATTATGTTAACCTCATAATTCTCCTGTCTTTTTTTTTTTTTTTTCAAGTATACGAAAACATTCTCTCTCAACTTAATTGTTTAAAACAGCTTGCAACATACCACTAAGGCATGAACGGAGCAGTATATACAAACTACTGGTGATCAATGAGTGTTTGGCCTCCCTATTCCTGATAAGAAAACAGGAGAGGAAGGATTTATTTAGACCCAGGGGACAGAGTAAATAACCACAATAGGACAGGAGCAGCGCTGGTTTAAAAGATAACTACCCGCACGATAAGGTACGTACACATATCGAACAGCGTTGATATGTGTCAGCGCATATCATAGTACCATCTTGAGCTGGATAAGCAGGAAGTTTATTTAACTAAGGTACACGAAAAAAAATCCCAGGTAGTTTTGATTTCAAATACTATACAAAAATTATTTGACTATCGATGTGTGAAGTACAGGTTGGGTATAATTACCAGTCCTTCATCCCTCCCTCCTACAATAGGGAACTATTGCTGACTCTTAACTTTTGTAATAATTATAATGATCTCTCTCTATACCTTATAAAGAATAGAAAACAAACAGAATTTACCTGAAAAAAAACTTTTCCCGTGAAGCTGCTAAGTGGCACTTACACACTCCAAAAAACATTTCAATTTCTTGTTCAATCATTCAATGTTAATAATATTTCCTAGCTAACATAAAATTAAGCAAGAAGGTATTGATAATTACGGAAAGTGGAGGCCCTCCTAGAGTCTCGCTTATTTACATTTAAAAATGAGTAGATATAGCACTTCAACCAATGCTGAACTCATAACAGCTAACATACCTACTTCCTGAAACATCTTGAATTTCGGTGTAATTGCAGTAAATAAAATCGTCGGGTGCACAGTAAACTATCGAATCTGAAAAAAATCAACTATTCATGAGAGCCAAAAAAGTTTCTTCCCATTTGTGCAATTCAGCGCCCACCTTTGTGATTTTTAGACATTATTTTTCATGACTTTTTGGTGCGGAATCCACTGGCGAGAGATGTAATATTGTCAGGGTTGAAGAATATTACCAAGATCTCACTCAAAAACTGGATATTCTTTTCAGATTATTGTTGTTTGACGGTACGCCCGACTATATAACAGCAAACAATATAAAGGCAATGGAATGGAGATTCCGCTGTCATCAACGGTGTATCAGAATTAGAAAGACCTCGTGAACTTTTCCTTTTCGTATTTTAAGACTAGGGCCATTAATCTGGCAATAAAAGGTGGACAATAAACTAAAAGCGATGCCTGGGCATAGAGGCCATCAAACTGGGGACCCTAGATGGTACAGATACAGCACCCAGGCGCAAGATCCATATCTAATAAGATTCCTCAGGCCGCCAACCGCAACCTGCCCCAAGAGTTTTTTATTTGGCCTAGGCCTACCCCTGCACTGCCGTGACGATAGTAAGAGTTTGCGTTTTCCTAACCATGTATTTCATGGATCAGGTCATACATACAGAAGATGGCAATTAAAGCAACTTTATTTAAAAAATCAATAGCTTACATTTCATTTCAATAAAGGGTATCAGCATACAGTGAGTAATATCTGAATGATGTGCAAAAATTATTTTCAAGAAATGGCCGGAATCACAGCTGTAATATCAGTAAAACTAAATACTTAAAATGTGTGCCACGTTTTAGGTACGGCTCACTTTAGAGGTCTTTAAGGCTAAAAGATCACGATGTAACAAAAAGAATAAATGAGGCGAAACATTAAAAAAACTACAGATTGATAGAATTTAATTATAAAAATAAAATAATCAAGACAAGGAAATTATTTTAAAATAAGATTCGTTTACAATTGATTAATATATAAAGTGACGTTAACATTCTTAACGCACCAAAAAAAAAAAAAAAAAAAAAAAAAAAAAAAAAAAAAAAAAAAAAAAAAAAAAAAAAAAAAAAAAATTCATAGAAATCGATCTATTATAAAAGAAAATATCGCCTATTCAACATTTTTGTTTTATTATAGATACTAGCTGTATGTCCCGGTTTCACCCGGGGAATTTCATTTTTCTAATCTAATTTTCTAACGTCTAATAATCTAATTTTCTAACGTCTAATAATCTAATTTTGAAACGTTCGATTTCGTAAAAAAAACCACTGTAAAGCGAGATCATTACGATTTTTATAAGGATAAAGAATATCAGCTGAAGATCGGTTGAAGTTATGCAATTTTAATATGGACAGGTGTTCGCACCTGGTATGAAAGAACCACTGAGCGAAATTTGGAGAATTTAGGATAAACGGTAGGGAATTCTATAAAGAACAAACAAACAAACAGAAATATTGTCCTGCAGTTTCAGCTTCTCGCAAATCGGCTTGCCTAAGCATCCGTGGCGCAAGGCGCGGGCCTCGTATTCCTGGGCAGACTCAGTTTCCCGCGATTCTGCCTGTCTAAGCCTCTGTTGTTCAATCCTATTTTGATGTTCGTCGAGAGTTTCAGCTGCTCGTATTTGACGTTGTTTTCTAGCTTTTGAGCTCACTACTCCTATTGAAGCTCGCTTCTTAGGAGGCATTTTTAAAAAATAAATTCACCATACATGTAAATAAACGTATTGTAATGTTAAAAAAAAACATATGGTTTAAAAATCCCAGAACGCGACGCCTGCCAAGGAATGGTCTTACCGGGCCTTGTTGGCCTCTTCAAAATCTATAAAATTCTTTTTATTATTTATAAAATTCGGCCGTTTTTTCGACTCAAACGGTCGATTTCGTAAAAAAAAACATTGTAAAGCGAGATCATGACGAATTGTATAACAATAATGAATATACCCAGAGATTGGCTGAAGCTATGAAATTTTAATATGGACAGGTGTTCGCACCTGGTATCAAAGAACCACTGAGCGAAATTTGGAGAATTTAGGACAAACGGTATGGATTTCTATAAAGAACAAACAAACAGAATTTCAACTTTATTTATATAGATTGTAACATTATTGTGGGTTTAAATATTTTTTATTAGACGAAAATAATAATTCACAATGTCAGATAAACAATAAAAACTCAAATAATTAACAATGTTGCTACTTGTAATACTACATAATAACGTAAATAAAATAAGATAAAGTAACACAAAAGTAACCCAATTATTCGATCATCAGAGAAAGACTAAGACTCCAGTCCATTGCTCGAAAAGCGTAGAAGATTCTTGAATAATGACGAACATGTACTAGAACAGCTGGTAATTGTTACACCACAAAGTCTAGAACTCTTTTGAATCATCTGGTTTTTGTTTCGCGTTAAAATATGATACAATAAAATATTGTAATAAGCCGGAAAAAAACTTTTGTCATTACAATTGTATTGAATCATTAACACAGGTCACTGACTGATACTTCCTGTGTTAGTAGCCATAAATTGTGATTTATGATATATTAATAGTAATTTATAAGCTAATTGTATTGTAATTTTCGAAAAAGGATGATAAAATTAATTTTTCTTGCAGGTCTCCGAGAGGAGGCGTGATCGGATTCTGAGCAGGTCTTCGGTGAGTATTATACAAGATTATAAGTTTTGAAGAAATACATTTTTCCATGTATGAATGTAAAATGGGCAGTATCAACTTATCTATAAATAAGTTACCAAAAAGATTTGTTTAAAATTGAACAATTAAAGGAACTTTGTTACTTTACGAGACAGTCCAACCAATGACCTATATCGTCCATCTTTCGAAACGGACAGGTTTTGTTAAAGTATACGTGGAACTATCAAAAGCAATTAAAAGTGTTTCCAGAGAGTCATGTGAGGGCCTAAATGAAGCAGAAAATAGGGCGTGTCATAAATATTTTGACTACGGCCATTGTTGACTTTGCCAGAACTGCACAAGCTGACTACCGAGAAGGGCCCAGGAGCTTTGTTGAGTCTTGACTGACGTGTGCAGTCCCTGACAGGGGGGTCCCTTAGGTATGCCTTCCATTAACTGTTCACCTTCCCTAGTTCACGATTTATGGTCGTTTAAGACTGAAGGATCTATGATATATAATCTCAGGTACCTGTAGGCGTTACGTTCATTATCAATATGATTACTGGTATACTTATTATTTCGTTCATTGGGCTAGTGATTAAATTAGTTTGCCAAGCTCATGCATGCAGAAAACAAAAAAGTTTAAATATTTTTTATATACAATACAACTAAAAAAATGAGCTAAATAATATATAAAACTAACTATTTACCACGAAAATAATTAGTATATTTAAAATACCTCATAAACTCACTATACGATAAGAAACGGCTTTGAAAAAAAATGTAATAACAAGATCTACATAGAAATTTTATTCCCGAATAAACTTAAATACCAGGTCTGCAAGTTTAAAATGTCGTTTATTTCTTAAAATATATACACAGTAATTTAAAAAAAAAGTATAATATATTTTATTCAAAGTACTGGCCCTCGCTTTCTACACATTTTGTCCATCTCTCGGGCAATTTATGGATACCATTCCAAAAGAATGCTTCATCTTTATTTGAAATCCATTCATCGAGCCATTTTCTTACATCCTCCAAATTGTTAAAGTGTTGCTCAGCCAATGAGTGTCCCATCGATGAGAAGAGATGATAATCAGAAGGCACCAGGTCAGGTGAATACGGCGGGTGGGGTAGGAGTTCCCAACCAAGCGAAGAAATCGTTTCCTTAGTCAATCTGGCTGAATGTGCAGGAGCGTTATCATGCTGAAGAATGACTTTGGCGTGCCTGTGAGCCCATTCTGGGCGTTTTTCGATCAATGCGTGACTCAAATTGATCATTTGTTGTCGGTAGCGGTCGGTATTGACTGTTTCGCCGGGTTTGAGAAGCTCGTAGTAGACTACTCCCTTCTGATCCCACCACACACACAGCATTGTCTTCTTCCCAAAACGATCCGGTCTTGCACTCGATGTGGATGGTTGTCCTGGCGTTACCCATGATTTTATTCGTTTGGGATTCTGAAAATAAATCCATTTTTCATCGCCAGTTACAACTCGATGCAAAAAACCCTTTCTTTCGTGGCGTAAAAGCAGCATTTCGCACTCAGTTTTTCGTTTTTCCATCTGTCGTTCGTCCAATTCATGTGGAACCCATTTTCCAACCTTTTGAATTTTTCCCATAGCTCTCAGGCGATCGGAAATGGCTTGCCTAGTGACATTCAACTGTTCTGCCATCATTTGTTGGGTTTGGGTATTGTCTTCGTCTAATAAAGATTGCAATTCGACGTCCTCAAACTTTTTTGGTCGATTTTCTCGTTTTTTATCAGTAACATCAAAATCACCACGTTTGAAACTTTGAAACCAACGTTCACATGTCTTGACGGTTGGAGCAAGATCGCCATAAGTCTCAACAAGAATTCGATGACATTCAGAAGCCTTTTTCTTTTGATTGAATAAGAAAATCATGACATGCCGCAAATGCTCTTTATTTGGCTTAAAATTAGACATTTTTAACACCAAAGAAAGGTATGATACGTCCACGTAAACGACTTAAATACAACTGACTTTTGTAAACAAATGACTAACAAACAAAATAGCGTTTAGAGATAAGCAAATCCTTCAATAGGCTAAGAGCTCATTCTATTGGAATTAAAACGACATTTTAAACTTGCACACCTGGTACTGTGGATTTAAATTCCCAGCCGCTACATAAATAATATAATTTGGACCTAACCTTTCATTGATTTATCGCCTCTGAAATAATCGGCTTCTTTTTCTTGGTTAAATCAGAACCTGTTAATGTTTATGATTTAAATCTTCCATGAGGAAATAAAAGAACTTAAATCAGCTACATTTTCCATACAATTAGCATCTGTCCCCAAACACGTGGATTTTTGTTTTGTTTTTAGCAGAGTTATTGGCTGGGATCCAAACTCGTCCCTCCCTTGAATGCATACAATATCATAAATTAAAAGGCTAAGTAGACTGTTGTCGAAAACAGGCCGCAATAGGATACAAACAAACAGAAAATGAGTTATTTGTTTGAAATCAACATAACTTTGTAGACGTATCTGTTAAATAAAACCTTATACAATAACAAACAAATTCATCCTATTTTGTGGTATATTTATTTCACTACATTGGATAATATGAAGATATCGAATAACGTTGCTGAGAATATGCTCAATAGTAATATGAAGTTAGAGTAATAATAAAATAGAAATATTAAAATAAATTTATTTTTCAAGGATATTCGTCAATGTTAATAGTTTGCAAAATTGTTTTAATATTTTTTTTTCGGTAAATCTTTCCTTATGTTACTAGAAAAGGCTTTGATTAGTTTGATTGGATCCCTGCTTTGGACTCCCGCTCACTACATTCGCACATCAGAGATAAATGAACTTCCTAACGGGCCCGGGGCCAAACTGAAACGTGCTTAATGTTGGCTTTGCCCAGAAGTAACATCCGGAAACTAGTACATTTTTTCCTAAAGTAAAATTGATATTAAAGTATAAATTAATAATTAATATTTCCCAGTTTCACCGTTTCCCCATTTCAGTGTTAATATCTCAATAAATCTGTAGAACATTTCTGCAACGCAGAGTATCGCTTGATTTTAGTTCTGGATGTAATTTTCATTTCGATAAGAATATTCATTAACTGTATAAGCAGTCAAGTTTACAAGGTTTATCTTTTATTACTTACAAGTATATCTTTTGTAACACAAATAATAAAATACATTGCATTTGTTGCATAAAATGCAACAGAATAATAAAACACGCACATCCACAACACAGAAAAAGAGATAACGCAACAAAATAATTCCGTAATTGTAGTGATAGACAAACCCCTTTAGCAGAAGCCCCAGGTTTAATTCACTGAAGCTGACAGTCAAAGCAGCACTTAGCCCACTCTTTACAGATAATTAAAAAGTTTGTGTCATTAAAACTTCGCTATGGGATCTCAAGTAATAATATCATCAACCCGTCAGAGGGAAAAGTTCTTAACTAAAAACGGAACTTCAAAGCTCCTTTAAAATATTTATATTTTTTGTGGACACTAAATTATCCCCAGTCCTTCCTATACGTAAATAGGATCAATTCAGAAAACGTTAAGAATGTCGCCGGTTCTGGAATGTCATGGTGGTCCTCTGGGGCTGGCGTGTATCTCTTTAATATGAAGTGAGCTATTGCTATTGGACTGTGTCCTGACGAACGGTTCTAATTGAGGCGTAGAATTCCAAAACCAGCCAAGTCCATTTCCAGATTTTTATTTTTTATTTCTTTTAAAATAGTTTTTCTATTAGATTATCATTAGGTGGAAGGATTTCTTCCAAAAGAGGTTAAATCACAATGAAATCGGCCCTACAAAAATAAGGTCTGTTCCAAATCCAGCCAGATAATCTATAGAAAAACTATTTAAAAAAAAATAAAAATCTGGAAATTGGACTTGGCTGGTTTTGGAATTATACGCCTGAATTATTCCATATCCTAATCTTAAATTATAGTTTAAATTATAGATTAAGACAAAATAAATCGAAATGAAAGAATCAACGGTAGAATCATTTGAATACCTCGATTAACTATTAGATAAGTTGATAATAAATGTATTTTACAATAAGCATAACATGTCCAAAGCAGTTATCTATTTCCAGAATGTCTTAAAATATAATAACGCGGCATACTGGGCATAGAGTAACACAAAACAAAATTAATAGATTACCAAAATCATTACTTATGGCACATTTTAAAAAACTTTATTACATTAATTATTCCCAGCAAAAAGTTGTTTAATTTTATCTAAACAGTATTTTATCCACTATAAAATCAATTTATTTATCATAAATGATTTTTACAGCACGTTCTTCTTCCTTTACATTTATTATTAAAAAAAAAAAAAATTACAAAAGAGAAAAGATAAATTAGCAAACACTGCTAAATAGGGAAATGGTGTCATTCTAATCACTTGACGTCATTTATTACAACAAGTGTAATATCTCAGTTGTGTGTAGTGACGCAGCGACGCACATCTCTTCTATGGGGCATTGTTTGTTCAAAAGGTGAGGCCTAAGTGGAACATTTGTCATAATAGTTATTTATTAAATCTTTATATATCCATTAAATAATTTATAAATTAGAATACGATTTTTATGAAAAATAAACAAATAATTATTATAAGTAACTCGATAATGTCCTTGTAACCGGATAATAGGTTATTCATGTATGAAAACTGAAAAATAAAGAGTTAATTACAGCTGCGTACTTACTATTCTTTCAATACATAGTTTTTGAATTAATTGAATTGTTTACAATACTTTCAAAAGTGAAGATTCGCAAAAATGTTATGAACAATCGCGAAACACTCCTCACGCTCATTTTACATAAATTATGACGCATTTATGAACGATCCACATTTATACTATAAACAAATTTAAAGTTTCGTGCATGTGTGGGAAGCGGTGGGAAGGGAATGGATAATTAGAAAAAAAAATTGCTAAAATTAATCAGAAACATGGTTTTGTATTCGATTGAAGAACGAATGCTTTTTATTCATCTTTTTGTTTTAAGAAGAAATATGAGATTAATAGTAGACTATTACTGTTGTTTTATTCGTTAAAGCCTATCAAAAGTTAAAACTTAATCAAGATTCACACCAGTTGACACTATATGCAGGTCTTTTATAAAAATATATTTTTATATTTTAATTTTTTTTTAATTTTCCACCTAGCGGCCCAATCAGCAATATCGTCTAGGTGGTTATGGAGAGTTTGAAATGCAATCAAGGGATTTTTATCTGAACAATGAATTGCTGTATCGTCAGCAAAAGTGAACAAAAGTGTATTTGGGTTTTCTGGTAGGTCTGACATATATATATTAAATAATATAGGACCCAGGACACTGCCCTGAGGCACTCCTGCTTTAATAGGTTTTATTTAAGAAATTTCAGTCCCTACTTTTACTGAAAAATGTCTATCTGTTAAATAAGAAAGTAAAGTTAAATAGTAGGTCGGGGGGAGTAATATTTTAAGTTTAGAAAGCAATCCTTCATGCCAAACTTTAGCAAACGCTTGACTAATGTCTAGAAAAACACTGGGGCAATATTTTTTGGATTCCAAAGAGTTAGATATAAAATCTACTAAACGATGGCATTGTTGAACAGTTGAATGATGCTTTCTAAAGCCGAATTGATGATTTGGAATATATTTAAAAATTTCGAGAGAATCAAAGCGACGGAGAAGTATTTTTTCAAATAATTTAGAGAAAGAAGGAAGAAGGCTTATTGGACGGTAGGAATTTGGAAGATCGGGAGATTTGTTAGGTTTCAATACCATCACAACTTCTGAATATTTCCACAGGCTTGAGAAATACGTGGTTTTCAAAATAGAATTATATATATTTGTTAAAAAAAGGATTGCTTTCCAAGGTAAGTTTTTAATTATAAAATTCGTAATTAGATCGAATCCCGGGGATTTATTATTAGGTATGTGAGCAATCAAGTCTTGAACTTCATAAGGGTGAATAAATGTTGGAGGTGTTGTCATTGGTAAGGGTATATCAAGTTGATTTTGAACAAGTAATGAAGAAAGACTGTCATTTATGTTGTGCGGTTTAAAAGTATCCTCAAGGTGGTCAGCAAGTAATTGTGCTTTTTGAGCATCTGACTTAGCCCAATAACGAGAATGAGAAAAAGAGTGTGCATGTAGTCTTCACACTTAATCATGGTCTTTGCCCCCAAATATTCTTCAGTAAAATTCCGATTTCGGAATCAAATGAAATTAAATATTTAGGGCTTTATCTGGACAAACGACTTACTTGGAAAACTCACGTCAGACTCAAACGAAAATAATTAAATAGACGCTTTGGACTCATATCTAGATTGCTTGACAGACGCTCAAAATTATCCCTAGCTAACAAACTAACCTTGTATAAAGTTCTTCTAAAACCGATATGGACTTACGGTGTAGAACTGTGGGGTTCTGCCAAGAAATCGAACATCCAAAAAATTCAGTCCTTTCAGTCGAAAGTGTTAAGAAAAATAGTAGACGCGCCATATTATGTCAGCAACGATATTATACATACGGACTTAAACATTCCAACAGTTTTCGCAACAGCCAAAGACAACTTCATTAACTTTCACCAAAGACTGGTCTACAACAATAACCCACTGACAGACAATTTAAAAAACTTAAACCACCCTTACAGCCCACCCCGACGACTTCGAAGGCGGTGGCCAAGAGACCATCTCGATTAATAACTACTCCTGCACAGGAACGCAGTCGAAGCAGCTTTCCTCACAAACTTTGCTCATTGCAAAGCAATTTTGCAGATTGCAAATTTTAAATCTAGACAAATGAATTGTATTTAATAAATAATAATATTTTAATTTATTTATATATATTAATTTATTTATATCTTTTGATTTATATTTACATTTCTTAAATTATATTTTTAATAACAAAAATAATACAGTTTTATACATACAAAATACAGGTGCATTAAGACAGTACTTCCGCCAGATCCGATATGGGTCATCCCGGATTATTGGGTCTCACAAATTCTATAGAGCAAAGATGTTTTAGAGCCAATCTATTCAAATATAAAAAAAAACATCGATCACATTGTCGTGCAATAAGACACAGTGGGCCAATCTGCTCATGGAGACTGGACGTAACGTTCTGTCGGAGACCTATTTCAGATAGAACTAACCGCAATGCAATTGTTTTGTATGGAGGTAGAAGGGAGCCAACCCATTTCTCCTTGGGTATAAGAGATATAGTTCCATGGAAACCGCCGTACAGTAGGAGTGGGAAAGTCGAAAGTGGAAAAATGAGGAATAAGGACTAGCAAATATTAAAAATAGTAATTTCATCAACTTGCAGTAGCGGTTTTATGCAAAGGCTTGCGTGCCATACCACTTTTGCAAACACTGACATTACCTTTAAGGTAAGTAGACCGAAAAATATAAAAAGAATCAACATTTATTTTACTACGGTAGACATCAACTTCTAGGAAAAGTTGATCTGTTTAATTCGTTTTACAAATATTTTTCAATGAGAGTTAAGTCTTCCGCAGGCAGAGTCAAATTCCGCTATCTGCTTTTCCTGGAGCATGTATAGGATTAATGTTTTATCAAAGGTCTTTGCATGATACCCAATATAAAACTTTAAAAAATGAAATGGTAAAAAAAAAAAACGGATTTTCTAAGCGACGCATTGCAGAACAATGGTTTATATATCGGCAAGAGCGGAGGAATGGGTATTATGAAGGAGTTAGCCATGTGTAAACTGGAGCTTTTGTCTGCCGAAGCCATCAAAAGGATGTGGTCTCTCAGATTTTTTTAGTTTTTTACAATCTTACAAAACGGGCTTCGAGCCGCTAATGAAACTTCATTTTATCACCAGCTTTTTGCTTTATTTTATAATATTTAACCAAACAATTATTGCAAAAAACTTCTTTTAATATTTATAATATTTCTATTAATTCACGATAGACTCAGATTTCCCCAAACCTAATAAAATAAAGCTTGATCCCAACTATATGTTTTGTAACTTTCGTTTAATTCAAGCTTCATAAACATAATAATACAACCTCATAACTTCTGTTATTATTTATTTATTTATTATTAATATCTGTTAAAGGCGGTTGTAAAGTATTCAATGCTTTAGGAATCGGGAGTTACAGTATTTAGACTTACTGAATACATTTCAGATTCATTCATTAAACATTGAAAATTAATTATCTCATTCGATTCTTCTCGAAATTCGGAAAAGTTAGAGATTAGTGAAAAGACTTTCAAAGTATCAGTTTCATCATATTCTATCTAACACTTTCACGATGGACAAACGCGTTATCAATGATGCGCTTAGACTAAAAAAGGCTCATCCTATTCAGAACTAAGTTGAGGGCAACCTTACATAGCATACAACGAGTTTGCAGTTTATTTCCATTTGACTGATAAAGATTATATAATAAATTGGCTGTGATGATTGCCAACCGATGATTGATCATATGGATATGCTATAATTTTTTTAACTTGATTAGAATTATGTTTGTATATTTTTCCCGTTTCAACAAAATTATAATCGAAGAGACTACATATTATTTGTATTTTTTTTCTCTTTTATTTCCCATTACATGCAGATCAATAAGGGATACAATTGATATTAAATGCATTGGCAAACACCAGAAATTTGCATATGTCATTTAATCATCTCAGCTATGCTGCGAAGCCACAACCTCCAGCCTAAACTCTATCCAGATAGATTACATCCATTTAAATCTCTTGGACTACGGTAGGAAGAGCTATAGCGCCAGACAAGCATGCCAAGGTAAATATTTGAACTTGAACTGGGAGAAGGAAAAAAAGAAAAAAAAACATACAAAAAAAGAATTCCTAACTATTCTAAAAAGAACCAGTGCCCTGATTTGTAAACACCAGTTAATTAGAACTACCCCTAACAAGTCTAAACTGATTAACAACAAGCTCCAACCTCACTTAGCGTCTCTCAACTAACCGCCCGGTCCTGCGTGCCGGGGATAGTTTCACATTCCTCGAGTAATGAGGAGCCAAATATTTAACGAACAACAATAATTATATACCACTACATCTTTACCGTGCTCTTGCATGTACATGAATAACTAGAGTCACTTGTTAGTGACAGGAGTGTGACGACCAATATATTACAACAGAATCATAATACATCATAAAAACGTTGATTATTTTAACATTTTTTAAAATACAATCAATATACATTCAAATCAATTAAACAAAAAAGTCTCTTACTAACAACTATGCATACACGAGTATGTATGTATATACACAAAAGTATTTATATATACAAACAGCAATAGTATATATATAAATATATTTTTTTTTTCCTTGAAAAGTCAAGTAAATATATATACCTTATTATTCCCCGTTTCTCATATGGGAATGTTTAAAAATGTATAAAAATCCTGAAACATTTTAATATAAAAGAAAAACTTTATTACCGATGTTGGTGTACGTTAAAAAAAAAAAAAAAAAGATATGAATAAAGAAAAACTCGACCATTGATAAAAATTAGAATTTTCCCTTAAAAAAAATTGAATAATAATGAATCGAAAATAACAGAAGACTTTCAAGTTTTGTATACCTTATACCTTTGGAGGATAACAAACAAAGATAATTAAATTAATATGGTTAAAGCTATCTTCTGTAATTTTTCAAAATTGTGTATCCGCAATTATCAAAACACTTATCCTACTACTAGAAGTAGGTTGATAAGTGAAAGTTGTGTGCTGCGCGCATCGCACCAGATCTTTTGTTCTTTAAATGATGAGTTTTAGAAATTCTTGGATAAGAAATGGAATATAACTGAACTATAATTGCCTTAATAGTTCTATATAAATAAACCCTGAATATGAAAGATAATTCGATATTAAATATACGTTTCCGTTTCATAAGTTTAAAACGAACAAGGGTTCGTTAAAATTTATTTCGTGAAATAAATATTTTCAATTCTCTTTCCTGGGGGTTTTCTACCAGCACCAGCATATGCTCATGTACTTTACAATCTTCACTAGATGAGGAAAGAAATTCGTCCGAGGGAAAAATCATTCTTCTCTAAAATAAAATCAAAAATATTTAAACTTCTGTCCCGCGAAACATTATAGAGACTTGCAGGCAACTCACCAAACGGACTTTGTCGAATCGGAACTATAAAACATTAAACCATCCCCTTTTAACATGCTAAATCCGGAGCTTCATATTAATGTATAGATAAATAATAACTTAACGTATAGATGAACAATGTATAGGAATCGCGCTATGCATAATCAGTATTTTAAAATTGAAGTTTCACTATCTGTGTGCTAAAATAACTTTTTAGCTACATATATCTTTGTACTTAACATAATTCAAGTCCATTTAATATAAATTACACCTTTAGAAAAAATAAACTACATTTTTTTTTTTTTTTTTTTGCCTTCTGGATGATTTCGATTGATCGAATGCCAATTTTTTAAAACTAATATGTACAACTATTAGTTTCTAACTCGACTATTAGATCAATTAGATATGTCAGACGCAGTTATAGGATGTGGTATATAAGAGCAACGGGTAAAATGATCGGTACGCTATATTACAAATAATAACCGAATAAAAAGAATTTTGAAGAAAAAAAAAATCAGAAAATAATCATTCTATTGCTTGAAAAAAAGGTCATGCTCAATAGACACATCAGCAGAGATGGCCATACGTTATTAAACTGATTCCAGTTTTTATCGTTATGGAGTCATCATTATGAATATTTATAAGCAGCACTAATAAGTTTACAATAGAATTTGCCCTCAAACGATAGTGTAAAAAAATGGAGCATCAAGCTTTATAAGAAGTTAAGGCTTACAGTAAAAAAAAGACCAAAATAATATAGTTTCATGTTTTTGTAATACTGTTGTGTACATGGGGAACTTGAGTAGTGTGAATCAAGAAACTGAACCTTGTGAAAGTAGTAATTTAGAAGAATTCCCACGCTCTTCAAGATAAAAACTTTGGCAGGGGATGTGTTTACAGAGATAAGGCGTAAAGACAATTTTATTAGAAAATTAAAGGACGTGTCCAATACTATGTTATACTTACTAATTTGAAGCAACTTTTAAAGTGATGATTTTTATGAAGCGTCCAGATTACAATGACAAACTTGATCCCTAGCTCATGGATTTATTAGGGGGACACTGATAGTACTGCCTGATTTCTTTTCTTATTAATGGGATACTTTAAGGGCCGGGCCGAAATTTGCGGATCCTACCAAAACCACGTTCTTGGAATTTCCAAACCCTTTTTTACCATGGTTCGATCATCATCGAGGGATAACTTCAATCTGATAGCCCAACTCGCTACCCCTTGGAGTATGAACCGGTATGCAATATCATGAACTAATTAAAAAACGTACAGGTAATGAATGATATTTACGCAAATAGTTAATCAAATGCAGTGTTCAATATCCATGCCGATGAAATTGAGTATTGTGTCACGATATTTCGGGACTGAATATGATTTTTATGAATATTGTAGGGGAGAGCGGGGTTGGTTGGCATAGGGGGTAGGTTGGCCATTGGCTTATAGTTTCCGTCACACCTGTAGTGAAGGCCCCACCATTGTACAATGTCACCCGCTCGACCTCGGGAGTCTTGTCCTGAGTTTTCAATCCGATGCTAACAGTGTAGAGAAGAGTATGCTTCATTGATTGATTTTACAACATTTAAGTAAATTTTTATATTTTCAGTAAATTTGGTTTAAAGGCATGGTAAAACATCTGACTCCGACTCTGTTCTCATATCCCCAAACTCCTTTGAAAAACCTAACCTTTCGATTAACCAGTTTCTTGTTCGATTGTTCTCCCCTGTTCTTGCAGCCATCTTTCATATGATCTCTCCTGTGGGGTTAGTTGTCTCTCTTCAACTGGGGTTTGTTGGCGCAGAAGCAATTCACAAAAGCAAGGTAAACATAAGCAAAGGTGAAACTACCAATTGTCTTTAGTTCCAGCAAGGAGTATGAGAGCAATTTTTGTTATGCAGAAAGTTACGACAGTCTAAACTTTTATCTTCTTCTATTGTCATTCTATTTTCCCTTAAAAGCTGTTAAAACCCGATTCAAAATTATTATACCATGGTAGTGCAGCTTTTAATAACAATAATATGTGTCAGGCAGTACTTGAATGAGATGGCTAAACAACCCCACCTTCTAGGCCAACCTGCCCCACCTTGGGGGTTAATTGGCATACTCTGGATTGACGAATTCTTCAATTTTCTATGATCTTAGTATTAAATATTAAGTGGTGAAAAAAATACTTGAAGTACTCTAATACTTCGAGTTTACAGTGGTATCAGCCCTATTGGGATTATATTAACAGGAACGACTCAACAATCAAAAAAGTGAAAACTGTTGCCAACCAACCCCGCTCTCCCCTACAAATAAAATACAGCGTCAATATTTAATATTGGGTCGCCTCAACCCCAAATGGTCATTGGTGTCTAATAATTATTTATATCATGTTATAAATAAAAGCTGCTTGTTCCTCATTGTTCTCAAGGATTTCTTTTGGTGTAAGTTTTAATCCTGTTTTTTCCTATGTTTTCGGTATTTGGGAAATTCTATATATATTCTTTCACAAGTGCTTCTATTGTAAAACTGGCTGTGGGACATTGTCGCATCGTTCGCAGGTGGGGCTTCGAGGCCTCTTATCCGTATGTGAATAGGCAGTGTCCAATTCTCAGTCGGCACAACATATCTCCTCTCTCCTCGACTTCCTGCAGCCTGTCGGTCATTTTAGAAAGTTAATTTCACTTCTTCTAATTTTGATTTTTTTCTTCCCTTCTATTAATTGCCTTATTTTTAATTGTAAAAGTAAGTATTCCAGTGTAACATCATTTAATTTAATAACACCTGTTTTCACCCCCTTGCCTTACTAACTGAGCGGCTTTGTCTGCTTTTTCGTTGCCTAAGATGCCGCAGTGAGCTGGTACCCATATAAAAACAATAGTAATTCCTTTTTTTTTTTTAATTCCCAATATATATTTAAACTTTCTCTAATTAAAGAATTTTTAGGGTTTGGTTTATTTTGAAGTGGTCAAAACGCTCCATAAGTCAGATAAAATGGCCTGATACAGCGTGTTATACGGCGTCAATAACATATAAAATTTGTTCAAACTTCCTTAATACCATAAGCTTCCGTTATGTGTGTGTGTTTTTTTAAATATTCGAGTAAAAATAAAAACGTTTTTTTTTTATAATGACTGCTTTGGGCTGGTTTTCTTCACTATTCCAAAGTTCGCCTAATGCCAACGCCCAGAGGAAAAACGAAAAAGAGATAAAGATAAAAGAAAGAAATAAAAGAAAAAGACATCGGCCACACTGTTCGCCCCAGTTCTCAAGTAGGCATTGGAGAAAAAGAAGGGTTAGGGACCATCTCCTTGAATAATTCGGTTATGGCCCGAGCGGAGGAGACAATACAGATGTTGGAAATCCCTTCAGAATATAAGATGGAGGCAGTTGGCAGTTAAAACTAACTGCAATGATCCGATCCCTGGGGTTCTTAAATATTTATTAGGCTGAATGAAAGGAATAAAAGCTCCCTACGGGATGAATATCAATGCGCCCTTGCCATAACGGAAAATTCCCTTTTATGCACTTTACTCAATTTCAGACATTTAAGTATAACATTTGCGGAAGGTATACCGAAAGAAAGATTTATCCATTGATAACTTAGTTATATAAAAATAAAAACATTATAAAACAAATGTATGTATATAAAGCCAACTAAAATAACTTAAGATTTAGTTTCTAAACAGACTCATTAATTAAGTAACATAGGAAGAAAGTCAGAATACTGGTGAAAAATGTTACAACGGTTTAACAAGCTCTTTCAATAATGAAAAAAAATCATAAATCAATCGCTACTGCCTGCATTCCCTGATCTTTTAAAGGATTTTAATGGTTTGCAGTGATAATAATTTATAATTTAAATTGTAAAAATATAGTCCTATCTGAGAAAAATGTTTTGGGCATCGAATTGGAAAGTAAAATACCCAATGCTTACGATATTATCAGAAAACAGATAAATTAAATAACTGGTATTAAATAACAGTATGATATAAAATTAGTAAATTTCATTTCTAAGAATAAGGAAAAGTGTGGCAATACAATAAATATAAAGCATTTTTGCAATATACCCGGTATTTCTTGGTTTAAGTTAAAGTTTTTTTAAGCTTTCATAAAAGTAATAAAAAACTTTTTAAATCGAAAAAGGAAACTTCAATTTAAGTAGGAGTTGATTTAAGCTTATTCCTGGCCGTTAACACTGAATAGTTCTCGAACGGGGCAAAAGAACTTAAAGAAAACTTGCAAACTTTTCCCTCAGTTCTATTCATTATCCAAGAAAGCAAATGGCGACAACTTCTTGACTAAGGGCTGAATGGTTAAAAGCGCCTTCAAAGTTGGAAGTACTTGTTCTTCTCTTCTTTCTTCTCAAAACCGATGTGTTTCTATTTCGCTTCAGCAGTTTAAAAATAAAATAAAATAAAAACAGTATTTCACAGTATTGAGTGTCGTTCTAAAGTGGACGTTTAAAATTAAAGGCGTATGATTACACCTAAAGCAGGGCCAACTGGATTTTGGTACCTTCATTAAGGAATCTCCAAAGCTTCTCTTAAAAATAGGTATGAGGCAATGAGCCTTATTCAAGTAAATAATTTTTTCGGCATTTTAAAAGTTTAACGCGTCACAGTAATACTTAATTATTCCTATTATTATTGTATAGTTAATCTAGATTAATCCCATTGAGTATTGGGATAATACTTTAAATTCACGAAGATTTGAAACCAAAGACATTTTCTAAACTAATAGTTATTGCAACAATAGTAAAAAGTAATTAAATGGGGTATCAAAGTAAACGGTTTTTCAGATCAAATTCCATAAATAACCTTTTGTAATTGTTCAATTGAGTTGAAATATATATTCTTTCAGCAATGAGAATCTTAAAAAAAATTGAAAAATTATTTCCAGACATCACCGAAAGAAATATTAATTTCAAACCAACATGTCTCCGATTTTATGCTTTATGTATGAAACTAAATACGTTACTATGTTATTTCTGTGTTTTTAATATTTCTTTCTAAAATATTTCTTTAAATGATTTTCAAAGAGACGGAATTCTGCTATGTTTTT
This sequence comes from Aelia acuminata, assembly GCA_911387785.2. NCBI lineage: Eukaryota > Metazoa > Arthropoda > Insecta > Hemiptera > Pentatomidae > Aelia > Aelia acuminata. The sequence goes on from OU426981.1 coordinate 101,196,212, forward strand.
TTAACCAAAATGCTTTGGAATAATGGTTAAGTTAAGAAGGTTAATTATAAGTTGTGGTGATCCACACATATAATTATTAGGCCATTTATTATATAAATATTATGTATATTAATTATTATTATATTATATTATATTAGGGCTAGTATATAAATATTCTGTAACTAGATATTAATGAGAGTGACAATATATTATTGTAAATTAGGTGCCCAAATAGTATGTTAGCTATATAAATATGTTAACTAACAACATAGGGCCAAAATTTGTACCTTAAAGCCTCCTTATCACCCTAGCTCTGAGAAGGCCCCACTCACCAAAGACAGTCTCTAGCAGAATTTCCTTCCAGTTAGACGTATTGCTGCCGGCCCCCCACTTCCTATATTCACTTAATCAAGGCCTGTATATATCAATTTATATATTTATCTTTATGTATATATGTATATATTATCACCAATTACAATATTCTTCCACTGCGTAATTCTGTCTATTTTTTGCATGTCCCTATTATTAAAGATAATTAAGATCCACGGACCTTAAAGACCTTAACGGACCTCATTACTAACCCACATTATAATTTAATTAAATCAGGGACATAGCAATGTAATAGAGTTACCTTCACTAGGTTTAAAGCTTAGTAAATGTGCTGGATTCAATTTTTGAAAACATTTCTTTTTTTCTTAGTTCAATTAACATTGTTGTTAAATAAATTTTTATATTAATTGTTAACCCTACTTTAGATTAACAGTATAGACAGCAAGAATCTTCATGAATGGAATCGTAGCAGATGAATCGGGTAAGAGTCGAGATAATCTGTTATCCAAAGATACATTCTTTCTTTGTCGGTAGATAAGAAACTGGGCGTTTTTGACTAAAAACCGGACTGTCAAAACCTCCTGTTATGGTTCTTACTTGACCGAAATTCCCCTCAGGATCCTGAGGGTGATGATGAAAACAGATGAATTTTCTCTTCATACTTATGAATGGAATTTCGCCATTAATGTTGATGAGAGGTTATCACGGGGTAATTGAATCACTGTACATTATACATTAAATATGGAAAGATAAGACTGATGAAAAATAATTTTCACGTTAGCTCATTATAAAAATATTTATTTATACTTTATCATTTAGTAATTGTTGAAAAATGGAGATAGGTACTGTGTAGAACTTGATATTGGAACAACATTAATGATTTTGTACTAACAACCTGTATTAACAGGTGATATCATTTTTTTAAAACTATAGTGGACCATAAATAAAGAATAAATATCATGGATAAAGAAGTTAAGAAAAATACATAGCAGTCATTTTTTTATATGAAATAAGGTAAATTAGCAAAACTACTTTGAGCCGTAAAAAAAAAGCTTTATAATTAAAACCTTTATTTATTTATTTATTTTGTGTAATGGAGATTCATCCCGAAATTATGAACTTGACAAATTACATATCAACTAATAAACTCATCCAACTGAAATTATTACTAATCTTAATACAATTAACATCTTTCATTGTTCCGAATCCTATAGGGTCTGTATTAAGTATAAACTCCTGACAACTTCAAAGGTCGATTAACAAAAATAAATATGTTAAAAGGTAAAAAACACATTTATTTTTTAAACAGAGAGAATTGAATTAGTACTAGTGTAAAAATAAAAAATGAAAAGAGGAAGAGAGATTTTCATGAATATGTTTTTACTTGAAAATAAAAGTGATGGAAGTATATTTATTCTCTTTCAAGAGGTTAAGTTCAGCACAAATAATAAATTCGATTTTACATAGTAACTGGTAAAAATATAAATAAAGAAAGAGGAAAAACAACATTTTCAATTTTTATTTATTCAGAGTAACATAAATCTAAAGGTTTTAATTTTCTAAGGATTTCGGAGTAAAAAAATAATTACTAACCTCGAGGCTTTTAAACAAAAAATAACACTCGTTTTTATTATTTAACAGAGCTCAAAGTATTAAAATTTTGTTTGGTTAATTTTTTATTTGGTAAAAAAAAATATATCCTGACATAAACTTTTAGAATAATAACCGAAAAAAGATAAAATCTAATAAGTTTACTTTTTTAATAAAATAATATTCCGAAAATTAGTAAATTGAACGTTATTTAAAGGTATTGAGTTAATTCAATAAGTACTAAATTAGATATTGTTCGTTACTCAAAATAAAATACTTAAATTGCACAATTTACTGAAATAAAGTTAAAATATCTGTTAAAGTCGATCGATATAAATACTTTACGATAAAATTACATTTGTCATTGACTTATAGTAATCGAATAATTCGCACTCCAATAATCTTTCATGTTTCGAATCGCTACATAAAACCGAATTACTTATATAAAATTGTTCATAAGAGGAAATGCCGATGAAATGATATTACTAATATGTTACAGACTTGGGAACAAGGGTCTCAAAAAACTTTTTACTTTCACTTACCTATATATGAAATATATAGTAAGTGGAAGTATTGCGATCGTAAAAAATTTCGACTTCCGGTTTTCAACGGAAATACACGTTTTGGGGTCCCCTGAGTCGAAATAACCAAGTCCCGCGAAATGGTCTGTGTGTGTGTGTGTGTGTGTGTCTGTGTGTGTGTGTGTGAACAGACTAGCTCAAAAACTATTAATCGTGCGAATCTGAAATTAGGTATTTAGTGTATGTATATGCCCGCGATGTGACAGCATAAATTTCATCAAAATTGGTCAAAGGGTGGGGGTACTTTATTTAATAACTTTTTAGGTTTTTTTTCGATTTTCTCAAAAACGGCTCTAACGATTTTGATTAAACTAAGTATTTGATGTATTAATATGCCCGAGATATGACTGTTAAAATTTCATCAAAATTGATCAACCGGAGAGGGGACTTTACTTTATAAATTTTTATCATTTTCGTGTTTTTTTTTTATTTACTCAAAAACGGCTTTGACGATTTTGATCAAACTTGGTATTTGATGTATGTATATGCCCGAGATATGACTGTTAAAATTTCATCAAAATTGATTAACCGGAGGGGGGACTTTACTTAATAAATTTTGTATCATTTTTACTTGTTTTTTTTTTATTTACTCAAAAACGGCTTTAAAGATTTTGATCGAACTGGGTATTTGATGTATGTATATGCCAAATATGTGATAGCCAACATTTCATCAAAATTGATCAACCGAAGGGGGGACTTTACTTAATAAATTTTGTATCATTTTCAGGGGTTTTTTTATTTACTCAAAAACGGCTCTAACGATTAACAAAAATAAGATATGAATGTAGAAAAATGTGTGACTTTGGGAAATGATATTTAGCAAAACGAGTCAATTTCTAATCTAAGTAAGTTGGTAAGTGAAAGTTGTGTGTTGCGAGCACGCACCAGATTTTTTTGAATGACAATAGGTCAAAATTATACGTAGATGCAGGTAATATACCCAACACTTTTACAAGTTTTAGACAACAACACTTTTAGAAGGATGAATAAAGAAAACTCTTCAAACGTTTTCCTTCAAATGTATTTAAAGGTTTGAATTTAGGGCATCTTACGATTGAGTTAATTATTATAAAAAAAAGAATATCATTTTGAATTAAATATTTTGAGTAAACCGATTTTATAATTCGAAATTTTAAATTTTTTTTTAGATACTGAGATTTTGACGCCAGTTGGTTTTAATACCATAGGGCTTTCTAGTCGAAACGGAACATCTTCAACTGTACCATTGCAAATGTACAAGATAAATGAAATCAATGTCCTAAAAATATTTGACATAAAGAAAGTTTTTCAATACAACCTCTTGATAACACGGAAACAAACAACAGGAAGTGCATATCTTAAAGAGAAATAGATAAATTCGCTTAAATATACGCTTGAACGAACATATAAAATAAACCGTTGAGATTTGCTCTCCTGTAAAATTAGAAAAAAAGGACATTTGCCTTTCCATAACTAAACAATTTGAAAAGGTTCAATTATCTTGCAACTTTATCTTTGTACAAGACCGGGATAGTGTTGATTCATCAAACATTTTAACAAATGGATAAAGCAAGCAGTGGATACAAAAACTGGAAACAAAATCGGGAAGACATATTAGTCAAAGTCGGGTAAACACGGGAAGAAATATTAATGTCGAAATCGATTTTTAGAGTTAGACCAGTCTTGTACTGCACGAGCGATATTTTGTAATGAGAAGAAATAAAATCCATCATGCTTCAAACGGTAACTGTTATACTGATCTAGATAAAACGGACAGCTGTTTGTACAAAGTGATATCTATTTATACATTCAAACATAACATTGTATCGATGAAGGGCTATAATTATCCGAGAGGCCAGGTTGTGTTGATGTGAGGTGATTAAAGGCAGGGGTCCAGGAGGGCAGTTTACACAGTCCCCTTTTGTTCTAACTGCTGGCTCTACTGGCCACCGATGCGAGAAACCACCGTTTCCGGCATCCTGCGGTGTACGGGAAAAAACTAGGGTCTTCCTTATGGACCGTTTCCTGAATTCTTCTGAGGCCACCAATTTAGCTTGTCGTTGAAATTATTTCACGTGAGAAGTCTCTCTTCTTTTGAATTGAAAAACTTGTTTCTCTGCTTTGTCAGGGCATACTTATAATTTTTTTTTTTACAATCACATCTTTCTAGCGCCAATGATGATATCTATCACTGTTTGTTTTAGTTTATTAGCATAAAACTGCAATGGTCATCAACGTCATATAGTTCCAATTTTTCGATCATCTATTCTTGTTTATTTATTATATTTCTTTACTCATCCGTAGTATTCTCTATCCTTATTTATCCAAAATCTTTTTATTTAATACACGCTGTTATAGAGATAACTGTCTTCTACACTGTATTGTTATATAAACTCATCCGTACCCGTTTTCTATTTTACATTTGATTTCATACTTCCGATAACATATTATTAGATTTTTTTTTAAAAATAGGACCGATTCTAATTTGTTTGTGTAGATTTGAGTCAAATCGGATTTTAGCCATTGACAAGCGGAATGTAAAGCTAGATTCTTGGAAACTGGGACGAACTGTTATAATGTAATTTATAATAATAAATAGATCATATCACTTTAAACCAAATATTTTTTCTTTAATTGGTAGTACATATTTTTTTTTAATACAGAGTACCCTAAATCTGTTGATATTCCATTTGGTTCGACGTTCATCATATTTAAATAAATTCTTAGAATTCAAGTTCCAATATAGGTAAATATAGATTGTTATAATAAGCGCAATAAGGAAATTAATTATTATTTTTGTTTTTCTTCTTTAACGCATTTCTAAATTAATAATCCTTACTGAAATTTAAAATGTTAAAAATTATATGTGGAAAGTGATTTTATAAATTGGGATTTTATATATTTTTAAAATAATATATTTAATATTATTTTCAGTGCAATTGAAATTGTTTTTCAGAGCTTGCTGCAATGTTTATAATAATAATAAAATTCATCTGGGAACAATCTCCGTAACTGAACAAAGTTTGAAACAGAACAGATAAATCCAACGAGTGAGATTGAAGCTTAGATTGATCTGCGTCAGCGTTGTCCCCCAGACGCCATATGCGTGGGGGAATCGCCCATTGAGTGGACTAACGAATTTGTCACTCCCCTACAAGACAAATCATTACGACCAACAGGGCGATAATAGCTCTTCCACAGCAAGGTCATCCAGTTCTAGGCTGGTTCAGGGGAAATCGGGGTATAGATAAAAATAAAACCAACTAAAATACGTATAAAAATAATAGTGCAAATACTAAAATAATATTTAATTTCGATACGAGAGTATGAGAATATACTTACTATTATTATTTATTTAAAGTGGCTTTAATAGATAAGATTTATCTGGTAAGTTATACATTACCTGCAATATTATCCTAGTAATAATTAAATAACAGCATGTTAATCGTCCGATTAGCCTAAGTAGCATAAAAATGGACGTTAAACAAACAAACAAACAGCATGTTAAATAGCATTATCAATTAGCAATAATATGATTGTTAAGAGAAGATATTAAAACAATCCAATAACAAACAGAAGATTTCGTTATAATTCACATAACTATTTTTATTAATAAAATAAAATTTTAATGATAAACTGACATTGAAAGTAAAAATTAGATGTAACATAATCATTTCTGAATCGCATTTACACCTTAAAACTGCAAACTGGTTTCATTTTCATAAAATAAAGTTTAGTTAGGCAAAACATGGGCGTTTCTTATTATGGGCGTATTTTATTTTATTTCTTGACACATATATTAATACATAGAAAAACGTAGATGGAATATAAATCGGATTAATAAAATTTATATTTTATACCGACCAGCTTTGACAACTACAACACCCTGGACCGACGACTTAACAACCAGTTTTTTATCAGAGACCACTTAGGAGTGTAGGGTGGCAACGCTTTCCTCCCACGTCTTAATCGATTCAAGGAATTCCCTTATCGAGGATTTCTAAAAGCCATTTTCTTAAATAATCTGTGTTGAAGACACTCCATAAAAATACCATGAACAGAGGAAGCAATAGTTTAAAAAATATTACATTAAGAAAATTGTATACACTAAAAATATTGAATAAATTGTATTGAAAATCACTAAGAAATTTAAGTAATATCAGTAATAATGATTTTTAGACCATTTTTGAATGACGATCAGAGAAAAATGAAAAAATAATGATCATAATTAATTGATAAATATGTAAGAACTCTAAGAAAACTTGTTTTATTTTAAAATCCCTGAGCTACCAAAACATTTTTTTCTTCTCCATTCACTATTTCTAAGATAAACTCACAACTCTGCTAAGGTAGAAAGTTTCCAAAAAGTGTTTCTTCCACTTGTACTAAAATAACTGGTTCAATTGGCTAAACCAGAGGTCAATAGAATAAATTGAACTGAGGTCAATTATTTATCCTTATTTTTCTAAATATACGATCCTTGATTCAATGAATATACAGAAATATCTCTGATGACTCAAGATGGAGGTTATCTGGTGGATTAAAAGAGAAAGGAAGGCTTTCAAGAAAAGGAAGATGTAAAGAAAAATGTACGCTATAAATCATATAAAAATGGCAGTAAAGCAGGATAGATGAAATAAAAATTCAAATGAATAGGCCATTAAAAGGAAAAAAAGCATGGACATTATTTATGTAACTGTCCATTATATCCATATCTGAAAGGGACGTTCATATCAGGGGCACAAAGGGCCTTGGTGGGGTTCCGGTTCTTCGATATTCCTTTACCGCCTGCTACACCTCCTTGGTCCCGGGTCTAATTGAACCTCGAGTGGGCATAAATATTGACTTTGAGCCAACTTCAAAGATCACTCCCAATGGAGGAAGCAGATACTCGCCAATTTATTTCTAAACTCATTCTTATTTATTTTCCTCTTTTTGAAAACAGATAAGTCCCCAAGGGTCTTTGGAAAGGTATTTCAAATGGGCCCTATCTTTAACGATTCTGTAAAAGGAAAAAAGAAAACTTTAGAGAAGAGATTATTTATCCAAGAAGCATGGAAGCCCAGAAATATTTGGACAGAATATAATTTCTTTTTTATTTTTTAATTTACATAAAGGCAATAACAAATAGAACGTATATGAATGGTGGAAGCTGTGCTTTAGCAAATATAAAATTATTTCTAAACAAACCATGACAGTCGAGAGGTATACTAAATAAAAGATCACAACCTAGCCTCGCTACTAAATATTGAAACGAATTTATTAGTCTTAGATTTTATATTTATATGATATAGAGGAGTAAAAAGAATAAAGCTATCACTATGCTTCTTCTGGGCGTGTCTTATTTTGGGGGGTTATGTGGACTTAATTTAAGCTCGCTCCCATCGCGTCCTTTTCTGTTAAAAAGTGGTGTGATGAGCTTTATTAGATCCAAGCTTTGAACTATATCGCTACCCTCCTTCATAACGCAACCCTTAAGTAAACCTTATTTTTGGTCCTTTTAAGTTGTGATCGGCGCCATATTGGCCACGCCTGAAAGTTACTTAGAAATACCAGCAATTTTTCACATTATTAAAGGAATGGATTTTTTTTTTTTTATTGTCTTTAAATGAATCACAGAACACTAATGTTTTCAATGTTTTTTTGGAATCAATAATCAATCAATAATGTTTCTGCGGCTAATGCGTTAACGTTATTCTTCAACATAACATTAGCACTCATATTTACCTCAACAAATTTCGAATCCCTCACTAATAAATAAAATACCAGGAAATTACTAGTAACCAATATAAAAATACAGTACAATTCGACGAAAGAATGAATTCGGGCTCATATCAAGAGCCATAAAAACGCTTAGCCTATCTATGAATGCTGTATTGATTTCTATCAACATCTACGAAATTTAAATGTAGGCGGAACACTTACGCTTCACAGATATAAGAGACAACATAATAGACCCATATACATAAACTTTTCAGTCAATAACTAAAGTTCTGTTCTGGAGGACAAGGTTCACAGAATTGATTGGCTGGGCAATTTACATTGCATGCAACCAGATAACACCAACTATTATAGCTATTGCATGCAAACATGTTATTCACTAGAAGGAAAGGGTAGCCAAGGGTATTTAGGATGAAGGACGAGGAAAGCCACCTTCGGAAGATTGGGGCTAGGGACAGGAGCGAAGGGCGATTTTTGGATTGACCGTCGGAATATTGTGAGACCCACCACTGGGTTAAAAAAAACTTAAATTGTCAGTCAGCAACATTAATTTTCATAAACATCTCATGTCGTTTTATAAACAACAGTTAAGGGTATTAATACAAAACAAAATATTCCAGTATAACTTATACAAACTTAACTAATTAAAAGAATGGCAAACAGGCCCGACAACCTAAGTAGACTCAAATAAAGCCTTGTGAGGGATCTCCTCGCTAGCCAAAAAAATAAAAACCTGAAGATAGTAAGATAATCATCTCACATAATAGTGCAAAAGCTGTTGTGTAGAAAACTTTTAAAAAATGAACATAAATGTTGTAAACTGCTAAAAAAGACGAATTCTTTGGAGGACTCATTGGAAGCCCCACAAACTGAGATTTCTAAAAAAGCATTTTTCAGATAAAATTGAAATAATAGATATAGTAATGGTCATTTGAAAATGCTAGTCTTAATAAAAGCGAATCATCACTTAAAGAAATACTTAGTATACTAGTAATACGAAGAAGTATTACTTAATGTAGATGTCATTTAGCATAAATCTATTTATGGTAGCTTATTAGCCACGCAATTATATAATTTAAACTAACAGATATCGATAAAATTATGAACAACATAAGGACTAAAATATAATTAAATAAATCCTCCGTGGAACCAAACATGAAAGAAATGTATGTGATCATTCTAATAAGACACTAATACACAAATCAGAAAATACACAGAGAAGTTCTCCAAAATGGGCTGAATTTATAGAAACTATTCAACAACAATGAAACAATATGTATACATACATTAGCATAAAAGGAAACACTTTTCATGCAATAGTTGGAACCAATTCCTTCTTCGAAATAATTGGAATATTTTTTCAGAAAAAGCTAATGCTTCTTTTGAAGAAATTTAGTATAAACTGTTTTTGTTAAACATTGAAACATTAAATGTTTTAAAGAACATAAATTACAAACACAAAACAGCAATTAAATAAAAAATAACAAATAAGTTTCAATGAACCTGCGACCCAGAAGAGGGCGTTGTATGATGATTTTACGAACCAACCCTAAACCACATACTCAGCAATCCTTGATGTATCCTAATTATTTAAGATGATTAGTTCATCATAACTCATTATAATGATACTGATTTTTGAAACCGAAATATCAACCTTCACACATCGAATATATGATTTCGTTATCTTTCGGGTGATTTATTATTTAACATGTTTAACATGTAGTAATAGTCGAATAAATAAAATACTATTTACCTAAAATACTACTATAAATACTGGATTTTTTTTCGTTATTACTTTTAGGGAATAGTATAAAATATATAAGTATAGTGAATAGTTTAATCGCAAAATTATGATTGTCTAACTAATTTATTCTAGTCACGGAAAAAATAATGACATTCGTCACAGGTCTATTGTTGCCTCTATTAAAATGTCAATCTGAAGACGTCTCGAAATAATATTATGAACAATTTGTGCTCTACTTGAATACTCATCCAAAATGTCGAATCATTCAAAGAGGGGAAAAAAACAACTACCACTGCAGAATGAGTCTGAATAGAGGAAAAAAAAAAAAAAAGAGCAGAGTTATTTTCACTGGTTGAAGAGGGAGCACTCGGTATTATTAGATCTAGTCCTATTTACATAGTGGTCGGGACCTGATGACGGTGCAGGTAGCTTACGAAAGGTCCCTGTTTACCCGTCACAGCTGGTAATTACAATCACAATGCAACATTTGGTTTCCTCAACACCCCCCTCGGCCACTCGAGATATCTACGAATCACCTCCGTCAGGTCAGACCACCCAAGTCGGACCAATACAATATCTGATGATAAATCCATATCGGGTTTGTATGGACAATGTCTTCCATTAACATATTATGTAGAATTAAGTCGATTTTCAAGGAAAGAATTTGCTCCATCTCTTGATAATAAACAGCATATTTCAAATTGCTAATATACAGTTGTGGTCATAGAAATTGCATCACCTATGATTGTTATCTTTTCAATCCTAAATGAGTATACAAGTAAGGGATTTCATTTGTTTACCTACTAGCATTAGAGATATATGTAATCAATGACTTATAGTTTAGTTGGTTCCAGAGTGGCTAATATTAAACACGTTATTTCCTACTATTATGTCCGAAAGAAGGAGTTTCAAACCAATGCTCAATGAGGAAAAAGTTAAAATAGTGGCATTTTCTGGAGCTGGACCTTCTTTGCGGGATACAGCAAAGACAGTGAGGTGCAACCAATCCACTGTGGTGAGAAAAAAAAAAAATCTTTCTCAGGGATCTACCGAGCAAAAGAAAGGGACTGGAAGGAAAAGGAAGACAGGTGAGCGTTTAGATCGCATGATGATGAGATTATCATCAGAAAATCGCTTCGAAACTGCAAAGGAAATATCTAGAGATCTAGCAGACAGCAATTTAGCAGAAGTAAGTCGAGAAACAGTAGGCAGAAGATTAAGAGAAAAAGGTTTATGGGCAAGAAAACCAGTCAATAAGTCATTTTTTAATCTCGCCTAAATTGGGTGCGGAATTTCGAAAACTGGACAACTAATGATTGGAGGAAAATGATGTTTTCGGATGAAAGTAAATTCAACATCTTCAGTTCTGACAGTGCTCCATACGAAGACGTTAGTCATATGAAAGATTTGACGAATCTTGTACGTTAGAAACAGTGAAACATCTGGCAAATTTGATGGTCTGGGGATGTTTTTCTTACTTTGGAATTGGCCAGATAAACTTTATAGATGGGACAGTTAATGCTGAAAAATATAAAAATTTTTGGAATTGAGTTTATTTTCCTCAATGAATTCCCACCTTACACAATGCGGAGAGTTCATTTTTCAAGATGATTGTGCTCCGTGCCATGGAACCAAATCGGTACGTTAATGACTTATTAATATAAAAAAATGGCTGAGCTCTAAGATGCATAATTTTTTATTACCTTTACCATTGTTTTTTTTTTTAACAGAAAACGGAATCACCAAGCTGCCATGGCCAGGCAATAGCCCTGATATAAATCCTATAGAAAACTTGTGGAAAATCTTGTACAAAAAAAAAAAATAAAATAATAATAATGCAAAGCCTAAGAATAAAGATGAGCTAAAGCAATCAATGTGGAATGATGAGGTTGGTGATGGAATTATATAAAATGTGATCGAAACAATGCCAAAAAGGATCTCTTCAGTGATCAGGGCTAATGGAGGTTCCATAAAATACTAGTTAATATTAATATAGTTTGATAAATTAGTTAGATAAATTAATATAGTTAGATAAATAAATTGATAAACTAGTTAATATTAATATAGTTTGATAAATTTATTTTTAATGTTTTTATACGATTTTTGCAAATAAATTTATATAAGTATGTAAAAAAACATATTTTTTCTTAAATTCCTCGTTAACTCCCAAAATTCTATTTATGTTTTTATGATTATTATTTCTTTGTTATTTGGGTTATAACGATTTTTCACGGCTAGAAACAGACTCTTTTCATTAACAAAACATTTTAAAATTATCAAAAGGTGTGAACAACATTAGTTTAAGGAGATCCTTCAATATTTTCAAGTGATGCAATTTCTATGACCACGAATGTATATATTCATATTTTTTTACCTGTTCTTCACTGTCTACCTTACACCTTGGATCGTCTTAGAAATGTCTCGAATTGTCTTAACTGGAATGTCTGAATGTCTCCTTGATCACTCAGGAGGATTTCTTCAATTTTTGAACCAAACACTCAATCTAGAGCTTCCAGTCCTCTAGCAGTAGAAGCTTCCTAGATCTTGCCGTAGGTACATACAATGTTATTAAGTAATCGAATAAAAAGCGTACTTAGAAAATCTAAGTATAATTTGAGAGGAGGGGCTGTTCTGCTATTGTTGTAAAAAAAAAAAAAGTGACTTGGAGCTAGAACTATCATCGCAATCAAGTCATTTTTAGCTCTAGTCCCTGTTGCGAGGTAACAGAAACCGCTGAGCATCTCGTTGTTGCCAGAGTACTGCACTAAGGGCTTCACAAAGCTGCTGAGGAGACAGGACTCCGAATTCTGTAGAGAAGCAACCTCCCTCAGCCGATGACCAAACTACCGGACTTCAAACATTTTGTAAACTGCTGGGAGAAAGCTGTGTGCCCAACCATACTCTCTCAGCATAGAAGAGAAGCCGTTCCAGTGAGGCCTTCGGACAGAGGAGGCGAAGAAGAAGAGGGAGGTGGCTGATGAATAAGTAGTTGGAAGCTGGGCAAAGACTGTAAAATATGTATCTCGCATACTTGTAGCAGTGGTATCTTGGGCATGCACATCATACCACTGTTGCAAACACCCCTTTTATCTTAAAGGTGCAGTACGTTGGAAAAGTAAAATAAATAATAAGTAAATTTTTGGCGATACAAAGAAATATATTTTGCAAACATATCATATGCCCGGATCGAAAAAATCATTATAATCATTTTTGTTCTTAAAAATTATGCTTTATAAATGAATTGTATTTATTATTTGTTCGTGGAAACTACACGATTTCTCTCATATTCGATTTTCGAGTAAATAAAATAAATATTACTGTGAACAGCACAAGACGAAATACAGGACTAGCTCTAAGTCCTTGCTGATTAAAAAATAAAATAAATATTTTTAATTATAGTTTTTTTATGTTTTAATACCAGTAATTTTAAAAATTATCACTGATGTTTTTTCTGTAAGCAAAACATAGATTAATATAAAATATTAAGGTTATACTTAAATTCTTATAGTAATTTTTTATGGCCGTAAGAGAGAGAGTGAATGAACTCATACTTCTCAGTAAATAGTTCAGTGACTGCAAAGTGACCCGGGGCCACTCATGATAGATATATGGCCGTCTCAGGGAACTGCTAGATTGGGTCAAATCTTTTGTAAAGTATGCATTTGCTTAAGTATTCTTCATTCAATTATTGTCACTAATATTGCATTTGAAATGAAAAAATACGGAAAAAAATAATTATTTTTCCCAGAAACTTTATTTTTCAGAACATCAGAAAATAAATACTGCCTTATTATTAACATAGGATCAATTAATTAAAATGTACATCTTTATGTATAATATATAATATATAATATATATATTGTTAACTTGTACTAAAAAAAAATACAAAGAATAACTTTTTTTTAATACCATAATTAGAAATTTTTACTTATTATTTTTTATTTAATTTACGTATAAGAATAAATAAATTATGCGAGGAATCAGATATTGTTGGTTCAATAAAAAAAAATAAATAAAAAAAATACATACATCAATTTTTTACTTATTATTTTTTATTTAATTTACGTATGAGAATAAATAAATGATGAAAGGAATCAGTTATTGTTGGTTCAATAAAAAAAACAAAAAAAAAAAAAAACAATACATACATCAATTAATTCATTGTAACTGAATACTTAAAGAAATAAAACAAAACTCTTATTAACACCAATATAAGAAAATATGTCAAAATAAGAAGTGAGCTTTCTCTAAAAAAGATACAAAAAATAAAACAAATATCAATACCTGGGATGAAAAAGAAAAGTACTGTTCAAAAAAACATAGTATTTCAGATAACATAAAACTGTTTTCGTTTACTTCCTATCCAGTACAAGGACAGTAATAAAGATGCGGACTTTGAAAAAGTGGAGATAGAATGTTCGTAAAACAAAGGAGATAAAAAAGTGAGTAAATACTGTCATTGAACTCAAAATAATCTATATTAAAATTGTTTTCTTTATATTCCCCAAATTTGAATGAAATAATATAATTTAATAATCAATAAGTGTTATATATATTCGTTATTATGTTAAATTTAGGGCCAATGATAATAAGGAAGACTACAAATTACACACCGTATATAATGGAGTTATTTTGTTAGTTCATATTCTGATGTATAGAGTTAATGTAATTAGTTAATGAAATTAATAGAGTTAATCCAATAGCATACACCTCTTTACTCTCAAAAGTTTATGATCATAGGGCACTGCCCTACCCTTGTTAAAGCCTTCCCCTGTACGTTCAGCTTTCTAATACCAATGAGTTAAATTAGGGTAGAGGGCAAAATGGCCTTTCTAAAAACCTAAGGTAGCTCTGAATTTTCAGGTATATTAGATTCAAAAAAACTGTGAGAATTAATTATAATAACTATCTATTACTAACCATTTGCAATACTAAAAAAACAAAAAAAAACAATTAAGTTGATCTGGATTTAACTAACGTAACACAAATTACGAGAGTCAACATTTTAAACTATTTTATGTTTCTTGTAATTTTTAATTTTATCAATCGCACGGAAATTATGATTGATCATTTATACATTATAAAACTAGTTTTACCTTTTAGCCCTGCCTGAATACCTATTTTAAAACATTAGCTAAATTCATTCAATGAAGGGAAGTATAAAAGACAACTGGCTCACTAATCAAAACGAAATTTATTTATTATTATTTTTCAATTAATTGATTTATTTTTTCTTAAGGTTTATTCGGAACTGTTATATTCACAATTTTTAAAGTAGGTAGTTTAATAAACCTTTTGGGTTCCTCAAATTGTCATGCAGTTTTATAGCAAGTATATACTGTTTATTATATTTTACAACTACTTTTATTAAATTTTTTCTCCATTTTATTCCAACCGCGCCTTAATAAAATTAGTGACAATCAACCAATACATCAAAACTTTAAAGGATATTTTAGCTGTGAAAAATGGAAGTGCCCAGCGTTCCGAACTTAAACTAATCCTGACTCAGAAAAAGTCTCTGGATTAGCTTCTTTTTCTTCCCCTTCTAATGAGCATCTCAGCCATGGTATAAACTGACACTGACAAGATTTATTTAATAATTTTAGCTAGTATTTAAATAGATATTTACTTTAAATTGTAAATGCTACTTCATGTACATTATTTGAATTTCTATAATATGCCCGATCGACGATAATATTAACACAACCCGAAATTGTCAACATTAAAATGTGTGAAAGGAAGATTAAAAAAAAAACAAATTACTTATATTTTAAAATTTTACATGCAACACTGGAAAGTAATATAAGCATGAATGTTAACCTGCCTCAATTTTTTGAATAGTCTTAAACTACTATTTTATTAATTGATTATTAATTTTTGCCACTAAGTGAAACTACTACCATACACCATGACCAGTGGCTGAAGTATAAAATTACCCTCCCTCTTGAGATGAAGTGAATGAACTGGCAAGGTACCCACCCGGACAGACAGATGATATATGGGCACCCCAAGTTATCCGAAATCCTAACGATTGACAGACCTGGCCACAAATCACGAAGCAGTTAGGACCACGTGGGAGGGGGTACCTCCCCCCTCCCTCCGCTGTTCCTCCCCGCCGCCGTACACGGGGCAGTCAGTGCGAGTCTTGGTGCTGTGGGGTGAGCAGTGTCGTCGGATATCTTGTCTGTGCTCTGCGTCTAACGGATATTGTCAACGAGAGGTACGGTTCATAATAAGATATTTTACTTATAAATTAATTAATGCTATCTCTAATTGTTTAATGTATAATACAAATATACCTCCGTTGAGAAATGACATCAGCTAGTGCATAACTTTCAGAAATCGGAAGCCCGATCATCCTTATCAGAGGTCAAGTCTTCCTTCTTATTAATTAACTTGTTGATATCTATTATCTATTCTTACTAACGAGATGATTGGTGATTGAAATATGAGATGAGACTGGAATGTTTCTTAGAAATTACTGATATAGAATTATATTCGAGTTCCTTCTACATATTAGGTCTTTCTTTATAAACTAATATTTTTCCTGATTCAAAGATATTTAAATGTAAGTAAGTATATTTGTAAATTTAATGTTTAGCGTTGTAATATCTTTGTACGTCCATTGTATTAATTGTCTATTAAATAAATAAGGCATTTATTGAAATGAATCTTAAAATTTAAAATAGAAGTCCGCTTGCTCTTTGGGATGTTTACTAAAGTTAATTTCAAGTTATTTTTTAACACGCGAAACAAAATTTATGCCCAGAAACGCACTATTACTGTCAATTATCTTTCTATTGTTTTTATACTGTTAATTGTTAGTTAATACATAGAAACAAGAAAACACTTGACAAATTCTAATTGAATAAAATATCTAAAAAACATCAAGTTAATAAATATCTTATATAAATGTCATTATTGACAATCGCATAAAAGTGATATTTAAAACTCGATTTATCGTAATCCTAATACAGAGTAAGACCTTTTCTATGTATAATTTTTAATTGATTTGTATATCGACCGCTAAGAATGCAATTCATGACTCAACGGTAGTAGCTTGAATGAGTTAAGTGACGAGCGACACCTTACACTACTCAGATCTTGATAAGGGTTCGTTTTCTGAAGGATGAACAGTTTGTACATGTATGCAGTTCATTTGAAAATATAAAACATCTAATAAGTAAAGAACTTTTTTATATCATCTCATTTATGATACATTGCTCAGGAATTATAAACAAGTTAATTGGTAATAATATAAACAAAATTACAGCGATAAACTTTGATTTATTAAAAACACTGTTTACTTTTTTGTTATATTAAAAAAATTATACTTCACTGTTCCGCTGTTGAATTTGACAAATACGTGATACTCACTTGTTATAAATTTTCAGTCGATAAGCTTTAGATCTACTGATAACTTCAATTTATAAACAATCATTTATATAAAAAATAAATAAAAAAAGGCAATGGTATATTTCATTTTTAATAAATTTTAATGACCGTAATAAAATGAAAATTGTTTTTTAATAGGATCTTTTACCTAAACAAATGATGAGACAGGTCGCACGGAAAATAAAAAATAAGTAAAATAATTTTCAAAGGAATGTAATTTTTTATATAAATAATTTAATATTAGATAAATGAAGATACCTTTATAAAAAAATATATGTTATGACATTTTTTAATTTATTTTTTATTCAGATGCTGGGGAAAAAAAAGGCAATAAGAAGGCAACAGATATATCAATTTATAGGAAATCCGTGTTTGAACCAGTAGTTGATACAAATAAACTTCTATTATTCGAAAAATGTCGAAATTATAATGTTCATTTTTTATTTGATAGGTCCACTATTAACGATTGCGTTTTAAAAGTAATGACAGAAACTGTCTCCTAAATATTTTATCATCATTTCTTGGAACATTCTATTTCTTATTTTGACTAAGTACGAAACAATTATCTTCACTTCCTCCAAGACTCAACAATCATTTATTCAAGGGCCGGTAATAACCAAGAGACGGAGTAATGTATGTAAATCCTAATCGATTCAGGAGTGGCATCGATAATAAACACAAAGAGGTATAATTTATACCTCTAATGACGACTGTCAGGGACGAGGCTACGAGTGTGTACAAACATTTGTCAGATGCTTTGGCTCCTGACCAATCATTAATCAGCTAACATAGGACAGACAGTTATAAAAACCCAGTTGGTTGGTCCGTTTAACGGGTCCCCACAAATCACAAGGTTTGACGTCGTCGCTACCTACCGTACCGCTTCCTCCTAACAAGGGGACAATCTTCCAGCTTTTGGTACAATACAAAACATACAAATGCCACGGAGAATTAATACTTAATGAATTCAAAGTACAATTTGATAACTATAATTTCAGTACTCCCTAAACGTACATCATATATCGTAAACATTTAGTTCCTGGGTATGATATCACTAATCTCAAAAACTAACGGTCCTATTTCGGAAATTTTTCTTGAATTCCCACAAGTCGTAACTTTAAATTTATTAGAAAAATTCAGCTCAAGCTTGTGTATTGTGGTTTATGAGTGAAAACGCGACGGAAGACAATTCAATAGATTAGGCAGTTGAGGTATACCGAACACAACCTCATGATTAGTATGAAAATAGGCCAAGTTTCATGCGGGGAACTGCAAGTACAAAAATATATTTAGAGAGTTTTAACCAATAATTTAACACCCAGCAAGTAAGATTTAAATTATCAATCCCAAGAGGCATACCTTCATCGACATTTATTAGAATTATTCAGCTTGATACCTTTTTTTTTTATTGTTATGCTGCATCTTTAATTATTCAAATATCATTTCGGATAACATTACATTGGTTTGACCAGGTTCTAGGTGACATTTTTGGTGTTCCTGACTCTTATTTAAAATAACATTTATTCTTCTTTATAAGAGGAGTTGTAACTTCACTAAGATCTCTATCAAGGTAATTTTGATGTAATTTGACTTTATTTTTAAATATTTTTTATTTTTTTAAAGAATTATCATTTAATTAACCATCGCCAAGTATAAAAATAATGACAAGATTGATAAATTTTATTAATAACTAAAAAAGTATAAGCAGTTCGAATATTTAAGTTAATTGAAATGTTTAACTCTATTTTTTTATTTATTAAAATTGCGGTTAGGGCAGTTTGAAGCAACGTATCGAAAACTTATACAAAATCATAATCATATCACTTTCAATATAGAAGAGAGTTTAATGATAAATTCAACTTCGATTGTTGTTTTGTTATCCTACGCGCTATCACAACACAGATCAATCCCAACTAGATAGACCCCAGTTGACCATAGGTTCGACCTATGCTTCCCACTATATAATCATTTGGGACAAACTCCCTCATTATCGAATATCGTTGGGTAGGGTAGTGAACGAGTTTGATCCTTCAAGGATAAAAGGTCCTTTTTTAAATTTTTTTTATCCTTTTGTTCTCCTCCCGTTTTTTAGGTCTGCTGTTTCTGTAGGTATTGTATTTCACCCGCTGAGTCAACACAGAGGTGTAGGTAACAATGATCCTGCGGGCAGGTGTCGCGTCGCTTAAGGAAATAAACAAAACTAAGCGTCGGGATAAAATAGGTATATGTTATAATGACATCGTCGAAAAATATCAGTCATTAGTCATAATAAAAAAATATTTTATGTATCTCTCTTTCAGATAACCCGTAGTAGTCAAAGTACTAATAAAAAACCCCAAAATAAATAAAAGATTTCTGCTTCTGAAAAATAGCCATTAGAATCAAATTATTGGAGGAATTTAATATTGCTTTACGAGTACAAATATTCCTAAATTCGCCTGTGTTCGGGGGTAGCGCTAGTGTCACTTTTGATTTGGGTTTTTCCCAAGTGATAGGAGTTGTTTGTGATATTAGTGCGCCGTTCTAATTCGTCTCCAATTTTTTTTTATTTTTCAGATGATATAAAATATATTGATAATGGAGATTTTTTCTTCACCTCAAGCTACCGTTGGATGCGTCAGCCATATTGGTTCGCTTAACGTCACGTTAAGTATAAATGGCTGTTCGTTTAACGCCGGTACGGCAAGGTTCGAGGGTGAGGTTCGTAGCGTGTAAAGGCACCTTAAGGCACACCCTTCACAAACAGGGTACGCAGAATTGCAGAAAATGTTAGTGGTTGAGCGTGATCCTAATCACGACTTTGGGCAATCCTAACGACGGAATTGAGCCCAATATCCTTCATAGATGTTAGTGACCCAGGTTAATAATTGTTTTGTTTTTTTAATAACATTCTCGAAGCATGTTTTCCGGAGTTGGTAACTAGAACCGCTTGGTATGTCAACTAGCCTCTGAAACGAGCTAAAATATGTTATATAACAATATTTTAATTATATTAGCGTTGATTTATTGATTTAATCAATCCAAAACAAAGAAAACATCAAATATATCATTTTGAGTCCTATTAAATAAGGCCCGCCCGGTAATTAGTAGGCTCTTAAAATAAGGGACATAACTATGTAAATTTAATTCTAGACCGAAGAGGCAAAGAGGTTTAACCGCCATGCCACACGCTAGGAAGGTTTCTCCAAATCAATCGGAAAGTAGAGAAGCAATCCGATAAGTGAAAGAAACTTTTCGATCATATAAGAAGGCGAGTATTAGTAAAACGAGATTGGACTTGGGGTTATCCCTTGTAAGACCCCCTTAGATAAATATTTCATAATTAAAACATACTCATTAGAGCGAAGACAGGTTGATTGGAGGTAAAAAATGAGAATGGGCCCCCCAAGCTCTTTGTGCGGGCAGGGGGCGTGGCCGAGGAGATTATAGAAAATTACAGGGTTTGGAGCCCCCTCTTCTATCCATGTTTGCTTTAGTGGCTCCATTAGCTCAGATCACATCCTACGGCCGCTCCACCGATTATTAAGTCTGTTTGTCTTATATTCTGAATTAATATCAACGGGATTAAAATATTTCTTAGTATTTATAACCGCGCAGGTATGTTTCGTAATTGTAGGGTAATGGTTAGCTATACAAATTTTCTTTTCTTCTTATTAACTACGTCTAATGGGATATTAAGGATCAGATGAATTTATGTCTCATGAAAAATCGATCTCAATGTAGAGACCTGGAATGTTAGGTATTCTTCAATTACTTGATTGAAATGTAAATTTATACATCGTTCCATTTTTAACTAAATTTTTATAAAAGATATGAGGCCTATCAAATTTACTCCATCTATTTATTTATTTTTATTTGTGAGAGTGAAAAAAGTTTTTATTTAAAAACCCAGGGACGTTATTTTTATCTAAGGGGAGCGGGGAGGGAAGAGGTTTAAAATATAAAATATCCATACTAACTCAATTTATCCTACCTGATTTCAGTATTTGTAATAAATTCAAAATTTCAATGATTTTACAAAATGTAACTTAGTCCTGGAGATAGGACGTTGTCCCAAGCTTGCGCCAGACGGATGTTACTGTCTAAGGGTTAACATTTTTTTTATCCATGAGTTCCTCTTTATCTACTTCTGAAATTGAACTTTGTTTAGTTGCTAACATTTTTTTTCTCTGTCCATGTTATTTTTTTTAAGTACCTGTTATAGCTGTTTATAGTTTAGTGAACTCTGCAATTATGTATTTTGAACTTGTGATTTGCTCAAGGAGGGGGTATCAAATTTACGTATATTTTTATTTTAAAATATCACGAAGTATTTATTCATTAAAAAAAAAAAAAAAAAATAGAAAATATTAAATATGTTAACTCTTTTTATATTGTCATATTTACCTTTTGCGATTTTTTTAAACTTTCCGATAACTGTCACTCTTCAATAAAAATAAAATATTCTATCTATAAATTATGGGTACCTAACTAAAGTTTTTAGCATTGCATTTGTAAACATATTTTGAAATTACAAAAAACTATATACTCACCACAATCTATAAGCAGTTCATACCACCGTATTGTGTCGATGTAATGCTAAATATACAAATATTATCTTTATAAAATAAAATAACAATCAGACCAAAGGAAGTATATTTGTGCTGTAACGTGTGACAGTTGTATTGTATTAAGTGGCACTTGTATAATTTAATTAAACTAAACTTTCCTATCATGAATTCGTCTTCCTCATATAAAGTTAATGCAAAAATAATCGAGATATCTTATATTGAACTCTTTTATAAATCTGAATGAATTTCTTTTTGGTTTTTACATTATGTGTTACTATTTAGGTATACTTATTTCTTTATATATTTATTTAGTTTAGTTTAAAGTTAATTTTCGAAATAAATTTATTTCATTTTATCGCCTTTCTGGAATGATAACGTTTTATCCGATTAAGAAATATTTTTATATTGAAATATCTATTCATTACTTATAAATCGTGTAACGGTTTATTAATAAATTTCTCGACATACTTCAGATCTGAATAAACCGTTATTCAACAATCACGGTGAATTTCCTAAAACGGTACTCGAAAATACTAAACGAAAAAGCTTGCGTTTAAAGATAAATAAGGAGAAAAATAAAAGAGGTTTCGTCAAGAGCCTTTTACACGATTCTCCACTAACAAGAGGCGTTGCTTCAATCTTTACTGCATTCAATCCATCCTATAAAAGGTGAACAATCTATCATCGATTTCCGCCCATTTAAATATTAAATAAATAGTCACTAAACATTTATGTAATTGTATTTTTTTTTTTTTTTATTCACAATATTGACAGTACATCTTAAACTATCGTGGCTAACAACCGTATTGAGATCATATATAATATATTCCTTTCGATTAATTTTTGCCACTAAGTGAAACTACTACCATACACCATGACCAGTGGCTGAAGTATAAAATTTTTTTTTTATTCACAATATTGACAGTACATCTTAAACTATCGTGGCTAACAACCGTATTGAGATCATATATAATATATTCCTTTCGAGCAAGGTACCTTTAATTCTGAAATTATGGATATATGTTTGTTTTCTACATTACAACAAACAACAAGCGTTAAATAAACTATACATTTCATTTTTTTTTTTTTTTTTAGTTCCAATAAAAAATAAATAAAATAAATAAAATTTGGCTAAAATTATTTGATGGAATTAAAAAAGTAAATCTTTTTGATAGGGTAATAGTTGTAAAGAAAACTGAAGGTGAATTTTTTGTTTATTTGTTTTTGTATAAAATAGAAAAAAAAAAATGCTAATTTAAAGCAAGATACAAAAACCAATCGCATCACCCAGAATTGTAGGCCTAAACGTCTTCATTGATTGGAAGCTTAATGGAGGAGTTTTTAATCCAATATTTTTACCTATATTAATCAGGTTTTTATCTATTTAATATAAATGACTTTCATTAAAAGCATCTCATTAACAGAATATATTACATGATAGTTTTGACTTTCCATCTGCATAATCAATATATATTATAAAGTAAAGTGTACAATGTGCGTGCCGAAAAGGCTCAAAAACGACTCTACGTGGGATTAAGGAAGTTATGTCAGCGTGTTGCTATATAACCCCTAATGGAGAAGAAGGTTTCTGTTTTTCTCTTAAGGGTGTAAAATTGAAGAGAAAAGGACTGGAATTTTAAGCCTCTCGCACCATTTAATTAGCATCTCTGAGATTGAGATACGAGTTTATGAATGAAAAATTTAGTTCGAGCTCCAGGCTACCAGGAAGCACTAGGGTGCGTTTCACTCGATGTTTATTGTTCATTCATTCCGTTCAATTTGTAAAGGTTATGTATTTGTTCAGCTGTTCTTTTTAAATTACTTAAAAATCAAGCGAAAATAATTAGTTTCACCTTTTCTTTCAAAATAAAATAATGATTTTACATATCAATTAGAAAACCGACTGGATACCTTACAAAATTAATTTTCTCATAAGAAGGTTAATTGATTAACACATTATATTTAATCAATATATAATATATACGTAAGTAAATTTAATGCAATATGAGTGAACATTTTTTAGTAGTACAGTGAGCGAATAAAAACAGACATAAAACTAAAAAGGAGAGCTGAATGGACTGATTATAAATCGAAAATAAAATGTTTGAAGTGTTCTTTTTGTATGTAATTATGAAAAATTGTTTTATTACTATGTATGATGAGCATTCCAGTTGACAAAATGACTAACTCCAATTACAGCATTTTTTCAATAAGATTTTATCACCCCTCATAGTTCAGGATAAAAAGAAATATGATGAAAAAATTGTGCCCTCATGATATTTTGGTTTTCACTTTGTAATAGTAGGTGCAGTGTCCGGCCAAATAACGGGGGGGGGGGGATATCTTATGGGAGATTGAACTGGAAGAAAGGTCTTAAAAAAAAAGTTTCTATGAATCTTCGGTAGTTTCTAAACTTGTGGATCTAATAGGACCATCACAGTAGTCGGGGCTTAAGTTGTAATCGAAATATAGTTTTTTAACTAATAGATTTTTCAAGCATAATCTAATAACTTATTATATGCTGACTGCTTGGAATGGGCTTATAGAATTCAGAATCACAGAAACCATCAAAAACAATGCATGACTCGACAAAGTTGCAGCAAAATTAATTGTTCCATCACCATTTTCAACCCCCTTTAAAGTATATAGGGTTCCTTATTTGGGCGGACTCTACAGATATCGAATCTTAATATTGATACCATGTTAAAAGTTTCAAGAAAGTGCTAATTTTGTTCTATATTTCCTTAAGTTTTCCTGTTATTAAAACTACCACACAACTACCGGAGCGAAGCCGGGCACCCTAGCTAGTTTTATTATAAGGAAATGTGTGCTCTACATTTCCTGGTTGAATTATTATAATCTTTAAAAGTATTTGTTGTATTATGTGATTAATGACTGGACAGTTTGGATGTTGAGGTTCTTGATAAAGTCATTTGTCACTTAGTATGGGGCATCTACTATCTTGTTAAGATTGGATTCTTAGGTTATTTGAGGGCTTTGCATATCCACATAATTCTATTCCGTACGTCCAGAGTGGTTTGATTAGTGCTTTGTGTATTGTGAGTCTGTTGTTTGAATGTATTGAGATTTGTTGGTTGAAAACACCTTGAAAATGTCAACGCTTGATAAGGAAAACCTGATTTTAAAGCAATACTGTTCAAACTAAAAGCCGTGCCATGAAAAGTTCACTGCGACGACAGCAATATTAATTAAGTAACTATTAAAGTAATAAAATTAATACTGTGATACAAATGAAAAAATAGCTCTTTATTACAATTCGCTACAACTAGAGTTATTACAAGCTATCGACTCAGACATTATCGATCGCTACAAGCACTCCAGGGGCACAATGTAGAGAGAAACGGGGGACACCACCTGTGCGTGCCGCGTGGCCCCAGCGCTGGGATGCCGTCCCCATGGCAACACCCCGGCCCCATGTAAATCAATTCCGTGTCCCCCAGGAATCCATCCCCTCTGCTCCAGATGACTTCAAAAGAGGCTTTCTGCCACCTCTCCCGATTGAGGAAAATTAACCCCTGAGGCAATCGGACCCAACGCGACAGCCATAAACCAAGCCGTTCCGGAGTCGTAAGGCGGCAATAAACGCGCTTTTGAATGGACGGACAAACACGATCGTTGACTCGATTATCTCGGTGTTAATGCAGTGCGTAAATAAAATGTTAGGAAACATTTTAAAAGAAGATTGAAAAAAAAAAATTATTAAGATACCTTTAAGCTTAAATTAGAATCACAAATAAAAATAATTTGGAGAAATAATACAAATCAACATAAATATATAAGAATTAAAAGGAGAAGAAAAAATAATACAATATAAAACTCAAAATTATTTTTATATTTGTATACATTTGTATTTGTCAATAACTTGATACAATGCATTTGGCATCGAAATTGAGGAAAGTAGATATTTCAGGAATATAGCAGTTATAAAACACGGGCAGATACAAAATGAGTTTGTATAAAGGTGCCTTTACACCTTAAGAACTTTACCTTCGAACACCACCCTCGAACAACCTTCGTGAAGCCTTCACGTCGACTGTTCGGGTGTTCTAGGTACTTCATCTGTTCGCCTGGGTTCGGGGGTAGCGCTAGTGTCACTTTCGATTTGGGTTTTTCCTTAGTGACAGGAGTTGTTTGTGATACTAGTGTAATTTAGGAAACGTTGTAAATCGTCTCCTATTTTTTTATTTTTCAGATAATATCAAATATATATTGATAATGGAGATTTTTTCTTTATCCTAAGCTAGCTTTGGGTGCGTCAGCCATATTGGTTCGCTTAACCTCACGTGAAGTATAAATGGCTGTTCGCTTCACGTCGGTACGGCAAGGTTCGAAGGAGAACTTGTTCGAAGGTGAGGTTCGTAAGGTGTAAAGGCACCTTATCACATTTTCCTTCAGGTGCTTTTTCCTCCACGAGATAAAGCTGAAAAATCCTTTCATAAAATCAATTTAGAGAACTTACAATATGGCACTACAAAATGAAACAGACATAGAGGTGTACCAACTCAAATGGTATACAGAAAAAACAGAAGAAAATACCATATTTAACAAAAGTTGTGTACGGATGTAAAACCAACAAAATTAACTTTAGTTAGGCTCCTTGAAAATTTCGCTAAGAGGACCTGTTTGTGTTTTTTAATTATTCACATTTTTTAATTGATTTTTAAAACCATAACTTTTCTGATATAGTAATGAGAAAAAACATTTATTGGAAGATCAGTGTGTCCGTACCAAGCAAGGCTGAACATCTGTAAGGTCTTCCTTGCTTGCTGATTAATTAACATCTCTTACGTAAAACATAAAGTACAACCTCCTTTTTACAATTTGCGTGATTTCTTCTTGTTTTTCTGGTCTATCTATGGTGTCTTTAAATTAAAACAGAACTGGTTAATTTTTCTCAAACATACAGACGTACGTATTCAATCCGGGATTAATTTATCAGACCGCCATAAACTAAAAATGTATACAGAATTGAGACATGCCCTTTATTATGAAAAGCCTAGAAAGAGATGGGTAGCGATAGTCGCTAATAGGTGCACGAACAGCTGGGAACCATACCCTATTGTCTGTGCTGGGCTAACTCTCTTAGGGGATAAGATTATTCCGAATGAATAGACTCTGCTAGCTCCAGCCAAAGAATAATATTTGAGAGATGCAAAACTCATATGATGTAACATTAAATTATCCACAAATATTCCATTTCACCTATCTTACAAAAATATGGTCTAGCTTTTCAATCGATTACAAGGATCACATATATCGTAATAAATAAATTTCAGTTCAAAAACTACTGGTTAAATCATTGTAATAAAAGTGAAACATTCTAGATATTCTATAAATCTATTCACGCAGACAAAGGCAGAGAAACAACTTAACAGCAAATTGTTAAATAGCGAGAATAAGATTACTGCTATAAATCAAAACTTGGGGTCACTCTAAACTAATCTTCATACCTGAAATTAATCGCTTCCAGAGGTAACAGCTGTCCCTACAATAAACTGAAGGTGATTGACACCAAGCAGAAGGATTGAGCGGACAGTTAAATCTGGTGCCATATTTGTCCTGAAAACAAAAGAAAAATATTTTATAATTATATCCCTAGAAAAGAGATTGGCCATAAACAAGATACGAACCCTGGTCTCTCTTCATAACCCAATTAATAAATTGTAAATTATTTCATAATTATTAAAAAATATTAAACCAATCGAATTAAAAATATTTTATTAAAACAGTAGTATCATTTTATGTTAAAAGTTATCATAATGCTGAATGATTTAATATAGAACTTAATTATATACGTTTTTCTTTTTTTTTATATATATTCTTATTATTATTTTTTAAGTCTCTCTTTACAGGTGTTTGTATAATTTCAGTAATTATTCATCGGGTATCTCTGCCCTATCAGAAATAGATTAGAATAGTGCACAATTAAAAATATACCAAATAAGGGTGTAAAATACTAGGAGTGCATTAAATTTTAATGCATTATTTTTCAGTTCACCTGCCAACTAATAAATTTAAAAAAAATTTGTAAGGTCCAAAAAAGAAAAAAGAAGAATAATTTTAATACATTCCTTGGCTAAAACGTGCATTTCAGTGAAACGTAATTACGTATCCTGACATTAAATTATAAATCTTTGAAATACTAGAAGTCCTTTTGTGTGTTTTAATTTCAGATTTAAACATACAAAGCTTTCTGAACAATTTCAAGTACTTGAAACTGATTTGGGGGCATTATACAAAAAGATATGTGATGTAGTCTTCGAAGGGTGTATGCCAGAGTAACCGGTTCTTTTTACTTTCACTTACCTATATATGAAATATATAGTAAGTGGAAGTATTGCGATCGTGAAAATTTTCGACTTCCGGTTTTCAACGGAAATACACGTTTTGGGACCCCCTGAGTCGAAATAACCAAGCCCCGCGAAATGGTCTGTGTGTGTGTGTGTGTGTGTGTATGTGAACAGACTAGCTCAAAAACTATAAACCGTGGGAACCTGAAATTGGGTATTTAGTGTAGGTATATGCCCGCGATGTGACAGCAAAAATTTCAGCAAAATTGCTCAAAGGGAGGGGGTACTTTATTTAATAACTTTTTACGTTTTTTTCGATTTTCTCAAAAACGGCTCTAACGATTTTGATTAAACTGAGTATTTGATCGATTTATATGCCTTAAATATGACTGTAAAAATTTCATCAAAATTGATTAACCGGAGGGTGGACTTTACTTAATAAATTTTGTATCATTTTCACGTGTTTTTTTTATTTACTCAAAAAACGTTTTAACGATTTTGATCAAACTTGGTATTTGATGTATTTATATGCCCGAGATGTGACTGTAAAAATTTCATCAAAATTGATCTACGGGAGGGGGGACTTTACTTAATAAATTTTGTACCATTTTCACATGTTTTTTTTATTTACTCAAAAACGGTTTTAACGATTTTGATCAAACTTGGTATTTGATGTACTTATATGCCCGAGATATGACTGTAAAAATTTCATCAAAATTGATCTACGGGAGGGGGGACTTTACTTAATAAATTTTGTATTATTTTCAGGGTTTTTTTTATTTACTCAAAAACGGCTTTAACGATTAACAAAAATAAGATATGAATGTAGAAAAATGTGTGACTTTGGGAAATGATAATTAGCAAAACACGTCAATTTCTAATCTAAGTAAGTTGGTAAGTGAAAGTTGTGTGTTGCGCGCACGCACCAGATTTTTTAATTGGTGATAGTTATCAATATTATAATCGACTCTTCCTTGGGACGTAATCCTATCAATATAAGAGTACTTTTTAATTATTCATTTATGTACGATTGAATTCTCATCCTATCCCACTTACCTCTCGACCTCAAAAAATTATCATTCTTTCCGATGAGGAGAAGATATGAATGAAAGTCCAAAGCTATACAAATATGAAGAGGAAATCCAATATGAATGAAACCGTTTGATCTATGCCGGAAGTTTTTCAATTTCTTATCTTCATCTGACTGATTTCCGTGGATTTTATCTCGCTCCATTCGCCGAGATTTAAGTTAGCATTTTTTTTTTCAAAACAGAAACCAGTTATAGGCTTATGGTGACCACAAAAATTGTACTTTAGAGGTGGTGGGGATAACTGAGAATAGTGTAATATATTAGACTATTTTTGTTATTATAAAAACTTGATTAATTTTAACATTGATAATTTCGAATTTACTATTCTTGCTAGTATTATAGATCATTAAACTTTATTTTTTAAATAGCGTCTTTTAAAAATATTACTGTTCCGATAGTAAAAAGCGGTATTTTTTTTACTTTCCTCAATAGTTTATTTTTTTAATCCTAAAATAACAGTAAGTTCCCCTAAATGAACTTTCTAATTCCGGAATTTTGTCTCTCCTTTCTCTTGAGCAGACTTCCCAGAAGGCTTTTCAGTACCTACCTGTCCACAAACCTGCCAGATGACAAGGACGATAGGAAAACGTCCTTATGATTTACGACGAGGGTTTAAGGGCCCCACAGGTACTCGAGGACGGTAGCTGTGACTTTTATAACAATGCTGGGATTTCAGGAAAAGACAGTTCTAAAATTAAAAAATGCAGAGCCAACTTCATATATATACATATATATATGTGTGTTTTGATAAAACATTTTTTTGCATAAAAGAAAGATTCTTATTAAACATGCGAAAAAATGCGAATTCTGAAATTTAAAACATGTTTACTTACGGACATAGAAGTTTAAAACGTTAACGTTAAAGAGGATAGAAAATGTAACGAAAATCATTTTTGGAAATTAACTCGTATTTCCAGTAGTTCACATTGTTAAATCCATAAAATTCATACATGAGAGCAGTTGGTAACAAACCACGTGTGAGACCAAAAACCAGATGTCATAATGATGGCAAAGAAATAAAAAAGAGCAGAATGATGGGGACTCGAGGTAACGTGGTCTGTATATAACATAAAATAATATTTCATTAAAATTATTTTTAGAAAAAACTTAAACAATATATTGCATACTATCTATGTTAAGAGATAGTAACAACCTCCACACTCCTCAGCCCTTTCCTTCTTGATACGATCAAGAACTGTCAAAACATTAGCTTGAAAAAACGCTTTATAAATATGTAACTCAACAGATATCATCTGAATGTACGCTAACGTCTAATAATAGATTCATTCCTTCTTCGGCATTACTATTGTTGGGGACGTTAGTAAATTATAGATGAATAGATAAGAGTACAGATGGATAGATTGGAACCATCGCTCTTGAAATAGATTAAATTATTTTTAATTCCAATTAAAATTTTTATTCCGCTGGTAACAAACTAACAACGACTCGAACGGTCCCACTAAAAGTATGCAGCGCGCCATGCTGACATTGAATATGCAGTTCATTTACCGACAGTGCTGACGGCGAATGTAATATGCAACTTTCAATGCTTGTTTCATATTTCCCCGGGGCATCAGCTGGGGAAAGCTTTCCGAGAACCTTCGTAGAGGACTTGGGAATATATTTATGCTGGTTCGAATGAAAGCAAACCATTATTATTTGTCTGAATTATTTATTCGAATTTTCATACAGTGTAAAGATGCATGCAAACATAGCTACAACAATTTTACCTTGATAAGTTTTCAATAAGCAATATAAAGAATATATTGGCTGAATAGATGAGGATTTTCTTTTACTTCGATTGATGAAAAATACAACAAAAGAACCATTTCAATTAAAGAAGAAAAAATCTACCTATCTAGGTGTACTCCGTGCATATGTTTCAATAGAATATATAAAAAAAAAAAAAAACCTGTACCACTACAACCCATAAAGGGTCTTGGATGCAGTACTATGTAAGGAAGAGTACTGTTTCTTGGTCAGCGGTCGTGCAAGGAGGTGATTTGACCGTGATCACGCTCAACCGCCAGGTTCTTTCCCCTTAATTTTTCAATTAAGGGTACCCACTTTATAGAGGCTGGGTTGGCCCCAGGAGGGTCTCTCGGCCCACGAGACGAACTGTGGCGAATAATAAAGATATCATAAGCCATGTCAGATTCGAACTCGGGACCTTATAAGCACAGCAGTCCACTGCCTTACCAGTGGGCTACCCCGCTCCCTCAATAGAATATATATAAAGAAATATTTTTAAATATCCTTCCCATATTATTGAACGGTTTTCAAAATACAGATTTATCAAGGAACATCATTTGCAGGCAAATGAAGGGGATGCAGTTTAATAATATTGTCATTATCCATCTAGGTAACAACCCACACAATGCGCGAGTTATATTCGGTGGATAGATTGAGTGCATAGATTTGCGGATTTGATTTATTTCTTTATGGTATAATTTTATTTTCTAAAAGGTTTTTGAAAGAAAGCATCTCTTAATCGAATAGTTGCATGTCTTAGAGAGCTATAAAATATACTTTTAGTAACTGTCTACCCATAAAAGAAATGGGCTTTAGCAAAGGGGTAAATCAAACGCTCGGTACATAATGCTGACAACGCTATCTTCAAAGATGTTAGGATAAGAATGATGTACGTCTAGCACTAGGCCCCCCTTCATGGCATGGAATTTATCGTGACTAATTTATTCTTATCTTCCAGCCTTTTGACAACTACTAGTAATTCAGTAAAGAGGAGCACAACTATTATTTTCTAACAAATTATTTTTCATTACGGAAAAGAACGTTTGGCCTATTTTTAATGCTGATGGCTTGGTTTATTCGCAGCCACTTAAATTAAATCAAAATTTGCGATGCTTGGTGTTTTGAAATATGTCAAGCTCTTACGGCTGTCAGCATTCAAAAGTTGGGAAGAGATCTGTCAAGGAAGGCACACCCACACGCACACACTAGGGATAAGCTTCGATCCCGCGGCACTGTCAAACACACTTGCTGTAATTTATCACTACTCGCTTCGACATTGTTCTCATGTGATAAAGCCCAACAAGAAAGATGGCTACGTGATTGTCGAGTCATTCTTTCCATTTATCTTGCATGTCGTTTTCTTGTTTGATTATGACATATAATGCTTTGTTTGTTTGCTTGTTTAGATCGTTTCAATCGATTACTGTTTAACAGCATACATGATCAATGTTTTAACCGCTAACTGAAATTTTAATAAGGACATTGAATCGATCAATGACAAAACATCACGTAAATTTAATTTCTCGACTAAATGAAGTATAGTGATGAATAAAAAACCGAATTTTCATAACTACCGTGAAGGTCCAAAATTCTTCGTTAAATATCCCAACATTCTTAAGGGGCTTCAATTTGCCTAAAGGGTTCGATTAGGCATTCCATCTTTATCCGGAAGAGCACTTGCAATAATCATAATGGAGAATTTCCGATGATTAAGATGATCTTAGTCTACGCAAAAGTGAAGCATTCTATTAATTGAACAAAATACTTTTCATAGCCTCAATCAGCAGCAATGATCAAAACAATTGATAGAAATAGTTCCGAGGGATCAAATCTATTTACAAAGAGCAGATGTTAAGCCAATGAAAAATCGATTTGTCAATGTCATCTGTCACCGCTGTCCAACAATTGGGAAGGAAGGATAATGTTACATTACTAATGGCGCTCTACATTTGTCTTTTTCGCTGAGTCATTTTGGCTATCGATCAGGGCACTGCGGTTTAGTTGAGGAACGTTAAATCGATTATTTCTGTAGGCAACATCAATGAATGACAAACTATTACTCAAAAGCAAAAGCCAAATCGATCACGGGAATAGGAATCCTCCACAGAATTTTTGGAATGATGAGCACTGGCTCACTGGAAATCACAATATGTCCAAAATTCATTGTAATTACAATTAAGTACCTTTATCGGTTGTATGAAATGTTATACAAATCGTTGGCTATAAAAATATTAATAAAAAGAATAAACAGTACTAATAAGTTTTTTACTGTAAGTTATGTTTTTAAATAAAAAATACTAATCGTAGATAATTAATATCTTTCGAGTATTTCTAGTGAATATTAAAATTTTACCAGATTCGCTAAATTCATTCAGGACAGTCATGTCCTGACATAATTTTTAATATATTAAGATATATTAAAATTTTATTTGCGGTTCAAATTATATTGATTGAAGTTTGGAATAGTATTGATAAGTGGAAAGATGCAGTCCTCATATTCTGTATTTTACGTGAGTGATGCTCGGAGGTTATCTTAAGGACGATTATGGAGGATAATTGTTGCAGAATTTTTAAAATAACTTTGCTAATAAAGGCAGAGAGAGAATTTGCAAATGGTCGAGCTTTTCAAAAGCTTGCTAATCAATCGCTAGATATATCTACCGGCTAAATGATTAATTTCTTACACATGGACCTTGTAGGACTCATTCTTCAATATCTTACGAATTAGTAGATCGATATAAATTCCATATCGAAGACGAAGCTAAAGCAATTAAAAAAGAAGCCTAACGAGATCCTTGTTAGCCCGCCTATCGGCCACCATCACAGTTTATGGCTCTTGTTCCTATCGAGGTCCTCCTTCAAGGTCTTCTGCCTGTTAATAAGGTTTCTGTTCCATCTCCACGGCGATGATACAATGTGGGTGCAATCGGAGCTCCGTTCCTGGAATATTGTGAGGCAACGGTCAGAATCAACAATTATATACAAACTCTGTGTAAGATAGAAAAAGAAAAAACTACCTAATACCTTTCGTTTTCTGTTCATCAGTCTAGACCGGTGACTTAAAGCTTCTCTATTGTATAGGACTTCTGCCATTTTCTAAACTAAATATACTATTGGCCAAAGGCTTGCTACTTTATTGATGATATAAACAGTACTAATAAGTTTTTTACTGTAATTTATGTTTTTAAATAAAAAATACTAATCGTAGATAATAAATATCTTTCGAGTATTTCTAGTGAATATTATAATTTTACCAAATTCGCCAAATTCATTCTGACTGTCCTGACATAATTTTTAATATATTCAGATATATTAAAATTTTATTTACGGTTCAAATTATATTGAATTATATTGAATTCATGGAACAAAATAAGTTAAAATGCTGCTATGGAAAGAGAAGGGGGTTCACATTCATCTTCCTCTAATCATTGAAATTACCAACATTAACAGTACAATTAAACACCATTATAACGCTAAATTAAGAAATATAGAATTAGCATAGTTTATGAATGAATAAGAACATTATTTTATACAATGGCAATATTCCCTAACAGCGAAAATCCAAAATAAATCTGGAATTTATTTTGTTTACAAATATGTTGTTTACCTATTTTAAAAATTGTGAATAATACCTCCCGACACCGACACAGCTCAAAATCAATATTTTCTACTTCTGCAATAATCAGAAAGACAATTATGATTACGCATTCTATGCTAGCGAGGAGCGAGCAAACAAGCGAAGTGATTGTTTTCATAGCAATGAAGACTCTGGGTTGTGAACTTAATAATGAATGAATCCAAAAAAAAAGTATTTTACTCTTATGGACTCCACACATAATCCTTTTTATTTTTGGTTTTTGTTTCACCTCCTCCATTAAAATAAATTGCATAAAAAATATATTTAAGACATGTTTCTAAGGCGTCTTAACTATCCATCGAGGAAGCAGTTAAATTAAGTGAATTCAGAAACGTTCCCGACGCCTGAGCGGAATGGATAGGTGAACAGGAAATAGGTTTTAGCACGTGGAATAATCAAGCAAAAGTAGACTCTAAGAGAACATATGTATTCCTGCGAGTGCCATCCCCTCATTAAGTTTAATGGCTGTTTGTTATTCCAAATGTAGAGGCTGTTAGATTCGAAACATTCCCTCACAGCTCATGAGTCTTTTTTTTTTTTTTTTATGTAATTGTCTCTGATTTTTAATCAATGTTTGGAGGAAGTCTAGAATTTTTTAATGTGTCGTAGTCTAGAGTACCAATTCGACATTTCATCTCCAATAGATCGTGAATCGTTACTGAACGCATTACTTGATAATTAAGTGGTATACTCGTAGATTAATATTCGTACTGAACCTAGTGTAATTTGCTAAATGATACAAACCAAAACGGTGTAATACTGATTGGTTTTATACCTTTCCTCCGAGCTGAGTCGATGAAATCTATTTCATGTATTCGTTTGATTGTTCAGGATGAGTACAACAAATAAACACCGTGAAGGGCTGTCCTATTTTTGCCACAAAATTACACAGTAATTTCTGATTCATAAGCCATGCGATTAATAACAACTTGATGACGAGAAGTTATTTGTACATAAGCAGGAATAATATAAATCGTTTGCGAAGGGTTCCGGTTGACAACTAACTACTGCAGGACCGGGAGCATCTCAACATCCCACATCGGCGACTCCGCCAGCTGGCCCTGTCTCCCGCGGGGACATGCAAATGCCGCAGATGCAGCACTACTGGCCGTTCGGAAAACATACAGGCTCCGATATCGACTCCCCATCGGATAGATGTCCTCTCCGATAACGTTCTTCCACCTCTGCACCTTCTTGTAACGATGCAAGAACATCAAGAAGGTGGACCCTTGAAATATTTTCCTGTATAGAACAGTTGTGGTCAATACAGAAACATGGACCTGTTCGAGAACAGAACTTGTTTGTTATCGGTTTCGTATTAATCTGTATAGTCATGGGGTCACTCCAATTGAACGGTTTGGGACTAGCCATAAGGGAAGAAAATTCACACACAATAAAAATTTATATTTTTCATCCTGTATTATAATTTTTTTTTTCAACTTGATTAGAACATTAATGACTCTGCAAGTATACAGAAAAAAGGAAAATGTCACCAAATTTGCTATGATACGACGCCCTGTGAGAAAATTTTGTAATTCAGTGGCCAAAAATCTATTATTCCTGACCAAATGATGATAATCGAATAACTCCTTCTTCATTAAGGATTTCCTTTATCAATGAAAAAAAAAAAATACCATCACTGAAGGTATTTCAAATTAATTTCTATATGAATTCTTTCCTTTTTCAGGCATTTGCTACTTGTGAAAGATTTATAAATAATTAGGTATTGTCTGAAGAAGAAAAAATTCCAAAAATAAAATTTAAAATATACTATTTTTATAGAACTTTACGGAAAAAAATATGGTCAAATAATTCAACAAGAAGTATATTTTATTATTTATTCTGATTCGAGACCGAAAATATCGAATATCGATTAATCGCATTTTATCGATTAAATTCTATTATGGCATTTTGCTAAAAAAAAAAAAAAAAAAAAAAAAAAAATTGTATTAAGCTTTACTTATAAAATTATTGTACCAAATGTATTTTAGAAATAAGAAAAATGGATGTTCTAAAAAGATATTTAGATAAGAAAAAACTCAATAGATTATAAACTGACTCATTCCATTCTCTATGTATACCCCTTCCCCTTAAAATAAACTATTTTATTTAAATTAAAGTGAAGAAAGGATTCATATAAAAATATATTTGAAATACCTAGAGTGATGGTATTTTTTTATATTTTATTCGCACTGTTAAAGGAAATCCCATGTTCATTAATGAAAAAAGAATTATTCGATTATCAGCATTTGGTGAGGAGTTTTTTGGCCACAGAATTACAAAATTTTCCCACTCATGATAAATGCAATTAAACAAAACAGCGAGTAAAATCTGCCGGAACAGAAAGTTAGTTATTAAGAGATGAAACCACGGTAACCTACCTGATGATATGATCAGCCTAGCTCGTTTGAAAGTATGGCACATCATCATCACAATGAAATGCACGACTGAATGTGGTCATGAAATAAATAAACCAAGGCCGTGACAAACAAATGTGACTAAAAACAAAGGAAGAAAATAGAAGCACAAAAATCATTTCTACAAAATAATAATATGAAAATTATTTTTAAAAAAAATTATGAATGCAATAACTTAAAATACCTCAAAGAAGGGTTAAGGAAAACATCCAAGTTCATAAAAATTACTTTTTTACTTTCATAATAAAAGAAAAAAGGCTATAAAAATGTCTGATTGTAAAAACTTGATTTTATTTTATTTTAATTAATAATTCAACGGATTTAATCATTTTTTTTTTTATTATCAGGCCCATGTTTTGGACTTTGGTCTAAAGGCTAAAAGCTTTTTATATTATATATACTTGATAATTTAAGAAAAAACTACTACACGTACAGTAGAATTACACGTTTTAAATACAAGGAATGACTATGCTTACTGAAAAGAAATACCTAAAATAATAAAAAACCTTGCCCTGAATTCCAGATACAGAAATATCTGATGAAAGAAGAAAATACGATTCTTATCAATCTTATTTAAAACGGATTTACTACTTAAATCAAACCTACTGAAGCTTCTGATAAAAATTGAACACAAAAAATGATTGCATTACCGTGATAACATATCTCATTGAAGGCTTAACGTATATATAAAAATGCATTGTGCAGTAATTACATAAGTAAACTAAATAGTTTACATAACTATTTTTTACTGATGATTTTAAATATGTATAAAAGTTTTCCTATTCGATTAAGTAATCTTTATTTAGGCGACGCCTCGAAGTATCCGGTTCACGTTACATTCCTGGAACTGGAAGACGTTGAAGACATCTTGGAATGAGTGTCGTCGCCCGATACGCCGGACATTACACGAGTTCCCAAACTTCAGTTAGCCTAACGGTCTTCTATAATATTGATTTTAAATAGCCAAGTCTTGTCATGTCTGAATCGAATAGCTGTCATCTTGGTCTATATCTTCAAGATGACTCCGAAATCAAAACAAGTCACTTATCTGATCATACACGTCTATTTTTTTTATTGACTATCATTAAATTTTCTTCTAGAGAGGCTCTCCTGGTTTTCCTAGTTGATTGATTAATTATAGGCTTCAAACGAGAGGGAACCGGTTGGGGAGTCCTTTTATTTTTTCTCTTTAGGATTCTGAACAGAAGCACTGAAAACTCATTCCGAGACGTGCAGCCATTCCGCTTTGCACTTTTTTCTCTTGAAATATTTTAAGTTTTTATCGCGATATCTGTCTAATTAAGACCTGTTGTCATGTGGGGCCAGCTCAATAACTCCTACACTGTTTCCTCTACTATTTATCCTCTTTATATATTCCACTTGGATTGGTTTTTTTTTTTTTTTAATTTTTTAAATTTGATATTAAATGGAGGAAATTCTTTTTCGCCATTAATCTTTATACCTCATTTACTGTGTGTGATTACACCAACCAGTTATACCAATGGGTAACTTTCAATCGCCTCAATGAATCAACCTTTTTTATTTAAGACTTTTTTGCAATAAATTATCAAAGTATAATTAATCTATAGGTAATCAAACGGTGATAGGACTTTTTATTCTGAGAAAAAGTATGTATTTTTATTTCAAATGAAGAAACAGAAAAATCTCAATTATTAATGTTTACGTTGATTAACCAAATATAGTAGTTATTGAAACGAAATATTAATGCAGTCTTCACACTGTACCATTTCAGTTAATGAAATATCCTAAAATGTTGATCATGATATTATTTGTTACCAGTGCACTACCAATCGAATTTTAGAATTTGATATAAATACTGAAAGAACTTTCAATTAAACTTCATATTTTTAAAAAATATTATTATGGATATTTAAGAGCTTATATCCAAAATTTTTAAATTCCAAACAGAAGGTCACGAATGAATTCAGGAAAGGGTGGTTATACGGGTATACATTGATTGCTCAAGGGATTGTTCTCGCGATATAAGTTAGACTGTAAGTATGGGTAATAATTGAAAGTGATTAATTGGCGTTCCTAATTGTTTTCATCTGAATTCTACCATGATTTTTTTTTCACGGAGCTATATTTTCAAATTACTTGAAATATTTTAAACTTGAATGGTTATAATTTAGATTTGTAAAATTGACAAATAATGTTGTTTAAGGAGTAAAATAATAATTTGGTTTTTTTTTTTTTAAACATTTACCTGTGATAAATTATTAACTATCACATGCGCGAAGATGAGAAAAGAAAAAGATTTTTGACATACACATAAGGCCTGGATACATGTCACAAGCCAATATAAAATATTAGAGAAGTAAAAGATGGCCTGCCATTAAGTTTTATTTTTTTTGGTTTTGTTTTTTATTCATCTTGAACAGTCTACTAAAAGTACTACCCGTAGCAACCAGTAAATACTCCACGATGACAGAGCGGGCTGATCCCAGATAAGGAGGGATGTAAATGCAGTTTACATTACCTGGGACACCAGACAGCAGTGCTGGTAGATTATTTCTCCTCACCATTGCAAAAGGATGACTGGAGGACATATCTACAAGCCTCAAAAGCTGTATTTCTTGTAAGCTCCTACGCAGCCACTAAATCCCTGAGAGAGATCGAAGAAACAAAAGGAGTGCATTAAATGCAACCGCTACCAACAACCAGGGGCCTTTTGGTGTGTGGTATAGTTTCACTGAACGTATTTATTAATACGGATTATATTTTATAATTAAAGTTTATCAGCAAAAAAGGCCTATACGCAAATCAATAATCTAATAATGAAATTTACAAATGATTTATAGGCAATTTTAGTTAATATAATTATCTTTAGAGGTATAGGATTCGAAAATATCTATTTATGATATATTCATTTATATATTTTTATTATGCATTGCAATCCAGTAAGTTTCGATTATCATGAACGGAGGAAACAAATATAATTCTATCATCTAACCTTAAAGATAATGAATGAATGTAGTACTTCCCTGATTTCAATTGAGTGGCTCATTAAAAATTTATATTGGAGTTATGTTTTATAATAAATAACAAGCTAATAGTCGCTAATTTTATTTTAGAACCGTATGTCCAAGTAATCCATTCCATTATTAGTTTGAACTTCAATTGAGAAACCATCAAACTCCCCAAAAGTAGATTAAAAATGTGTTTAATTTATCAGATTAGAATCTAAGAGCAGTCACATTTCAGGAAACTTGTAACAACAATATATTTCATGAAGCCCAAAGTTTAAGAGCTCTGACCCACGTGTGTATTAAAATAACTGGAATAAACCCATTACATTGGGGGAAAACTAATGTAACTAGCGGTTAGAGGTCATCCGAGTCATGCCGTGGTCCCTTTCGAAGATTCTTTTGTCACGTATCATGTGATTTTATCATTTAGCCCGACTATCTCAATGATGCCTTCAAGAGCAAAACGTGTTATTTTTCCTTTTTTTTTTTTTTTTTTTTTTATGTTTAATAACGAAGGGTACCCTCTTCACCCATCGGAAGGGGGTGGCACGCGCAGGGGGGAGTCCAGAGGGGTAGTTCTCAGCGTGAGGTCATGGGTCACGGTAAAGCTTAAAATCGATTCAGGATCTGAAACACTCGAGCCTAAAATAAGATTCTCTTGATGTTAATATATCAACGTTTTAGATCCCCTTTAACCCTTTTTACCACGTAATCCAATTAATGGTAGTTAAATTAATTAATTTTTCGACAAAATTTCCTTTATGCTTGTTTTTAAAAAAAAATGTGATTTTTTTTAGTGATGGCTCGCTTTATCTCGAGTATAATTGCAGTAGATTCACAGCTCAAGAAATCTTACAATTTCTAACGAATAATCCCCCACGCCTCACAGACAGGAGGTAATCAAGCGGGCTTTTACGTGTTTACTTCTGCGATTCCATTTCCAAAGGAGAGGCCGCTGGGGAATGACGAAGCTCTCAAAGAGGAAAGGCCGAGGGCGGGGGGAAAGTTGTACAGTAAAGCCCCTCGGAAGGGATTTCTTAGGCAGGAGTTGCCGCCTCCACAATGGAGCTGCTTTGAAGCAATAACAGCACCCAAGGGTATGGTTCGATTCTACTTTGGGTTACTCTTTTTCCTCCATGATAGGTTTAGCGAAAATCAATTATCAGCAGTGGTATAGTATAGATCACCATCGGTTAGATTCTTTTATAAATATATTTTACAAATTAAACAGCAAAAATAAATTTAGTAAGATTTTAATCAGAATTTTCAGTCACATTTTCCTTAAGAGGAGAGCCTACGTTTCGATCCACATATGTGGATCTTCGTGAGGGCAAAAATGAAGACAATAATATGAGCAAAATGTAATGTATCTATGCTAGAAAATGAGATTAATTACAGATATTAACAATAAGAAGTAACAAAATAATGGAAACAAATCCAACTGATGTTACGTTTACATGACATAAAGGACTTATAAAATCTAATAATTATATAAGAGGTAGTTAAAATATATATGAATTCTTGAATAAGTTTCTGATCAACATGATTGAATGAAGATATCAGATTTTATTTGATCTTGTTAATCAGCTACTTATTCAACTATTCAAATATATTTTCACTATATTTTACATGTCTATTAGACTTCCAATTAATTTTACATAATTATTAGATTTCCAAAGTACCAATGTCATGTAAACATACCATCAGTTGGATACGTATTGTTACTATCAGTAATTAATCTCATCTTCGAGCATATCTATATACTTATACTTTACAAGTCGCTCATATATTTGTCTTTAGCCCTGACGAAGATCCAAAAGATTTGGATCAAAACACAGGCTCTGCAAATAAAGAAAATTTGACTTAAAATCCTGATTATGTATCATCCTTATCTTTAAAAGAAACGTTGACCATTACACACCTCTAAAAATAAATTTATTGAAAGAATCATGACAACACTGTATGTATTTTGACAAGTAAACAAGTTTACCGTATAAAGAGATGGAGATCAAGAAAGTAAACCACTGTATGTACGATATTTAATTTAATATGAGCCTGCATTTAGGCCTGATTTGTTGACTTTCGTTAGGGTAACAAATCTGGACGAAATGCTGGAACATATGACTTCAAGGTCCGCTAGTTCCAGAACTACGGAGTGGTCTCCCAAATACTAGCTTATAAACATATTAATTCCTTTCTTAATCATATATCTAAACATAATTCCCCTAATAGGTCTTCTACTACCTATAATAGTATAATAACCTTTCGACCATGTTTAGAGCTCACAAGTAAATTAACGGTGTAAAAAGGTTATAGGTTAGTTCGTAAAGTTTGTCCCACTTCAATATTTATTACTATTTCATACAAGATATAATAAAAATCGTTTGCTTCACAACTAGTTCACTGAGATATCATGCGAAATAATGCGATGGATTTCCAAACGAAACGTATGAACGAGTTCCTCGCCAAAACATCTACACAGCCTCTGTTGCATCGTTTGATGACTCGATAAAGGAAAAAAAAAATCTGGTGCGATGCGCGCAACACACAACTTTCACTTAGCAACTTACTTACATTAGAAATCGGCATGTTTTTTTTAATTGCCATTTTTATAAATAATATAAAAAAGATGACTTGATTTTGATTAAAAATGATTAATTTAATCAAAATCATTAAAGCAGTTTTTGAGATATTCCAAAAAAATGTAAAAATTGGAAAAATAAGTTATGAAATAAAGAGCCCCCTGCATTTGACCAATTTTGATGAAATGTGGCTCACATTGTGAGCATATACATACACCAAATATCCAGTCTGATAAAAATCATTACAGCCGCTGTTGAGTAAATAAAAAAAAACACGTGAACATGAGAAAAAGTTTATTAAATGAAGTACCCCCTCCGTTTCACCAATATTGATGAAATTTCGGCTGTCGCATCGCGGGCATATACATACATCATATACCCAGTTTCATCAAAATCATCATAGCCGTTTTTGAGAAAAAAAAAAAAAAAAAACGTAAACATTAGATAAAATTCTTTAAGTAAAGTCCTCCCTCCGGTTGATCAATTTTGATGAAATTTTTACAGTCGTATCTCGGGCATATACATACATCATATACCCAGTTTGATCAAAATCGTTAAAGCCATTTTTGAGTAAATAAAAAAAACACGTGAAAATGATACAAAATTTATTAAGTAAAGTCCCCCCTCCGGTTAATCAATTTTGATGAAATTTTTACAGTCATATCTCGGGCATATAAATAGATCAAATATTCAGTTTAATCAAAATCGTTAGAGCCGTTT
Source organism: Aelia acuminata (assembly GCA_911387785.2). Lineage (NCBI taxonomy): Eukaryota > Metazoa > Arthropoda > Insecta > Hemiptera > Pentatomidae > Aelia > Aelia acuminata. The sequence continues at coordinate 101,239,581 of OU426981.1, forward strand.
TTGAGAAAATCGAAAAAAATCTAAAAAGTTATTAAATAAACTACCCCCTCCCTTTGAGCAATTTTGATGAAATTTTTGCTGTCACATCGCGGGCATATACATACACTAAATATACAATTTCAGGTTCCCACGGTTTATAGTTTTTGAGCTAGTCTGTTCACACACACACACACAGACACACACACACACACACACACACACAGACCATTTCGCGGGACTTGGTTATTTCGACTCAGGGGGTCCCAAAACGTGTATTTCCGTTGAAAACCGGAAGTCGAAATTTTTCACGATCGCAATACTTCCACTTACTATATATTTCATATATAGGTAAGTGAAAGTAAAAATAGAAACAATTGGTTGATTAGATGGAAATTGAATCGGGGCTAAAGTACTATCCACAAACGCTGAAAGATCTATTGAACTGATAGGATTATGGTATATCTCGGATTTTAATTAGTGAAACCGTCGGTCGGAATGCGTTCCGATTGGAATAAATATTACTCCATCCAATCCTATTTTGATTTTATTCTCACTGACACATTGGTTTATCGCACAGGAATATTTACACCCTTTTTTGGAAGCCTATAGAAATAAATAATAAAGTTTATTCAGTAATTTAACTCACACATATAAATCTTAATTAATAACAGAATGTTAACTCTCATTATAATGACGCATTTAATAGAAATCATTAACAGAGTTTTTTTCAAACAAAACGATACTGTTAATTAATTATAATAAAGGATCAGTTACAAAATAAATTAATTTCATCTAAAATAAAATGTTTTACAGTTGAGTGGTCACAAGCCTATTTGTACAAAACGATAATATTCTTAATAATTTATTAATTAGTGGAGTACCTAAATGCATTATCGTCCCGTTAAATCCAACCATAGACTATTGTAATATGAGCTGACCTTCACGGTGCGTGGACTTAAAACACCGATGTTTCACACATCTGCTACAAGAGACATAGATGTATTTGGATCTTTCTATTTCTGTTATACCGGAGTTGATTCGCCGTTAGGCCTTTTTTTTTTTTCTGTAAGTTGGATGATTTATCATAAGCTGTTTTCTCAAGTGGATATTTGCCCAACAGATGGATGAGAGATTCGATTGAGTAATTGAAAATCCGCTTCGAAATAGAATTTGTAGATTGTAAAATGTGAATCTCTGGCAAGTATCAACTTTTTCCGATGCCGATAAAATTCTTAATTTTTATAATTTTACACCGTTAAGATAGAAAAATGAAAACAGGACTTTTCATGGTCGTACAGTTAATTAGTTTAAGCAATCTAAGCAAACATTTTAATATATAGTCAAAATCTTAAAATTTATAAAACATTTACACCTATTGACTAATTCAAGTTCAGTGCTTAAGACGGTTTAGCGTGATAAATAATCAACATTAAACGTGTGGTGTCAGATAATTTAACGAATTACTGAAAAAATCCGTAATCAATAAATACTTTTTATAAACATCTAAATATTTGACAACACTAATGAGAACTGGACCAGAAGCCAGCTATGTTAATTGTAAGAACAGGTTTTAATCGCCAACAGATAAGGAATCTGGCTGGCCTGTGAGTTGTGTTGTGAGGTACCTCACGATAGCATCGGTCCTCTAGGTCGAAGAGTAGTCAAAGAATTTTAAAAGCTGAGGATTAACAACTTAATAATGAGTCCCATTGGTGCTGCCTGTTACGGAATGACAGCTTGACAGCTACCTTCGGGGATTTAGAAGTTTTTAGAATAATCGCGGATTAGACAAAGCCGATTGGGCACAAATAAGATAAAAGATTCAAACATAAACAGATCTATTATAACTACTTTTATAAGTTCATGGATAAACTCCTACGTCATCAATATACCCGTTTAGTCGTTGATCTGATCTTATATAGATAATACTGCACTAGAAATGGTTGGAGGTGAGGTCAGAAAAAAATAACGTTAATTTGTATACAATATAATACATATGACAATTGTGATCCGACGTTTCGACCCGACGCCGTAGTTGTTCTGAATATCTGGAACCAGCCCTGATGAAGATCTGGAACTCGTATCGAAACGTCAGATAGTTTATTCTTTCTGGCCGCACACCCAACCATTTCCACTACACCAATTTCTAAATTACACTAATTAACAATAATTCACATAGTGTAAACATTTTGTAAATCCGCTGAAGCAAATGAACTAATGGACCTTTATTGAAGTTTATGTTGTCAATTATGTCCAATAAAAAATAAACATACAGCCTGCCAGGTATCTGTTTTCTAATTTTTCTGGTCGATCTGATTAACCGGGCAGATTAACAAACAATAATTTCGATATTAGTCTCTAGTGCATTTTAGCATTTTATTTTTTTCATCTCCATATTTTTGTATATTCTAGTGGATAAATAGCCACTAGCGCATATTTTATTCTTATAAAACAAGGTGCATTTCGAATCTGTACAAATAAGGCTCAAGGGCATCAACTTACGATAACAGGTATTAACTGAGAAAGACCGTGATTTTCTAAACTAAATCTTGTTTGCATTGGATTAGCTTCTATATGGATTAAACAGAGAACTAATAGATGCATAGGAATTCTAGTTTTATCCGTTCAATTTTGGTAGATCTAAATAAATCCATATAGAATTATCAGGTTTTTGTTTTAATATAAAATTTCATCGTTTTTTTTTTTTTAAACAGTTTTCAATTTAGTTATTTATAATCGGTAAAATAAAACAAATATAAAATTTCAATATTTGTAAATAACATATATTCCAAATTTAGTCGTATTGTGATGTTAACCATTGCAACACTAAATTGAGTTATTTAACAGATCACTGTTTTACCAATATTTTATAAACAAACTTTTAAAATTATCCTCCTCATTGGTTAAACTACGGACAGGATCCGAGAACTTAATCCATATTTTTTTGAAGCGAATTTTTTATTTGATAGTGAATATTAAATATTTATATTTGCCCAGGCTTCATTATTATTACGTGCATAATAAGACAAGTAACAGAGAGGTTGTAAAATGGAAATAAATAGAAACAACTCACACCTGAATGATGTATGTTTTGCAGAAGCTTGTTATCTTAACTGGTTACATGAAGGCATAAATTCGATATGATAAATCGAATGCGTTATAAAAATAGACCCGGTCCCAGGAGAAAAAGTAAAAAAAAAAAAAAAATATGCCTTCGTGATAAATAAGAAGGAGACGTTTATCATATTCAAGAGGCAGTTCTCATGTAGGCCGTAAGGCCACGTGTGTTGGAGTTCCCGCGTGATTTGTCATCGCCACATCTTCCCGGCTAAATGATTAACGCCAACGCCTAACCGGATTTTATTTTCTATGCTTGTTAAATTATTTATACGCTCTGTTTGATTATATTTACTTATGCGTTTATTATCACGCTTATAAGATAGGTATATTAATTATTTTTTTTAGTAGACTTCAATTCCATCTTTATAATCCAATTTAAAAAAAAAAGTATAAACATACTATTACTCAATTCGTTCTGCTTTTCAGACGATGAAATAATTTAAAATGTTTAGAATAAAAAAAAAAGGTAAAACAATCTTAGTCAAAATGGTGTCTTTACACTGGAAGAAAATTGGTTTTAATCATATATTTACATTCATCGAAATTATTAATTTCAGGATTTTAAAGGTTAGGATGATCTTAAAACTATTTTCAATAGAGAAAGTAGCCAGCTATTTACTATCCACCATTGCATATGATCTCCATTATTTGGGGGGGGGAAGTCTCAGGGCCCCCAAAAATATTTTAACCTTGTATTTTCTTTTATTTTTAAAAAATCAGAAAATGGCGATCACATAGCTACCAAAACCTAGAGGGGCGGGATCGCCGAGTCGGCTAACATGTTAGCAAATACGCATTGCCCCTGACAACGCTTGATTGATAAACCGAAGATAGCCAGTCCAAAACCAAAAGCCAGACGACTTTTCATAATACTCGTCATAAATCCCCCCTCCTATGGCCCGGGAGAATCTGGTATACCCTTAAAGGCAAGGAAGGGGAGAAAAAAAACTACCGAACCCCAAACGTAACACAACTTTCGGTCGTTTAGTTTCCAACCCTTCCTGATATAAGGAAATAATTATGGCATTGCTGTAAGACCCCCGACTTTAGTAGTGACACCCTCCAACTCGGTCCTAAATCCGCCCCTGCCTTTACATACCTCCCTAACCTACACGCTTAACTAAATTATACTAAAGACAATATTTCTATAGTAAATTAATAAATACCCAAGACGAAAAAATTCAAAGAAAATTAAAATTAAAAACGTTTAAAAAATGATGTACTCCAACATGTCTTAACTGTTTTCCAGCCAATCTGAGTCACAAATGGACGATGAGGAGACGGAAGATATCGTTTCCGCTCTCTAGTTAGTAAATGATTGGTCGAGAAGGCCCTAACACCACTTGTGCTCAGCCAATCAGCGCCCCCTTGTCAACGCTATCTATCATTCAATTTACTACCAAGTCACACTTCTCCTTCTAGATTTCCAATCACGATACATATCGAAGCCGATCGCCATTTTAGCTCTCTGAGTGATCAATTTACTTCAAAATTTGATTACCGAATCTATCAGGATGAAAAAACTTGACTTCATCTTATCGCAATTAAAAGGTGAACGAATTTTGTCACAAAAAATCTTTATCTGTATAGGTATCAAGATGGACTTTCATTCCTCTTAGAAACGATGTTATTGTTTTTTTCTGTTTGCCAGTGTTCATCGTTAATAAGTTTATAGATATCATTATAAAAGAAATGCATATTTTTGAAAAATAAATCTAATATAATCAAATTTGAAAGTTTAGGTTCTGAAATAGAATCTTAATAAGAATAAGATATTTCCTCTAAAATGCAGCTTTAATTTGTTTTTAATTTCATGCATTCAAGTGTTTATGTATTACTTAATTATTATTTTTAATGCTAAAATGTGAAGTTTCCTCTGTGCTACACTCACGACTTTCAACGATTAAACTTAATCACTTTTTCATCGTATTTCCTACGTGCTGCTTTGCTCTAAGAGACCGTCGCTAGAGCCATATAGAACGAAATAATATCTCAAATGAAATCGTTAAACAATAGTCGTGAGAGCCGCAATGAGGAAAACGTGCTTTTACCTAATTAAAGTGTAGTTCTTAATCAAAGACTGTACATATGTGTAGACGACAGAACTGTTTCTCTAAGCCAGCTTGTAATCCAGACGATATTTCTTTTGTTGCAGATGAGAGGGTAGCCGGATGGTGGCGCTGACGGTAGCTGTGCTGCTGGCCGTGCTGCAGGCGGTGGCGGCGGACCTGGCCCCCATCATCGACCCTCCTTCGGGAAAGCGGTGCGAGGAAATCACCATCCCCATGTGCCGAGGGATCGGCTACAACCTCACTTCCATGCCCAACGAGCTCAACCACGACAGTCAGGACGAAGCAGGACTCGAAGTACACCAGTTCTGGCCTCTCGTCGAGATCAAGTGTTCGCCAGATCTCAAATTTTTCCTCTGCTCGGTCTACGCTCCAATCTGTATAGTGGATTACCACAAGCCATTGCCAGCGTGTAGGTCTGTCTGCGAACGTGCGAGGTCAGGATGCGCACCAATAATGCAACAGTACGGTTTCCAATGGCCCGAGCGAATGGCATGCGAGAAATTTCCAGTGAAAGGAGAAGACCCTGAAACCCTTTGCATGGAAATGAACAACAGGACTGAAAGCCCGAAACCGACGAAGAAGGTTACGAAATGTCGGGGCAGGAAGTGCAATGAAAAGGATTGTACTTGCCGTTGTAACGCACCATTGGTTAACATTGAAATGAACAATCCCTTATTGTATAATAGAACTTCAGTAAACCATGTTCCCAATTGTGGATATCCCTGTCATGGAGTATTCTTTTCACACGAGGAAAGAGAATTCGCTTCCGTTTGGATCACGCTTTGGTCGGCTTTGTGCTGCGTTTCGACACTAATGACACTGACCACCTTTTTGATAGATACTGAAAGATTCAAGTACCCAGAGAGGCCAATAGTCTTCCTGTCATTGTGTTATTTCATGGTTAGTCTAGGATATTTGACTCGAGTCCTCCTTGGGCATGATGAAGTCGCCTGTGATGGAAAACTTATTCGTTATCACGCTTCCGGACCAACACCGTGCACACTTGTATTTTTATTGGTTTACTTCTTCGGTATGGCGTCATCCATTTGGTGGGTGATTCTCTCCTTTACATGGTTCCTAGCGGCAGGTTTGAAATGGGGTAACGAGGCGATAGCTGGTTACTCTCAGTACTTCCACTTGGCAGCATGGTTCATCCCGACAATGAAATCTGTCGGAGTTCTTGTAATGCAAGCAGTAGACGGTGACCCAGTGGCAGGAATTTGTTATGTTGGTTCGACGAATGCAGACAATTTGAGGCTATTTGTTTTGGGCCCACTCCTAGTATATTTATTGTTAGGAACATCATTTCTTCTTGGAGGATTTGTATCCCTATTCAGAATAAGAAATGTAATAAAACAGCAAGGAGGTAGAGCTAAGACCAACAAATTGGAAAAGCTGATGATTCGCATAGGCATATTCTCAGTACTGTACACAGTGCCAGCAACTATTGTGATAGGATGCCATCTGTACGAGAGCTCATTACAAGAAGAATGGATGTCTCCGATTGTATGTCCATGCAGAGAACAGATAATAAGGCCACTGCACTCTGTCATCATGCTGAAATATTTCATGGCCCTGGCAGTAGGTATAACTTCTGGAGTGTGGATATGGACTGGGAAGACACTTGGTTCTTGGAGGCGACTGTGGGGAAGGCTTTGTGCACCAGCCCCGAGGCCTGACGCGAAACAAAGGAAGAAGCCGCTCCTTGCAGCCTCGACGGTGGCGGCCAGCTCCAGCCTGCTCAGCGGCCCCCACGTTGCCCCCTTCCACCAGTATCCTTACAAAGGACCCCTGAGCCACGTATGACAGCAGAGGGCCACCCCGCTGAGCAACTACGGCCCAGTCTAGCCTCTAAGATCCGCCGCGCGCGGGGACACGCCGGCGGTCATGTCTTGTGGGCGGCAAAGAGCGTCCCATGCCGATACCAGCTTCTCCCACCATAAGTCATGGCACGAGTATGAAAGTTTATAAAAGAGAACGAATCTGCGCGCGGCGGCGCAATGTATACTGACTTAAAGACATTTATGCATTTTAAATGTTACCTTCGAATACCAATATCTATTGTAATTGAGATAGATATACTTGAAATAATTCCAACGGCGAAAAATATTTGTCTCATTACATAAATAAAATAATCCATTCCAGCCAGTTCAAATCAAATGAAAATGGATGATTTTTCATCAGCGATATAATGACAATTAAAATTTAATGACTTTTAACTTTTTTTAGACATGTATTTTAAGGTCTTTTTCTTGTTGTAATAACAAACTGTAGCTCGTTAGATGGACTAGAGAATTTGGATGCTTTTTTGGTAATTTTTACTTTAACAAAATTAATTTCAATATATTTCATTTAATATTAAAATATATTCAGGTTTTCAAGAAGCAAAATAGTTTTTTTGATGCATAAATAGTACCTCCTTTCGTTCATAAGATGGAGAGCTAACGGGTTTGAGAAAGATATAAAGGGAAGGGTAATTGGTGAAGGATGGGTCTTGATGATTAATGTTGAGCGCCAGGGGGAGGGTGATGGGTATGAGTGCCGCCATTTTCTGATTTAGTTAGGTCCAAGATAGGCCAAGGGCAATGCAAGCGTGAAAACTCGAAGGGCTAAGTGTCAGGGGATTAGGTCGCCTCAGGGAAAGGGGTAATCCGATTTCGCCTCTACCGGTGGAGTAGACCTTCATGCTAAAGGCATTTTTCTCCAACCTGTACGATGGTGAAGAAGTCCACAGTAATATCATACCGATATGCTTACGATTCTATAAGGAGTTAGCAACGTAGAGGCCAAAAAAACATTATCTTACAAAAACTAATACTTCTGGGAGACAAGAAAGAAAAAAAAAACTACATGTGTCTGAATTACATATAATTTCGAATTTTAGACCCACCATTGATGCCAATGGTGGTTCAAAACGTAATAGTCGTGATACATAGGCATATATAATTGTTATAGTGAAACATGGACAATTTTTTATAACGAACATCTTAATTTTTGGAATAAACGACATTAATATTTCAGAACTTATTACCTATACCAACAATATAAACGAAATAGATTCATTTACTACACCATTTAATTATTTTGTTAACAAATAAATAATCTGAGGTAATAATCCTTCCCTTGAATAAATATGTAAGAAAAAAAAGTTAGAAGCGGGTGGGAGCTATTTTTTAGGCTGTGGTGGTAAAAGGGGAGGTGTTTGTTTACACAGTTAAAGCCATCTGTTCAACATTTGCTTCTTGAAAACCAAACTTCCAACACTTTTAAATTAGGAAAAAGATAGAAAAAAAATAAAATTGATTTATTGCCATATTTAATAATTATTTTTAATTATTTAAAGAGGGGGAAGGATGAAAGACCTGTCATTGACTAAAAAATCTTAGGGGCATTAATCTAAATTTTGTAAACTAACATTGAATTGAAATAACTGTAGTAGTCAACACATGCAAAATACTTTTTTAATTTCTATGGTGCTATATACTAAGTTTGAGTTACCAGAAAAGCTCCAACATTTATGAGAAAGAAATATCTAATTGTAAATAAATTGTTTTGTAATATTTATGACTATTAAGCTATCCTTGATATACGTAATAAATGACAATATATTCATATTCCATGTTATTTACACAATTATCTATCATATCAAAAATGACTGCGTGTGTGTATGTAACAAAATGATTGTTAATTGTAAATATTTCTAATATTATTTGTAAATTATGTGCCATATTAATGAACTGCCATTATTCGTAAGGTACGTGAATGAGTTGTATATAAAAATAAACAAATTAAATTATTAATATTAAAAACCCAGGGAGGTCAACCTATCGTTGCACCTGTAGAGTCAACCCCAGTGAGTGTATATGAGTTCCTTAGGCTTAGTTTGTATCTAGTCTTCTTTGTATATAATATTGTGTAATTTTCAGGTGTATACATTTATATAATTGTTGAATTTATTTATTGTGTGGTTATTAGAACAAATAGCAAATATTTGCTAAGAACTGCTAAAAACAATTTACTGTTTAATACATAGCCGATATATTAAATAGGTACACACTACTATATATCAATATACACCAAATTTCAAACATTAAAATACGGTTGATTGAATTTCATAGTGTATGTTAACCTATAATATCAAGCTAACAAAGAGTACTAGTCATATATATTTTCGTATACGATAGATATATTTGTATTTGCGTTTGAATTCTGTAGTATAAAAATATATTTATATCCATTTACAGGGTAATGTAATATTTTATTTGTGTATATAATACATAGAGTTTGTAAAGAAATAAAAAGGATCATTGAACCAATAATGTCTGTAAATAAATTATCGTTATATTAATATCAATACATAAAAATAAATGTGTGCTGAAAACTTCTGTTTTTTTTTCCTATTAACAAGCTTTCCCCAATTAAAAAATATCCAAATAATAAGGATCTTATATATATTTTTGATACTATTAATGAGGGATTATTCATATTCCAGACTAAGTAAAACTACAATATGATTGTTTATGACCATACAGGGAATATTTTTAATTACTCTGAGAGATTAATGTCTTCAGCTGTTTTAGCTAATCCCCTCTCTGTCTTTAAGTTATCATTGACATCAGTCAGTCCTAAATTAGGCTGTTAATTTAATTTAAGCCCCTAGGACTTAATAGTAAGGTACGAAAAAGAAGAGAAAACTATCTAAAATATCAGAAGGAAAAGAAGAGTCTAATGTAAAGGCAAAGATAAAAATAATTCGATTATAGATCTAATCTCGACTTCTTTTTCTGAAATATGAATTTCGAAAGAATATGGCTAGGCCTTCCCAGGTTAAGTACCATAGACAAAGAGATTCATAAATTCAGCTCCGTAAGAAATTATTAATAGCCCCCAAAACACAAACAGGCATTGCTCCTTTAAAAAAACAATAACATGCCTCTTCCTTTTTAATCCCAAATTCTTTTCGTTTATTAAGCGTCACTTTATGCTGTTACAGCTAATCAAACGATGCCATGGTAGGAGTCCTGAATCTTGACTATCCAGTTATAATTAGGATAATGATCTTTAATCACCTGAACCTAACATTGCAGAGGCATGGGAACTCCATTTTACGTCCAATCAGAAGGACGGCATCGCCAAAGATTGTTTAGTCTCTTTAAAAAATCCACTTTACGGACCACAAACCCAAGATTTTTGGGTCTGGCTATGCTTACCACCACAGGTGATTCTCCTAAAATTTTGTTCAGGCATCCCGAATATTAATAATACACATAAAACTGTGTCTTTACACAAATAATGCTGTCAGCAACATAATGAACTTTAAAGGTTATTTTAATAAACTTAAATGAATATTAATGAAATTAAACTAAAGGAATTAATTAATTCGTGAGTTAATACTGATACAATTTATAGTGTGTGTTAAAACATTTCAATAAATTTATAAAACAAACATGGTGAAACAACTCGTCAGCATTTGATTTTTCAGTGCATTGATTGCTGGTAGCAGAAAAAAAATAAGATTCTTTTACAATATTATAAAAATGACCTAAAAGAGTAGATAACCAAAATTATTTTATTAATCAGATATTTTTAAAAGTGACCATTTAACTTTGTAATATTATAAGGTAATCCCTGAGTCAGATTTACAGGCATATATTATCCAGAATCTGGAAACTGACTGGTCTGACATGTTAGGCCCTTCATATCAAAGGTTATTACAGTTAAGTTGACATTACAGCAGATTTCTTTATTACCAGTCTTAAGATGATCACAACTTTAACAGGATGAATATTTCCATTCATAGTAGCATTAAGGTCTGGCCACACATGTCCGCACCGGATCCGTACCGTAGCAATAATACAGGTTATGTTCAGAATATTTTTAATTTAACTAACATATTACCTTTAGTTATGCCTAAAGTTCAAACCACACATGTCAGACACAGACCACTTTAGGCATAACTAAAGGTATTATGTAAGTTAAATTAAAAATATTCTGAACATAACCTGTATTATTGCTACGGTGCGGATCCGGTGCGGACATGTGTGGCCAGACCCTTATGTGTAAAGTTCACAAAAGATTTCAGATAACGAAATGAAATGAGTTTAACATAAAGATCTGAAAGGGAGTGAATTTATTAAACGATGAAGAGAGAGCAGGTCGTTCATCATAAAACCAACCCTTCATGTTTTGATATCGACATGAACAATATTTTCCTTTGCGATGAAATTGTTATGCAAGTCATGCTCTCAAATGCTTTAGAGGTATCTGTGATAAGAATAGGAGCATTCTCAAACAGATTTCTGCTAAAGCATGAAGATCAAAGACACTGAGCATAGTTGCGTCGCTATAAGGAATTGGTATCACAGTAATGGAATATCAAATACCCAGACCTAAATGCACTAAAACATGTTCCAAAAATTATTTGTCTGAAAATAACGAATGGTTAAAAGTAATTTTTGGGTAGTTCAAATATTTTTATAAAAGTATAATATTTATAAAATATAAAGATGTTTAACTTCCAAAGGCTCGCTTCCACGATGCCAATTCCTTTTATTCTACATCATCTCCAAAACAACAAAAGGATAAAAATAACATCATGAATACATCTGCAAATTTCAAACTGTTAACTTTATAAAAATGCAGAAAGTTACACGAACTACTCAACTTAAATTTATACTGTATAAAGAGTGATTTTCAAAGGGCCATACTGATCAGATCCTAGAGCAACCATTGGTCACACCTCCGAAATGTTTAACCTGATGGTAAAAGAAAGAGCTGATCTACATCTAATGGATGAATAAACTTAAAATTCAATAAATATCATATTTTTGCTTCATAAGTTTGAGTTGAATATTTCAAGTACCATTGCTGTCCTAAATCAAAATTTTAGCTTTTCAAAAGTATCCTTTAACATTCAACACTAATCTTGTGGTTTTAAGAGTTGTGTTATACAGCAGTGAAAAACTAGAAAGATTAAAAATCAAAGGAAAACCTCAATTTTCAATGATAACCAATTTTGGAGGGAATCAGGGTGTCCCAAATCATAACTATGGTGCCCAAAAAGAAAAAGGAAAGGAAAGTGGTAGAGCTGCCTGGTAGTAAAAACCCAGATGATTCTTAGAGTTTCGTACCAGTTGAAGGGCAATGTCCAACTCATTGTATTTAGTATCACCATTTTGCTTTTATTTACTGTGGTATCTTTATTATAACTTATTAATTATTATAACTTATAGAGGTTAAGATATTTGAGTTGTTGCAAGTTATAATATCCATGTCTGAAATTTTGTAATTATCATGCCAAAATCAATGACACCCATATGGCTAATATTTAATAAAATACTTTTTTTAAACTAAAAAGGGTGATTACACACAGGATAATGAAACTAATAAAATATTTGAGTTTAATGTCGAGAATATATTAATTTACAGCAACTACATACATTACGAACTCCAGAATGTCCTAAAATAAACTAATAAAGAACTAATAAAATATTTGAATTTATATATCAAGAATATGTTAATTTACAGCAACAACATATACATGACCAACTCCAAAAATAAACTAAAGTAGATTCAAAATGCATAAATAGTGATATTACAAAATAAAGTTTATTAAAGAACAAGCAGATTTCCACCCAAAATGACGAATAAATCTATTTTCAGTTTTACCATTTAAGTAAAATATTTAACCAAATAAAATTCAAAAATGAAACGGGAAAATTATAAAAGTAAAAATAAACAATTATCTAATACAAATTGATATTATAATATATATTAATATTCATATCATGTCATGATTATGTTAATTTTATCAATAGAAAAATGTAACTGATTGTTATATATTTTGTAGTGTACTATATGAATCAACACAGTACCTTCTGTCTATCTCTCCAAACCGTAATTTTAATTATTTCATCTTTATAACAGCTTTATAAACATTTAACTAAAAATAACTAATAATACTATTTTGAAAATAAATTTCTTTGTTGAAGTAATTAAAAGAAATATGAAATATGTTTTATAAAAAAATATAAAATTAATAAATAATCAAATTCTTTGGAAACACTTGTGTATTTTACCCATTAGGGATACTTATCATACAATTTCTTACTGCCAATATTTTTCAAGTCAACATTTTTATCATCTTTTCCACATTCTATAATTTATTTTTCTCGACTCATTTTTTATTCTTATGAATGATTATAATATAATGAATATATAGTAGAAAATCCCAAAGTATCCAATATTTAAAAAAAAAATAATAATAACAATAATAAATTCCAGGAAAAAAACTTGGAAGAACGCAAAATATGAATAAAAAAAAATACTATAATCAATAAATCATGAATGTAATCTAAGCCAAGTGGGGACCCAAAACAATAAAACTTATGTGGCTATTGAATCCGCTTACTGCTCGATTTGCCCTTTCAGGGAGCTTTATGCAACTAAATCTTATGCACCCAATACCCAAAACACAATATTTAATTAATGAAACTATTTCTTCTTCTAGAACAATCAAAGATTTAATAAAAATCGGGGTAAAATTAATTTCAAGACATAGCAACAGACTGTATCTCGACCTCCCCTTTGCAGACAACAAAATTGATACATATTTATAATTTTATAGTCTTACAGAACAGTTATCCATAGATTGGAAAAATCTATGGACCTAGGAAATTTGGCCAGATATACCTCAGAAGAGATAACCAAGAAGTGTATAATAACCTCAGAGAACCCGACATAGTAAGGCGTATCAGGCTGGAAGACTTAGGTGGGCCGGCCACATAGGTCATATGTCAGAGGATGAGATTCTTTTACGTATGTCAGAGCATTTTTACCCAAGCTTAATAACCCAAGAATCACTAGTTCATTTCCCTCAGGTATTATTAGTGTGAAGTCTCAAAATTGGTTATGTACCTAATTAATAATCCTTTGATTGATTAAACTTAAATTAAGGTAGTAAAATAGTAACTCACTATAGTCATCAAAAAGCTGTAGTTTCACTAATGGTGTGTGTGTGTTTCCATATGCCACACATGGCCAGGAAGGAATGATTGAGGAACAAAAAAAGAAGCAATGATTACATGTGTGGTGACCAGCACACTAAGCAAGAATTATGTAGGCTGGGAAGTCTTTTTTGATTGGGCAGAGTAAAGATAGACCTTCCCTTCCCTAAGATAATTGCCTATGTCATGAACTATCAATTGAATACAAACTGATTTTAATCATTCAGTGAAGCATAAATGGCCAATGACAGTATATCTATCTTATTCTGGCCTACAATTGAACTATTACCATATATAACCAGGTCTTGGATCTGAAGGTCTTTATTTTACAATAACTACACCTTGAACAATGATTTTTGGATCTAAAAAAGATCTTAAATCGTCCATTAAAAATTGGGGCACATATAATCATATTTATACAGTATGTTGTAAAACTAATATGATTAGTTTTACAAAAAGCAGTGAAAACAGTTAACAAAAATTGGAATGTTAAGAAAAAATGACTTTTTTAACATAAATATATTTATTTCTTAAGGCATATAATCAAATGATTCTGCAGATTTTCTGGATCAAAATTTCACCTGTTCTCATCCAGTAAAACATTCCTAAACATCATGGTTAAATATAGATTTATAGGACTGGAATTCAGCCATTTCCAGACCTTAATGCCGATTCATTTCAAATTTCTAATTTGAAAATGTATATTTTTTTTATAATAATATGACATTTGTTTGTTTGACTTGAGAGGGCATACAACTTCTAGGTCATCAGCGCCCGTAATTTAATTCTTCAGGTTCTTCTAGTCTAGTTTTAGTTCTTCTAGTTCTAGTTCTTCTGGTTCTACTTCTGAGGGATCCCAGGCCAGGGTCCAGGGGGAGCCTATGTCTCAGATGTCAGTTGGTGGCTGTATGCTATCTAGAACAGTAAGAATAGAATAGAGGGTAATTAAATGTTTTTTATCAGTTTACTGTTGATGAGGAATTTGATGCTTTCTATAATGTAATGGTCTCTTAGCACCAGAGAAATATCAGGTGGTATTTTGTATTTATGTAACAATGGTTTGTACTGATGACACTCTTCAAAAATATACGTAATTGTTAGACCAGCATTACACTTTTGGCATTTTGCGGGTGACTCCCTTGTTATGCGGTAAATATGTGTTAGCCGTGTGTGACCAATTCTAAGGCAAGCAATAGCCACCTCCTCACGATGTTAGCTGCGGTTAGATGTGGCCCATGGTTGAACCTCTTTCTTAATAGATTTTAACTTAGAGGGTGGACTTCCCACATTGCCTGTCATATTTTCCTTAAACATTCTTTTAGGCAACAAGCTAGCTCTGGGGCAGTTAGGATGACTTTTCCTCTTCCTGGGAATGTTAGAGCAGCTTTAGCCACTTTATCGTCCAATTCGTTCCCAACATCGCCTATGGGAGCCTGCCCATCTGCCCATCTGCCTGGAGCCCAGATGAAATGAACGGTTTTGTTTATCTGTTCGAGCATTATTAGATAATCATGAATCTACTTAACGATGGGGTGGTTTGAGTACATGACATTTAATCCTAGGAGGGTGCTGATTGAATCGGAGATTATAACAATGTTGTCTTATATTTGATATGGAGAAATAGAGGGCTGAGGTTATAATGTTTAATTCGGCTGAATGGATGCTAAAGAGATGATGCAGTTTTTTCTTGTGGGTTGAGTGTGTTGGAACGAAAGCTGATCCAGTTGACTCATCTGATTTCGAGCGATCTGTATATATTGCTGTATGAATGGGTAATGTACTAATCAGTTTTTGAAATAATTCTTGGTATTTGGAAGAATCTGTTCTGTCTTCGGAGTTTAGACAGGTGGAGGTATATTTTGGGAGATGTATAGGTCCACGGAGGTGTCTCAGGACTATTTACAGTGATTTGTTTTAACTCGGTTGTAGCAGACGAAATTCTTTCGGCTAAGGGTTAAGTTGCATCTGTCTTCTTGAGGAATTGTCTAGTGAATTTGGGTTTGAAGATGTAATTGTATGTTGGGTGTTGGGTTGTAGGAATATTCGGGATATATAGTTTCTTGCTAATTTCTGTCTCCGGAATAATAGGGACACATTTCCCGACTCTGCACAGAGACTTAAGATAGGGCTTGTTCTAAAGGCACCGGTGACCAGACGGATTCCGGTATTATGCACTGTATCAAGTTTGACTAAGTTCCGAACGCAGGCTGACCCGTATACGAAACACCCATAGTCGAGCTTGGAGATCACATTGTATATTTTCGACATCATTGATCTATCAGCTCCCCATGTTTTTTTGCTAAGGACCTTTAAGATGTTGGATTTAGCTATGCATTTTTCCTTAAGGGAGTTCATGTGGAGGTTCCATGATAACCGCATATCGAATGTTAGACCTAAGAATCTGCACGAATCAACAAAAGGTAGAGATGTTTCTCCCAGAGTGAGTTCGAGAGGGGGCGAAGGGTTTCTTCTGCGGCTAAAGTGCATGCATTTTGTTTTTTCTGCAGATAAGGTGAGACCTGAAGTGTTCGACCAGAGGATTGTAGTCGATTAATGGCCTCTTTACGTTAAAGTTTTTCTAAAATGAAGGAATCTCTTCTAATGGATTATATGTTTATTATTATCCTATTTCGGCCTTTTGGCACATCTTCTGGGGTTATCGATTGAACATTTTTAAATTCCATCACCATTTGTCTGTACATACATTTGTTATATATAAGAAATATGTCATTTCTTTATTACACATGATTAACTTATAATAACAGTTAACAAAAGTAATGTCTTATTCATTTGTTGAAAAAAGAAGTCCAATTCTTTTTTAAGCCAAGCAGCTTGATCCTACTTTCCATCAACTCGATGAAGCTTATATATAAGATGATGGAAGGCAATGACTTTAGTAGGATCTGTATCAGAAGGAGAACTTGGATAAAATTCAATCAAGAAATTTCAGCCCACATCCTTCAACATGAAGCCTTAGCAACTATCTATATTCTAACTGAAACATATATTCACAAGTTTTAAGAGACTATAAATACCTTTAAATTACATCATCGGAGGATGAATTAAAAGTCCCAACATTTGTTTATTAGGCGTTATTATATCAAATTTTGGCCTCTCATATTTCTAGCTACCCTATCTAAGGGAATATTGAGCTGTCCCCCCAATAATTAGGTGCTTGTGAAGCCCATGCTTGTTATACTATTTCAGAATTTCAAAAAATTAATGAACAGAATATAAATAAAGAAGCATGCATTTTCCTGAGTTGTAGTGTTTTACATATTCTCAAATACTGTACTACTGTACTAGAGTTTTATTTAAATCAAAATTTAAAAAGATTCTTAGGATAATAAAACTGTGTTAAAGTATGTACTACAGAAGAGTATTTTTGGCTTTATCAGGAGTGTTAAAAGTCATGGAGTTAATTCTATTTTCTTGAATTTAAAGAGTTATAACAAGAAAGAGCATCATCTTATATAAAATGAACAAATTAAGGCAGCTATTTCGAGGTAGGAGCTTTCAAAGAGAAGGTATGTCCTCAAGGATCAGTCCTTGGCCTAGCTCAATTGAAGCTAGTTTTCGATGAGTTACAGGGAGTGCTAGAGAGTGAGCAGTAGTGATATAAAACTATCGATACTATCGATAGTCTTAAAGTATCGAAAACTTTGTTTTGAAAGTATAAAGTGGTATCATCTGCCTTTAAGTACCCATGTGCTATACAAGGCATGGAAATGAAAATAAACAAAATGTAACAGTGTAATTTTATTTCTTTCTGACAAAAATTCTACTCTATAAAAAATATATTAACTTCACACAAAAAATATAAGACTGAAAAATTGAATTGTTTTCTCATACATGCCTTCCAACTTGATGGAATAATATACATTCAAAAAAACTGATTGCATGCCAGTCCCTTGACTTGAAAATTACTTGGTTAATGGCATATAAATGAAATCATAATTTTTTTTTTTTAATTTTCAACCTCTATAAATTAACTACCTTAGAACATTTTTTTGAAGCATGCATGCCCCAAGGTAAGATGTCTTAGACAAATGTCACTGAAACATTTTTTCTTCATAAACTCTGATACATTCGAGGATTGCGTTCCGAATGTTGTCATCTCAATTTAACTACGTCGACGAGTGGGAATCCTGGTTTCATTGTTACTTGAAGAGGGTTGGTATAGCTTTCCTATAGATACAGTTTCTTCGACCTTTTGATGAAGTTTTTATTCTTTGCGGTTACGACTAAGCTTGAAACTGGTTATTTGACGGTATAATGGAAGCCATCCTTTTATTGACATAAAGTGTAAATAGGAACGTGCATTTTAGCTCCTATAGTACCAACTGAAAAATTCAACTATTCTACCCCCCCCCTCCCCCGGTCATCACAATCGATAGTTTTATGTCCGAAACTATCGATAGTTGTACATCACTAGTGAGCAATTCTCTGCCGCTGCCAATGTTGATGAAAGGCAGCTTTGGTGGCATCATTAAACAGAGCTGGGTTGAAGAGAGAAGCAGAGAGATGTGCCAGCCTGGTAGCTAGGTGATGTGAGGATAACAGCAAACCACGGATCAAAACATTTTAATGGAAAACAGCTGTGGGTCCAGCCCAGTTTAACATAGTAATCCAAGGAAGAAGACGAGGACAGACCCTGGAATGAACACCGGAAGATGAAGGCCACCCGGTGGAAATATCAATATAGAAAATAAGCATCAAAAAGAGAAATGGCATAAGTGGCTTTAGGCGTTTTAGCTTAGTGCTACTACTGCTGAAACCTGTATGGCCATTAGGCCAGATAAGGATGTAAATAAATAAATAAAAATTTCTATTAAATAAAAAAATATGTGTCATTTTTGACACAAATTGGGTACAATTGAGCAGCAGGAAAGTAAAATGTAAACTGTGGTGGGTAGTCCTAAGCAATTCAAGACAGAAAACTTTATGAGGGTCGATCCTCTGGAGCTCCCAGCAGAGAAGGGAACTGGCAATAAATGTTTTGCTGGCCAGTCCTACCTGAAGAAGTGTTAAGAAAAACCGGAAACAAACCTGGCGATCACCAGCAGACCCAGTAAAGGTTGGGCACCCTTGTCTGAGGAGAGGGGAGACAAAGAAACTTACTGTTTCTGTAGCGATAGAAAATCTTCTTATTTTATGTCCTTTAATAAAGACTTCAAGTCTTTTTGAAGTAAGATTTTATGTCCGTAAACTGAAAATGGATGTTGTTAATTAGGTTAATTATATTAGGTTCTTCATGACTCAAGGATCAAAAAATAAACCAATCTGCTACTGCTGGCTATAACATATATTTATAGCGATAGATTGGTATATTAGTTAATAGGAATGTACCCCACAGGGGTCGCATCCAGGGGCGAATTTAGCATACAAATTTGGAAGTCATGAATCCCCAGTCTCACACTCTCGTGTTGCCTTTTGCCTGACAGAATTTTTATTTTCAAATTTATTTATTAGATTATGTTCTTGCAGGAAGCACTGCATTCTAAACTGCCAAAAGTAATAATTATGGTTTAAAGCTACATGGTTGCCTTCTTCCTTTAAAAATAGATAAAATATTTGGAGGGGAGGGGATGATCATGATGAGCTCTCTATCCTAGTGTTAATCCTTACTGATATAATAAATTAAAAATTTAATAAAATTTAAGCTAATAAAAACTAATACTGGTTAGAATGTTTGAATTTAATTATTAATCTAATATTTTTTGAGGGATAGGGTATAAATGTTTATTCCATATATTATACAATAATTGCTATTAATGTATAACTGTAGGAAACATTTTCAGAAAACATGAGATTGCATTCAATCCAGAAAATAATCCTTACACATTTTTTAATAAGAATCAAATAAAAAAAAAAAGAAGTAAGAAATCTACAAAGTTAGTATAATCATACAAATGATTTGTGAATTATTCCTAATTAAAAAAGGAGATTTTGGATTAATCATACTTTAATACTAAAATTGTTATCAAATATATTTAAACAATTATCAATTATGAGTAAATATACAAATAACACAAGAAACCCAGAGAGAAACACTTTATTCATAAAAGAGATGCTGCCTAACTACATTGGGTTGCTAATACAAAGCATAGGGGAGAGCGGGGTTGGTTGGCATAGGTTAGTTGGCCATGGGCTTATAGTTTCCGTCACACTCGTTGTGAAGGCCCCACCATTGTACCATGTGACCCGCTCGACCTCGGGAGTCTTGTCCTGAGTTTTCAACCCGATGTTAACAGTGTAGAGAAGAGTGTGCCTTCATTGATTGATTTTACAACATGTAAGTAAATTTTTATATTTTCAGTAAATTTGGTTTAAAGGTATGGCAAAACATTTGACTCTGATCCTGTTCACATAGCCCCAAACTCCTTTGAAAAACCTAACCTTTCGATTAACCAGTTTCTTGTTTGATTGTTCTCACCTGTTCTGGCAGCCATCTTTCGTATGATCTCTCCTGTGGGGTTAGTTGGCTCTCTTCAACTGGGGTTTGTAAGCGCTGTGGCAATTCACAAAAGCAAGGTAAACATAAACAAAGGTGAAACTACCAATTGTCTTTAGTTCCAGCAAGGAGGATGAGAGCAATTTTTCTTATGCAGACAGTGACAACAGTCTAAACTTCTGTCTTCTTCTATTGTCATTCTATTTTCTCTTAAAAGCTGTAAAAACCTATTCAAAATTATTATACCATTATAGTGCAGCTTTTAATAACAAAAATATGTATCAGGCAGTACTTGAATGAGATGGCTAAACAACCCCACCTTCTAGGCCAACCTGCCCCACCTTGGAGGTTAATTGGCAAACTCTGGATTGACGACTTCTACAATTTTCTATGATCTTATTTTTAAGTATTATGTGGTGAAAATAATACTTGAAGTACTCTAATACTTCGAGTTTACAATGGTATCAGCCCTATTGGGATAATATTAACAGGAACGACTCAACAATAAAAAAAGTGAAAACTGTTGCCAACCAACACCGCTCTCCCCTACTACATGTCTATCTCAGACTATTTGTAAAATCTTAATAATATATGATAACATCAATGCATATATATACACCTACATAGTCATATATTTTTTTCTTTTATATATATATTTTTTTATTATTTTATATATATTATTAAAATTATTAAGAAAATGTTAATCCTTTCTATCTTTTACTTAATCCCTCGAGTGTTCTCCTAAATGACTAAAAATATACTTCTAATACATTCCAACGGCAATTAATTATATAATGCATCAAAATCTTAATAAAATATATCAACCATGCAACAATAAAAATAAGAATAAAACTAAATCTATACTCAATCCTGGCATATACAATTAGAAATAAAAATATATTAAAATTTAACAAACCATCACATAAATGATTCATGCATAAAATAAATAGACAAATAAATAAATGGATAAATAAATAACCTATATACATAGATGTCCTCTCAGATGTATCTATTTCAGCCACTACCATATATGAGGTAATTTATTATTCCCAGGGAGTCCGGGACTATACTCTCCACCAAGCTTGCTACCGAGTAATCGAATATAGATTGAAACAGGGCATCCGGCACATAGGACAGTCGCTGAGCAATGGACCAGTTTGAAGAAGAGCTTCCCATTGGCAGTGGATCAAACCCATTCCTCGGTACCTCCTGGGAGCGTACAACATCGCCGTAGAGGTGTTCGCAGGAAGACCAATTATGGCATGGTGTCGATTCCCTCCAATACTTCCGGACGTAGCTTTGTTAAAGGCGCAGTTTGGAGAGGGTAAGTGAGACCCGGGAACAGATATTGGTTGACAATGTTGAGCTTCTGCTCGGGCTACAGCAAATAAGAGGTAACAAGCTTATTCAGGTTTTCATTTAATTATGTCACCGAATCCTCACTAAACAGTAGCTCTCCCGAGATGGTGCATCCTAAATACTTCATAGTTTCTCCTTGTTTTAATGTCTGGATGCCGTCTCCATTCTCGAGGGAAAGCACTGTTGCCTCCAGCTCCCTCTTATGTAAGACTATGCCCACACTCTTTTGAGGATTTATCGCCAAACCAATCTTTATGAGGTTCCTCTATATGCTGTCTATCACTCTCTCTGCAGCACCCCTGTCACGCGCCGACACAGCCTAATCATCTGCGACACCTGTGAGGATCAAAAATCCTGGTCTCCTTTTAGCTTGTAACCAAACTTTTTGGTGAAATCTTCGTCGCACAGGTCGGGGTATAGATAAACAATAGCTAAATTGAAGAGTGACAATGACAAGGGGCTGCCTTGGGGCACTTTGATTTGGCTAGTCGTGTGGGTACCGATATTAATTCTAATTCTATTTGTGCTTAGGAGTGCTGAAATCACGTTCCTGAGATCCAGTGACACACCCATAGCTTCTAAGGAGCCAATTATGTGTGAAAACCCAACATTGTCAAACGCACCAACAATGTCGAGCAAGGTGACAGCGAAATCATTCTTATTATTCTTATAGGTGAACAACCTCCCCCTCCACCTCCCGAAAATACAAAACTTGCGAGATCGAGGGAGAAGTATCAATGAAGAGGAAGGATTGGCTCCGCTTGATAGCGAGCTCTGTGGTGCAGTGGTTAGCATACCGCGCATGTCACGCGGAAGACCCATGTTCGACTCCCGGTGAACCCCAATCTTTTCTCTTCAAAAAATAAATTATTTAAAATAATTTAAAACACGGTGGTTACCCACAAAAATAGAATAAATTAATATAAAATAATTACTAGTAAGTCCGGGTCCGATGACAGATGGGAAGAAGTCTGACAGAAGTAATGTGAAATAAATGAACTTTTAGAAAGAGAAATTTTCAAGATATCAAACATTTGAACTCACCAGATGAAAAATCAAACAGCCAAACACAGATGGAATTTCAATAATTAATCATAAAATAATTTATGATGTACATATAATGATAGTAAAACACTTTAAAAACCAAAAGCTTAGTTATTAATTACCTTATGGGAACCCAGTCAGCAATATTACACAATAAATTAATAGAAACATAAATCACACTGGACACTGAACACTGAACTAATATGTAAGACTACAGTTTCCGCCCAACTCAACCTTACTGCTACCAACAAATTTAGAAAAAAAAAAAATAATGATTCAATCTTTGATTATTACTTCTCCCACAAAAAATATGAAAAAGGAGGAAAATGATGATTAGGAATAAAAATCTAATTCATAATCATTTGATTCATATAATATTGTAACGATAAATAGATAAGCAAATAAAAAAAAACATATGGCGTATACTCCCGGACCGTTTGTTGGAACAAAATATGCGGTTGGAACGAACTGTTGGGGTCTAGATCTTTCGCGCCTAGTCCACAAAGGCGTAGAACTGCCCACATTGTTCTAGAACAATCCAGGCCTGACTATTTACGATTATATATAAGAAGCAGTGACTGAACGAGTTAGTTGAAGTCTGTGTCTTGACAGTGAAGTTCAAGTCATATGATTGTGTGTTATAACGTTATCAATTTTGTAACCTGCTCATACATTTTTGATTTATTAATTCGTTGGCATTGTGATAACTGTATATTTCTGTTAATAAATATTCTTTAATCCTCATAAGTGTTACAATATCTAAACTCACTGGTGTAGACTTGATTTTGTTGATAGGGGATAAGGCGATCGACCACCCAATGTTAAGGTAAGATAAAAACAAACAAATGAATACAATATAATATAATATAGAATATAAATACTTAAAACTAATGATGAATATGTAAAAATCAACTACTTAGCTTGCCAGGGTAAGGTCCATAAGATTCGATTTAAGTCTAGATTGGTCAGTCTTGCAGGAACTTGGGAATGGCAACATTTCTTTTGGCTCATTTCAAGGAGTTGTGTTCATGAAAGGACTTTATGATCTCAAAATAGGGGGAGGGGAGCATGATTTTTTAATTTTTCCATGTCATCAGCCCAAAAGCGTTCGCAGGAGTTCGTCATGGGGAGGCAGACTTGTAAAATTTTAGTCTGGGGGCAGGCTGGTAAGATCCTTACCAAGGATATCCAGAATATCCCTAAGGGGGTATTCTGACTATGAAAGGTTCTCAATTAATTTTTCAAATCAAGTTTGATCTAGGGAAATTAAAATATTTGTTTAAAAAATGTATACTTAATAAATATATTTAAAAAATACGAAATTATTTAATTTCTTGGCTTTTGTTTCTCATATTTTCTAAGGGAGGAGCCCCCGTCCCAAGAAGAAGATTTTTGAACAACTTCCAGAGAAAAAACTAAATTATCAGTGGTATTATTTTATCAATAACCGCATGTAGTTTGTCAATTTTTCATGGTAACAAACAAAGAAATTTGTGGCGAATGTCAGTGATACATCAGAAGAGCTCACAGGGGATTAACCATTAGTATTAAGTCCTACCAAACGGGATTGCCTTTTCAAGTCAGGGCTGAGCCAAATCAAGTAAGATTGGATACTATAACTTCTCCGACGTATGTTTTTGGAAACCATATGTTTTCCAAAAACATATATCTTATTTAAAAAGTAACTGGAAGGAACAAAATGAAAAAGAATAAAAAAAAAAATTAAAAGGTAGGAATAATACAGAAAAGAAATGATTAAAAATACTAAACTCACAAAGTAGTATTATATTTTCGAGAAGAGTCAGATATTCTAGCACCCTTGTGAAAGATTTAAGTGTGGTGACTGGAAAGGGGGATTCCGAACCTTGATATGCTTACTGATGATTGAGAGAGGAATGGGAGTGTTTGTGGAGTTCTCTGGAGTACGCTACTGCTCAAAAGACAACTGGATAATAATATATCCATTTTATCCAAATACCAAGTTAAAAGAATATGATATATATTTTTCTTTGTAATACCGAATTGGGGGAGGAGGCCCCTAACCCTCTTATATACTCCCTTGTGATGATAGAAGGTAGTTGACCATACAAATCAATGAACTTAAAATTGGAGTGTCAGAAAAACAACACATCATGTGGGGAAATTACAGCCCCGATGACTGTTCTAATTGTAGGTATTCATTAGACCTTGTTAGACTTGATTCTTATCCCAGTAAAAATTCTATACATAAACATAGATAAAATAGCCATTCCTATTTCCGGTTGACTACCACACACCTCAATACAAATTTACCATTTATTGCTCTTTAATTTCCAATGGCATTAACATTTTAAGTTTAAAAAAGTCTTAGCTAAATCTAAATTACATTTGTTTCAAAACCATTTACGTACGTAACTAATAGAAGCATCTTCTCTTCTTTACGCCATATAAATAGTTAAGAAACAGGAAAGGATAACCTCTATGGAGTCCCGCTACATTAGGAAGGTAATGTTAGCGGCTATAGTTTTCGAATTTGTTGTTGAATTTTGTAATTTGGTTAATATTTTGTAAATATAATGTCTAAGAAAAGTAAGGAAATACAATTGCCTGTAAGTAGAATAAAAATGATTATGAAGAGTTCCCCGGACTGTGAATCAATTGGTCAAGATTCCTTGTTTCTAGTATCTAAATGTACTGAAATGTTCATTCAATACATTAGTCTAGAAGGATTGGCTAAAAGTAAAAAAAATAGTTTAGAGTATAAGGGCATTGCTGATTTTGTGCAATCGAAACCAAGTTTGAATTTTCTTTCAGAAATTCTCCCTCAGAAATTAACAGTAAAGGAATGTTTGAAGATTATTGCTGAATCAGAAAATTCTGGAAATCAAAGTACAATGGATGATAGCTCAGAGGATGAGGAAAAATCTGAAAATTGAAGTGATTTTTATTTAACCATTCGAGAACTTATTGAGATATGGTGTGCTGTTTTATGAAGCTCACAAAATAAAAAACTACTATTTAGTGTCAACCTGATTAAGTAATTAAAGTTAATAATAATCCAGGGTCTTTTTATGGATCTCTTACAATTGGTTAACACAACACAGATTTTTGGCCTAGGATGAAGATCGTGTTTTTATTTAATATGTTTGTTGAATTCTCGTAAGTGACTGGCCAATTTAAAGTGTGTTGAAATATTGTCTTTTAGATATATATTTTTAACATATTTTATATTTTAAAAGTATGCAGGCTATTTACTACTATGTTGATATTTTTAATATAAGTTTCAAAAATATATTGACTGTTAACATTATCTCCTTTGTGCAAATTCAATAATTTTAAATAATAAGATAGAAACAATTTTTTTATGTAACTACATTTTCACCAGCAAAAAAAAAATGCTTGATTTTGATATAGAATAATTCTTAGATTTTTATATGTTACGATTAGTAATGATTTAATTTTAGGCTGTTAGATTAAGAATGAGCCAAATAATGAAATAGGTATTATTGGCCACATACCGCTAATATTTAGTATTACTTCTCAATTTAGAGATATAATGCTTCATAAATCTTCAAATTTAACATATTAAAACAAGTGTATAGAGAATTATCTGATCATCAATACTTATTAATTCCAATCATAAGGCTGTGTAGGTTGTTCTAATTTTATGTGTATTTACTGAAAGCAGTTACATATAGATGCATTTGTGAACTGTACATTCTCAAATTTTAGAAATGATGAATTTAAATGTTTTGTTAATATCATTTTATTTGTAAAGTAAATCAGATTACATAGGTTACCATGTGATGTTTGTTATCATTTCAATCTCATTAAATTGTGCATTAATGTTAGTGGTATTTAGTTTGTATTCATTATAATATGAAAAACATAGGGAATAAAGGTTCCTTAATAAATCCAACACAACTTAATTTATTTTTATTTAAACAAAACAAAAATGTAATGTGTACATTTATGTAAATAAATGTTTTTTATGATATAATTACAGTATGTTTCATAATTCTTGAATTTTATCCTTCATTTGCCATTGTTACACCGTGTTCTACATCGAAAACTCAGGGGTCTACATTTGCCTGCAAGAGGTACATGTCTGCAAAAAAAGTTAAGGATCTTTGAGATGCAAATGGATTCATAGAGGATGTCACTTAAGGAGGCCATCACATTAATTTTGCTTTCCATGAATGGAATAAAACACATAAATTATAAGTTTTTGTTTCTTAATTTTTTATGAAAGCAACAGATGAGCTATAAATATACTTTTTTCCTCACTGAAATCAGAAATTGAAATATTTCAAAGTGAGTATCATCTTTCAAAAATACAACTAAAGTTGACTGATTTGCATAAATTCAATATCATTAGCTATAAGGGGGACCTTACTCAAAAGCGAATTTTCATTTGACAAAAATTTCTGGAGGCCATTGATTTAAGCCATTTATTTTTTGACTAAAATTAATAAGCTAGAAATAAGAAAATGGTTTTAACATTATTACTTTCTGATTTATTTATTTTTTCCTACTTTTACCTCACCATGGGTTTGCCACAAAATAAATTTCATCCTAGCAGTAGAAACAAGAATGCTAATGCACTTCACATGCTCATCTCTAAAAATGTTAAAAATAGTTTAATTTTTGCATTATTTCACTTATTTTCTTCTGCTCACTTTCTCCTGTTTTTATTTTATTTTAATATCTGTTGGTTTTTTATAATAATTTTACATATTAATTTATTTTTGGCAGATTTTTTATCGATATAATTTTTTTTCTTTTATGTTAATATTTAAATGTATTAGTATTTACTTAATATAATAGGATATTATAAAATATCCGGTAGATTGATCTCTATGCCATAAAACGTTTCGCATATCATATTTTTGAATTTTACAGGAAGTATAAAGATATTCTATGCCTAGAAAATTTTAATTTTTCAATTTTTTTGTTCCAATCTAAGATATATGGGAAATAAAAACTTTTAATTATAAACCTAAAGGCTGTATTTTAATTGTCTTAATAACCTAAAATATTGCATTAATACAGTTAAATTATTAAATTCAATAATGATTTTTTAGGAAGTATTGCTGTGTACCATTAACCATGGGCGTCACCAGCTCCAAATTATTGGAGAGGGGGGGGGGGACGAATCAATATTCTCATACATAGGTTAAAATTCAAGAAGCTAAAAATGAAATAACAATACCTAAAACAACTGTTGGGACATTTAATTCCTCCTACTATGATTTTTTTTAAAGGTATTTATATGAGTTGCCAATTTATGTCACAGTTTGAGTGTAAGGAAAGTTGTTAAGGTAAAATAAGGAGTGTAAGGAAGGTTGTCTCCTTCCAAAATATTAGGGCCCCCCCCCCCCCCCCCCCCCCGGCGGTGACACCCATGTCATTAACCTCATTTTAGACAAGTAAATGTCTATTCAACACTGGATGGTAGGCATGTATCGTAAATGCATCATTTGAAGTACATCATGTTGGTACTTTTAGGAAAACTGATTACATGGAGTAGTGGTTCTCCAACATTGTTACTATTGACCAGACCTGGACATTATTTAAAATAAAAGTATTTCATATACAAATTCAATTTTTTTTTATTTAAAAAATTAAAATACAATATACTTACATAGCTTTTATTTTCATTTCAAGTTTAAAATACAAAATAAAAAAGCTTTTATTTTTAAATACTAAATAAAAAAGTAATAAACCACCAACCTGAGTGAGTACTTTGAAGTTATGTAGTTCTCGTTATTAAGGTTATATAGGTTGGTTATTAACAAGAAAAGTCTCACCCCTTACGATCCAGTTAATAAATTTATGTCTGTTCGATGTTGGTATTTTGTGTTTTTAACAATGTTATTAGAAGAAAAAAAATTCGACCACAGCCGGGAATCGAAAAGATTAGAACATGGCCAGGAAAAGAACCCAGGTCCTCTGCATCTCCATTGCAACGTTCTTACCACTGAGCTAACCGTGGGACCATTCCCAACTGTGTTCGAACCTTTCTCTTCTGTAATCCCACCCACCAGGTCTCACCACATTGCAGCTTGGTAGCCAGGGGGGAGGGTGGCTGAACAAATCAGGTAAGAGTACTGCAATGGAAATTCAGAGGACCTGAGTTTGATTCCTGGTCATGTTCAAATTTTTTCTCTTCTAATAAAATTTTTTTATTAGAACAGACAACCTGAAACCTAAATTCCAGTTTACATGGACCATGCAACCTCCCAAAACATGGCTAAATTTCTCACATGCTCATTAATAATACCATTCTTTTATGTTCGAACAGTTTGTGTTATAAGCTTCACTTTGGATATCACGTCTTCAAAAGGGATCCACAGTATATCAGAAGGTGTGAGATATATAAATGAGGGCGATGGGCCTGAAGGATGGAGGAATATAACTAGCACTTTACTGGAATCTTAATATTTATCCAGAACATAACTCAACCATCAAATGTTACATACCCACCATTTTCTGCAAATAATATCTGCAGTCTTTCCTTTACAACAGAAATATGATTGAAACAGCTGCAGAAGAAAATAATTTTACATTTACTTTGGTTCCACATTTTAGAGGTGTGAAGGCAAAACATTTTTTGGGAGCTTGATATAGTTATAGCTGTATTGTGCCAGTTGGCCGGTAGTTTTTCAGTTTTAATGCATTCCTCAAGGTCACAAACACAAACTCTAAGGTAGATGTGTTCTGATGTGACCATTCAAACAGTTGCCTCGCATCCATGATTTGCTCCTTTTAAGGTCTGTGTGGCTTGCTCTGGCTGATACTCTTTTTATTGTGGCCACCATCCAATCGCATGTTCCTTCATCATGTGCTGTAGCTGAAAAATGCCATTCAGCCACAGCTCCAAAATGTTAAACAAGTTAATGAAGTTCTTTTAATTTTTTAATTGTGCGGCAGAGCCGGCCGAAAAATACAAGATTTTTTAGGGAGGTCTTTGAACTTGCATTTCATATATTCCACCAGTTATGCAGTATTACTACATAACTGATTTTTTAAATTTCTTTGTCTTTAAAATACACCACAAAATGGTGAATGGTTGCCTAACTATTTGTCTAATTATTGTGTCTCACCTTGCAAAATGAAAAGTCACAAATGACAGTCACTTCACAATCCAGAAGATTTTCCTTGGCATGTCTCAGAAATACACTTAGTTCTTATGTTGTGAAGTGATAACGAATTAGGACAGGAAGTCTTTCACGAAATACATCAACAAATTTACTAACCGGTTTTTAAATTATTTCCAAGTTACAAAGATCAACTATGTGTTTGTAGGTCCTCTACTTGTGGGCCAATCAGCTTCAGTTTTCTTTTAAAGAAATATTATTAACATAATGTAATCGTTGCGTTTTATTAATGCAATAGTGTCCTACACACTGCACAGCAAAATTAGTAACTAAAAAATAATACTTTACTTATTTGGTGCATTTTTCACGAATTTTGTATTTCTGAAGCCCTGTATCTCCTGATCACTTTGAGATCCCTTGATAAAATTTCGGTATATTTATTAAAATATTACAAACTCCTCTTGATAATTTTTTGAAATTACTCTGATCTTGTGGGATATCATATCAAAGCCCCATTTAATAGTTTTAAATGAGGCCCAGGTTGATATCACTGGTTGCCAGCCTATATACATCGAAAGGTGCCAAAACATGAAACTGTTTCACAAAAATTTAAATCTATAAAAATTAATAACTTTAAAAATAATCGTGCAACATAACTGGAATTTGGTATTTTTCAATTAGTCTATCATGTTGTTGCATACCAAAAATCATGAAAATCTGAGACATCAAGTTTGAAAATCTCCCAAAATTGTGTTGATTTGACATGGAATCACCTTATATTGATTTTTATGCGCAACCTTTAATTTTATTATTTTAGATTAAAAACAAAATAAAACTCTTATAATTCTAAACCTTACAAATATTACTCCATCAGTAGATAAAGAATTTCACCCCTTTCCAGTGATAAATGGTTGATTAGGTCAATTGGAGAGAGATTTTTGTTTAAGGTATTTTTCGATACCTTTTTATATTTTACAAAAAATATGATATTATCTTTACGAATTTTCTTTCCTATGATAGTAAATTAGGTACTACTTTACCTATTCCCCTTCTGGCTTTGACAGCTGATAAGCACACTGCTATCTGCTGGTCACCATGCGAGCTACTAGGATCGCCACCTTTCCCCTATTTCCCCTCCTGTTTGAAAAATAACCGTCTTACCTCAGCATTACGTCATTTTTACGAAACACACTATCTCACCCCATCTGAAATTTAGACATCAATTTTGTGTCAGTCCATATAATTATCTAACTTTTAAAAGACCCGCGTCTCCCCACCCTTTGCTACATCATACTTTACTTCTATCCATTTCTCCGAATATTTCGAAAAATCAGTATTTCGAACTGTATTCGGAGCAGAGTTGGGCATATTAATATTTATAAATACGAATACGAATATATTTTTTTCTTAATTTTAATGTGAATATGAATAAAAATTTATTTATATCACAATGTTTGTGAATACGAATACAAATAAATTCGTATTTATTCGAATACGAATTTATTCAAATATAGAAATTTTTCTGTAAATAAAAATAAATTCACAGGGAAAATTGTGAATATTCACAAAAAATGTGAATATTTATATCTAAGTCTGTGAATTCGGCCGTATTTACAAATATAGATGTAAATATGGAAAAATTCACAAATTGAGATGTGAATTTCTAATGAATTTATTATTTCTGAATAAATTTTTTTTCGGATCTCTCCATATTGGTATACATTTTTGGGTAAAACCTCTTTACGGAAATCACGTCAGCACATAATAAATTACCTGATATCGATTAAGATCGATGACTAGGTTATTTGGGATGCTGATTATAAAAATACTATTAATTTTTAGGTTAACCCTCAGGTATCGATTTATTACAACTTACGCGATATAATCGTTCTTGGGGTCAACCTTAAGGTTATCTGAGGTGCTGATTATGAAAATGATATCTATTTTGAGATCCCGCCGTCAGGTATCGATTTATTACTACTTACGCGATACAATCGATCTTGGGGTCGACTTTAAGGTTATATGAGGTGCTGATTATTAAAATGATATCGATTTTGAGATTGCGTCGTCAGATATCGATTTATTACTACTTACGCGATATAATCGATCTTGAGGTGGACTTTAGGGTTATCTGAGGTGCTTATTATGAAAATGATATCGATTTTGAGATTCCGCCGTCAGGTATCGATTTCTAAGAGCGTACTTGATACATTCGATATAAGGTGGGTCTATCAGTTAATCGAAAGTGCGAATCACGAAAATGGTATCAATTGTCAGATGACATAGTCAGTACCCGCTTTTTGTCAACTTACCTGATAAAAACGATTCTGGGGTCGGCTATAACGTTTAAAGGCCCTTATTATCAAAATAATATCGATAAAAAATATGCTCATCGGAATCGAATTATTGCATTTATTGTTAGCGCAATCAATAAGCAAAAAGCTACCCCAATAGCATAAATATTAGATAAGCTGTGATAAATCGATACCAGAGAAAGTTATCTCAAAGTCGATATCGTTTCCATAATCATAACATTTAATAACCATATAGCCGACACTAAGATCGGCTATATCGCATAATTTTTAATAAATCGATACCTGACGGGG
Organism: Aelia acuminata; assembly: GCA_911387785.2. NCBI lineage: Eukaryota > Metazoa > Arthropoda > Insecta > Hemiptera > Pentatomidae > Aelia > Aelia acuminata. The sequence continues at coordinate 101,272,299 of OU426981.1, forward strand.
GAATATCAAAATCGATATTATTTTCATATTCAGCACTTCAGATAACCCTAGAGCCGACCCCAAGATCGATTACATCGCGTAAGCAGTAATAAATCGATACCTGACGGCGGGATCTCAAAATCGATATCATTTTCACAATCAGCACCTCAGATAACCCTAATGTCGACCCCAAGTTCGGTAATATCGCGTAAGTTGTAATAAATCGATACCTGACGGGGGAATCGAAAAATCTATATCATTTTCATAATCCTCACCTCGGATAACCTTATTAACCTTATTGTCGACACTAAGATCGACTATATCGCGTAAGATGTAAAATCGATACCTGAGGTAGTAACCTTAAAATCGATATTATTTTCATAATCAGCATCCTAAGTATCCTAGTAATCGATCTTAATCAATATCAGGTAATTTATTATGAGCTGGCGTGATTTCCGTAAAAAAGGTTAACCCAATAATGTATACCAATATGGAAAAATCCGAAAAGATATTTATAAATTTATTCCGAATTAATAGATCTTCATTTGTAAATGCGGCCGAATTCACAGACTTAAGATCTGATCACATATAACCGCACCGCAGCACGGGTGTGTATCGGATCTGATTCAAATATACATACAAATCTATACGAAGGATAGATAGTAAAGGGTCGGTTGACCCGGTGTCCGGCATGTGTGACCGGTTACTATCTATCCTTCGTATTTGAATCAGATCCGATACACGCCCGTGCTGCGGTGCGGATATGTGTGACCAGACCTTTAGATATAAATATTCACATGTTTTGTGAATATTCACAATTTTCCCTGTGAATTTAATTTTATTTACAGAAAAATATCTATATTTGAATAAATTCGTATTCACACATGTGAATATGAATTTATTCGTATTCACACTTGCAAATACGAATTTATTTGTATTCGTATTCACAAATATTGTGATATAAATAAATTTTTATTCATATTCACATTAAAATTAAGATAAAAATAAGTTCGTATTCGTATTTATAAATATAAATATGCCCCACTCTGATTCGGAGTCGCTGAATAATTAAAACCTACACCGTACTTTTTCATTTAGGATTTAACACTTCATTTTTAAAAAGCTCTTCGATCACGTTTTTAATAATAAACCCTTGACATCCCATGAACATAAAAAATGTGAAAATTTCATATTAAATATTATTCATTTTTTCAATTTATTTTTAAAAACCACTTCGATCACTTTTTTAATAATAAACCCTAGACATTCTATGAACATGAAAGATGGGAAAAATTCATATTAAAGAATGGTCAATGTATTGTACATTAAATTATATTAAATGTAATGTACATTTAATATGATTATTAAATTATAAACTTTAACTTTTTGTAAAGTATGTAAATGTCAGTTCTTCATATAAGTATAGGCATAATGAAAAGATATTCAGCTTATAGAAAAACGTGAATAATAAAGTGGATAATGAGGCAGTGTATAAACAATGTTTCCGAAAAAATATTCTTAAAAAACGTATATTTTGAAAACCAATAGGAGGAAATGTATCTGAAATGAGTTGACCATCATAAAATATTTAAACTATTTTATTAGAAGATGAAAGATTCGACCTATCTTCTAATAAAATAGTTTAAAAATTATAACTTAATTATTCAACCTAAGACCATAAATAAAATATTTAAGTTTGGAAGGAACTTATATGCATAATGAATAGTTACACATAGGGTAAATGCACCAATTACTGACACTTTAAGGAATAATTTCACGATTTTTTATCAATTTCTCCCTTATTCGTTGACCGATCCTTAAAATTCAAAGTTCTTCTGTTAGGCCAATATCTCTTGTTTTAATTTGGGTCAACAAATAATTAAAAATAATGAATTAATTTATTCTTTTACTTAAAATTCGGATGGATGTTTTTTCTCCTATTACTGACACTCATTCACCAATTACTGACAGTATAAGGAACCAATTACTGACACCCTGATTAAACATCGAATAATTTTATTTCCAACTTTAAAATTGGTATCTAAGTATATTTTAATATAATTTACTTAACTTAATCTACCCTTTATCATATAGCACTATAGAGGCATCTGCAAACAGCGTTTCTCTGTCCTCAACCAGCTGCCTTCTCCTCCTCGAATCCATTTCACTCCTGTTAAAGGCTTTTTTAATTCCTTCTTCCCAGTTCTTTTTTGGTCTTGTCCGTGATCGCCTCCTATTCACTCTCACCTAGTCAGTAGCCTTGGCAATTCGGTCTTCGGCCATTCGTTAGTTCTCTTCAATTTTTTCCTCTGCAGATCTCAGGTACAAGTTTGCTCTTATGGTTGAATTTCTTACATGACCCCGTCTGGTTTTCCCCTTCATTTTTCTTAGATTTGGCTCTTGTGCTTGGATATGAGGGTTCAAGACTCCCTTGCATAGTTAAGAATGGGGAGGAATGTGTTTTTTGAGACAGTTGGGGACACATCAATATCATCTGCTTCATTATCACTACCCATTGCAGTGAAAGTTTTTCAAAGTCAATAATCTTTATTGGGTAAATTAATTAATTTGAAATACTTGAGCATCACTTTTATTTCAAAAACTAAAAGGAAAATCGTCATCAACTTAATGTCACAATCACTGCTCATAGAGGCTCAGATTAATCTTTTCGTAATCAGAAATCTAAAATTGTATTTGTGCAAGAACCGGTGTTCTTTATATAATCACAGTTTTAGTGATTAAAGTGCATAGTGTGTGTTATGGCAGTGACAGTATTGTGACAGTGCATCACAGTTACTAAAACTGTGATTATATAACAATATTTTTAATGCAAGTACATTCAGTCATACCTTTAGCTTCTATATTTCCATCTGCAATCCTCGATACACCGCACACGCGGATCTTCTTTTTTGCGGACATAAATGAGGTGATGTATTCTTAATGTAGGGTTTTCAACGAGGTCCATGTCTTTCATCATTTGTTCTTTATCTTCTTCTGGAAAGAAGAACAAGACGACAATTTGCATTACCTCACCGTTGAGAGATTTCACGGTCTTTGGAAAAGGCTTTGGCAAACTGAGAATACGGCTGAATTTTTTAGGTGCTGATAAATTATTAGGTTTTATAGTCTAAGAGGCTGAATGTGAACAGCAGCTTCTAAAGTGTCCTTGAAAGGGCTTAGTTTTTAGGTGATTTTGCAGGATTTTTGGTTTTATTATGATCAATTTATTGGTGGTGCTTTGTGTCCGGAAGTTACTTAGTTCTTCAGGAGATTCAGATGAGCCCAATGTAATTTTTCACCTACAAATGGATGATGCTTGGAGTGTTATGTTGGCAGAACATAGAACTCCATCTCTTACCTCAGTGTCAATGAACTCGCCTTAAGATTCATTCAAAATCTCTTTTCTAGCAGGCTCCATGAAGCAACTCCTATCATTTAGTACCTCGATTAATGAGAATGATTGTAGAACTGCGCCCCTGGAAGGTGGCTATGATCCGGTAGAGTTTGAGGGAACACCGCCGTGGTTCTCATGTCAACAAGTCCGCATTTTCTGAAGACATTCTTAACTATTGCTGGACAGATTCCTCTTATGACCTAATCCAATAAAAGAAATCCTTCAAGTCCTTTTTCAGCATCACATTTGGTAGGTTTAGGGATTGCAACTTCGTCTTCCAGTGGTCTGTTCCTTGTGCACCAACTTCCCTGTTTATTTCTGGGACCGAAATATACGTACAGTGGATGTATAGAGTGGATACTATTTGGGAGCAATGCTTAGATGTCTTTGAGGTGTGCTTATCTGATAAGGAAATCTGCAGATTTAAGATTGCTTCTTATAAAGAGATCGTGAAAATTCATTGGAGGAGGTGTCAGCAACTGGGTATGCTTACTGTCAGTATCTGGTGTGTGAGCATTCCAATTACTGACACCCCCAAAACCAGTTACTAACACCCCCTGTCAGGAATTGGATCCCTTCCTTTTTTTAAAAAACGGAAAGCACCATTGTTTTCAACGTTCAAAAACTACCTAATTAGGCATTATAACTACATTTCTTCATAATACCCAATTACTGACACAAGTGTCAGTAATTGGGTAAAGGCACGTTTTTGGATACCCATATCCTGACATCCCCAAAATATGTATTATTATTGGAAATTCACATTAGAAAAAAGTATTTTTATTATCCAACATCATTATTAGAGTGCTACAAACAGAATTCAAGAGGAAAACCGAAGAAGAAATGGTTATATAAGCCAAAATAGCTACTCACCTCCTTAGCAAAAACCTTAACGATCTGGCAGCTGAAGGTATAGTGAGCATAAAGCTTCATTCCCGCCCCCTTATTAGTCAATTCTGAATTGATTTTGGTGGAAATCATTGGCAGATTAATATAGTTTTGATTGACCAAAATTTCAATTTGCTAGGTTGCCTTAAATGCTTGTTTTTCAAGGAAGAAGGAGCAAGTGTCAGTAACTGGGGCAGTGTCAGCAATTGGTGCCTTTACCCTACTTCTATTCAGTATGGTATAGGTTAAATATTAGTACTAATACTTCGAAATATGAGAACATTTCGATGAAAAGTAATGTTTTATAGATGGAAAGATGGGGGATTTTCAAAATTAATCATTTTTAAAGAAAGTAAAAATGAGAATCACCCATATAAAAACATAAAAATAGTGGAAAACAAGAACTGTTTTGAAATTTTTGTATTACTAATTACAACCCTGTCATACTCAAGTAGCCGACACCAAGATCGATTATATCACGCAAGTTGTAATAAATCGATACTGGACGGGGGAATCTCAAAATCGATATCATTTTCATAACCAGCACCTAAGTTAACCCCATGGCCGATACCAAGATAATTATATCGCGCAAGTTTTAATAAATATATAGGGTAGGTGGGGGCAAAGGTTGGCATGGGGCAAAGGTTCTCACCAACGTTTGAAAATGACCGGGAAAAGTTTTGGGAGGGAATAGGCCGGCAAAGTGTTTGTTTACTTCCCGCCAGTCACCTCGTGAACCCTCATGGTGTCTAGTACATCTTGAGCCGAAAAAATGCGGTAAGTGTGTTTTTGTCATTTTTGATTTAGTTTTTAGAGATTTTTGAGGATTTTTCACTATCACCCAAATGTTCTAACTGGTTTGGGCTAATTTTTGCATGTTAAGGTAGTAAATAACCCTTCAAATTCTCTAATTGAGTCCTTGTTTCTCTGAAGTGTAATGGCGAGAACTTTCTGGGATCAAATCTCATTGTGATGGGGTAAAGGTTGGCAGCCGTCATGGGGTAAAGGTTTGCATTGCAAACTTTTACCCCACCTGCGAACCTTTGCCCCTTTTACTATCATTACTTATTTCAAATCATATTTTCATAGAAATTCGTGTTTCCAAACTGTTTCAGCACTGGTTTTTATTTTAGATCCAACGTAACTTGTTAGTTGAGAATGTGAGCTTTTCAATTTGTCTATGGTACATATCGATGTTTTTTATGTTCCAGGACTTATAAGAAAAAAACTGACCAGAAGCCCCTCACTCAAGCTCTCTATGAGCAAGCTTGTAGATTAATTAATGCAGGCTCTTCGATTCGACAGGCTTCCAAAGCAATCGGTTTTTCTGACACGGCACTGAGGAAGAGGTTGAAGGAAGGGAAAGGAGGGTCCCAGCTAGGACGATTCAGGAAGGTGTTATCAGCAGCCCAAGAAAAATACTTGGTAAGACATTGTGTGGAACTGGACAAGAGATTCTTTGGGTTGACTTTGAAATCGTTGAGACATCTCTTGTACTCATATGCGAAAAAAAATAACATCCCATGTCCTTTTCCTGACTCCTCGCAAATGGCGGGAAGGGACTTCACAAGGATGTTCATGAAGCGAAACAGGTTGTCATTAAGAACCCCAAGGAAGACCAGCGTGGCGCGAACTATGGGATTCAACCGTGTTCAGCTTACACAGTATTTTGAAAATTTGGAGGAAGCTTTAAAAAAGTACTAATTTTTGCCTGAGAGAATCTATAACATGGATGAGACAGGAGTGCAGACTGTGCCTAATAAATTACTGAGGCATGTTGCTCCGGTAGGTAAGAAAGAAGTAGCCAAATCTGTCTCAGCAGAACGAGGAAAAACAGTAACTGTGGTTTGTGCTATGAGTTGGGCATTTCGTCCCTCTCTATTTTATTTTCGCAAGGAAGCGAGAAAACCGCTTATTGATCAAAGGAGGGCCTACAGGGTGCGACATGGCTGTAACGGATAAAGGCTATATGAACACAAACACATTCTTGAAGTGGTTGGCGCACTTCAAGCGTTTCACGAATCCAGTTCCTGAGAACCCAATCCTCATCATACTTGATAACCACGTTTCGCATATTAGCCTAGCAGCAGTGAATTTCGCTAAGTCCAACAACATTCATCTCCTTACCTTACCACCCCACAGTAGTCACTAAACTCAACCCTTGGACAGATGTTTCTTCAGGCCGTTCAAGGCATACTACGATGCTGCGGCTGACAGTTGGATAACTTCCCGCCCAGGTCAAACAATAAGTGAGTTTGAGGTTGCAGAACTCGTCAAAATAGCCTTCGAAAAGTCAGCTACAGTAGAAATTGCAGCCCAAGGCTTCTGCAGCACTGGCATCTATCCTTATGATAGAAACAAGTTCACAGATGCAGACTTTCTTCCTGCAGAAGTTAGTGAACAAGAGCCAGATGAGGCAGAACCACAAGACAGCGAGGATGTAGAGGAAATCGTCGATCCTCCACTTCAAGCATTGGAGCCTGTTGTGGCATTGGAACAAGACTCACCACTGCAAGAACATCCTGCACAGATACATATGGCAATCCCTCTTGCAGAACCATCAACCTCGGTGTCGGGGTCTCGGGATTCTGAACCATCTATTGCATCTCCAGAAGACATAATTCCTCTCCCCCGAATCAAAATAAAGAGAAAGAGAACAGGACAAGGCTTGAAATCAGTGCTGATCACCTCAACACCTCACAAGGAACACCTCGAAGAACAAGAAAGAGAAAGAGCTGAGAAGGAGAAGAACAAATTAGCAAGGAAGACGAGGAAGGTATTGTTTCCATCGGCCAAACCTATGCCAAAGCGTGCAAAAGCAAATCCTCCCACACCGATATGCTCCTCGTCTGATAGCGATTCCTCCTACTCACTCCATAACTCGAGCTCAGATTTCGACGATCTCAACGAACTATTTTTGTCCTCGGAGGAAGACCTTGAACCAGAGGAAGCTGCACCAGAATGATTTTGCTGTAGTGAAGGTTCAAGGAAAAACAAAAAAATCGATGAGATTGTACGTGGCTAGAATTCTTCACGTTCACATTGATGGCTATGACGTCCTGTTCTATAAACGAATCCCTCAGAGTCAGCGATTTTCGGAGACAATTGAAGAAGCTTTCATTGAATCTGATGATGTTTTCATGTCGTTGTCCGAGCCCGTGAAGAACACATCAGGACGATTTCAAAATACCATAACTTTTGGCAATGATCTCAGTTCTTTCTCAATTTATTGATAGATTACCAGCCTAGTCCGGCAAAAAAAGTTACATAATTTTGATGTGAAATAAAATTGTTTAGATACTTATGAGAGTGATTTTCTGTGCCAACCCAGCTCTGAACCTATGAGTGGGGTAAAGGTTTGCACCAATTTGCGCTGCAAACCTTTGCCCCACTAATGGGGGCAAAGATTCGCAAACAGATGGAGTGCTAAAACGGGGTATTCGGCCGTAACTCATTCTAGGAAAAATTTGTTCTTTTTAATTGAGGTGGGGGAGGTACCCAACTACAACATAAACCACTTTCGGTGAAACCAAATCGAAACAGAGGCCTTTGAAAAATTGAAAACTCGAAACTGCCAACCTTTGCCACCACCTACCCTACCTGACGGTGAAATCTCAAAATCGATATCATTTTCATAATCAGCACCTCAGTTAACCATATGGCCGACACCAAGATCGATTATATGGCGCAAGTTGTAATAAATCGATACCTGACGGAGGAATCTCAAAATCGATATCATTTTCATAATCAGCACCTCAGCTATCTCTACAGCCGACACCAAGATCGATTATATCGCGCAAGTTGTAATAAATCGATACCTGACGGGGGAATCTCAAAATCTATATCATTTTCATTATCAGCACCTCAGCTATCCCTATAGCCGACACCAAGATCGATTATATGTCGCAAGTTGTAATAAATCGATACCTGAAGGCGGAATCTCAAAATCGATATCATTTTCATAATCAGCACCTCAGATAACCCTATAGCCGATATCAAGATCGATTATATCGCGTAAGTTGTAATAAATTGATACCTGACGGTGGAATCTCAAAATAGATATTTTTTCATAATCAGCATCCCAAAAAACCTAGTAGTCGATATCAGGTAATATTTGATGTGATTTCCATAAAAAGGGTTAACTCTATAATGTGTGCCAATATGGGGAAATCCGAAAAGAATTTTATAAATTTATTGGGAAATCATGAATTTAGTAGAAATTCACATCTCAATTTGTGAATTTTTCTATACTCACATCTCTATTTGTAAATACGGCCGAATTCACAGACTGAGATATATCTATATATCTCAGTGATATATATCACTCATGTGATATATATCACATTTTTTTCCATGTTCCATGTTCCTTTTCCACAACTTATAATGTACTGCAGTTCTTATTTGTTCTTTACATTACTTGCTTACTTTCAGTAAGGTAAAATTATATCTTTAGAGGACCGAAAAAAATCCCACAGAGTGGGGGAGCTGAAGCCCCCACAGTCAGCCATCCTCCCGCATCCGCCTATAATGTTGCCCCATATCAGGGACTTTATTCCCCCATACACCAGTTATCAAAGCGTATATATATATATATATATATATAGTATATAGAATATATGATGTAATTTATGCCCTCTCCTTGATCCGCTGATGACTAAATCATTGCTTTTTTTTAAAAACTGATTAAAATAAGACGGGATATTAAAACCCCTTTTATTAGCATATTTTAAGAAATAACCTTTGTCCTATGTCTGTTTAGCATTGAAATAAAATTTTAAAACGGCCATATCTGAAATATGCCGTGTTTGGCGGCATTTACCCTTGAACCAGAGGTGGCTTCACCCCCAGCATGTGGTGGGGATCCGTGAAGAAGTTAGTAATCAACATGAAGCGATGCTTGATACAGGTATGTAAATTGTAACTCCTCCGAAGGAACAATGATGAATTATATAATCATTCCAAAATTAAACATGGGATTTATTCACCATTAAAAGTAAAATTAAATACTGACTTCGATTAATATTAGCCTTCATTAAAATGTCAAAATTAAAATTTATTATTTTATTATGTCAATGATTATCGTTTTGATCCAATTTAAGCTAATCCGCAGTCTTATTTCATACAGTTTCGGTTTTTCCTGTCATTTGCTATTGAGATTAATATTATCATATATATTTAAATAATATATAAAGTTCCTAGCAATATAAATATGTTGATTCTTACTAACCCCCGAACTGATTCTTTTCTTAAAAGCTAACCTACTTGAGAAACCTACATGAAAGATAACCTAAATGAGAATGAGAAACCATAAGTTACATCAATGGAAATCAAATGATGATTCATCTTTTTCTTTTGGGAGAGTTATTTAAAACTAATTGTTTTATGTTATCTGGGGTGTTCCAATAAAAAAAATGGGTAGTTTTTTATACACCTATTTTAGAAATAACATATTGGATTCAATAATAATAATATCATGTATAATACTCGTATATGTATTATGTAATATTACATGTAATAAATGTAATAAAATAATATCATGTATGATCAATATTATGAACTATTCTTGCTAATATAATATGATAGTAACATAAAACTGCCCCCCCCCCCCCCCCGTGGACGCCTATACTTGGAGATAAAATCAGTCAAGTGATTTCACTAAAAACGATTATCCAAGATTGGCAATGTTTACCATTCTGACGGGAGCATCAATTACGCTCATCCCTCAAACTTGAAAATGGCTACTTCTAATAAAAGTTACCAATAAACTTGTAGAGCACCTGATTCTGCACAGAAAGTCCTCCATAATTATAAACCTAGCTTATTCCACTGTAAATAAAAATAAAACGGGGAATTATTCGTAGCACTTATTTCCTGCAAAGTTTTTTTTTTTTTGGTAAAATTAAATTACTTTTAAATAAAGATCATTCACTTCTTTAATTTGTTTTCACTTTCACTGACCTAAAAATGAAATACATAATAAGGGAAAGTAGTGCGATCGTGAAAAATTTTGACTTCGAAATGATCTTGGTGAACAAACTAGCTCAAAAACTATAAACCGTACGAACCTGAAATTACGTATTTGATGGATGTATGTATATGGCCGCGATGTGACTCCAAAAATTTCCTCAAAATCGAGTATACGGAAGGGATACTTTATTTCATAAATTTTATCACATTTATTTTCAAAAACGGCTCTAACGATTTTGATTAAACTCGCCATATTTAATGAGAATCAAGTATTATTTAATATCAGATAGGTTTTGGCATCATAAAAATGTTCTGAGGGGGCTTTAATGGCGAAGAATTTTTTTTTATAAAGTACCATGGATTTTTTTTTTTTTTTTTTTTTACATATGGAGAAATTAGGGAGCGGGGTAGCCCACTGGTAAGGCAGTGGACTGCTGTGCTTAAGGTCCCGAGTTCGAATCTGACATGACTTATGATATCTTTATTATTCGCCACAGTTCGTCTCGTGGGCCGAGAGACCCTCCTGGGGCAAACCCAGCCTCTATAAAGTGGGTACCCTTAATTGAAAAATTAAGGGGAAAGAACCTGGCGGTTGAGCGTGATCACGGTCAAATCACCTCCATGCACGACCGCTGACCAAGAAACGGTACTCTTCCTTACATAGTACTGCACCCTAGACCCTTATGGGTTGTAGTGGTACAGGTTTTTTATGGAGAAATTAACTGTCTCTCAATATGGGGTCAATCCATTTCAAGTGGTCCAGAGGTGGTTGCTTCAACTTTTTTAATATTAAATATTTAACATTTATTATTTGATATATTAATATGTTATTATATTAAATAACAGTAAAATAAATAAGTAATATATTAATATGTACTACCATAGAGAGTAAAATACATAGGAAGTATAAAAATTCAATTAGTTTCTTTTTTAAATGTTTATTTTGTCAATGGCAAACATTTTATTGTCGACCAAACACGTATTTATTTCAGTGCTCTGATTTAAATCAAATATCTCCTCTTTTACTCATCCTAGAACATTTAAATAAACACCAATCTGTGTAGAGAGATCTGAACTTCAATAAAGGTTATTACAAGTATGAACTTAAAAATAATAATAACGGTCCATATACCCACGGTCAAAGTTCTAAGCGGTATTTTTACAAATATAGGTTTTCAAATAAAAAAATTTTACAAGCTTCTAACCAAGGAATAAATCTGGCCCAAATTTCAAATTTTTATTTCCATGCCCAACAGAGATATTAGACTTTAAACTTTTGAAATTTTATAAGACGTTCAGTTCTTGAGACTATATTGTTCAACAGGATGTCAAGAAGGGGACCAAATTAGTCTCAACAATACATTTTTTTATTTATAAGACGTTTCGGCTCATTTGAGCCATCTTCAGTTCTAAAACATTTAACAATACAATTAATCAATCAAAAACGTTTTTGAATACAATAATTTAAGATCTGTATTAATATATATATAGACCAGCAATTGTTTTTGTTGAGACTAATTTGGTCCCCGTTTTGATATCCTGTTTGAAATTTTGTAAAATTCGAGACTAAAAATTTGTATGAAAAAACCACGCAAGACCACAGTTTGAAACTTTGTGAATTTAGAGCACTCACCTATGTCTATAAAAAAACAAACCCTTAGTGATCTGCCTTCTCGTAAAAAAATATTTTTTGAAAACCCATATTTGTAAAATTACCGCATAGAAATTTAAAGGGGTATATGGACTGATAGACTTAATTTTAAGTTTATACTTGTAACAACCTTTATAGAAGTTCAGATCTTCCTAAAGAAATTGGTCTTTCTTTAAATGTTCTAGGATTAGTAAAAGAAGAGATATTTAATTTGAAACAGAGCACCAGAATAGCTACAAATACGCGTTTGGTCAAAAATAAAATAGCCACCATTGGCAAAATAAACTAATTGTATTTTTGCGCTTCTAATGTATTGTACTCTCTATGGTAAAGCTATTATAACAATTAAGAATGTTGAAGTAACCAATCAATTTGTTTTGGACCACTTAATATGGATTCACCCTATGTCTAAGAATAAGAAATATCTAAATATGAAAGATGAAAAAATAAAATAAAATAACCATATTCACGAGAAAAAAAAAAAGAAAGAAAAAGAAAACTATTTAGAAAACTCCTAAACACGTTCAACACACGCCTGCGCAGAACGCCTTAATAATAAGTAAAGGAGCTCTGTTCATGCCAAGGTTTTTTGGAACATACATATTTAATTATTTGTTTTCATTGTACTGGAAAATCAGATGCGATGGAGTATTATAATCGTGTTCCCCTATAATCACATATAAAAATAAATACTTTTTTTTTTTTTTAACATCAAATTTTATTGTACTTCAGAGAATAAAAACGTGGTGCTCAAATTACTTAAAGCAGTTTATGGTGTGAAAAACATAAGGTAAAAGATAATCTTTAATAAGTATATTTTAGTTAACAAACTTTAGTAAAATAATGCATTCCTGAATGAAATATACGGTAATTTTAGAGGAACAGTAATCGTTCTCGGTTACCGGCAAGGCAAAGAAGACAAACATTTTAAAATTAAGTTTTAATTTACTATGAGCCGTAAATATATCTTCTATCGATACACATTCACGATATATTTACAAAAAGCAACTCGCAGTAAAAAGGAAGCAAACAGTAAAAAAAACTCGAGTGTTGATAAAATTAGCTCCTTTAAAACAAGAAATAAGTAATTCAACTTTCAAGTTTTGCAATACAAATACTCTATAACATATGGAGACAAACAAAAATTAGTAAGTAACTGTGGAAAAATGTGTGGAGTTGCTGAATTGTGTTTACATATTTATCAAAACACGTCGATTTCTAATCTAAGTAAAAGTAAAGTGAGTAAAAGTTATGTTGCGCGCATCGCACCAGGCTTTTTTTTTTAGGGAAGGAGAGAGATTGTTGATAGGAACGGTTGTAACATGCAAATCATCTCCTCTGAAAAAATTAAAATCAATAATATAATAGTTATTGTTACAAATTAAAATATCAGTAACATGAGATAATTCTAGTCCCATAAACACAGCTTGATGAAAATATTTAACATGAAACGCCCAACTCCTAATTGAAACGGAAGATTTAGTACGTCCTTTGAAAAATACATTCATGAGGTGAGAAATGATTCATTCCCGAGCACACAACAATAACGAACCAATGGCCAGGGACGTAACCTCAGCGACCGAGAGGTTAATGGGATCTTCATCAATAAATAACCTCTTTCAGTTCCTGGTCACGGCCTGGACAATCTACACAAATATCCCTGCTATGCAAAAAGTAAACTCCGATCAAAAACAGGAGATCCTATCCTAAAGAGCAGTCGTGCTGATCAATATTCATTGCTCGGTACATGTTTCTTCCTTTTATAAGTGCTTTGGTTAATTACTTTCTCTTCAATATGGGAGCCTTGAACGTTTTATAAGTATATCACAATTCGACATTTTACATCCTATCCGAGGGACGGCATAGCCAAGGATTTTTTACTTTTTATGGAGATCCCGAGCCTGTACGATGTCAGGTACTCGTTGAAGATCCCTATCCCTAATTATAACTGGATAGGCAACATTTAGGAGACCCACTCTAGCATCGTCCAATTAGCCTTAGTAGCGTGAGATTTTTTAATCAAGACAATTAAATTCTACGGATTCTACTACGAATCATCAGTATTTGACTTACGTATGTCAAAATAAACTTTTGAATTACCAATTTCACGCTTCTGCTCAAGATAAACCAATTAGTAAATTTCATAGTGTCTTTTTTTTTTTTTTTTAACTTGAGACTTAAAACCGGAAAGTAGAATAAAAAGGGAAAAGAGGGAACAAATTGAAACCATTATGATTTTTCTAATGCTTTGCAAGCTGATCATATTAGCTGTGTACGTCTCTATGATAACTTAGAAACAGGGATTTATTTATTTACCTCTTCTTCATATTTTCTTCTGCTTCATTATACATATATATATATATATATATATATATATATATATATATATATATATATATATATATATATACAGGGTGTCCCACGAATGTTGTGTCAGGCTAATAAAACCCAGAGTCTTTGGAATTTCAAGGCGAAAATCAGGGATCTTATATTGCGTCATATTAGTTACCTTTTGAAGACATTCAACCCTTCCAGAATTTCTCTAGTATTGCTGGAATGGCTCCAGTACTGTAAATTTCACCATAAGTGACTGGTTTTTATGACGGATTCTGATGGTGAGTCGAATTCTAAAACTGTTTTGTATCGGTTACTTTTTCAATCAAATGCACCCTTACATCGATAACAGCCTAATCCTCTTATTTGAAAGGAACCCTGGAACTACTGGTTTGTTAGATGACAAGTTAATTATGGATTCTGAAGGAAATTGAATTTTATTAATTAAGTAAATATTACGTTATTTGAAAATGCAATTGGGTTAATAATATTATTAACAAATATTTGTTTATTTACATAAAAATACTATTTTATGTGTTCAAAGTGACGGCCTTCCTCATTTATGCATAACAAAAGTCTAGAACAGAAGTCTCGCTGAGCTTGCTGTATTTCTTCCGGTGGAATGGAAAGAATCGCATTTTGTATTTCTGCCCTCATTTCTTCTACTGTCGACGGTCTATTAGTGTACATTAGATCTTTCAATCTTCCCCAAAAGAAATAATCGAAAATTGTTAAGTCCGGAGATCTTGCTGGCCAATTAATATGCAGACCCCTTCCAATGCATCTATTAGAAAACATGTGATTTATAACGTTCCTAGCTCTAATGGAATAGTGAGCCTTACACCCATCCTGTTGGAACCACATTACCATACGTTTTTCAAGCGGCACCTCTTCAAGTAAAATCGGAAGATCTTGTTCAATGAACTTCGTATAGCTGATGGAATTTAATCATGTTTCGAAGAAATGTGGTCCAATGATCTGGTCCCCTATAATGCCGCACCAGACGTTCACTTTCCACCTGTGTTGCTGGTCACGTTGTAACATCCAGAGAGGATTTTCTCTGGACCAATAATGTGCGTTGTGCATTTTCATTAAGCCACTGCTACAAAAGGAAGTTTCATCTGTCCAAAGCACATTAGAAAAGAAATTAGGATTTTCAGCTATAATTGTTTGTGCCCAATGGCAAAACCTCAATCGCTGGTCCAAGTCACTTTCGGACAATGCTTGGTGCACTGAAAAATGGTAAGGTCTGAATTTTTCATCTTTTAAAAGCCTATGTACCGAACTTCGGGATATGTCAGTTTCCCTACTAATATCCCTTACACTCATCTGCGGATCCTCTTCAACTAAAGCTAATACTATATCTGTATTAGCATTATTCAAAACTGGACGGAAACGGTGACAATATTTACTGTAAGGCTTAATTTTACCTGTTCTTTTTATCCTGTCAGCAATGCGTGAGAAGTCTTGATACTTGGGATGGTGCCGCTGTGGATAACGCTCTGCATATAGCCTTGCAGCTGCTCTAAAGTTTCCGTCACATCGTCCTAATGTCATGAGCATTTCATACTGACTTACAAAATGAGCAACATTTTTAAATTGACCAATTTACATTTACAAATATTGACACACTAATAATCTTATAACCAAGAAATACAGATGGAACAAATATTTGAAAGAAACAGCTGACATTTACATGTGTCAGCTGTTGATAGTAACTGGGTAGTGGATGTTGCAAAGAGGTAAAGGAACCTTATCAGAAAATATGATGAGTGCCTTTCCAACAAGAACGCCTTTTCCAACCTCCTGGTCATGATTTCATATAGCCTTGCAGCTGCTCTAAAGTTTCCGTCACATCGTCCTAATGCCATGAGCATGTCATACTGACTAACGAAATGAGCCATATTTTTAAATTGACCAATTTACATTTACAAATACTTACAAACTAATAATCTTATAACCAAGAAATACAGATGGAACAAATATTTGAAAGAAACAGCTGACATTTACATGTGTTATATCATATGTTTATTTTTTTTTTAAATAAAAAACACTATTAGATATAAAATTTGAAAATGGTTAATAATCAGCCTATTATCGATGTAAGGGTGCATCTGATTGAAAATGTAACCGATACAAAACAGTTTTAGAATTCGACTCACCATCAGAATCCGTCATAAAAACCAGTCACTTATGGTGAAATTTCAAGTACTGGGAGCCATTCCAGCAATACTGGAGAAATTCTGGAAGGGTTGAATATCTTCAAAAGGTAACTAATATGACGCAATATAAGATCCCTGATATTCGCCTTGAAATTCCAAAGACTCTGGGTTTTATTAGCCTGACACAACATTCGTGGGACACCCTGTATATATATATATTAGTTCAGTATAAATAAATTAGTATATATGTATATAAATTAGTTCAGTTGTCAGTTATGTTTCACTGAAATATAGCACATATTACCTAAGTCATCAGCGCGAGTTTTAGAATGAGACCCCAATTAGAATCCAATTATGGACATTTTGAGAAAATCTGCAAAACGAAATTACCTAGAAGACCAAAATAAAAATCATCAGAGTAGGATGATTTCTTATAGTGATACGTTTGTATTATTGTTATCGATGTGTTTTTAGTAAAATATTCTTTTATATTGGTTTGGGTAGGAGGACGAAAAGGGACTGTAATATTTTTTGTGAATATTTTATAGGTACTGTGGTCTGGTTTAGAATTTTGATTTGGTGTTTTATTAATACCTAAATTGTTATTTCTATTTGGATTTTGATGTTTATTTAAACATATATACCACAATTTAGAAATGAAACTTTTGGTATAGAAACTGTTTTTTTTTTTTTGTTTTTATATATATATATATGAATGGAATTTAACTATTTAGTATATATGTATATATATATATATATATATATATATATATATATATATATATATATATATATTCAGTACATAATTTAATCCCTTCAATGTACATAGTTTTACATTTAATTTGGGTGAAAGGCTCAATTTTGTCCCAATTCTCCGAAATCAATTTATATACATACTAGAGTTTTGGAGGCGGATTTGTAAAGAGTGACGTCACATCGTAACTTATGGAATAATCGTGGGATAAAACAGTTCTTATGCCAAAAGTTTGTTTTCTAAATTTTGGTATATAGGTTTAAATAAAAATCCTAATCCAAATAGAAACAACAATTTAGGTATTAATAAAATACCAAATCAAAAAAATATATAAAACAAATATAAGCTTAAATCTAACAGTATGCTAATAAATAATAACGGAAGTAACATTGGCTTATATCATAATACAAATATTGAAAACATTTCGTTTAACTTTATAATTTCGGACCTAAGGGGCGCCCTATAATTTATTTATAATCGTCGGTAAATAGGGTAGAGAACAAGTAAACGCTATGCCGAGAATGTATCTCTCCACACGACAAGTAAGTAAATTGTATTTTGAAACACCAATTTTAGACATTTACATTTCAGGCATAATTGATTACAAATCATAAAAATTCTTGCTTTAGGTTATTAAAACGGAAGACTGGACCGATGTAACACACAGATATAAAAAGACTATCCCTTATGGGAACGACAAGAGGGTAAGAGATTGGGCATATGAACATGACAATTTTTCAAAAAATATATGTATTAATAATTATATATTATTATGTATTGGTTTTGTGCTGATGAATATGGTGCTATGGGCACCGAAAGCTCCTGTGATATATAAATATATTGAATATTGAGACCGTCGTGAGGTATATTATTTTATGATAAGTATATAGAATTGAACGGTCTATGATCACATTATGAATAATTTTTGAGCAAAAGCCGAAACAGAATCTAGTTCCAAGTCATCCTTCTTTGGAATGAAAATTATTGTATTAAGGTGCATTGACGCACAGACATCGTTGTTCGTTCGACTTAACGTTTCAGTGTAAACAGCAGTTTGGGGTACGCCGGTACGGAGGTTGAGGTTCACACTGTGTAAAAGCACCTTTAAGTAGGGTGGTTAGTCAAAATTTTACCAAGATTTGCCTTATATACTTCCTTGCTAGAGTCATTCCAATAAAGCTGAAGAAGCAATGGCATGGAGACACAATTAATTTCTAAAAGAAGACTGAAAGTGATGGAGAGGGGGAGGTGGTCGGAAAAAGTCTCTTCTAAAACTGCGAATCGATGGACAAAAGGTATATAATCAAAGGGAATGCAACAGAGATCATTGACAGAGGAACCCATAGGACCAACGAAGGTAAATTCACCCGCTTTATCTGGAAAAAAACGGCCATTTAAAATTATAAGATCGTTTTCATTGCAGAAGTCTATAATATTTGAACCACGAGAATTTAGAGCTAAGTCTTTTGATTTTCTGGTTAAAGAACAATTTGTATTGTTAATTATTAAATCATCAGGAATCACATGGGCTGAACCTACTCTAACATTGAAATCACCAACCAAAACTATCTTTTCTCTAGGGCAGGATGCATAAAATTCAGAGAGAGCTTTAAAGTCTCCCAACTCTTACTATTCAAATAAACCGGAAGAAAGTAAAGCTCGAGTTCAATTTGCTTTAGACATATTAAAGACTGATCAGGACCTCGCAAGAACGCCTGACCCCTATCAATTTACCACCGCTCGCCCGTCCACGCCCGGATCGCCGGGTAGCTGGCTCCCAGACCAAGTGAAACTCTGAAAAGTAATTTACGTAATTACAAAAATCGTCTTTTATTACAAATGTTTCAATTAAAACAAAAACATCAAATTTCCTCAAAAAATTAAGAAACAAATTAGGAAAGTTTTCAATTTTTGATTTTAAACCTGATATATTATAAGAACCCATTGAGGTAGTATTGACGGAAAAACCTGGAGGTGTAATCAAAGATTTCTTCAGGCAGACGGCAGCGAGATCTCAGGACGGGATTGAAGCGCTTGAGGAGTGGACATTAGATAATCTTCCATCTAATGGCTGGTGCAGACCAGCCCGATCGATAGATTGATGGACAACTTTAGAAAAATAGTCTTTAGGTAGAGAGCCAGAGAGTAAAGCAGCAACAAAATCGGAGGGATTAGCACCAACTAAATCGTTTAGCTTATTAATGCCATTTTCACTCAAAAACCTTAAACCTTCTTCATTGGACCAGAAAAAATTATATCCGAGAACAAACAGATAAATTGTTCTAGCCTGCACATTTAGACGGTTATTAAGCCTTAATATTTCACGTCTTAACAGGAGCAATTTAATTATTTATCTTCGAGTGCTTTCTGGAAGATCTTGGTGAATAACATATCCTGTGCCTTTTAGTAGTTTAGAAGAATTGAGAATTTTCCTTTTATCTTGCTGGCGAGAGACTAGAAGAGGTCGCTTAACGTTACTCTCATGACCCAAAGGAAAAACATTTAAGTTTTCCGGAAGAAGATCGACCTTAAGAATCTCTCTGCAAAAGTCAGCCAGAATAGAAGTACATCCACCAGATGAAGGTACATTAATACTTTTAAAAATTAAATTGTTTCGACGAGAGGAAATTTCTAATTCGATATTCTGAATTGCGATATAAGGCTTTTAAAGAATTTAATCTCAGCCTTAAGGGCGGTGTTTTCTTCTCTAAGCGAATCTCATTTCTAGGTGACCGAATATCTTCTTTCGTTGCAAGAGGGGCCAGTTTTTAATCTAACAATGCGGATAAGACATCCAAAGAGACTAGTTGAGGTGTAGGAGAAACCGTTTCCGTGGGCATTTTGTTTTTTATATTTAACTTGATAAGTTCTATTCTTTACTTTATTTTTACTCTGGTATATTGTTATTTGTTTTTCTTTGTCTTTTTTTATTTATTGTTCCTCAGAGTATAATTAACCCTCTTTAATTACTTTCTTTCTATCTTTGTTTTACGTTATTTAATATGTTTTAAGTAACTCATAAGTTAATTAATTTCTTCGTTTTATTTTCTTTATTGTAATTGCATAGTTGTATTTTATTATTGTTTACCTGAGCTTGTACACATTATATTTTTAGTGAACTCTGGCAGACGGCTATTGCCATTGCCATGTATACTTTATTTTTTAATCCTTTTGCAAATTTTGTATTTAGCTAACAATAAAGTATTATTATTATTATTTATTATTAAAAATTTTGTTTTGCCGCATTACCCTAGATTTTTTATTGTGATGTTTAAGATTATTGGTTCAAAACAGCTTAAAGTTTGTATTAAAAGAAGAGAAATAGGTAAATTTATTTCTGTAACCGAGGTCAAAAGTCGTCAGCTGCTGAAACACGTTACGTCACGTTAACTGTTGTTAGTCACGGTGATAAATAGCGGACATCTTACCTCATTACTAAGGAATAGTAATGTTAAGGAATAACATTATTGAAATCGAATGATTACATTTCTTCGCATTTCACGATTCCTGATAAAGCACTCCATCGGATCCGCATAAATAAATCATTATAGGTTTTCGTATGAATGGAATTCGTGTCATTCCTGTCCTTCAAACCTTAGAGAATTTCCATAGAATAGAATTTTTAGTCGTAATTAGAATATTAAAAATAATTGAAAGTGGATTAAAATAATAATAGAATAGAATGATTAAACTTCAATAGTTATCTTGGTTACTCTTGCCAATTCATGTAGAGGCTTTCCAACCTTTTTTTCTGTATATTGCTATGACAATTTTCGCATTTTGAAGCAGGTTCTCAACGAACCTTGAAGATTTTTAGTATAGTTGAGCTTGAGTTTGAGGGGGGGGGGGATTATTTCCACATCTCTTTCCTCCAACCCCGCCCACGGATGGGTTAAAAATTTCTCCAGCTACAAAACTTAGAATATAAATTTTTTCACACATACAAAAATGATTTTATGTATCTTATATTTTAACATATGTCCAATTTTTTTTTATATTACAAATGTTCCAACTAATTTCAAACGTTTCTTTTACTTTTTCTTCCTCATCTGGTAGATTTTCTTTATATATCGATTTCAACGCGAATGGTTTCGTTTGGTTTATAAATATTTTACTGTAAAAAATATTGGCCCTAACTGTTCTTTGTTCGTTACATATTTCGCATTTTCGTATTTCAGAGGTTCAATAGCTTTCAACAAATAAGGATGTGAGAACTCTGTATGTCCGATTTTTGTCCGTTTCTTCTCTTCATGATATTTTATTATTTGAAATTTAATATTAGTTGTTACTTGAGTTTTTTAAAAATAATTTTCGTTTAAAATTTCTTTATTTTAAAAATAGGTATTTTTGCTTACATCTATTCTGTGTTATCCTGTGGACCATGATAATGACGAAAAAAGACCTTATGAATTCGGCTTCACTATAGATGGGGAACAACATAGGTATGAAAAAAAAGGTAAGGAGATTCTAAAATGATCTTTATTATTTTAGAATCATGATTAATAATTCAAATTTATTTAGGTTATGGATAATTGAAATCTTTGCTTTACTGTTCCAGATGAAAAAGGAATAATTATGGGTGAATTCGGATTCATCACAGCTGATGGTATTTACCATGTTACGGTGTATGCAACTGATGAAAATGGAGATTTCAAAATAATACGTATGAAGAATATTAAAGTTGGATTTCGTAAGTAATTTCTTTTTTTCAATTTTTTAACATTTTTTTTTAAATCAATAATAATATTGATAGACCATGTAGTGCTCATTTCTTAATTATTATTTATGAGACTTGAACCCCCTTTTTATGATTAATTTATTAATTATTATTGTGGTTTCATTTTTATTTTCACATCCTTGAAATCAGTTTTTCTTATTTTCGAGTATTTCAACTTTCTTCTCATAATAATGACAGCAAAAGGTTCATTAAAAATTTCCAGCTCTTCCGTTTAACTCGAAAATAGACGAGAATACATATGAATGATACAGGTACATGATATATACCTAAGTAACATTTATACTTGTGATATATAAAATATATTTCCTCGAAACTTTGATCTAAAACGAAAGGATTGAGATAATGAGGAAGAAAAAGTAAAAAAATAATTATGATGGTGGAAGATATAATAAAAGAGGATTGGCTGACGAGGACCTTTATTTGGATCGAAACCATAATGATGATAATATAATAATATATGATAATGATTCTTACATATTAGTGTTATTTGATTTGACCGCAATCCCAACCATTTTCTCTTCATTAAAATAATAATATATTTTGAATATATATATAAAAAAAAGTATCTATATCATATAAGGTAGACAAAATAACATTTTAGAAAAATAAAAGCATAATGTTACGATATCATCCCAACATATTTTTCTTTTATTTAATGATTTTTTTAAATTTTAATAATTAATTAATACAGATTGCATAAAAATCTGTAGATATAATAAACAATATTAAAAACTTTTTTTTCAGTTTAAATTATCAAAATTGGTAAATTAAATTAAAAAGTTATACTGTAATTTAAAATTGTTTGATTATTTATTTCCCTTTTATCCCATCTAGTGGCGTAGGATTAATTTTCCTGTTTTAACAAAGTTGCATCCTTATCGTAAAAAAAATAATAATAATAATAATAAATAATGCTTAAAATGATAAATCATTTATATTGATTTCATCAAATTCAGTTATTGTCTTTCAGTGAGACAGGCGTAATAAATTTGCCATGGACATGTAATCCTAACAGTAATATATTGTCCTGTTCCAAGAAAAAGCAATACCACCTTGATACCGTAAAGGAATATTTCTCATTGGTTTTAAGATCTGAGGGAGCGGTGTAGCTCACTGGTAAGGCAGTGAATTGCTAGAATAACAAGATATCTTATTATTCGTCATAGTTTGTCTCGTGGGTCGAGAAACCCTCCTGGGGCAAACCCAGCCTCTATAAAGGGGTACCCATAATGAAAATTTAAGGGGATAACAGCTGGAGGTTGAGCGTGATCACGATCAAATTACCTCCTTGCACGACCGCATTAAGAAACAGTGCTCTTCCTTACAAAGTACTGAACCCAAGACCCTTCATGGGTTGTAGTGGTAGAGGTTTTTTTTTTTTTTTTTTTTTTTTTTTTTTTTTTTAAGATTTGATGCCGACCTTTTTTGGTTAGAAACGTAGGTACAGTTAAATATATAAATAAGCCAACAAAAAATATTATCCCAAACTGCGGAGCTGTAAAGAGGATAAATGATGACTGGTATTATTATATCTGGTCATAGACTTATACCAAAATTAGCCATCAAATGCACAATATGATTTGCTCTATTACTTAACTAACTAACTTTCCTCTGTTTTTAGCCCCTGGAAAAACCACTACAACTACAACAACTGCAAAGCCAAAACCCCAAACAAATTTGCTGTTGACCGGTATTAAAGGTTGCAGTGGTTGCCTGATCCCAGAAACCTCGCCTACTATGGCCCCAAAGGGACACCCTCCAGGCAGTAGGGCATTCCACAAAATGGACTTGAGTGATGATCGAAATTCCAACTTCAATAAAGACACTAGATTACCTAGTATACCAATGAACCATTTTAAAGCTACTGATAATAGTAAAACAGTGCCATTAAGCTACGAAGAATATGGACGCGAACAGCAAGGCAAACAAGGACCACAAAAATCAGCGACGCTAGTTCCGAGCAATATCCCTAATAGCATTCCTGATCAGGAAGGCCATATTAAACAACTTAATGACAAGACGCAATCCACTCAAATTCCTGGATCACGCCAAACAACAGACCTATTTCCGAAGGGGTTGACTCCAAATCTTATTCAGCATAATAATTTTCCGATCAACCCCAAGTCACAACCTCAGCTAAATGAAGTGGAAATGAAAATTCTAGACTATATGGCTAGATTATATAAATTTAATTACACCCTCAGCTTTCACGGACACGAAGAAATGGGTGATTTTGGAGGCAACAAAAATGGCTCATATTTCTCAAACGGAAGAGATGGTTACCAAAGAAAGGTTGTGTACATTGCCAATGAATTTGGTTACCAGCCGAAAATTTCTCTAATTAAACTAGATGATAAATTTATACCCAAGGAGGAAACTGAAAAAGAGCTTACTAAATTGAAAGGAAGTGAATTCATTTGGTTCAATAGAAAGAAATAGCCATATTTCGAAAAATAATCTTAAAAATGATTTGTAAATAGTTAGGTAGACTTATATGAGATTTTTGTAAATAAATATATGATTTAAAGATTTGATTATTTGAATTTCCCCAACCTGATTCTGTTTCACTAGCACGAAAATTATGTACTAAAGTTATGTATTGTTTGACCACTATTAATTGTACAGTGAACAGTGGAATATTTATATTATAACATAGTAAGATCAGAAGATGATCACGTTAGTCGGCCTTATTATTATTTAATAATAATAATTCTATATTCTTATAAGGGCATAATAACACTTTAGTTGATTGCCATACCAAAATATATCTATCTATATTCTTATTATAATATCAACAAATTCTAAAAGATATCTCCCTTGATCCTTCATCAAATCCAATGATAGAGCCAACGGTTTATAATTATCTTTTTCCCCAGTAAGCATAATCCCTTTAAAAAAAAAAAACATAGAAAAAATATTATCATGTTAGTATAATTTTTTTGTTTAGTAATATATAATATATTGTAACCTTGTGTGGAAGATAGGGTTCATAGCAACATAAGGTTAAGGCTGTTGGCTGCTTAGGTACAGAGGATATCTCTAGGCTGCCTATTCTCCCGCAAGAATTATTTGTGTCAATAATAAGACTCCTCCAAGCGGCCAAATATCATCATGGTCTACAGTCCAAATAAAAAATCTCGCTTGTTCTTACCTTAAGTGGAGGTAGAAGAGCACATCTCAAAACTCCTACATGTGTGTTCCACTCTATATTAGTCCTGAAAAAAAGCAATGTTTTACCGTATAGGCTTTTCCTATTTTATGTGCTTTCCTTATTGAATCCTATACAGTTTACAGTAAATTAAACATTATACTGTATGAATAGTAATATATAGTTTCTGCAGCAATTGTACAATTTAAAGTCATCCATCAACTTGTGTGTTTTTGGGGTATCACATGTGTTAAATTTTTGAGTCCCGGAGGTAAACGACATGATGTTCATTTTTTTATTTAATTAAAATTGACACTAAAGTCTTCAATTACAAGTAAGTATTACAATTGCTATAAATATTGATTAATAATTGAACTAATCAATATTTATAACAATGAGAAAAACTTTTATGAAGCTATTTTCATACGCAAAGAAGAAACAAAGTGAAATAGCTCAAGTTTATGAAAAGCTGGTTCTTCTGACCATAATCACCAGATTAAACTTACACAGATTAAACAGAAATGAACAATCCTGTAAAAGGATAATGATCACTTGTAATATGTAATTACTTAATCTCCCTGTAGAAGTAATTAGGATTAATCTCCCTGTAGAAGATATTAGGAGAGATTTGTTAAGCTAAAGTTCTTTTAAAAATATGTTTTTAATATCGCTATGTCATAAATTTACTTAGAAAATTAAAAGTAGCTGTACTTGAACATATTTCGTTTTTAATAAAATTTCGTCATCTTTTTTTTATATGTACCTAAGTAGTTTATCTTCTGAAGATGGGTTTTAAAAAAAATAAATTTAAAGAAAATAATAAAAACACTATTTGCCTGAATTTACAATACATTTAAATGTAGTTCAAATATTTTCATGTAGTAAATGTAAAATTGAAGAATGAATACAAATGAAATTGACAAGGTTGTAAGAGAAGCATATAAATAAAAATGAACATGCAATCATACCATATCAATAAGATTCAGAAGCAATCATTAACATCATTTTAGGCAAAAAATTTAGTTACTAAATATTAGAATACTAATATTACAACATCTCAATGAGAATAGATGACAAATACTGTTACTTAATAAAAAATACGTGAATAGAATTTTCAATTAGGTATCATATTGACACATAGTTTTAGAACAATATTTTTTTCTTTCTCTTTTATTATGTTTTGCCATGGGCGGATCCAGCCGATCGTAAAGGGGGGGGGCTGCAGTCCTAAAGGGGGGGGGGTGAAGCCCCACAGCCCTTCATTTGGATCTGCTAATCAGCTTTCTTACCTTTATGCTCCTTTCCCACAACTAAAATTCTACTTGTTCTTTAACTTGCTTCCTTACATTAAGGAAAGTCAAATTCTATCTTTAAGCGACGAACAATTTTCCAAAGGGAGGGGCTGCAGCCCCCACAGACCCCCCCCCCCTAGATCCGCCAATGTGTTTTGCAAAAAAAAAAAAAATTTAGTAATAAAAATGGTAAATAAATATATATGGTAAATAGCCGAATTGGTTTTTTTCTAGGATTTAAAATATTTATTTCTGGTAATAAGAATCAAATGTAGTGTAACGTTAAACAAAACCGGGTCACCTGTGGTGTAGTGGTTAGCATGGTAACCTGCAATACCAAATGTCGCGGGTTCGCGTCCCACAGTGGCCCTAGGATTTTTTAATGGGAGTAAAAATATAGAACGTAAAATGGAGGTCCCGAGCCCTTACGATGTAAGGTTCTCGTCAAAGATCCCTATCCTAATTATACCTGGATAGGCAAAATTTAGGACTCCCACAGTAGCATCGTCCAATCAGCCTTAGTAGTAGAATAAAGGGTTGTTAAACAAACATACATTGTGAAACAAAACAAAACACAAAACATATGATTTTAAATAGTTCAAGACTTGATGTTGGAACAAACTCAAGGTTCATGTTTGTGACTACGATGTTCGAGTACCATCTACGCTGGCCTAGAACCTTCCAGACAGTTCTTCTTCAGACTAAATATAAGGAGCGATGGACAGCACAGTTAGGCTTATTCTTAAGCTCAAGTCATATGTTTTTTTGTTGTTGTTTTTTTTGTGTTGCTTTGTAGTGTATAACAAAGTGATACTTTTTGTAACTTGTTTAATTATTTGTATTTTCATAGGTGTGTGGCATTGTAAAATCTTATTTTCGTTCGATAAAAATTATTTCAACCCACAAATTGTTACAGTATGAAAAAAAATTAAATAATTGTGATTATAGAAATGAGCAGTACAGAAAAATATGAAAACTACAAGATTTTTTTCTTTTTAATATTTCGTAAATTTATAAATCTACATATATGTATAAGAATAGTCCGAGGTGGCGATCAAAAAAGTACAAGATAGTATTTAACCATGGGCGTCACCAGCACCAAATTATTGGGGGGGCTCAATTTTTTTCTAGATAGGGTAGGTAGAAATTCGAGCGGTTAAAAGTTGAAATAATAGGTCCTTAAAACAACTCTAAGGACATCCTCCAACGATGTATTTTAAATGTATTTATAGTATCTTAAAACTTGTCTATTTATGCCTCAGTTATAAAATAGGGAGTTGTTAATGCTTAATGTTGAAGGATGTAGGCCAAATTTCTTGATTGAATTTTATCCAAGTTTTACTTCTGATCCCGATCCTACTAATTTCATTGCTTTCCGTCAACTTCTATAAGCTTCATTGAATTGATGGAAAGTAGGATCAAACCAGTTGGTTTAATAAAGAAATGGAGACCAATGCAGGGGATACTACTTTGTTTCAGAATTTATAAAACTAAGCAGTTCAAGCAGAAATAAAAAAATATATATATAATTCACCCAATACACAATACTATTGATTGGTTATACCAAATAAGAAATTGGATATAACCAATCAATAGAGTGTGCTGTAATTAACTAATATTTTATATTATTATTTTATTAGATTTGATTTGATAAACTCTGGTAAATTCTTAAAATCGCATTTTCATATAATTATTTGATTGGGTTCTTTCTTGCCAAAATATTGGGGGGAACAATCCCCTCCTGCCAAAATATTGGGGGGACGCGTCGCCCCTGTCCCCCCCGGCGGTGACGCCCGTGTATTTAACTATTTTATTGCAGCCAACGTTCCGACCCAACAATGCAGGTCTTCGTCAGGGCATCCGACAGTGAGGCTGTCACAGTCATTGAAAAGTCATTCTAGGCTCTGACAGCTGGATTCCCTGACGAAGACCTGCATTGTTGGGTTGAAACGTTGGCTGCAATAAAATAGTTTAATCCTATTTTGTAGTTTATTGACACCCCTGACTATTCTCATACATATTCAGTATCCGGTCAACCACCATTTATCCAATATAAATCTACAGTTTCAATGATAAATAAAAGGATTAGGAAAAGATTTGAATCTCATTTTTTTTTCTTGCTATATAGATGTATATACTAAAGATAAAGAAGAACAATATTATTAGATGATTCTGTTTGCATTATTATATATTCCGCGTTAGTCTTCAATTATTCCAAGGACCTCTTTGGATTATCATTCTCCCACTATGACTAGAATTCATGCGCGGTTCTTCTGAATTAATTGTCAGCCTCTTACAATGAGTGTGAGAATTCAGTCAATGAGATGATTCGGCACTGTTTGAGAATTCTTAACTTTTAAACTGGTCTTTCTTCGACTGATTATTTTTCTTATATAATTTATTATTTAAAGAAAACAACATTGAAATGGCTGTGATTTCTAAAAATTTGTTTACTTATAATAATTTAGTCCATGCAGTTTCTGGTGCTGTAGTAAGTTATCTTTGTACTAAATAAATTTTATTTTTGTCAACCGTTTCATCAGACAATTAACATTTTCAGGGTAGTATGGTAGGGATGGTAGTTTTTTATCCACTTGATACTGTGCGGAGTCGCCTTCAATGTAAGTAGCATTTTATTTTCATTAAATTATTCCTTAAAAATAACTTAGAAACTTTGATGATTTACTGTACAAACTGTAATTAGCTTTTGGGTGATTTTAAATGTGGTGCTATTTTCAAAATGTTATAACTCCTGATTCTAAGACTTGGAAAAAAAAAATTCAAAACTAAGAAGTCTGTCATTGATATTCACAATTTCTAACATTTCATTCAGCCTTCTTTTTAGTGTTTTGCTTTGCTGAGTGAATTAACGTTCATTGAATGTTTATTTTTGCCATATCTTCTTAAAAATAGAACTAAAAAAAAAATAAGTTAGTAGATGCCTGAACTTATGTATGCCCACATCAAAGTTCTCAATCAAGAAGTGTA
Organism: Aelia acuminata; assembly: GCA_911387785.2. Taxonomy (NCBI): domain Eukaryota; kingdom Metazoa; phylum Arthropoda; class Insecta; order Hemiptera; family Pentatomidae; genus Aelia; species Aelia acuminata. Next base: position 101,301,594 of record OU426981.1, read on the forward strand.
TTTATGTTTCCATCTAATTTTATTTTTTAAAACCAGAAATTTGGTCTTCTGCAACAGTAGCTTATTTCTTTATAAGTTTACTTTGATGATTCTGTTTGCATTATTTGCATTATCAGTCAATGAGATGATTCGGCACTGTTTGAGAATTCTTAACTTTTAAACTGCTCTTTCTTCGACTGATTATTTTTCTTATATAATTTATTATTTAAAGAAAACACTTACTCCGTGTTAGTCTTAAATTATTCCAAGTTTATTTTTCTTTCATAGAAACAACTAGAATGGCATGCTCTTCAAATAAATAACATAGTTGTATTGTATTGTCCATACTTTTAATTAAAAATTATCTTTTTCACTTTATAGATTTAAATTGTTTCTGTTTGATAAAAATAAACCAACAGCTTAAGATTAACCAAGAGACTTATCTTGATGTAATTTTACTTTTCATTTACAAATTAAGGATCTTCATGTTACAATTATTTTACTAGTTGTTAGTAAAGAGATTTTTATTTCTCAGTGGAAGAAAGAAGAAGGTCCAAGAACACTTTCAAAATCATGAAGGATATAATCCGTGAAGAGGGATTGTAAGTTGCTACTTACTTTTTTTTAAATATTCATGAACGTGAAGTAATATTTTGGCAATGATCCTTTTTTCTTTTAGCTCTGCACTTTATCGAGGAATAGTTCCTGTTCTTCAAAGTATTTGTGTTTCTAATTTCGTATATTTCTATGTTTACCATGGACTTAAGAAGTCATTTCCTCGCAAGAAGAACATGGAATTATGGTTTGCTACATTAGCAGGTTTAGATATATATTAAAAACTTATATTTATACTTGTTAAAAAATATTTTACTTTTTATTGTGTGCCAATTAAAGTATTTTATCTATAATCCAATAATCTAACTATTATTTTATTGTCATCTATGGAAAAAAAACTAAAATATATCTTGAATAATTTTAAGCACCACTCAAAGAAAATACTCAATTGAAATCAGCATTTTTTAATATAATTGCTTAACCGTTATAATGTTTAAATCATTATTTATATATTAAATTATAAATTTATGCAATTACTTTGCAAGTTGTGATTTTCATTAAATGTAAATGTATATCTTTTGTATCTTTGTTCGGTATTAGATATAATGAAATTATGTTTTTAGGCATTGTGAATGTTTTGTTAACATCTCCATTATGGATGGTGAACACGAGAATGAAAATGACTGGTGTTACTACAGATGAAGTTGGATATAAAAATCTTCTTGGTAATTATTCTTTGTTATTAGTATATCAATAATAACAGAATATATAAAGGTTTCCAAAATTGTATAGAAATTTATTTTATTTTTTCCCCATGTGGAGCTCATTTTTATAATATTAATGTCTAAAGTATTAATATTAATAGTTGATTTAAGACTTAGATATTAATTAATTAATGTGGTACCATCTCTATCTGTGTGTAATAAAATCAAAATTATTAATCCAATTTTAATCAAATTTTCAGGGACCATCTGAGTCAGTATCAAATTATAGATAGTATTTTATCAATTATATTCTATAGTTTTACTTAAAGCATTCACGAAAATACTTGTTACTATTTCTGGACAGCAGCACTTGGGCCATTTAGTTCAGCCGGCCCAGGCACGTTTTAGAGTAAGGCCTGACCTCAACTGAAAAGGACCTTTTTGGAGATTTAATTATTACTGAAGAGCAACCGGAGCGAGCGAGGGTTTAAAGCTAGGATAAATAAATCTAATCAAGGCTTTTTTAACTGAAAAAGAGGCAATGGGAGTTCAATTTATTATTATTATTATTATATCACTGTCACATAACCTCTCAAATTAGGCCACACCCACGACCCACTGTTCAGATTCAATACCAAATATTTACCTGATATTCCTAAAGTTTTAATTAGGAGATAAACCAATTCTTCATCCTTCCTTCCACAACTATCTGTCAAAGATTAGATAGTTATTAATAAATTATAAATACCAAAGTCCACTCAGTGTTTGTGTTCCAATATTTTGGTTTTCTTTTGTGGAATATTACTAGGATTTCTTTAATGAAGGAGTCTCTTCCATTTTTTTTTGTATTATATTTTACTATCCCAATGTTTCGGGCTGTTGGCCCATCCTCTGGGGTTATCTTTTTTATAAGTCCTTTTTGTGGACTTGAGTCCAGAGAAATTCTAAAAATAAACACTCTTCCTCCAAAGTGAAGAAAAATAACCAAGTATGGAATATTACTGTGATACTGTACCATTTGTAATGAATTATTATATTTGCATTATATATTAAGCTACAGCATTCTTAAATCAAGTAGTGCTGATACTCATAAAGCCTGACAAAGGTTGAAATTTATTTTTTGGGGGACCAAGGGAATGAATCTTAAGGTGATGTATGACTCCTGTCATGATCTATGTGACATTGATATAATCGAACTCCCATTGCATCTTTTTCAGTTAAACATTTGTTTTTAGTTTAGATCAGGTTGGTTATACATGTGAAATAGTCCCCATATCCTTCTTATAATGCTATTCCAGAGATTGTTAGGTTAAAAACAAAAGATTTAGTTCTATAATTGTTTAACTGATATAAAACTACTTTTTTTCAGAGGGTTTGGTGACAGTTTCTCAGACAGAAGGCTGCAGTGCTCTTTGGAGTGGTACTATTCCCTCTTTACTTTTGGTCTCGAATCCTGCAATACACATGGCTGTTTACGAGTTTCTTAAAAAGAAAACAAACAGTGACACGGCTCTGTCATATTTTGTTTTTTCTGCTATATCCAAGGTAGCTGCAACGGTTCTTACATACCCAGTACAACTTGCCCAAGCAAAGCAGAGGGTAACTATCCTATGGTCTTGTTATAATTTTTCTAGTATCAACCAAATTTTTAAAAATGATTATGTAATTTTGTTTACAGCATCGAAATTCTGACTATATGAATCAAGATATGATTAAAATTCTACTTTACATCTTAAGGTAAATGTTTTATTTTATTTCATTTTTTTTTTATTTTGCAGCTCTACTTAGGCAATAAATGCTTTAGCTGCAGTAGCATGTTACCCATTCCTGGCAACCAACTATTGTTATAAAATGGTATATAATTATTTTTTTTAATGAGCTTTTTATTACTCTATGTGTCTTCTACTGCTTCTCTGACTGGTATCATCCCTAGTGCAGGATTTTCTCTTCTTTACAATCAGAAGCAGAAAGGACCTTGCCTAAATAGCGTTCCAACATATTAAGAAAACTCTGAAGTTTTCTTTTTTTTCTCCAAAGCACTTCTTTGGTTTCTTCCACACATCAGTCAAACTCTGGAGGTGCTAGTCCTCTTCTTCTGACATTGAAAAGCTCTAGTCCTACAAAAATTTTCCATAGATATGAGAATTCCTTGTACAACGGGTATTTCTTAAAAATATTATTTGTGGTAACTTGTTTTCTTTGAAAAGATTCTTACTGAGTCCAGTTTTCCTCAGGAACTTAGGACCTAATGTTGTGAACCTTATGTTGGAAAAGTGTAGTTAGCTATTAAGGTATATTTAATATATACGTATATATATATATATATATATATATATATATATATATATATATATATATATATATATATATAATTTTAATTTTTTACTTGTATTTATAATTTTTTTAGTTTAATGTACGATGTTCTTTACCATAATAACTCTATTTGAAAAACTATTCTATTTTAAATTCATGGATTCATTATCACTTATAGTTTTAGTGATATTTTATTATATACCACACTAATGATGTCATGTCCATTCAAAAGTACAGTCTCTGTTTTACATGCCTGATAAAATTTTAATTTTACTCAAAATGTTTTTTTCTCATCAAGAGAAGAATATTTTCTAGCTAGTTTTTAAAGGATTACTTTAAAGTTGAGGAATTAAAAATGTATTTAGAAACAAACAAGATAAATACCATAATCTCAGTTTAAATTGTTTTATGTTGAAGAAATTAAGATGCCTAATTTTAATACATTAAAGAGTTGATTACATTTGACAGAGAATTCCTGATTTGAATTTTATCTCTCTCCTATGAATAAAATTAATTTATTTCGTTGTCAGAATAAACTTTCCTTGCTTTGAGTGAATAAAAAGTCATAGTTCAGCTACAAAAACGATTCATTGCATAATTAGTACAGAAAAAATAACAATTGATTTATATGTCATACAAATATCATGAACTTCCATTCTTTTTTTGTGTGCTGTTGCATTGTCTTTCCTGCTATATATTTATACTCTGACAACTCTTTTATATTTAATAGTTTTATTTATGATTAAATTTATTTGATTTAATAAAATAATTTGTATGCTTTTCTAGGAAAGATGGTTTAAAAGGCCTGTTTAAGGGAATGGAAGCAAAAATATTACAAACAGTTCTTACAACTGCCCTCATGTTCATGTGTTATGAAAAGATTGCTGCATTTGTGTTCCAGTTGATGGCGTACCGCAAACCGGACTAAGAATGATTATGGAACCTATGAGTGGTTTTAGTTATCTTAAAATGTTACATTAACATTTTTTATAACCTTTAATAGCCATCATAAATTTTAATGATAAGGAATACTTAGTCATTCAGATTTTTATGGTGATTTTTATTTTATTTTTCTTCTGACTGGCTTGTTTTCATTTTTAGTAACTTCGTATTTTGTTTTGCCTTCTGATAAACAATTTTAATAAAAAGAAATCAAAATTTCATTTTGAAAAGGTACAAATTTATGTGAAATCATCATGATTTTGTTTGGTTTTTAAAATTTTCTTATGTAGTAATCTTATCACAATAACAGTTGGGCAATTTGTTCACAATAACAGTTGGGCAATTTTTAAACCAGAGTTGGGAAATTTGTAAATTGTTAGTCATGAATAATGCATAAACATAATTGATAATCAGTATGGAGTATTTTTAATGATTATTGATTATTTATAGTATTCATTTAAAATTACTAATGAATAACTGGTATTCAGTTTTTCATGATTAATGAGTATTGATAAATTCAGTTAGTCTTTATTCAATATATATATATCAGCTAAGATTAATATAATATTCATCAACCATGAATAGCTAATATTCATCAATCACACAGTTCTGCATCAATATCCTCCCTTCAACAAAAATGTTTTTTGATTATGTTTTGAAGTGTGCTGAACACGAATCCAAAGTCAGAAAATCTATCAGGCACCATTTTTTGTCAAATTTGTGTTTTAGGTTGAAAATGAAGGGGTTTTCGACATTTCAAGCATTTTTTTATCAATGAAAACTCTTATTTCTAATTTTAAAGAAACTATTTAATTTTGAAACTTTTATAATATATTACAAAATGAAAAAATTGGGAGAGCATAATGAACAAAAGAGCAACAAATTACAATGACTGTAGAAGAATTGCTTTCATCATGTAATGCCATGGGCTGTAACATGACATTAAAATTTCATTTTTTGCATTCCCATTTGGATTTTTTCCCTCCCAACGTGGGAGCAGTTTGAGATGAACACAGAGGACGATTTCATTGAGAGATAGCCCAAATGGAAAAAAGGTATAGTGGTAAATCCAATAAGAAGATGCTTGCAGACTACTGCTAGACACTACAACGGGAGACACATGATGTGAGTAACAAAGGAATTCTTCCACCGAAAAATGTTGAACAAAAATATGAAAAAAAGAGCTATTTCAGTTTGTTTGTTTATCAAAAACAACCTCCAATCTCTTGAAATGGTGCATGATAGAAACTTTTTTAATGTTGATTTTTTTTTTTGTTCTTAACCCCTTCTTCGTTTTTGTTAAATGGCAGGCGGACATGTGGACTTCTATATTCTTATAGGGAAACTCTTTTACTGCACAGGGTGTATTTTAAGAGTGATATGTGTCAGTTTAATGTGTTAGGTGTCAGTCAGTCACAAATCTGTCTCTGGTTATGGGGCTCACCAGTTTTGTTGTCAGTTGGGTTAAGTAAGCAATTTCTAAGTCAAGTTAGTCTAATCTGAGGCTGTCGACATGAGTTTGCCACCTCTGTGCTCGTCCGGTTGGTGTCAGTGTTTGAAATAGTGGATTGGTGCAGTGCTTGAGGGTGTCAAAGAATTTTATGTGCCTCCGTCTAATAAATTCAGTTACTGTCGGAACGTCAAGCGAGCTATGCAGTAAGTCAGTTTTCCTTATTTGTAATGTCATGTGTTTCACAATACGTCTCAGGTCTCAGTATGCCATTCTTAAACTTTTGAAGCTTTTTTGCTGTGAAACATGATATGTTTGCTAGCATCGGGGCTCCATGAAGAAGGGCTGGGCTTAAGATGCCTTTATATTCAACAATATGAGGCGGAGGGAAAGGTTTGGCGAAGTTAGTAAATGGTTTATCCTGTAGGACTTAGTCCTAATCGACCTTATCTTTTTTTTGCAATGGTGAGATAGTGTTAGGTGCCCGTCGAGGGTGACAACTAATTGTAAGTACACTATGCTCTGCGCCGGCCTGTTCACGCTACCCGCTACCCTACAAACCGGGCTTGTTCTTTTGAAAGGAGAAAATAATAAAGTCGGTCTTCTTGGATTTAACTGTAATATTTAACCCTTTCAGTTTCCTAGTAATTCCCTCACAGGCCTTCTCCGCCTGTCGTGAGCTACTGTATATAGCTATATCATCGGCGTATGCCGCTGCACTAGCATTCTTGTACTTTGCTCCAACAGTTTAAGACTTATAAACCGAGAACAGTATTGGGGATAGCACAGACCCTTGAGGGACTCCCCAGGTAAATGCAACTTCACTGGACAGAGCTTTGCTGACTCTCACGGTACTGCAGAAATGATCTCAAAATTGTTTTGAGTTGCTCTGGAAACCCATGTCTAACAGTGTCTTGCATAAGAAGCCATGAGGCACTGAGTCAAACGCCTCTGTGCAGTCAATTAAGATCATAGCTGTTGCCTCGTTTTTAAGTGAGTTCTGACTTACTTCCGCCGTAGCTTAGCTAAATGGTGATAAGAGCAGAGACCAGTCTGCTCTGGAGGCATAGAGCTATTTCTGAACTATAAGTTTTGAGATAATTAAGAATAATTTTATCAAATACCTTGCCTAGGTGCGAAAACAAGCTGATAGGTCTGTAGTCGGCTGGCTGGGATCCATTTTTTGCTGGTTTAAAAAATGAGACAAGTGTAGTTTACTTCCATACAACACGGAAGTATCTTAACCTGAGGCAGGGCTCCTTTATGTTGATTAGAACTCAGCACACATGTAAATATAAAAGTCACAACAAATATTCATGATACTGAAAAAAAAATACTCTATTTCAGGTTTTTCAAAAACAATGTCTAATTTCTCAAAAAATAATGCTAATAATGCTAGATAGATTTTTTTTTTTTTTTACTTCTGATTCGATTTCAGCACACATGAAAATATAAAAATCAGGAACAATGTCCCAAGGTAGTAAGACAATATTTTTATATTGTTAATACAAAATGTCAGTATGTAAGATTTGCAATCTGAAATTAGCAATAAGCAAATGCAAGAAATTCCTACTGGATATATTGCTAACTTAACGAAGTTAGCATATCTCTCAGCCATGGCTTCAAAAGTCACCGGGGTGGAATGTTGGGGTTTATATTAGATGTTAGTGTCTGTGCTAATGGGTTCATGTTTAAAGTTAGTCTTTAGTGGAAGTCTTTGTAGTATTGAGTGGCTGTATTGATGACTGTTTGCATATTCCGGTCCTTGTGCAGTAAGTCATTTGTCACATTGTATGGTGCGTCTAGTATTTTCCTCAATACCTTGGACTGAAATGACTGAATTCTTTGGATGCTTGAGGATTTTGCAGAACCTCGTATTTCTATCCCGTATGACCATAATGGTCTTATTAGTAGTTTGTAAATGGTAAGTTTGTTAGTTATTGATAATTTGGAACTTCTGTCAAGTAACCAAGATAATATTCCAAATCGTTTGTTAAGTTGTTTCCTTTTCAGTCCGATGTGGGTTCTTCATGTCAGTCTCTTGTCCAGGTGAAGCCCCAAATATCTTACTTCTTGGGATTCAGGGATCAGATTATCATTGAAATATACTTGTGGGCATGAACCATGAATGAGTGTGAAGGTAATAAATTCACTTTTCACACCATTCATTTTTACCTTCCACCTGGTACCCCAACTAAATTCATCATCTAAGTGGTTTTGCAGGATAGAAGATGCTATATATAGGGGGTTCTATGTGATTTAAGTAAGTAGTGCAGTGTAGTCAGCAAATATAGCTGGTAGAGTGTGTTTGTTTTCGGGTAAATCTCTTGACAATATTGAAGAGTAGTGGTCCAAGTACACTACTCTGTGGAACTTCAGTTCTAACATTGTTTATACTGAATAGTTTGTTGCCTATTTTAACAGTAAAGTGTCTGCCTGTCAGGAAAGAGAGTAGTATTAAATAGCAAGTTGGAGGAAGCAAAATTCTGATCTTGGAAAACAATCGACGCCTAACCTTATCAAAAGCCTGATATCAAGAAAAACACCAGGACAATAATTATTTTATTCTAAAGCATTTGAAATGTAATCCACCAACCGGTGACGTTGTATGGTAAAATAATTTTTTTCTAAACACAAATCGATTAAAATTAAATTAAATAAAAAATAAGCTATTTCAGATTTTTCAAAAATGTCTAATTTAATAACTTTATTTATTTATTTATTTTTTTTTAAGAAGGTGTCATCTATCGTGAATAGGATATATTCAAAACCATTATACATTTAAATTTACAAGACGAGGATGAATTTCTGAAATTCTTTATTTCAGCTGTCTTCTGTAGGGTAGGTGGGGGCAAAGAACCGCATTTTTCAGTTTTTCATTTCTCAAGGAAAGGGGAAAGGTTAGTTTGCTCAGTTTAAGCATAGGTTAGTTAGATCTCGAAATTAGCTAAATGCCCATGATAATAAAATCCAGATTGCACCAATATGTCGCTGGAAATTCAAGTTTTCGTTGAAAAAAAAAGTGCGGGTATTTGCTCTGATGAAAGGTTTTGGGGGAAAATACAAGAAAAAGAATCTGTGAATTTTTTAATTAAAAATATATATTATGAAATAACAGTACAAAAATACTTTTACTAAAGACGGAGTAATTCTATATAAATATCAGTGAATAATGAACTGGGACAGACAGGTCTTCTGAGAAAGATATTTTGTGAAACCTAGCACTGTTGCTTTCTCGGTTTAGTAGATAATTTCATTACATCTTTATTATCAACAAAAGCTTCTTTCGTTTCAGAAAATTTTAAATTATCTCGAAGTTGTTTATAAAACACAACTTCATACCTACGTAACAACAGAACTAATTCGAAGAACGTAGTTCTTTACTGCAAGTAGTGAAGTTGCTGTAGATTTGCTGGATTCCTTATCTAAATCTAAAAGAAATGAGTCAAAATCAGAACTACTGTCATGTAGGGAAATTGCACTTTCTGACTCAGAACATTAGATTTAACCCTGTTCTTTTTTTTTTTTTTTTTTTTTTTTTTGGTTTTAAGGTGGCAAAAGTTGCTTGCGTGATTTTCTCTTTGAGATGTTTAACCTTCTCTGCAGCTTGTTTCTGTCTTTCATTTACTTCTTGCTGCACATTCTGTTTGTTTTGTTTGGATCAAGTCGCTCTAAAACCATTTATTACATTCTCAATGATACCTGCCTTTTTGAAGGCCACCTTGAACATTTCTGCTACATTGCATACATTAAATAGTAGTAGTAGGTAGTCATATTTCACCTGGGTGTGAAACATTCCAAGCATCAACTGCAGCGTCTAATATGCTTTTAATGGCCCAAAAAATGTCCAGTCAAGTGGCTGGGCCCTGTGGGGGGGATGTGAGAAGGTGAGTATGGTTTTCTTTGGTTAATGTGATAGCCTGGAGACTGGTGTTACGCACATGGTTGTCGAGAATCAGTAGAAGTGGATGAGTTTTGCAGGGCATTTTAAGGCCTCCTTTATTTCGGATGCCACACATTCTTTAAAGGAATACAACAATTTGTTTTGAAGATCAAATTTTATTCATGGGAATCACTTTTTTCTCAATTGAGGATGGCAAGGCAGCATCTATTGATGCTTGAGATTTAAAACAGAATACGTCTTTAAACCTTTTGTTTGTGTTTTCTAATAAGGCTGCTACTGTAGGCTGGCAGTTACTCCACTGGCTGTCTTTTAAATTTACACTTTACAACGGAGTGACAGTAATGTCGCTATGAGGATTCCATAATACATGTGATTCTCGCCCTGGAGTATATCTGAAGCTTCCACTGTAGGTTTAATACAATCCAAATGTTCCTCAATGTATTTAAATTCCTTGTTAGAGAAACTATTTTTTATGTTTAAAGCTTGAAATATTACATTTAATTTTTGTCTTTCATTGAAAATCATTTTCAAGCATCGAAGCATTCGAGCATATGAAGAATTCCATCTAGTTTGATTAGGTCTTGAAAAGGAGTGCCCTAAATTATTAAGTATTCTTTCTGAGGACTTTGAACGCATTTTGGCCTTCCATCGTATATTCATTTTTTCATGACTATTATGAATGTCAGACAAAATATCAGAAGAGACAAGTACATTGAAGGTGTGTGCCTAGCACATAATATGACCGGAAAGAATAGGCAAAAGTCTGTCGAATTCAGAAGAAACATCCATTTCGCTGTCAGAATCAAAACTTACTTTATCATTAATATTTTGTTCTGTGATAATGAATTAACTGCTCTTGTCACGTATATTTTAAATGCTTTTATAAAATGACTTGCATTCTCAGTAACAATAATAATAATTTTATTTGTAATTCCAAATTCACTATTGATTTTAATAATTAAATGAACACAGAAAGGTCTACAGGCAAGGATAGCAGAATGTCTTTCTAATTCCTGGTTAATCCAATGAGCTTTGACACCAAGGAAACTGCATTTTCTGCCGCTCAATATGTCTGCAGTCGTGCATATAACATTTACACTTCTAAATTTGTCCTTTAACAAACTATGGCTTGTTTTGTACCGACTGTCAACATTCCTGCATAATGTCCTTCTGCTTATCATTTTCAATCCATTATTCGGACCATTCAAATCATTGAACATTTTGTGAAATGCGGATCGTCTACAATGCTGAACCATTGAGTGAATCACAAAGCTAAAAGCTCTTGAGTTATCTTGCAGCGCGCACTTCTTTCGGTTCTTTCTGAACTCTTTTTGCTCTCCAAATATCTTTTATATTCTCCTAACGTATTCATAACATGTTTTTTTTTTTTTAAATGACAAATAAAATTTGATGATGATTTACCCCTTCTTTTAATTTTTACAAAACTTGGATCACACTTAAAACTTCTTTCAACAGTAGCCCCTGAGGTACACTTTTCTGCAATGAGAGAAAAAAATTTACTGTCTGTTATTGTGGCTGTATTATTTAAATCTTCAACAGTTGCAGAATGACTTGATCACCGTAAAAAATTCACACGATGACAGTTTTTATGAACTGTAGTACTATTAAAAGTTGTTCTAAGGAGCAAGAACAAGTCCTGAGCAGTAGGAGTAGTCAACTGAACAGCAAGTGTTAAGCATTTGAATTCACAAGTAAATAATTTGACCCTAATTCCATTGGGTATTAGTGAAAGTCTATTGACTAGAATGGAAAGAGTAAACAAATTGTCAATCATCATTTATGATTAGTAGGACTCAGAATTCTTTTTTTTTTTTTTTTTTATCATGATTAATGAATCTATATTAGTTGCAATTAATGAATAATGTGTAATCATGAGTAGTGAATTCCTATTAGTCATGATTAATAAATAATGAGTAGTCATGAATAATGAAGTATTCATAATCATGGTTAATGACTAACATTTGTAGAGTGGCAAAGCTAAGTGATCTAAGTGCCAAAAATTCATTTCCCCGTTTTTTATACCAAAATGATCTAAAAGCTAAGGCCAATGCGGTGCGAAGTGAATTATCTCCCGATTGGTAGTATAAGTAGTTCCAATTTAATTTAATGATTATATTTGGATAAATATAAATTAAAAATTATACATTCTGTGCAGTTTTTATTCATTTCCCGAAAATTTTGGTTTTGGTACTTAGATCACTTAGCTTTGCCACTCTACATTTAATAATGGATAATGGTCATTTATGATTGTTGAATACATTATATTAAAAAATACTCCACAACCAGTGATTAATATAATTCATGATTAAAGATTTGTAAATGATGATTAAAATCATTATTCACATTTTTTATTATTAGCCATAATCATAATTACATTTTTATATAAATATGTCCAACTCTGGTTTTAACAAGGACAGTGAACACTGATCCACATTGTTGATGTGGTATTTTAGGCATTGAACAATGTTGAAATTGACCAGCAGATGAAGTATTTAGAATGGGCTTGTTTTGATGTGCCAACCTGTTTGTTGAATTAGAACATTGATTTAGGAGCACAATATTCAATTTATGAAAATCATGTTTTTTAATGATAACATTTTTCTTGTTTTATGGCTCAAACTAAAAAATGATGGAAGTTAGCTGATACGTTTTGTATATAGAATTGTTGACATTTTTTCAAAACAGTATTTGATATATCAAGCTCAAAAGGATCGCCATCGTGATAGTTTGCTAGGCAGTTCTTATCTTTGGTGAAAATAGCACTGTCAGAATCCATTTTGTATCATATTTTATTTTCAATCATGTTATAAAATATTGTTGTTTCTATTTTATAAAATTTTGTTTTTTATTTGCACAAATCAAAGTTGCTAATGGCTAAATTTGAATTATGTTGGTCTGTGTCTCTCACCTTACGAAATAGTTGATTTTATTTATAAAAAATTTGTGCCTTGTAAATAAATATTTTTACTGTATACCATGCTAGAACCAATAAACTACAGGAGCCAAATCTATTCCTAATTTTTGCCCCTCTCCCCTAAATCCCTTTTAGTCATTATTTAATTGTTAGATAATTGATAAGAATAAATCTAATTATGGTTATGTAAAGGAAATGATTGTGGGTGCAGTAAAAAAAAAAAAAATAATAAATAAAAAAAAAATTGTATCAACTGTAAAATCTGATAGAGTGTGGAGTGGTAAATATATTTGAACTACGAAACTTTAATTGGGTGGAGAGCCAGTATTTGTAAACATGGATACCCTATACCCAACTCTGCTAGGACTATACATGGACGCAATACTCACTTGGAATATACCAACAAAATTAAAAAGACAAGAATTGACAGAACGATTCAGATCATCACCTAATGACTTCAGATCATCTCTGAAAAAAAAGAAGACTAATCTCCTAACTATTCCGAGATCTATATGGTATGGAGCAGAACTTTGGGATTCTGGAAGCCACATGCTCTTTAACAAAATACAAACACCTTAAAAATATACTTCAAAATATTTTCTCCATCACCCTATCCATGACATAAATGTCCCAACAGTAAAATACACATCAGATCAGGGGCGGATCCAGCACGAAATTTGGGGGGGTGTCATGACCCCCCCTGTCCCTTAATCACATAGCTGACAGCAACCCTTTTTAATGAGATTATTACCTGGGATTAAGAAAGGCTGCGATCTAAACAACCAAAAGTGTTATGTTAAGGGCATGGTAACTACCTAATTGCATTATTTTTAATATGCTTAAAAAAGTGGGGCTATGGGTTAATGACCCCTGTGACCTCCCCTGGATCCGCCCTTGATTTTCTCTGTTCTTAGTGTTGTTGGTTATAGTAATGTAGGTTTATGAATGTATTATACAATTTAATTACTAAATGTAGTAATTAATTAGGTTCCTGAAAAAGGCATCTTTAATTTTTTTAAATTATTATATTCAAAATTGGAAAATAGATAATTAGTTTTATTTTCATCCTACCCTGCCTCTTTAGGCTATAAGGGTTAACAAAAAAAGTGTAAATATATAGTAAGGGAAAGTATTGCGATCGTGAAAAATATCGGCTTACGGTTTTCAACGGAAATACAAGTTTTGGGGTACCCTGAGTCCAAATATGGCTTTGATATTCTAATCTGATTACAATATGAAATGTATTATGATGCAGAAATTATTTTGAGAGACTGAGGACGGCCCTAGAAGTCAAAACGTCTGTTATATAGAAAATAAAATAAATAGTAGTAGAGACTAAAATCCAAATTATTGTCTTAATAACTATGAAGTCTCTAACCCCTTTTCTAATAAATAAGAAATGTTATTAATATAATATTTTTATAGGAAATTTTTCACGGCACCACTACGAAACAACCGCAGTGACAGTTCAAGAAAGACTGCTGTAGAAGATACCTATAGATTCGCGCCACTTGACTAGTAGCTGCCTGACGTAAAGTTGGGAAACATTAAATATGCTCTACATGGGAAAAAATTTAGGTTCGGGCTTGGTATAAATTGTTGCTCGATTAAAAACCGACCAAAAAAGAAGAAAATATGATATTTACACCAATTAAAAATTTTACGGTTTGATACTATCAGTGATGTATGATTTTTACGATCATGTTAAGATGATATGGATTTAAAACTTTTCAGGAGAGTATATTTTAGTTTGGGGTATGTTCGGACAAGAAAAATAGAGAAAATCATATTACAAAACATAGCAAGGTTAATTGTAAAAAAATTAAACAGTTTACATATAATTATTCTTTTAATAGAACTACTTTAAGAAGAGGAAGGAAATGGCATTTCTTTAGGGGGTGTATAGTGTTAGGCGGGGGGGGGGTCCTGTTATTATATTCCCATGTTTTTATCATAATTTATAAAATAATTCTCTCTTTTGGGGATGTAATATTGCTACGTGATTCGTTCTTGCTTTGCTCTATGATTCTCTACTTTTTATCTTTGATGGCAACTGTCATGTTCTTATATTAAATATTTATGCATGTTTTGATATGGATATTTTTTGAATAATGAACAATATATAAGTTCAGCTTTCAAGTAAAAAACAGCGTATTTTTTTTAATGTTTGGTCTTTGACTACATCTTTTATTTAATTTTGCCTCAAAATTTTATTTATAAATCAAAAACAATTTTTTTTTGGTTGTTTACAAACAACACTTTTAGGCATCACTAAATACATTGTTTAATACATCACTTGCTTTTTCCTGCGGCCTTTGTGTTTATTTTCTTCATTTCTTGTATTGTATGGATGCTTTTCTGAGGAGGTATAGTATTCTTTTCAATATTTGCTATGGATACATCTTTTCTTCTGAGTCTAGAAGATCTTCTCAGAACTATTTGTCCCCCATTTGTAACGTCATTTTTAAAGCTATCTTCGTTACAAGAAAGGTCTCTATTATTGACTACTCGTCTTTTTGAAAAGATTTTGATCGGATACTTGCTGTTATTCGATTTCGCATTAAACACTGTATGCAGTTTTTCAATTATTCCACTTCTCTTAAGAAGATTATGTCTCATTTCTAAATAGTACAGACGTTCTGCTTCTTCATTTTCATCTATTGGTTCGGGCAAGAAAGAGTTTGTTTGTGCCATATCATTTAAAATTAAATTACATAATTAATGAAAAAAAATTCACATTATTACTTTTAATATTTTAAAGAGTTCACAACAGCTGATAATCAATGTCATAAAAAGGTTATTTCACGAAATGAGGTATACTGTTCTGTTATATTCTTCGGAATGTAATATCTCAAATTATTTAAATATGCACGCTGCTGAAAATTAAAGGTTTATTTAATCTAATATATTATATATAATATTAAATCATATATTTGGCTAATATTAATTGAAGTAATTGATAAACTTCGCGCGGTCGCAGATGCATAATTGGGAGGGGGGTTTCGTTGGTCTAAGGAAACAACAACAAAGAAACATAAAGCCTGAAAAGAGTACACTTATTGATTTACAAAAATAATAGAAACTTTATTAAGATCATTTATAAAATAAGAAATCAACTATATCAAAAATTATTATTAAAAATGATGGTATATTATCATTAGGGATGTATAGAATTTCATTGTGTTATAAAATTAATTTAACAAGTCACTAAAACTAATATGGAAAGATACTTCAATTATTAGGGAACTCATTTATTTACATATATTTAGCTATTTTTTTTATTTTTGTGTTCTATATGAGGGGTTCATAAAAATGTTTGTACCATGATACCCCCCACCCTCCAGTTAAAATGATAATCTCCTACGCCCCTTACACAATTAATTGTAAGGCAAATGATAATAAAAAAAAAAATTACAAATATTACATTGAAAACGTTTTAATTTTCCAGACATTATGGTTAATTAAAATAATCTACTTAAACACGTATATTTATTTTTCATAAATTGTGTAATAAATTAAAAAAAAAAATTTTACCTGGTATCGCGCCTCCCCTGACTAGTCTTCTCGCCCCCCTGGTGGGATGTACCCCTATGGGCGGATCCAGCCGATTGTTAAGGGGGGCTAAAGCCCCTCAGCCCTTCCCCTGGATCTGTCAATCACCTTTTTTTCCTATATGTTTCTTTTCTATAACTAAAATTCTGCGTATTATCTGTGCTTTACCTTGCTTTCCTCCTTTTATTAAAGTTAAATTGCAACCATGTGTACAACATAATACATCTTTACATAATATTGAATTTTAAAGCAATAATCCTTGAAGAGAGGAAATATATAATTCTCCATTCTTTATTGGAGTTCTCTTCTCAACAAATTCATTCACTATTCATGAATCAAACAAGAAAGCATCATTCCGGGATGTTTTAGGTGGGGAATATCTATTTTTGACTGTCATCTTTCATGTTCATGTTCTGGTAATTTCAAATGGTTTGGTTAGACGTTGGGCTCTCATTAGCAAGTTGGTATTTTTGCCAGGATTTAACTCTGCTTAGGAGCTGGAAATAATTCTTCGGAAATCACTCAATATTGTCCAAAAGACATCCCCTCTTTCCCTTCAACGATTTTAAAGTCGCAGAACTGCGATTTGTAAAGAGCAAATTAATTCCACTATATTGGCTTGAGAAAAAACACAAGGGCTCGATCTGATGTATCCATTGTTAATTACAACGGCATATTGAAAACTGTCGTACATTTTGAATAAGAGAATATAAACAAATATGCAAAGTCATAATGTTGCTGGCGTCGATCGAACATATTTTATATGTGCTATTTACATGTAACAACATATTTGTTGATTCGATAAATAGTTAGAAATAATAATCTAAGGGGAATATTTTTTCAAATATTGATACTAATAATTTGTATTCTTGTGTAAAATGATTCATTTTGATAAAATAAAATAATATGATGTATGGAAGAATAGGCAGTGTACATAAAATACTGCGAAATTACTGAACCATGGCGTTTGAAGAAAAAATAGACGGAGATGTCCAGGAAGGAGGGGCAGCCTGGAGGGGAAAGTTGGATAAGGTTGGGGTACTGGCGGAGTTTAGGATAGTCGAACCGTGAACTGAGGAAGGCTGCTTGGTGAGTAAGTGTATTGGACCTTTGTTCGTATTTTTGTGTAGAATTATTAGTTTGTTCTGGCCTTAATTAAACAATTACGAAAATGTGATCCGTATTATATAGAGTCCAATGAAAAGAAAAGAAACTTAAAATTTCAATGTATATCATTCTCATGAAAATTTACATAAACTGGTGTTTTATATAAATATGCAAAATTATCAGTTTGCGACGAACCTTTTTGGTGAAATAGGCCATAAAATGTAATAAGTAATAAGGAGACAAAAGTATTCATATACTGTTTTAAAAAAATATAGAAGAGGACAATTGGCTAATGTGAAAAAAGAAGTAACTTAGGATAAGTGTAGATAACCCCAGAGGATGAGCCAATAGCTCGAAACGTTGGGAAAAAAATAATAAACTTCAAACACGGAAGAGCTCCTTCATTAAAAAATCCTATAAATTACAGCACTCTTCCTCACTAAGTGAAGAAAAAGAACCTAGCAGATAAATGATTTCGTTTCTCCATCAATACAACAATTTTTATACGGTAATGAAACCGAAGAATGTATTTTACCTTAAAACACACATTTTCCTGGTGTATTAATTAATTTTCGAAAATTTTTAAAAAAAAATGGAGGAATAAATTCAATATACTTGTGTCGAGTGCGCATCACATTCATGTCTGTTTTTCATGAAACGGATATTGATCTCCAAGGCCGGAACTAAAATTTTTCAGGAGGGGCAACATCAATTTTTTGTCTCTTCTTACAACTTCCGCCGCCCCCCCCCCCAACCTATGTAAATATTTTTATTTTGAAATAAATATCATTTCAAAATCTTAATAAAGGTAAAAAATAAAAAAGCAGGAAAGAATATTTTAAATTAATTCAAATGTATAAGAAATCACGAAAACCAAAAGACGCTTCAAGTAAACGAAAATTCTTGAACCTTATAAAGCTTCCAAATACATACGATTTTTTTTAGAATTCAAAAATACAAAGTTTTGAAGTTAATTTTTATAGAAGAATTACTACTCTTCCAAATCATATCACCTTAAACCAATAACGTTTGTCTTTCATGCCTGTATTAGGAATAAAATTAGAAAAAATTCTAGCAACCGTTTCGTTACTGGTAGTCTGTAAGTATTATCAGATGGACCCCCCAATATTTTTTTAACGAAACTGCACGATCAGAGTTTTTCTGATTCGCCACATATAGCTAATTGGTATATAATAGCAGACCCCGGTGCCACTTTTTTATCATAACTCAGCGATCCCAAACTTCTATTTTTTCAGATAAGCCGTAATACTACTCCCTGATATTATTGGTGAATGTTTGTCTTAATATAATAATAATAATTAAAAAAAAACGAGGTCATTTATAGAATTTATTTAACAAAAAGAAATGTAACTTTCCTAATGAAACAAGTAAATATAAAAATTCCTCAACCAATAGGTTTTCAGTATCACATAACAGCTGTAAACAATTTTGTAAATAAAAGTAAATCCAACAAAAGAAAATTTATATATATATATATATATATATATATATATATATATATATATATATATTTTAATATCATACGCTAGGGTTAATAAAGACGAACTTGTTTCCTATATGATTCATATTAATGTGATAATTAATAAAAAAAAAAAAAAAATAATAAAAGAAGAAGTGTCCCAGTTTATTTAACTTAATGTTTAAAAGTTCATTACTTTTTTCGCGTTTCACTAATCTCCTTCCCGAGAGGAGGAAAAACTACGTTTCCTGCACGGACGGAGAGAGCTTGATTAAGTTACTTATTGTATCAATTCCCTATTGTTTGGGGTTCGAATTCTACGTACAATATCAGGATTCAAGTTTTCATTCTATACTCCACAAGTAACAAGCGAGAGAAATCGAAACGAAGTCTACATGTTTTTTTTTTATGTATCACTACTTCAGCAATAGTTTGTAGGGATTAAAATTTTACGATATTAGTTTGTTGTTGTACCAATTACAAATATTTTCCTGACATCGTTGATATATGTAATATATAAAATGATCGACTCCTATCGAATTGAAGTATCGAATCGGGTCCTTGGAAGGGAGAAAAGAACAGAGTATAATAATATGAGAGTTTACTGTAATAGAGTCTCCTCAAGTTCTATATAATAGTGTTGGAACCAGGCTATTATATGGGGTCACCTGTGGTTAGCATGGCAACCTACAATACTAAAGATCGCGGGTTCAATTCCAGGTGGCCCTAGGATTTTTTAATGGGAGTAAAAAATCCTTAGCTATGCCGTCCCTCGGACAGGACGTAAAATGGAGGTCCCGAGCCTGTACGATGTCAGGTACTCGTTAAAGATCCCTATCCTAATTATACCTGGATAGGAAAAATTTAGGACTTCCACTGTAGCATCGTCCGATTAGCCTAAGCAGCAAAAAATGGACGTTAAACAAACAAACGAACCAGGCTATTATCATTTTTTTTTTTTTCTTACTGAAACCCTGTACCACCATGCATATAACATTTCCTTCGATTCTCCTGACTTGAAGCATAGATTAAATTGTGTTAAGATTGAATTTAAACATCTTAAGATTCATTTTTTCTTCTTGAATTACGAAATAGAGGTCCTCTAACTTACTTAGGCATGTTTCCTTTAGGAGACAACTGAGGTTTGAAATTCAGTTGGCAACCCGCAAGAGTCATGGAACGTTCAGAATAAAACTTATAATTTATAATATTAAGGTTTGCCTAAGCTTCTGTGCCTATTTCGGCAGTTTGTTACCGTAAAGGGTTTAAGGGGGCTCTCATCGCGTCTTTTCAGTTAAGAAGGGCTTTGATTAGCTTTATTAGAGTCCAGCTTTCGATTCACGCTCGCTCTTCAGAGACAAATAAACTACCAAACGGGTCCTTTTCAGGACATGAGATAGGAACCATACTAAACAACTCCATGTTGGCTTTGCCCATAAGTAACATAAGAAAACTAGTAAGTTTTTTTTTTTTTTGTATTTCTGAGACAAAGAACTGCTTATTATTTCTTTTTAATCAATTCAATGAAAGGCATTTTGTTCCGGTGTTGATCCGGATACCATTTCTTCTTTTGTTGTTCTTTTTACTTCGGCAATTACAACTGCGGAATGTTTCACCATTTCAATCTATTTATTTAAGGTAGCCTATCATCTAGGTTACTAAATCAGCTTTTCTCAACTGCGTAAAATTTGTTTTCCTATTGTTTCGTCTGTACTAATGGACCTTATCGTGGATATCGATGTTTGTCTGTATTGTTTGTTTGATTAATTAACGTCACTTTATGCCACTAATTGGACGGTACTAAAGTGGGAATCCGAATATTACGTCCTTTCCGAGGATCGGTATAGCCTTTTTTACTCCCTTTGAAAATCCTAAGACTACAATGGAATGTGAATCCGCGACCTTTAGTAAAGTAGGCTGCTATGATAGCCACTGCACCACAGGTGATCCCGTGTACTTTTATAAATATTTATTCTAGCAGGAATATAACTATGAGGCATATAGTAGATGCTATAAAACTTATGACATATTTTATCTCATTATCTTCTTTATTTATCTTTTCATTTTATTTATTTTTTTTTTATCGTAATACTCTTATTTTATTTATTTACTCTTATTTATTTATTTTATTGTCTTAATCTTTATTTCACCCTCCTTCTACTATAAACATTATGAGATATGAGTATAGTGATTTTTCCAGTTATTAGGGCAATCAGCAGTTTTTTGCCCTAAAACCCAAAACAACACAAACAAAGAAACAATTATAATGTTCAAATGTTTTATTGATTCCATGCTTTGTTGTCATGCAGCAGGGGCTTCTGATATTGCTTTTTCGGAAAATGGGTGCCACAATACGATTTATTTTTGCGTTTCTTTTTTCTTTACTTAAAACTTCAAATCCCGTTATCTTTCTTTGGAAGAAAATACCAGATTTTTAAATCCAATATTTATGCCAAAAAAACAATTATGGTAGCCTTCTATGTAGTTGAGAAACCGTAATCAAAACATGCTTCTCCCATAAAATTACAATTGTTTGAATTGTAGCAGTCTTCTTCCAAACGAGTCATATATTAATAAAAAAGGACTCTTAAAAAAAAAATGTCCTAGAGCCTATCAGCAACCTTTGTGTGTATCTTATCGTACGTGAGAACCAATTAAAATAAAAACATGTTAAACATTAGTTTAATGACCGTGTGCCTACCGTATATGCATTAAATAATTTTTTAAAATAATAATTTGCAATTAAACATTAATATCTAATCTTTCTCCACTTCATAAAAATGCAAATTCCACAAAACTTGGATATATATACAATATAAGATCTAGGATAATGCTTTGTACTTCAAATTATGTGGATCAACAAAGGAATGGTTATGACCATAAAAAAATTAGTATAAAACTTGGTGCTACTTATTTCAAAAGAGAGGTTCTTAAATTCAAACCCGAATTACTTACTTATAAATTATTTGTGGATATCACATAAATTTGATTTATGTCGCTTCCAATATACAGCTGTGAAACGACTGGAAAGAATAACTTTTCCAGAAAAACTGTTACCTAAAAACAACCATTACTATTGTCTGGATTGGTCACAAGGGGGATTTCTTGGACTGCATAACAGCTGCTGTTGAACTGGTACTTAGACGATTTACAAAGTTGCAAGTTTTTACCGGTTATTTACAAAGAATAGCTGAAATAGTTCATTTTGTTACTCATTGAAGCCGATAGTTTATTAATCAAGCTCCTTGGATCTCCATCCATTAGCCATAACAACGTATTTCATTTCCTGCTATTATTGATAAGACACTGGAAACGGAAAAACTAAGATAAGTTGCAATTTTTCTTAAATGTAGTTTTCTCAAGGCCTCAAATGGAGACATTGTAGATAAGAAAAGCTAAATTGCATGTAGGAGCTACGACTGGAATACCAGCATAGTACCTTAGATTGAAAAAATCAGGTACCATCCTATTCTAAAATTGTAATAAATCATAAGATTATAGAAAAGCGGGGGGTAGATCACGGTGGTCATGACACTCCCACCAAAATATTTTGGCTTTTCAATTTTTTTATATTTTTAAGCGAATAATGCAATTAGGTAGTTACTATGCCCTAAACATCAAATTTTTGGTTGTTTAAATCGCAGTCGTTCATAATACATGGTAATAATCTCATTAAAAGACGGTACTGCCAGTCACGTCATCATGAGATGACCGCTCAAATTTCGTGCTGAATCCGCCCCTGGTGACAACGATTAAAGTAGGTGAAGATGATGCCAATGCTTAGAAGAGGAAGAAATGTCTTTAAACAAAAGATGTGCTAGTCATTCCGCCTTAATGTATCATTACCAGTTTGCATGATAAAATCAAAATGAATGTAGATTACATCCTGGATGATACGGTCTAGAGTTGCGAATTAGTACAAAAAAGTAAACATGTTTGATAAATGAAGAATAAATATATATTTAATATAGAAAAAAACGGCCTCAAATAGTCTCAAAATTACATATATATATTTTCATATATATACAAGCCAAATTTTCGCCCCTTCGGGCATCATCAGGGCTGTAAAATTATGTATAAAGGTACAATTACATATATTTAATGTTAATTAATATAACATTACATATTATTAACATATAGTTAATGTTAATAATTATTAATATGTTTAACATATATTGCTATGGAGTGGAAATATATTAAGTTTTATTCGAGAAAAACATTTGGCATATTGCTCAAAAGATTTACATCATATCATTCACATTGTCCGATTGTCTTAAGAACTGTACAATGGATATTAGCTCAGGAAGAAAGTTTCGAAAACAAGTCCTTCGAACTTGACGGAACTGTGAGAAAAGTCCCTATTCGTACGCTTTGTGAAATGTGTTGGTTTAGATAGATCATGTGGTTTGGGAGTTTGATAAATTTTATATTATTGTTTATTTTATTATATTTAGTTTAAAGTTATGATAAGATGTGCGTTATTTCCTTTAACAATTGGGCGGGTCAACCTGGTGTTCTGGTTACCATTTTTATAGTCAAGTGTTTTTATGTGTAAAATGAACATCAGTTGGTCGCGGGTATGCCTTCAGGAGGCTCTAGGATTTTTAAAAGTGGTAAACAATCCTTGGTTATGCCGTCCCTCGGAAGGGACATAAAATAATGGACTCCATATCCTAATTATACCTGGATAGGCAATCCCACCCCAGCATCTTCGATTAATCATAGTTGCGTAAAGTGACATAATAATCGGGGTCTCCCATTATGTCGTTATTAGCATAGAAGTCACTGTCCCCAAGATTGCGAGTTCGTGGAGGAGGAAAGACGAGTTAATTCGTCCTTCGGAGGGTGCGTGAAATGAAGGCCCCGAGCCTGTATGCTGTCAGGTACTCATTACAGATTCCTATCTTAATCATATCTGGACAGGCAAAATTTAGGACTCCCTCTGTAGCATCGCGCTATTAGCCACAGTGGCAAAAAGTGATATTATACAATTAAACGGAATACGAATAAATAAACAATATTCTGCTGATATTTTGTCTTTATTTGCTCAAAATGAAATGAAACTAAAGTGAAGTTTTATTGTCGAAACAAAGGTGAAACAGACTAGCTCAAAAACTATAAACCGTGCGAACCTGAAATTGGGTGTTTAGTGTATGTATATGCCCGCGATGTGACAGCAAAAATGTCATCAAAATTGCTCAAAGGGAGGAGGTACTTTATTTAATAACTTTTTAAGTTTTTTCGATTTTCTCAAAAACGGCTCTAACGATTTTGATTAAACTGAGTATTTGATCTATTTACATGCCCGAGATATGACTGTAAAGATTTCATCAAAATTGATCAACCGGAGGGGGGACTTTACTTAATAAATTTTGTATCATTTTCACGTGTTTTTTTTTTATTTACTCAAAAACGGTTTTAACGATTTTGATCAAACTGGGTATTTGATGTATCTATATGCCAAAGATGCGATAGCCAACATTAAATCAAAATTTATCAACCGCAGGGGGGACTTTACTTAATAATTTTGTATCATTTTCACGTGTTTTTTTTATTTACTCAAAAAAAGCTTTAACGATTTTGATCAAACCGGGTATTTGATGTAAGTATATGCCAAAGATGTGATAGCCACTATTTCATAAAAATTGGTCAAACAGAGCGGGCACTTCATTTCATAATTATTTTCAATTTTTACCTTTTTTTCGATGATCTCAAAAACGGCTTTAACGATTTTTATCAAATTCTTCATGTTTAATGAAAATTAGGTGTTCTTTAATATCAGGTAAGATTTATCATTATTAAAATGTTCTGAGGGGGTTTAAATGGGTAAGGGGCCTTTTTTGTTTTCCTATAAAATACCTTTGTTTTTGATTATACGGAGAAATTAACTGTCTCTCGTTACGCCTAAAAATAAGATATGACTAGATATGAAATATGAAAAAAATCAAGTAAACATATAGAGGAGAAAAAAAGAAAAATATTCCGTCAACTCATAAAACACGTTGAGCCCAAGCATGCGGAGTACGCCTTTAATGACAGATCATTGTTCATAATTAAAGCCGTTCTATTCATTTAAGAAGTGGCAATTAACAAAACGCATTAATTTCTAATCTAACTAAGTTGGTAAGTGTAAGTTGTGTGTTGCGCGCACACACCAGATTTTTTAGTTTTTGTGTTTGATTATCGAAAGAAACATTCAAATAGTTATTACATTTATTTGTAATTTTTACTTTCACTTACCTATATATGAAATATATAGTAAGTGGAAGTATTGCGATCGTGAAAAATTTCGACTTCCGGTTTTCAACGGAAATACACGTTTTGGGGTCCCCTGAGTCGAAATAACCAAGTCCCGCGAAATGGTCTGTGTGTGTGTTAACAGATTAGCACGAGTCGAAATAACCAAGTCCCGCGAAATGGTCTGTGTGTGTGTGTGTGTTAACAGATTAGCTCAAAAACTATAAGCCGTACAAAACTGAAATTGGGTATTTGGTGTATGTATATGCCCGCGATGTGACACCAAAAATTTCATCGAAATTGATCAAACGGGGAGGGTACTTTATTTAAAGAATTTTGTCTAATTTTAAGGTTTTTCTCGATTTTCTCAAAAACGGCTCTAACGATTTTGATTAAACTCGGTATTTGGGGTTTGTATATGCCTGGGATGTGACAGTCCAAATTTCATCAAAATTTATCAAATGGAGGGGGCACTTTACTTAATGAATGTTGTCTCATTTTCTAGTGTTTTTTTTATTGATTAAAAAACGGCTTTAACGATTTTTTTGAAACTTGGTATATGATGTATGTATATTCCCGCGATGCGTCAGTCGAAATTTCATCAAAATAGGTTAAACGGAGGGGGCACTTTACTTAATAAATGTTATCTCATCATCTCCTGTTTTTTTTTATTTACTCAAAAAAGGCTGTAATTACTTTGATCAAACTCGATATTTAATGTATGTATATGCCCGCGATGTGACAGCCTAATTTTATTAACCGTATTATGATTATAAAAGCTTTTATGTATTAATAAAAACAATTATTTTACTTTAGATGGTAAAGAAAATACGTGATGCTTAATTGTTTTAAAGCATCGAGGGTGTGCAAAAATATTGTATAGGATAATAGTCTATAATTAATTATATTTTAGTCTAGAAAATTTTGTTCCATAATAAATTTCAGCAATGTAAAGCGATTTTAGAGGAACAGTAATCGTTCTCGATTTCCAGAAAGGCATAAGAGACCAGCTTTACAACGAGACGTAAATGCACCTATCGATTCACCTTCATGATTTATTTACAAAAAGCAACTCTTAATAAAAGAAAAGCAAGCAGTAAAAAAAACTCGATGAAATTAGGTCCCTTAAAAAAATATATAAGCAATAATGAATCGAAAAGTACTGAGAACTTCCAAATTTTGCTATACAGATACTCTATAATTTATGGAGATAAACAAATATAAGCATATAAATTTCGAAAGATGTGTGAATGGCGCACAGTGGGAAATATGCCGGATTTAGGTGGACAAAATTCTGAAATTAATCCATATTTAGCGTTTGGGGTCCCAGATTACGGATAAAATAATAAAAAAAAATTAATTAATTTTTTGACACATTTGGCGAACGAACAGTGGTCAAAGATCAAATTTATTTGCTAAAATCTAAAACTTTCCCACATTTAACGTTTGAAGTCCCAGAATATGGGAAAAATAATACAACAAATCCAATTATCGGCTCAGAGTGGAGTAAACCTGCTACTAGACATATTTTAAATCATTTAGGAAACTCTTTAAATCATAGATTGTACAACTTTTTTTTTTATTACTATTTTTAAATAATCAATGTACATTGAATAGAATTTAAATCAACTACAGAAATAAAATTAGGCTTAATTTATAATTAATTAATAAACTTAACCGGTAGATAAATATAAAACAAAATTATGAATATTAAACAACAAATTATCTTCTTCACTACATGATATGAATGATCCAGATTGAACTGATAAATCTGGCTCTTAAATGTCGTCATTTGGTTTCTCAAGATTTGACTTTTATGAGGATAATTGTTCGTTCGAAGTAGTGCACTTCAGTAAATATAGCACATCTGAATCTAACGGTATTTTTTTTACAGGTTTTTCCAGTGAAGCAACAATAGGGTCCAATGAACCTAATAGCATTTTCAACAAATCACAATTTGTCACTATTCATGATTTTTTTCTCGTATTCCGTTCCCTGAAAATTGGAAAATCTTTGTTTCTGGCTTCCTAAGCCTCTTCAGTCAATTGTCCGATTGGAACACATTGATTTTCAATAATCTGAATGCTCGAATGCTGAATGGTCGAAGATTTTATGAATCGTGGGAGTCACCCCGTACCAGGAATACAAATCTAAGTAGAGCCGTTTAGTTTCAGGCGTGTATTCGGTGAACTTTTTTAAATCGATTTCGTATCCTGATGAAAGACATTGGAGGATAACCCTGGATCGCTTTATGAGGGCTCCCTCTAAATCAGCTATAGAAGCAGTTATTTCCGAATTTTTGAAAAATCGTCTAGCCATGTTACCATCATTGTTGTTGATGAATCCTTTGTTTTGGTTGTTCTACATTAAGACATAACTGGACTTTTTGGATCTTTGCCTTATTCAAAGTAAATGCTTGTCGATCTTCCTCGGTTTTCAAAGTTTTTTTTCGTTCTTTCAAAGTTAGTCTATATGCAATGTTTAGGAAGATTTCAGAAGTCCGAATCCACCCATGTAAAGTAGCCAAACCAAAACTATAATTTTCTTCTGAGTGTAGTGGGAGTGAGCAACTCGGATCTTGAAATAATTTGTGGCTGCTTTGCATTCGACAAAGTGAGCAAAGCTTCTTCAGGGGAAAAACGTCGAATGTCTCTAGAGGTCGAATTTTTTGTAGAAGATGGGATCTGTTGAGAGGTAGGTGCACCTTTCACGACTTTGGAAGTACTACGCTTATCAGAAACATAAAGCGCGTGCTGTGCAACGAAAGTCAATTTTTCACAGCCTACCTTCAATAACTCGCTGACTTTTCTTTTTTTTTTCTCACTAGAATATTCGAAACATTTTTCAGGGCGTCCTGAGCGTTGGCAAGCAGGTTGGATAACTGAAATACTAAAATCCAATTCAAGTGAATCAAGCCAACTGGAGTATTTATTGAAAAAATCTTATAGTTTTCATTTGTCCGACCTTTCCGAAATTTTGTCGGAAAGACGGGGAAATTATAATTTTCAGAGGCTAATAATCTCTATATTGATTATTAATATGAGCTGAATTAAGAATAAATTTCATCAAGTGGTCTTGGCGTTTTTTTTTGGAAACAACCCAATCTTCAAAAAATTTCTTCCTCGTGATTCGGAGTGATTTATCTGAAAAAAAATTATGTATCACCCAAAACGCAAAAAACCGCAAAAATTCTTTGCAACATTTA
The DNA here is from genome assembly GCA_911387785.2 of Aelia acuminata. Lineage (NCBI taxonomy): Eukaryota > Metazoa > Arthropoda > Insecta > Hemiptera > Pentatomidae > Aelia > Aelia acuminata. The sequence continues at coordinate 101,329,957 of OU426981.1, forward strand.
AAAACTAGAAGGATTAATGTAACAAATCCTACAAAAAATTCCTTGGGGTAACTTGGGGGTTATATAGTTTTTCGTTGTCCAATAATGGCATAAATTTAAAAATTACAAAAATAACTCTACAGGTAGATTGGATTGTATATTCAATATCAAATGTAGAAATATACTGTCTTACCTGTCTCAGCAATGTCCATTATTAAATAAAAGCAAAAAGACTTTGCACTGCACACACCTTGAACATAATAAATTACGGTGGAATAATGATAATCCCACAGCCGGTTTTTGGCAATTGTGTAAAAAGGAATGATTCACTCATTCATTATATGTTTGTAAACACGCTATGGCGGGAAATATTAGTATTGAGCGTCTTACCAACTAATGATAAAAAGATCAAGCACTCAGAAATTCCAAAATTTCGACTTGACTTTTGTCCACCTAAATTGGTGATTTTGCCCACTGTGTGGCGTTTAAAAATTATCGAAACACGTCGATTTCTAATCTAAGTAAATTCGTAAGTGAAAGTTGTGTGTTGCGCGCATGGCACCAGATTTTTGATTATTTTTTGTGTTAGAGTTAAATGTTCCTTATAGGCTGGTGTCCCATAGGATTAATGACCAAGCGGTTTCTGAAATTCGAATATTTTTTTACTGGGCATGATTCTTCTTCTCTATTTACTGGTGACATACTTCGTCTTTTAGAAGCCTACAGCTGCTCATTTTGATTAAATATCCAATAATATCGCTAAAGCGAAAATTTTTAACAAACGACCTTTTGTAGTATCAACGGCGAAATGCTTTTAATCAAACAACCGGTTACGCAAGTTTTCATCGCCATTTATACATTAACAAGATACAGACTCACAAGTTAACCACAGTATACTATGTATTATAGTTTACCCCAGTATACTACAAGTGTAAGATTTAACATAAAAACCAATTAGCCGAAAAAAAATCAGATTCTCGACTTTGCCAGTGTGTCGACGATATAATTAAACAACAGACGAATAAATAAACAATATTCAGCTGTTATTCTTTGTTTGCTAAACTTATTTTTTTAAGCAACTATTTAAAAAAAGCTGTTTACAAAAATATTATTTTTAAAAATTAATTTTAACTGCCTACCGCAGCATCTCGATCCAAAAGATTTTCAAACATAATGGCAACCATCTAATAAATATTTTAATAAATAATAATTGGATATTATTTTAAAAAATCTGGTGCGATGCGCGCAATACACAACTTTCACTTACCAACATTAGAAATTGATAATTAACTAATTTTTTTATTATTAATTAAAAGTTTTTACTTGCCATATTCAGCAATGTAAGCATAATACTCCAAGTCGTCTGATTTTATAATTCTCTATGAAGTTGTTGAAAACTTCATTTAGTTATCATGAAACAAATGATTTCCATTAAATGAACAGAACGGCATTAATTATAAACAATGGTCTGTCATTAAAGGCGTACTGCGCATGCGTGGGCTCAACGTGTTTTATGAGTTGACGGAATATCTTTCTCCTGTGTATGTTTATTTGATTTTTTTCATATTTAGCCATTTCTTATTTTTAGGCGAAACGAGAGACAGATAATTTCTCCATATAAACAAAAACAAAGGTACTTTATAGGAAAACAAAAAAGGTCCCTCCCCCATTTAAACCCCTCAGAACATTTTAATAAAGATGAAGCTTACCTGATATTAAAGAAGACTTGATTTTCATTAAACATGATGAATTTGATGAACATCTTTAAAGCCATTTTTTGAGAAAATCGAAAAAAACGTAAACATTGGAAAAAAAATTATGAAATAATCCAAATAAATAAAATGCCCTCTCCGTTTGATCAATTTTTGCTTTCACATCGCGGAAATATACCTACATCAAATACCCAGTTTTATCAAAGTCGTTGTATGTAATTATAATATCTTAAGTTGTTCTCATAATTTCATTATAATAACTGAATTTAATCAGTTGTATGAGAATCAAGGCATGTCCAAAAAAATAATTTCTATGACCCATACTTCAAAAAATTATATTTCTGATTCTATATTCTGATAAAGCTGGCCTTCCCAACCTGAGTTGCTTGGTGGCTGTACAGGAAAAATAATCAATAATGGCGGAAATAAAAAATCTTAAATTATCAATGAAACTTTCCAATAAAAATAGTATTATTATATTAAATACATTAATAAAATTATCATTTGTATAAAATTATTACCGTTTATTAGGATGGAATTAGTTACAGAGCTTATATATTAAAAAAAAAAATGTTCTGAAACAGAGTAATGCAGCTGTAGACTTGGAGCAGAGGCGGATTTAGCAGCAAATTTGGGGGGAGGGGTCACGACCCCCCCTGTCTCATAGTCACGTGGCTGACAGCACCACTTTTGCATGAGATTGTTACCTTGTATTAAGGACTGCGATCTAAACAACCAAAAGCTTTATGTTTAGGGCATAGTAACTACCTAATTGCATTATTCGTTTGAAAATACAAAAAAAAATGAAATATGCAAAATATTTCAGGGGATCATGACCCCTATGACCCCCCTGGATCCGCCCATAATTTAGGGGGCATATCGCATCTTTTGACCGTCATCGTTTAAGCGTGATGTACTACCAAGTCCTACGCGAACCAAAAAATGGTGGAAACGCTGTGAGGGATATGTGTCGGGGAAAAAAATTGATGTAAAGGAAAACTCTCAGTGAAAAATTACGATTTCTTTTTTTTTTTTTTTCATTGTTTTTTTTAAATTTGAATCTATGGAGTTGTAGGGTTTATCAAGCGACTGATTCAATTACAATACGAAACAAATAAGACTAATCAAGCTTTTAGCGAATCAAAAATGATTTCAACACATTTCCACCAGATTGATGAAAATTTAAAAACAAAATTAACTTATAGTATACCAATAATAAATAAAATTTCGGTCGCTAATTATTTCGTAAACCTAAGTAATTAATATTCATCATGGCCTATCCCAATGTATATACAAGGTACGATGTTATCAAGTTGGGAATTTTTTTCTTATTCCCATCATTGTACTTTCTGTTGCAAACTCGTTTCTTTCGTTTTAATGCTTCACTCTCTAATGCTGACATCTCTTTCACTAATTTCAATCGTTTTTAAGTTATTTTATTTTATTAGCAAACAATTTTATATCCGCACACAAATATGTCATCCATGCGGAAATCCAAAAAAAAATCAAAAGCTAACGAGCGTTAAAATATTCAAGAATGAAAGTGGAAAGTCTTTCACTTGGAAGCAACTAGAGCATCAAGCGGACAAAGCTCACTGTTGAAATGAAATTCCTTGAAAGAGGTTCAACAAAATCGGAGGAAAGTCGGCAACAATGAAAACACATATGGTTTTGGTCAGGTAATTTTTTTTTTTTTTTTTTTTTTTTTTTTTTTTTTTTTTTTTTTACCGATCTAAGAGCAAAAAGAAATGCATTTCTAGCAGTCCATGCCGGAAATGACGCAATATTTAGTTTAAATAAAATTGAGCACTTGATGGAAAAATAAACAAAAATTGTTTTTGTTTTATTGATTCAAAATAGAAGTTATTTCTAATTCATTTTTTCTGAATGAGGGTTTGAAAGTTTTAATTACTGTACACTGTCAGTGAATCTGAAATTAAATAGGCTTTCAGGCAATGGTCTTAAAAGGCATTTTTAGGGATCCATTAAGGAGGCATTCTTTGGAGCTAAAAAACTAATGATTTCCTAGCATCAAATAAATTATTTATTGATTAGTAATTATTTTACTTTTAATTATAATAACTTGTTTTTATTGGTAGATATATAGTACTTTAAGATCTACAAGAGCATTTCATTCGATACATTTTTTTTCTTTGGTAATCATTTTAGGGTAAACATAATCCAGAGAATTTGACTAACTACTAAATTAATTCTAAAAATTCGTGTCCCACTCAAAACTCATCATAATATATTTACATTATATCAATGAAATTAATTTTCCTTTTCTTGAGATACATAAGTAAGTATATGCAGATATCCAAAAGTAGGAAACTATAAATGATTTATTAGTTATTGATTATATTACTTTTACCTGTACTGATACTGTACCAGTGAGACATTCGGTTCAACTTTGGCAATGTTATCCTAGGAATCATCTGTCAAATGATTCCAGTCAATTTTACCATAATTCTTGATACCATTGGTCTTGATTGTTATATTTTATGTTTAAATTTTTTAGACAGAGAAAACAGTGCCGTTATGGGATTCGGCATCCTATCATTGGTGTTCCTTGTGTCCGGAGCAACCGCAATTACGAACTATCAGGGCATCCACTTGTCAGGTATTTGTCAAAATCCATTGTAAATATCGTTGCTTTGGTGTGCATATTAGTACAATATAGTCAATGTAGCATGGTTCATTATAAGTTATTTTGGCAAGGGTGTTATATCGTTTGGCCTTATTGGGTGTTATTTCCTTTACCCTTTGTCGTTTAAAGAACTATACAGGTAAAATAAGAGAATTTTTCGGAGTACAATTAAGTCGTTTTAAGGGAACTAACTTTTGTGTGGTGTTAATGGATATTGTTAACGATGGATAAACTTAATTTTATTTAGCTCTAGTTCTATTCAAGGATCCTCTTAAAAAGTGAATAGAGGAAGGACATTTTAATAAGACTTTTTGTCGAGTTAAAAAAAATTACAAAAAAGGATCAACAACGCTGAAATGCGCCATGAAGCGGTCGGTTCTGGCCTTCAGATCGGCGCTGACAGAATTCAGGAAGTAGATCTTCGTGTTCCTGAGCAACAGTAAACAAGGAAGTTGAACCTATCATGGATAGGATTACTTTGTTTTAGTAGTACATATTGACTTTTATTTATTTTTTATAAATGTCATTTATTGATAATTCAATTATTACAAACAGGTAAAAGGATAGGAATAACAGGTATATATATATTGTTTTTTATTTTTTATATTGTAATACCAATTTATATATAACCGAATTTATAACGTATTAGTTTTTCCTTGAGATTTTTGTTGGCTTATCGTACTGTTATTATCTAAGGCTATTAATATTGTAATAGTCTTACTATAGTTATATGTAAATTTGAATTAATATCTAAATTATCATATAACAGATAATGAAGAATGTTAAAAAGGCAAAAGGGGAATAAAAAAATATATGTTCTGTATATAATTTAATTTATTATATGAATTTATATATTGAATTATGTCTATACTATCATACTACTTAACAAACAGTAGTCTAAAATTGACAAAACATGCATATAACTGGGCAGCATTTCTTATAGTAAGGAGTTTCCTTGTTTTTAATTGCTGAATTCCATCCTTTAGAAGATTGATTTTATATTTAGGGTATAGGGTATCTAATTCTTGAAATAAAATTACAGTACAGACATAAGGAATGAACAGGGATGAGCTAGCGAAGGAATTAATTTAAAATATAACATAACAAAACTTATGCATCACAATTAAATGTTATTAAAATGCAAAAATATTAGATTCTTTAGACCAAATCTTTAATTATATATATATATATATATATATATATACTAAAATAATACATGTATATATATTTTTAATTTTGTATAATTTTTTAAACATTGAAATAAAAAATTATATGCTTTAAATAAAAATTAAGACGTTTTATCTGGGTTTTTTCTCATCTAGCTCTTAAATATATATTTCTGACAGCGGGGAATCATAAGAGAATATTGAAGGAAGTTATTAATCGGGAGTATTCAGAAGAATTTAAGTTTATGATAGAAATATGAAGTTCGTACCCAGTTTAAAAGGAAGTAAATAGTTTCATGTTTCCCATCATAAGAGTTCACTTCTCAACACAGACACACGTGGTCACGGTCGACGGTGGAGGCTCCCTCTAACATCGATTGTGCACAGTCGATAGGGACGAGAATGCCTGGACAGGTCAGGGCACGGTCGGGTCTGGATCGACTTAGACCGTGGCGCTCGAGCGGACCGAACCGAAAGCTGCCAGTCAGGGTCCAGCCAGGCACAGCTCACGCTTCGGTCAAGATGGACGACCAGTTGTTGATTGAGTCAGTGAAGGAGAAGTGTGAACTCTACGATCTGACTCACCCCAGATATTGCGACATTGCTCACAAGACCAAACTGTGGAAAGAAATCGGACGGAAGCTTCATTATGGTAAGTAAATTACAATAGAATAATGATAAGTGGAAATAAAATTATGGAATTTAATCAGTTAATAAGCTCATTTTTCTTTTGACGTTTATTATCTCATCCCGTAAATATTTTTGTATTTAAACATATTTACTTCAAAATTTAATATTCGAGGTTAATGTTTCTGCATGCAATTCTACACTATAAATAGCAATGATATACTAATGCGATTAAAATGAAAATAATCATATAATTATTTTTTATTCTTAACTATGATGATGACTGCATTTAAAATTTTTAACGATTACGAAATAAACGTATTAATAAATTTTAAATTCTAGTCAAATCGTAAGGTTGATTTTCAGAGCTTTGAATTAATTCCAATTTTGCCAGTTTTTTTAATATTATTCATTGTGATTTAGTTTGCGAGTTCTTATTCATTGCAAATCTCTTCTGGCTTTAAATATTTTAATCAATCATGAACAAATGTTTAAAAATCGAAGTTTTGATTTTACATATAAATTATTTTTCCCCATTGTTTTAAAATACATATTAACAAATGTTCCACTGATGTAATTATTAAGATAATACTAAAGCAATAGATTTTATTCAATGTGGTGAATAGTGTAAAAATGAATAAATATTGCATCATTAATGATGATATAATTGGTTCGTTATTTTTATAAGGAAATATTTATTTGTTTCAGATGCCAAAAAATGCAAACAGCGTTGGGAGTCTCTTCGCTCTCAGTTCAGAAAACATGTGCGAAACCAAAAAACAAAATATCGTGATTCAGGTGGTATGCATACGAAATGGAGATACGGCGAAAACCTGCAATTTCTCATTCCTTACATGAAGGAACGGACGAGAGCTTCAGGCGACGGATCAGATGACAATGAAGAAGAGGCTGAGGTTTCACAGGAATCGAACGAACCGATACCTCAGGTCAAACTGGAACCTGAACCGCTGGCAGGAGAACCTTCATCCATAAAACAAGAACCTGAGGTTCGTAAAACCCTACAATATCAGGAAATGGGTAAAATGAAATTACCTAAACAGTCTGTCAGCTGTGTCGCAATGAAGAGCGCTTCAAGTAAAAAAAAGAGAAAAGTCGAAGAAACAGACGAGTACGATCTCTTCTTAGATGCAATGAAGAAGACGATCAAAAAGTTTTCGGCTGCAGACAAGTTGCTGGTGAAGAGACAGATATTCGACATAGTGGCAGAGGTGGAGGAGAAGTACGTTGACGGCCGCCAGCCAGGCTTGGAGCCCCAGTACCACGAAATGTACCCGTACCTAGCTAGGACCCAGTTCGGGCATCACGTCTTCGACCCATCGGCGTCCCCACCTTACCAAGACACCAGCGAGTCTCAGCCTTCTTCCCCTGCGAGTGCTCGATCTGCCGGAGATTTGATCCAAAATGCACAATAGGATATTTTTTCTTCTCTGTTAATACATGTTTTATTCACCATATTTTTCAATGTTGAATTATTTCAACGGTGTTTTTATATTATAAAAAAATATAAGTTTTATATACATATAATATTAGAAATATAAATGTATATTGATAAATATAGGTAAAACAAACTACGCTAATATTTATTTATTATTTAGATATTCCTCATTTTATAAACACTTTCTTTGTTTTTACCTGAGCTCAATTTGTTCATTTTTTGCATTTATTGTATTTATGTATCATAGACATATTATTGGCAATCGTAAAAAAATCGAATCCAGAGCTGACTTTGATTTTCTGGCACCTTAATAGAAAATATTTCTGTATTCCAAAAATTGTCTCCCATTTTCCACTCGTCCATGCTAAAATCAAATTGAGGGCACCCTGCAATGATCGTCATATCATACAATAGTTACCATATATGTGGGTGTTAATTAACATAAATCTTTATAAAAAAATTTGTAAATGAGTAATACCATAATGAAATTTTGCCACAATTAGATATTTTACAATATCAATATTCCCCGCGGTAGAAGGCCGGAATCTATATAGTTTATCTAGGACAGACGAATACCTAAAAAAGAAAAAATATTAAGTATAGAAATAAGGAAAAACTATATTTATTGGATTTTTGAAGTTGAATAATACCAAACTACCATATTCACGAATGTTTATGTTCTAATACAAAAATAATATGTTCACTTCAGAAAATCTATTGGTGAGTGCTTATGTTTTAATAAAACAAACTTATACTATTACATATATGAACAGCACGGTATAAAAAGAGTTCATAAAATAAAATAATCGTTGGCAAAAGATTCCTTTTGTGGCACGGTTTTCCTTATGGCGCAGACCATGCTTGAAAATATTTACTTCAGTTGCCGCAAAGCCTTTAGAGACAGTAGGTTTCCGAAATCAGTGTGTATACAAGATACCCCTCAACATTTGATAACATTCATGAGCAATAATATCATTGTTAAGTTTCTGGATAGATGATTTGATGCCTGAGCACATAAGAACGAGGAGCAAGGGTAGTGACAAAGTACCTACCTAATTTTATAGCTTTAATTATTACTATTCAATGAGTTTTATCAATATACTGAACAAGTTTTTATTGTTGCATAAGTATTCTTCATCCTAAGGAAGATATAATGTGAAAGATTTGTCTTGCAGAGGACGGGGACTGCTCGCCCCGGCTGGAGGCGGCCCTGGAGTCGAGGTCCTCGGGGAGCGGGGCCCTGGAGCTGGCGGGGTTCGCCCTCCACTCCCAGCTGCGCTCCGCCCCTTTGGACATGTACGTCACCGATATGCGGGTCAAAGCCGCCGACAGGCTGCCGAGGGTCGAGAAGTGCAGGTTCGACAGGGGGACCTTAGCCCTCCAAGCTAAGTAAGTATCGTAAGATTATATGCTACAACCATCTGTTCGTCCAAATTATGTTTTTATTCAGGCTTTGAGCGGTCAACTCCATTCCGGAGACAGAACACAAAACACGCTCTCTTGTTCTGAAGAATATGTATTATAAGATTGCTATATTTGTTGTTCTTGAATGCGTGCCCTAGGACAATGAAATTCTTTGCTTCGCAGTAATATATTATAAATATAATTTTTTTTGTTTTTTCCCATAAAATTGTATTTTTTCTCTCATCAAGTTTATTATCAGATCCTTTCTTAGTTTGTCTCATATTCATTCATTATTACTCACAATGAGTGTCAAATTATTTCAAATAAAACAAAAAGAAGGTATTTCAAAGTCAACTATTTCATGATATAAAGGGGTGTTTAGAAAGATGAGCTTTCGTGCATTATGTCTATTGTTGAAAATTGCCATGAGATGACTATTTTAAATAAGACCTTTTTTGGCAATGACATCAGCTAATTATTAATTAAGCTTAATTATATTTTATTTGAATAATGGATTGTTAACAATAAGAAAATAGGATTAAAAGTTAATGAATCGTAACAATGAGAGAGGCCTGATTAAACAAACGATTACAACTCAAGCGGAAGTTGCGAATACAGTTACATGACAAAAATCATTGTCGGATCCAGGAGCTGGGGCGGAAAGTTGGGGGATCACGACCCCCCTTGTCTCATAATCACGTGGCTATTACACTATTACCTTGTATTAAGGTCAACCATCTAAACAACCAAAATTGTTATTTTTAGGGCAGAGTGACTTCCTTATTGCATTATTCGTTTAAAAATACGAAAACATTGAAAATAGCCAAAATATTTGAGGGCGTCATGGCCCCTGTTCGCCACCCCAGATCCGCCCGTGTCCAAGGCGAGTAATGTTGGGCTGCAGCCTCCCTTTAGTCATTTTTTTATCATATAAAGATCTTAACTTGACTGCGGGGCTGCAACCCCCCTTTTACAACGGATGGATCTCCCATTGTGTGAGTCACTTCACTTAGTTTCATAGATACTTTAGGACAGTTAAATTCAAATTATACTTTTTAGTTAGTAGGATTTGGGTGTCGAACCCTTAAATTTAGTTAAATGTAGAAGCTCACTCCTTTCAACGTCACATTTCAAAAGACATGTTTCAGGATAGATAATGTAAAGTTTAAAAGAAGAACAAAATATGCTCAAAGTAGATATTAGTCCTCCAATTTAACTTTTTACTAAGCAGCAGATCGTTTAAGATAATGATGGCTTTTTTCTGTTTAAAAAAGAACAAAATTGAAAATGTTTAAATTTTAAACAGTCTCTTTTGAATATTGATTTTCTTGTTCTTAAAAATTTCAAAATGCGGCTTGGAGGGAGTTAATATTTTAAGGTCTTGGGAGTTTATACTGCAACTCTTTCAGCGAATTCAGAAAGGTTATAACTAAAAATAGCCATTGTTTGAGATAAGATGTAACTGAAAGGGGTATGCAACATGTTCAAGCTTATATAAGCTCTTAATTCCATTTTCTTTTCTTTAGTGGTGCACTGATTTCCACTTCTTTCCTGGCTTTGATAGGTTTACAGCATTTCGGAGAAGAATGCACAATAATGCTCCCCAATAACTAGGACAGTGGATCTTCCTCCCAAAAAATAAAATAACAGTTATATACAATTATGTATCTTATTTGTTACAAATTTTTTAATACAGTAGTATTTATGAATATGAATTGAATGAAGTTCCTATCCTTTTTTCAAATAAACAAGTTGGCTGCTTTAATGCTTTGTTTTATAAGGACTAACACCACAGCATCATTTTTATTTTTTTTGAACCGCCGTTGTATAGGGATGATTAATGACAAGCAATATCTTTATTAAACTCAACCATGAATTTGAGGTATTGCGTCTATTGTCTCATAAGAACTTCAAATTGAAGTATTGTAGGAATCCTTAATTGTTTTATAGGTTGGGCTTCAAAGAGATGATAGTATCCGGTAAGGTGGAACTGGTTGGAGATGGACATGAAGGTAAATGCAACATGACCCTTCGGATGAGGAGGCCTGGTCTTGGGGTGACTGTTTTACCACACCGGCCAGGACCTGCAAGATTGGGTCTGTCGAGACTTAGTACAGCTGCCACTTTTGTTGAGCCACAGTTCATCAGTGTCCATGCTTATGGCTGTAAGAGGTGGGTGATGTGCAAATTTCACTGAGGATAGATGCTAGTTTTACTTGAAAAGCATAGTAGGAACATAAAGCAATATCGAAGCCGTAAGCTCAAATTTTAAAATGCAATATGGATCTACATTCACGATTTGAGAACTTATAATATTTATAGCAATAGTTAAATTATTAAGTTATAACGCATTGATCTTCCAAATTCTATATTTCAGGTACTAAAATGATAATTTATGAAGAGCGAAACAATATTATTATATTAACTCATGTTATAACTTAGTTAGGTACTAAGCACAATGATAATGCTTAATTGATAGGAATAAATTAAGCAAAATATTTTTGCCTCAGGTCACATCAATGTTTAAGATATTTTATTTCAAACATAATTTTAGGGAACCATAGTTCTCCCCTCCTTAGGATCTTAAATTTAATAAAAATAAATAGTTTAATTATCTCCAAATTTTCTTTTTAATATTTTATAGCTTATTAGAAACGGTGAACCAGTCAATTGTAGTTATAATTGATGACAATGATCACAATTCAAATTTACTTGCAAAATAATAAACCACAGTAATGGTCAATTCCACATTATGTGGACAAAAATAGAAATCCTATGTAAAATGTTTTTATCATATTCAAGCCTCATATTTAAATAAGTCTAGTTCTTCATCATATTAGTTCTAATTTTGTATAGTTTATATATATCATAGAAAAGAAAATAGTTACTAATTACAAATTAATTAATGATAATGAAGATCATTATGTTGATATTGTATTATATTTTTAAGCTCTGAGAAAGGTAGGGGCGAAGAAGAAGAAAAAGAAGATGTGACAGAGGAGATGGAGGATGTTTTTATGAAAGGAGTGAGATCTCTAATAACAAGGTAATTTTCATGACTTTTTTTTTTATAACGTCCGCTTTATGCCACAAGGGCTAATCGGGACGGGTTATCTATGGGTAACCAAGCTCTTCTAATCCATGGCAAGCTGCTGAGTCTGTTCAGTGAGGCCATCACCGAACAGAATCGAGTGGGCTTGGGCGGGATTCGAACCCGCACCGCCAGCGTGGGAGTCGGAGACCCTATCCCCTCAGCCATGTCGTGACCCTTTCATGATCTTTAAAGTTTATTTCCTTTCGTCTGATTATCCTTAGTGGCGTAAAGTTTTTTCCAAAATAATTTATTTTGAATGGTTTGAACATTCAAATTAAATATAATTTATAAAATTAAGATATTGTATCCTAAATTAGCTAATTTGTTTAGTAAGTCAACATAAGTTGAAAGAAACAAATAATGCACAGTAATATGATCTTAAAAAAAAACATCTTTTTAAAAGAGAAGGGTCAAACATAAGGGTTGAAGCAAGATTTTTATTCGACAGATAGATAAGATTTCTTTTTTCTTGATAATAAAAAATAAATCTTGTTTCAGATATATGGAGGCAAGGCTTGAACCCGCTTTAAAAGACAGTCTTATGCTTAGCCTTGGATATACTCTCAGCTATGGAAGATAGTTATATCTTATTTGGCTTTACCTTCATTTTTTCTTTTGTAATTTATATTTGAATGAATGAGTGATGGCGACATTTGTGGGTTATTTAAATATGTTGTGCGATGAGGCATGTGTGAAATGTTTTATTGTAGAAAATTGTGTATAATACAATTGTAAAAACAGTTTTAAGTTTTTTTAAACTTTATATTTAATTATAAAAATTGCAGTGTCTAGTAAATGTTCTTTTAAATATATAGTAATATAAATGTTTTATTTCTTTTTTAAAAATTCCACTAGAGTAACAATGAATCTATCCATATCTTTACTAGATTTTCTTTATCAGTAAGATAAAGAGGTAGTGAAATTATCAAGCTCAGTCCCACAGCAAGCAAAGATGGTTAGTTTTCTGCTTTCAGAGGCCAAACATTCAAGAAGTTTACAACAAGCAATTTCCAAGTTTGGTTTAATATTGTATATAAATATTGTTATAGTATTGAATATTACTATAAGTCAACGACCTAAGTACAACAAAATATGGCCTAAGATAAATACAAATATTAGAAAATCTTAAGATCCAAAATGAACTCTGTATTGCTACATTTAGCTATGATAACAAATAAAAACACCTTCTTAGAGCAATAAGTAAAAAATAAGCTTTTAACCAATCACAATCATTGGTTGTATATTACAAATTAAAAACTAGCTCCTTCAGAGGGCTGGTAAACAAATATTTACAATTAATGATTTTTATTGACATAAACATTTACAAACAAGTAAAAAATTACTTATTAAAATATTACAAACTTTATGTACAATATTTTATCCCAGTATGAAATTGGCTACAATAAATATAATTGGCTTAGTTCACTTGTTGGTTATTCATATCTTGATGTCCTGGCATTTGTTGTCTTTGGACAGTACGAGTTTGAATACGATGTTTATTTTTCTCCAGTTCATTTAGCCTACTCCGTACATGCTCTAATCTGTGCCATGCCATTTGTAATACTTTTTGAGAAGCGTAAATACTACCCTCATGAGGTTGGCCTAGATAAAACAGAAGATTTCATTTTTTTTGTAATTGACCATAGGATATATATATAAATAGAATAGGAGGTAATTTCCAGCATACAAATTATATGTAATTATATTTTTAAAAATTTTAATGATGATAGAAAGTTGTGATAGTTAATTTTAAAATTTAATTACTTAGATGGTAATTATTCAACAGAGACACATTTAAGAAGATTTAAAATATTAATATTGTAACGTAAAATCATTAAATAAAAACACAGGGTCTAAAATCCCAGACCTGTTGTTTGAACGAACTAGCAGTCGGAACAAACCGGCAGAGCACATGTATGGAACTAGATTTTTCAAGTTCAATCCAGAACCCTCCAGGTCGGTCCTTTTACGACTATATATTAGGAGCGAGTGAATAGACGAGTTAGTCTTAGTCTTAGTCTTGATTGTGAAGCTCAAGCCTTATAATTTGTCTGCTACCATATAAAGTTATAATTTTTGTACCCTGCAGGAATATTTATGTTGTTATAAATCGTTAGGCATTGACATTGTTATATTTTCGTTTAATAAATATTTGTTAACCCACAGAAGAGTTAAAATATAAAATTCTCAAAGGATTGTTAACATGTATTCATAAATTTACTTACTTATTTGGTTCGCCTCTACCCCAATGGACTCAAAAATTAAATTCTATAACTTGGCCTTCTTGGGGAACTCAGAAGTCTACGTTCTCATTATTCTCATGTATAATTTCTTAGAAGGTGTATTATCTTCTATTTCTAGTCCTGATATTATAATTTTTTTTATTACTAATGCCAATAATTTTGTTACACACGCCTTTTATTGGTGTATTGCTATTATTAGAGGATGAATTTTTCCATGATGACCTCTTGCTGTCTTTAATAATTCTATCCACGTTCCTGTCTCTTCTTTAAACTTTGTATCATATAGGGACAAAAATTGAAAAGCTGATCTTCATTGAAGAGTGCCTTTGTTAGCAACAACAATGGATTTTCTTTACTCCTCAATTTCTGTAAACTCAGTAAATGATGAAAGATATCGCTGCAGTTTCATTTTAATATTTGATCCATCATATGAATGTGAGATTTCTATTTTTCGTATGGAAACTCAACACCTGAAAGTGTTGAATCATCTGAGTCAGAAAATAATTCTATGCTATGGTTTGCAGCATTATCACTCAACTCTTTTATTTTTGGAATTAATTCACCACTATATTTGGTAATTTGTGTATAATGTCTGTTCATAAAGTTTTTAGTCCTGCAACAGTTTTTGTAAACTGGGTAACAAGTTGTTTAATATCAGTGTTCTTTTTAGTTTGGCCAGATCAAGAAATAGACATAATTTAGCAAAAACTGATAGATATCAAGGGACATTAGTGATTAGACTTTTGATGGGTTCTTGGATTTCCTTGGTTGTTTGCCTCAGTTTTACATTGGAAGTTTCGTTTTTTGTTTTTTTCAATGAATTGATTCCGTCTTTTCCCCAGGTTGCTCTAGTTATTTAATTTTTTTAATTGGGGATTTTATCGGTGGAATGGATGATATTGAATGCTGTTTTATCTTTTTATTTGTTGAATTAGATTTATTTTCTATAGTGGTTATTTTTTAAAGAATATTCTTAACAAATGTTTGTATCTCTAGTCCACAGCAGTGTTGAGGCCCATCCCCATTGCACCTGTTGTACAACTTTCCGCATGCCGAGCTCCACACACATGAAGACAGTTTGTATCAACATTAGTTTGCAACAAAGAAAGGAAGCGGTTACACAGTTTTCTTTATAATATGAATTACCATAATATGGTCATAATGTCTAAAAAAAATGAAAGAAATAATATGAGTACGGAAATACAAGTTTTGAGTTGTTTAAAGAAAGTACGTAAGTCAGGAAAAAGTTATATGTGTTTCCATCAAGGATTTTAAGGAAGTGATAAATTCAAAAAACTCAAATAAAGGTTCGGCAATAATTACCTTATGAGACTTTTCAGAAAGCATTGTCTAATTATCATTCAACTTCTGAGGATAAATTCTTATCAGGTAATAATTAATTTCCCTCCAAAACGAAACTATAACTAGATCATGCCTCCCTTACGAGAGTGATATAAGGGACCAAAAGTACTAAAAGTCTATTTCAGTTCTCATTAATGAATAACGTAAACATGTGATAGGCTGCCCTGTAATCAATAAACAACATCCAAGAAGTCTGCTGATATTTATTCATCTTTTCCGCGATCTGCCTCAGTGTAAAGATCTGATCAGTAGTAGACCTATTGGGTGGGGTGGGGAAACGAAGGAGTCTGATGCAGAGGAGCTGTGGAAAAAATTGTATATGCCCTATTAAGCAAACTAATTCCACGATAATCACTGCATTTTGTAGATTTTCCATTTTTGCTTGCATATCAGCACTATCAGGACCACCTCATTCCATTCTTTAGGTAAGGTCCTCCCATATTTGAGTTCCTATTGTTTCCTGGCTCCTTCCTGATGTCCTGCTTAAAACACCTCTGCAGGGAGTCCATCACAACTGGGACTTATTGCTTTTGAGTTTTCCCAATATATCTTTTATACCTCTACATCTGGAGGAATGGTTTTCAAGTTATCAGTATCCACTGGTGATAATACTTGGTTCTCAAGGAAGTTTTCAGGTTCTATGGTCATCTTTGATTAGATTTCCTCTGCTGGTACATTCCGTTTTGTCATTATTTTATTATTATTACTCTTTTTTAGAATTTACGGGATTCATTATTACATCTTGAGTTTTGACTCTCCTCAATTTGTCTCCTTAAGGCCTTTTCTTCTAGCTTCTAACCTCTTTTTTTGCAGGCATTCTGGCCTCTATATACTCATTGTAACTGAGATGGATCTTCCTGCTAGTCTATAAAAATCTTTTTTCATTCTCTTTACTGAGTGCCTGTTCACATTCTCCATCAAACCACTCATTATGAGGACATCTTGCCTTGTTGCTACACACTTCCTTTACTGCCTGTCAGTCTTACCTTAATAAGTTTCTACTTGCTTTCGGTTATTTCTGCAATTTCGGGGTTTGGCTTGCTCATAACTATCTTATGAAACTTTTCAAGAAATCTCTTCTTTCCTTTTTCTTTGTTCAGGCACTCTGTATTCCACTGTTCATTCAGGTGCAGTTGTTTCATCTCTGAAAACTTTATTCTTTCGTGGAGTTTTGCAATTATTAGGTTATGATCCGAGTATATATTGTATCTTCAATTTGTTCTCACATCTTTTACACAAATGAAATTCTTGTTGGATGTACCTTTTTATGAGACCATAGAGGTCATGACAACCATAGATTTTCTGGTCGCAAAGCTTACCATTTTAAGTCCATTGGCATTAGTTCTATCATGTAAGCTATGTGCTCCAATTTTTGACGATTTTCATATCATACCTCCTCTTCTGATGGAGCATGTACACAGATAATACTAATGTTTCTAAAGCAACCCCCGATGCAAAGTTTGGATAGCCTTCTGTTAATTGGTTGGAAATCAATATTCGCTGATATTATTCTGTAACATATCATGAATGCTACTCCAAATTCATGTTCACTCTCACTTCCACTGCACATCATTATAAAATCCTTTCCCTTTAAACAGCCTTTTCCAGTCCATCTCATCTCTTGTATGTCCAACAAATCTCTAGAGCCCTTCTTTAATACATCAGTGAGCTCCTTAAGAGCTCCAGCTCTATACAAAGACCGTACATTCCATGTTCTGAATTTGTAGGTCCATTTCAAAAGTCCATTCCGTTGCCGTGAATCAATCCTATGTTTGCCAGCCGGTTTCGTTGAGTATTCGTAACAACTTTGGTTTTTACCGAAACCATGGGGAGTCGGCCCGTGAATCAACCCTCCTCCTTTATCCAGCCTTGGGAATGGGGATCAAGTATAACTATTTCCATCAGCAAAGAACTAGTCCATTAAATAATCAAATCTAAACAATCAGCCATGAGGTTCAGAAAACTAGTCCTCTATATATGATCAAATTAAGAATACACTTAGTGATTAGATGTTTTAGGATTCCATTTTGAGAATGCTAAGAATGATTTACAAGACAGCTGCCATATTGAAATAATGATTCAGAACTAATACTTGAAGAACTTTTAGTAAATTTTTATTTAGTTTCTTCACTGATAGTAACCATGATTACTGAATACATTGCTTAAATATTAATGATAGCGAACGTGAATGACAGCAACTATATAGAACCATTGAATATATTTCTCACATTAACAGCTGAACATATACAAATTAATATAATGCTATTTCGGGTCACCTGTGGTATAGTGGTTAGCATGACAACCTACAATACTAAAAGTCGCAGGTTCTCGCCCCGTGGTGGCCCTAGGATTTTCTAAAGGAAGTAAAAAATCCTTAGCTATGCCCTCCCTCGGGTAGGACGTAAAATGGAGGTCCCGAGCCTGTATGATGTCAGGTACTCATTAAAGATCCCCATCCTAATTAAACCTGGATAGGCAATATTTAGGACTTCCACTGTAGCATCGTCCGATAAGCCTTAGTAATATAAAAGTGGACGTTAAACAAACAAATATAATGCTATTTACAGATTTTAAGTTTGAAACACTAATCTGAGCATTAATTTCATGCCAATATAATGTTAGTATTGATACGTCTACAAGTTTTGATTAATGTACAAACTTATAACATAGACTTATCATATATTTACAGAAATTTAATGAGCACATATTATTTAAAAAACCTAAAGAGATAAAAAGAAACTAAATAAGGTATTATTACTCCTATGCTACTTCTGGATTTGGCCAATATGGTGCCATTCAGTGTGACCCAAATGTCAACTAAAAAAACAATACAGTTAAGGAGTTATTTGTCTCTGCACAGCAAGTGTAGTTAATAGGTGTCTGGCTGATGTATACAAAAAGCTAATCAAGGCCCCTTTGACTGAAAAGGAGCAATGGAAGTACACTTGTATCACACTAACAATATCCGTCGATAGCAACACTCAGAAGTAACAAAGCAGTAGTGTTAAATAATCACAATAAAGTAAAAGAAATTTACCAGTTGATACTTGGGTTAAGTAGTTGATTTGTTCCGTTAGCTTTGACTCAACTTGCCCAAGAGTTTTTAAAAATAAATGTGTTTGACTTTCAGCTTGTTTTAGACTTGATTTTTCCTTGCTTAGCTCCATGAGTGCAGTGCCTTAATAAATAGACCATAAATAAAAGAATTGAGGTCAGAGATATATTTAAAAAGTTTGCATCTTAAAAAAAGATATATATATATATATATATATATATATATATATTATAGTTTAATACAATGGTTAATTCTAAAGTAATTAATATTCAAAGTAATCACACAAGTACCTGCACTATGCAAGCAAGTCACAATGTCTTTTTCAATTGTATCTAAAACTTGAATACGTTCCATAGGTGCTGTCATCCTATTTCTGTTTTAAGTCAATGCAGGTTAGAGGATGAAATTGAATAAAAATTTGATATCCTCACAAAGATATTTCTTTCAAAACTGTTCAGTAATAATGCATAAATATAATACAGAAGACAAAAAGTATAAATTAGTATGTAAACAACATCTTCAACACAATAAATTCGTTCAATAACGAGCCTCAATTTAGCAAATGTCAATTAAATTTCATACATCGAGCATAGAAGTATATTTGTTTCATTCATGTGCTGCCATCTAAAGGTGCCTTTACACTCTACGAACCTCAACCTCGAACAGGTTCTCCCTCGAACCAAGGTTACGGTACGGTAAGCCGTACCGGCGTAAAACGAACAGCCATTTATACTTAACGTGACGTTAAGCGAACCAATATGGCTGACGCACCCAACCCTAGTTTATGATGAAGAAAAAATCTCCATTATATATTAATAATGGAATTAATAATAATATATTTTATATTATCTGAAAAATAAAAAAATAGGAGACGAATTAAATCCGTAGAGTGTAAAGGCATCTTAACATAGTGCCTTTAAGTGTACCCCGATCTGAAATATTAAATACACATACAGATAAGAACAGCAAAAAAGTACAAGTTGAACTGAATAGGTTGGCTTAGTTTTAAGAACAGATGAAAATATATATATATATATATATATATATATATATATATATATATTTATGAGGAGAATATGTCAAGGGAAAGGATTCTAGTTTATTAAAATAAACTAAATATAAATTCTCGAATTTAATTTTTAATTCAATCCTGGAATAATTTTAATTTTTTCACCTGGTGGGACAGTTGCTCGCCTCACTAAGTACCGGTCCCGAAAAAGTTTTTAAGTCCCTGGGGGAGAATATATAATTGCGAGATAAAACGGGGAATAATGCAGGCTTTCTAAATAATCCAATAATAAGAAAAAACTGGCTTTATACTCGTATTTTACGAGCAGACCCGGCCACGCGTTGCTGTGGCCCGGTAGCTATGTCGAATTAATTATGTATATCCTAATCTTTTTCATACAGTCAAATAAAATTCACTGATAAAGAAAAGAAACATTTCAGCTAATCTAAAAACCAACGGAATTTAAAATAGAACTTTACGCCAAATATTAAATTATTTGGTAAAGAATTTAGAAGGGTTATAGTTTTTGTTTTTTACATCTAATAATTGCCTATAGTAAGTATTGATGATCCATTCATTTAGCACTTACTGGATTATTTCACCCGAGGCGTGATTAAATATAAGTAACACACATGTAAAAGGAACTAATAAAGAATATAATTAGAACAAGGTTTAGTACAATAACAATAGAAAGTTAGCAAAATTGTACTAAATTACTACTACTTGTTGCGACCCACTTGTTGAGTCAAAGCCTGCTCTAGCAGAGATCGCCAGTTATCTCTATTCTGTGCTGCCGCCCTCCAATTTCTGACACCAAGCAGAGCTCTATTATCAGCAGCCACGCAGTCTTCCCAGCGAAGCCTCGGTCGTCCAAACCGTCTCGTGCCACATACTCGTTCCGATAGAATCTTGGAAGGTATTTCATTCGGGTCCATTCTCGCAACATGGCCAGCCCATCGAAGTCTTGATGTCCTTACAAAAGTCACTACATCCACTTCTTTGTACTCCTCACTCAGCTCAGCATTAGTCCTTCTTCTCCAACTTCCTTGCTCATATTTACCACCGTATATTCGACGAAGTACTTTTCTTTCGAATCTGAGGAGGGCTAGTTCTTGTGCCTTTGTCGTAGTCCAACATTCTGAGCCGTAAGAAAGAACAGGTCGGATGATATTCTTACTTTTGAGGCCTTGGATAATGCACGGCTTCTTAAATGTTTTTGTAAAGAGAAATATGTACGATTCGCTGATAGAATTCGTCTATGGATTTCTTCTTCTACACTATTCTCTTGATTTACCTGTGATCCTAAATATATGAAGGACTTCACTTTTTGGAATTTATAACGTCCTATTGAGACATGACTTTCATCATCTCCACCGGAAGGTATTGTGCACATGTACTTAGTTTTATCAGCATTTATTTTAAGGCCCAAGCTTGCCGCAGATTCCTCCAATGACTGAAAATCTTCAACTACTGCGTTCAGAGTCCTTCCTGCGATGTCCAAATCATCAGCAAATCCTAAAAGCTGGACTGTTCTGTTAAGAAGCGTTCCTGTTACCTGGATTCTAGCCTTTCTAATTGCTTTTTCGAGGACAAAATTGAACACCAGACAGCCCAGCCCATCACCCTGTCTCACAACTGTTCCCGTTGTAAATCCTCTAGACATCCTTCCATTCACCTTAGCATAGCAAATATTGTCCTCCATTGTCATTTTTATCAAACGAATTAATTTGGTAGGGACGTTCATTTCCAACATTGCCTCTTCTCTGTTCACTGAATCATAGGCTTGGTGAAAATCAATGAACAGGTGGTGGGTATGTATCTGATACTCCCTTGTCTTCTCCAACAGGATTCGCAGAGTAAACATCTGGTCCGTTTTTGATCTCCCCTTTCGGTATCTAGATTGGTATTTCCCAATTTCTCGCTCAGCGAATGGCCATAACCTATCAAACAGGACGATTGCGAGAATTTTATATGCAGTTGGAAGAAGAGAGATTCCTCTATAGTTATCACATAAGAATATATCCCCTTTCTTATGGATAGGGCATATTATTGCCTTCTTCCATTCAGCTGGTAGCTTTTCCTCTCTCCATATGTCCATAAATAAGTCTTGGAGAAATTTCCTCATCTCTTCTCCACTATGTTTGAACAGCTCGGCTGGAATGTTATCAATGCCTGGGGCCTTGTTGTTCTTTAGTTTTTGGATGGCTTCACATATTTCCTCCTCATCAGGAGGTTCCACAAATATCTCATTTTCCCGATCTTCGAGGGAAGTTGGGGTCGTGTTATCATGCCTTCCTCTATTTAATAGGCTTTGAAAATGTTCAGCCCACCTTTCCATTATTGCAGCTTCCTCGGTGATTAGTGTTCCATCCTTTCCCCTACAGGCATGGTTTCTGGGTTTAAAACCTCTACGCTCTTCATTAATTTGCTGAAAGAACACCCTGCTATTTTTTTCTTTGAAAGAAGCCTCAATGTCGGTTAGCTTTTTGGCTTCCCACTGACGTTTTTTTCGCCTACGTGTGTGGGTTTCTCTTCTCCTTCTTGCCCTGTATTCCTCGACATATCTTCTAGTATAATTCTTCCGTATCATGGTTTTATAAGCTTGATTTTTTTCTTCATTCAGGAGCTTGCAATCATCATCAAACCACGGCTTTCTCTTGCGCTTTTGTTCGTAACCAATGACCTCCATTCCAATCTCATTCATCATCTCTTTACATTCTTTCCACTGTTCATCAATGGTCCTATTTCGATGCTATTCAATGCTCCTTATTTTTTATATTTAATATTTACAAGATTACTGCATTGAATCTTGTTTGGGTTTCTTCGTTTTTGAGCTTGGATGTATCAAATCTTGATACAGGAGTAGCGCTATGATATTTTGCCCTTGAGATGCGGATTCTAATCTTGGAAATCACGAGGTAGTGGTCCGAGTCAACATTCGCTCCTCTGTATGACCATTAGCGATGATCTATGTTTAGTACTTACAAGCACATGATCAATTTGTGATGTGGTGATACTACTGTTGGCTCCAAATTTTCTCCATGTAGCCAGATGTATCTTCTTATGTGGAAAACATGTACTGCCAACAGAGAGCCCATTTGAAGCTGCGAAATTAATCACTCTTTTCCCATTGTCATTTGAAACCTCATGCAGGCTGTAGCGACCTATGGTTGGGCGATATATATCTTCATGACCAATTTATGCATTGAAATCACCAAGAACAATTTTCGTGTCATACTTGGAGCAGGTACCAACGCATCTTTCTAGCTCTTCATAGAAAACATCTTTCACATCTTCTTCGGAAACATCTGTAGGAGCATGTACACATATTAAACTAATATTATAGAATTTCGCTTTAAGACGGAGTATGCAGAGTCATGGGGCTGATAGGCTTGAAATCGAGAACTTTCTGGGCTAATCTCTTATCGATAACAAAACCAGTTCCGAACGTATGCAAGCGGTCATCACAGCTATAGTATATGGTGTAATTTCCTTTTCTAAGGCTACCCTGTCCGATCCACCTGACTTCTTGAATGGCAGCTCTATCTATTTTATAGTTATCGAGGTTATTTAGAAGCACTTGCAGTGCTCCAGGTCTGTATAATGTCAAAACATTCCATGAAGCGATCGTATATTCCAATTGACGGTTCCTAAGTACTAAATTATAAATATAATTAAATTCAGAATATAACACAGGATTATATGAGTTATCTTATCAGGAGGTTCTAGCTGAAAAAGGTTACCAAAAGCGATTTTGGTTCGCCTGTCTTTTGCTAAAACAAATAGATTCGATGTTTTTCCCATACGTGAAAAAGGGACACATTCCCTATGGGAAAAAACGGATTTCCTAGTCCAAGCGGAAAAAAATTGATTTGGCTACTGGATGCTTACCCACCCCAGATATCGAAAGAAAATGAAGTTTAGTGTCAATAAATCAATTTACACCGCCATTTGTTGGAAATTTGTAGAACTAACAAATAATCACACTCAATTGTATTATGTATGATAAATATTGGGGTCAATAATCGAGGTAGAAACAATCCTATCTTTTAAGTTGGACAAAACTACACACAATGAGCCAAATTTTATAAAGATCGGTTGAGTATTTTTTGATTTTACCCCAGACAAACATCGGGACACGAGATATATATATATATACTAGGTGGAACCGTGCGAAGCACTTCGCACGAAGATTTCTATCAGATTTTACTTCTAGGTTTAACATAACTATGAAATGAACTTTTTTTTTGCCTGTTCATCCCAACCCCCCAACCACCCGGGCCTTAAGGTGAAATTTTTTTTCTACAGCAAGAAAGAATAAATTAATTTTAAGAAATTATTTCTTTCAACTATTAAATTCTTTCAATAGTTAAGGAAGAACTTAATATTCTGACGTTTTTCTCTACAAAACAGTTTCCTGTAATCTTCCTGGAATATATGAAATCACTAAGAATCTTGCATAGTCTTTGAAATTAATCTTTCTACATTCTGATTTTAACTACCCTACTTATTTTTTTTATCAAAAACAGTTCATAAGATGTTTTTTACAGTTATCTTTCTGACATTGGAGAGGAAGGTAGTCTTTTAAGTGATAAGAACGACATCAAATAGGTTTCTAACCACGGAGAGGCAACAAAACAATATGTAGCCCCGTGGAGCTGAGGGGCCTAATCCATGCCTTTTCATAAAAACAATAAGTTTTAGAGATTTAAAACGCCTGTCCCATATACGTGAAACCTGTATGGGTCATAAAGCCCGCATAGAAACCATTGAAATGCATTTTTCTTATTTCGATACTTTAGTTTTCTAAAATTTCCACTATAAAAAAGATAAATTGTTAAAACCAAAGTTGTTCCACCGCGATCTTATGAATCACCATTAATAGATTTTACATATTTTATAAACATTTTGGACTACAGTCATGGGCGGATCTAGCCGATTGTAAAGGGGAGGCTGCAGGTCCACAGCCCTTCATTTGGATCTGCCGATCAGCTTTTTCGCCTCTACACAACTAAAATTCTATCTGTTCTGCACATTTTTGTTCTTTAACTTGCTTCCTTACTTTAAGGAAAGTCAAATTCTATCTTTAAATGACGAACAATTTTTCAAAGGGAGGGGCTACAGCCCCCACAGCAGCTCCCCCCCCCCGGATCCGCCAATGATTACAGGAGACTCCCGCTTATCCCTCCTCGTCGGAAAGTATACATTGCCGTTTATGAGAGAGAGCCGGTCAATCCGGAAATGCGTATAAAAAAACAAAAACAAAATATATTATTATAACTTCTATATTGCGATAAAACCCAAATACAACTCACAACCTACTTTACAAATGCTATAAAGATATTAATAAAAGAAAACTTTTATGGGCCAATTTTATTTAACAATTTACGAAAATTTACACTATTTTCACAAAATCTTTCATTTTATTTTTTCGTTTAAACGCCCCATAATGTCATTTTGTCGGTCTTGTCAAAGTATAGAAAGCTATTTCTTTTTCAATTTTTTTAATAAAATGAATGGAGGATACGGATTTCGTTTCAAGATCGATTTAACTTCGAAGAGATTTGTTTTACTGGAGTTCAGTCAAAAAATAAAAGACAAAAGCCTTTTTGCCTACATTTTAATTTATTTAAGATCTATCGAACCGCAACCTAATACACATTTTAACAACATTTTTGACCAGTGATTGAGAATATGACAAAGTTATAAATGCCTTTAATGATTTTAAAAATAATTTTTTATCTTTTACAGCTTCTGTCGGTTTATCCGAAGAGTCGGTTAATCAGGAACCGGTTAAGTGGGAGTATACTGTAATTGCTAAAAGTGAGAGTGCAATTTTCCAACGCTAAAATTAAGTCTAAATCAGACGAAACAACATTTATAGAACCTAAGCACGAAAGGACCTAACATTTGCTTAACGTAATACAATAAGTAGTTGACCACGTGTGGCTGAGGGGCCTAACCCAGGCGTTATCTCAAAAATGGTAGGTTTTAGGGCTTTAAAACGCAAACCCCAGTTTAGTTCTAATGAACTAAATTGGGTCTTAATGCTCGTATCGCAATTTATAAAACCCAATTTGATTCGTTTCGATCCATTGAATCAGTACGTTTAGGTCGATATTTTATTTTGGACCAAAAAATGAACACAGAATGCATTTCGCAAAAGCTCCGTGAAATTCTGAATCCGACGATAGGAAAACGTGGAATTTGGGCACGGTAGGACCTTATAATTCATTTAAAACCAATTTTTACGCTTTGTGAAATAATATATGTGGGGTTACTCGTTAGAAAAAAAATTGCAGCAAATCAAAAAAAAAAATTTTACAGGAGAAGCAGATGTTGTGATCTTTATTGTTATCTATAAAGTCTTTGGAAGACTGTTTGGACCGACCTCCAGCGTTAAATGTAGGATATAAAAATCTGGAATATTTATCAAAGAATTATAACGTGATTTTAAGTATTTTAAGCAATAAAAAGCACATACAAAAATTTAGAAATATGGCAGCCTTCTTCCAAACGAGCAATATGTAATGTTGAACAACTTGACTTATGATTTCATGTGAACTCTCTACCTCGCTTTCAAAAATCTATTAGTTTTTATTTACCGCCACTTCTTGTAATGAAAAATTTGAGGTTCCTGATTTGATTTTAATAAATTAATGGATTATCAGAACTTATTAAAATAATATCACTTTATTTTATTTTACTAATTTAGTGGGCAATATTTCTAATGTTGAAAAGTTGAAAATATGTCCAAATCGAAATCTCAACCGAAAGACTGTTTCAAATCTTGCTGTTCCTCCCCTGGAAAATCCTTGTTGTTCATAATTAAAGGTCTTTTTTTCGTTTATGTTTTCAACAAATCAAGAACTATTTCAATATGTGCATGTTTTTTAAAAATAAAATCATTTTTTATTAGAGACTCAGAAACTTAATTATTCAGCTCTAAAATTATACCTTGCAATTTGCAATTCCATTTAGTATACTTTTATTTGTATTATTTTAGATTTAGGAGAAACTGAATCAAATAAAACTGCTAATGTTGTTCGTTTGCGCCACCCTAGGACAGGAGAAGGATCTTTGTTCTTAATATCTCCTGAAAATAAAGTTGTTCATGAAATCCTTACTTTTCAAGAGCCTAAAAGGTAAATACAATGAATTTGTTAGTTATGTCAAACATTTTTTTCCTCTTATTTGATGCTTAACATTTTGTATATAAATGTTTCAGGTCTTATTTTATTGGTAATGAAGTTCAGTCAGATGGAAGGTATTTTCTCTCCACTCCAATAGATCCACTCTTCTTAAGTTTACCATATCTGAAAGAGGTTGGTTGAAATTTAGGTACTAGTATCGCTATGTGACTTCTAGGCGTGACCGATATGGTGCTGTTTAGTCAGGCCTAGATCTTAAATGAAAAGGACCCTTTTGGGGATTTAGTTATCTCTTAAGAGAGAGTGGGAGTAGAAAGCTGAGATATAATAAAGCTGACCACCGCACTTTTTAACTGTAAAGAACATGTTGGAAGTAAGATTATACTAAGGTCACATAACCTCCTAAGGAAGCCACGCTCATAAGGAGTATAGCAATAGCTTTACCGAAGTTTTATTCTCTTGTAGTTGGTAGTTTCAAATAGTTCCTAGCAAAGATGGAGATATGATACTGACGCACAAAATTTTCTCCCTTGACCAAATTCTGCTGCAGACGTAATTCATAAAATTAGGGCTGTTGATTTCATTTCTGAAGATTGACTTTTTGAGGTTCCTGTCACTTATCTGTTGTGATTAGATGCATTGTTATGTGGTAAGCTATATATTTTTCACTACTAAAAGCTGGTCTAAATTGTTTTGTCGTAGTACCTATCTGCTTATCCTAAAAATGCTGTCTATTCTCCATGCTTTTATCTCTTCAAGTACAATTTTCATCATAGCTTGTTTTTCCTTACAAAAGAGATGTGTCTTTCATTCCATTAGCTGTGCTTATGGATGTGGTAGTTGTTAGTGGTTAGGATCAGAGGTGTGGACTGAAGTGAGAATACATATGAATTTTGGTGATTGTGTCTCAGTTCCCTAATATTGAAACTAAATTGAATCAAAGAAGAAGGAAATACTTTTTAATACTCATTTCACTCTTTAAGACATTACTTCCTACAGTTTTTTTAAAATTAATTACATTATCACTTATATGAAGGGTAAAATTAGATAAAGTGAGGCATTAAATATTTAGCATTAGTAAGGATGTGTCTCCTGCAGAGTTCACGTGCATTTAAAGTGAAAAATGGGCATTTTAAATCAATGAGGTCAAAGATTGACCGTGGCGGTAGCATAAAATATCCAAGTTTGCTAAGACTTATTATTATATATTCATTGGGTTTGGTTATTTTATTAATTAAAACAAAAATTATTTCAACTTAGTTTTCTGTATATAGTAATTCATTACATGTAAGTAATTTCATCTTATTGTTTGGTTAAGTATGGCCGGTGTTCTCCTCTGGACCATATTATTACTGATGATGAGTATCCTGAAACAGAGAGGCTTCTAACATGCACTGGTCTAAAATATATTCATCATATTGCTGACAAAAAAGGTTTGCAAGATATTTTGGTGGAGTTAATAAAATGATTTAAGCTGATTTTTTAATCAATAAAAGTTACTTATCTCATTTAAAGGAGAAGATAGTTTAAATGCCTATATTTATAATGAGGAAAAGACGCTAAAGTGGCTTGAAAAGAAGGTGAGAAGGGCAGCTTCTATTTTAAAAGAAAAGGGCCATCATGTAGCATCTCACAGTGTTGTTTCAGCTAACTTTGTCGTTAACAAGGATGTAGAATCGGAAGGTGAGTATTAATATCATGTTACGTTTAGTTTTTGCTTTAGTAAACTTGTATCTGGTGCAGCCGACAACTTTGGGCCAGACTCATTTTTTGTTCCTCAGTTCAGTTACCACATTGCTCCTCTATTCCCAGCATGGTACTGCTGTCACAGCAGCATGTTTACTCATGTACCTTGCTAGTTTTGGAAAATCAGTAGGTTTCCTCTCATTCAACCTTCTTCCTAAGTCTTTTAGACTTAACCCTTTAACTCTATTGCTGTAACTTATTTGGTCTATTTTAATGTTCATTCTAAAAAAGATTTTTTTATTGCTATGTTTCTAGTTATCAGTTATTTAAAGGCAGGTGTGGATTCCAGAAATGGCATTATCTTATCTATTATATAGCATTTCCAAGTCAAATTCAACCTTTTCCAAGTCAAATCCAACGTTTTCCATTTCAAATTCAACCTTTTCCAAGTCAAATTCAACCACTCCTTCATGTTTGCCTGGTCTACCCCTTTACCTAAGCATCTTATATCATGACTAAGTATCCATTAACATGAATATTTATTTTAAGGTTCGAGTGAGGGGGGGGGGGGGCGGATTTTTCGATTTCTTTCACACGGGGGTGCAATTTTAGGTTATCGGGGGCAGTGTATTTAAAAAAATATTCATTTTTTGTTTTAGTAATGGGGAGGGGGTGCGCTCTATAAAAAAATTAGATTTTCCGTTTTCTTTCACACGAGGGAGCAATTTTATGTTATCAAAATATTCATTTTGTATTTTAGTTGTGGGAGGGGCGCTCTATAAAAAAAATTAGATTTTCCGATTTCTTTCACATGGGGGTGCAATTTTATGTTATCGGGGGCGGCGTTTTTAAAAAAAATATTCATTTTGTATTTAAGTAGTGTGGGGGGGGGGGCGCTCTATAAAAAATTAGATTTTCCGATTTCTTTCTCATGGGGTTACAATTTTATGTTATGGGGGCGGTATTATTGAAAAAAATATTTATTTTGTATTTTAGTAGTGGGGGGGGGGGGCCCTCTATAAAAAAAATTAGATTTTCCGATTTCTTTCACACGGGGGTGCAATTTTATGTTATCGGGGGCGGCATTTTTAAAAAAAATATTCATTTTGTATTTAAGTAGTGTGTGGGGGTGGGGGCGCTCTATAAAAAAATTAGAAAATGATTATTTTCTTAAAAAACACTGCCCCCGATAACATAAAATTGCACCCCTGTCTGAAAGAAATCGGAAAATCTAATTTTTTTTTTTTTTAATTTTTTTTTGTTCGGTACCCCTACCTGGCCCTGTGTGGCATACGGGAAGTGGCTCTAGAGGTGTAACCAACCTATTCTAACCATGATGGGAGGTTCGAGATTTATTCCGTGGGGCCTCCACGAAATAAAATCAACCCTCCCAGGACGGATTCGAACCGCCCTAAATCTAATTTTTTTTATAGAGCGCCCCTCCCACTACTAAAATACAAAATAAATATTTTTTTCAATAATACCGCCCCCATAAAATAAAATTGCACCCCCGTGTGAAAGAAACCGGAAAATCTAATTTTTTTATAGAGCGCCCCCCCCCCCCCCACTACTATAAGACAAAATAAATATTTTTTTCAATAATACCGCCCCATAACATAATATTGTAACCCCATGAGAAAGAAATCGGAAAATCTAATTTTTTTTATAGAGCGCCCCTCCACACTAAGTACTTAAATACAAAATGAATATTTTTTTTAAAAACGCTGCCCCCGATAACTTAAAATTGCACCCCCGTGTGAAAGAAATCG
Source organism: Aelia acuminata (assembly GCA_911387785.2). Lineage (NCBI taxonomy): Eukaryota > Metazoa > Arthropoda > Insecta > Hemiptera > Pentatomidae > Aelia > Aelia acuminata. Next base: position 101,360,317 of record OU426981.1, read on the forward strand.
GAAAATCCGCCCCCCCCCACTCGAACCTTAAAATAAATATTAATGTTAATGGATACTTAGTCATGATATAAGATGCTTAGGTAAAGGGGTAGACCGGGCGAACATGAAGGAGTGGTTGAATTTGACTTGGAAAAGGTTGAATTTGAAATGGAAAAGGTTGGATTTGACTTGGAAAAGGTTGAATTTGACTTGGAAATGCCATATATAAACTATTATAAGTTTCTATCCTTTTCAAAAGTAAACTGCCAAACTAAGAATATATTCTGTATCTGAGATAACCTTCTGTTCCAATCACTTTAGTACTATAAATTGTATTCTTTAGAATTTGATAGACATAATTTCTAATAAAATTGTTCATGTGTGCTTTTTTTGTGTTATTATTGATTTATACAAATAATCTGTTCAATAAATTATATTATTCAATTTTCTGTTTTGTTTTTCCTAGACAGTTATTTGCGATATGCGTGTGGCTTAGTGTCAGAGTACTTACCAGAATCTCTTTCAACTGCTCTAGAGAGCCATTTGAAATTGCCTTCGTCAGAAGCTGAAAAGAAGAGAAAAAATCCATTGAATGGTACTCCTATGAACGGTGAAAGTCTAAGAATTAAGAAGAAGAAACTTGATGAGGATGATGATTCACCTGCGAGTTCTTCACCAGCAACTCCAAAAGAGAAGGTAATATATTTTCTATAATTAATTTGTAGTTAATTTTCAATTAGTTTATGATGTGTATGCTTTATGTATACCTTAGTGACATAACATTATACCATATATACCTTAATAAAATGTAGGAATCACCTCCTTGCACGACCGCTGACCAAGAAACAGTACTCTTCCTTACATAGTACTGAACCCAAGACCCTTTATGGGTTGTAGTGGTACAGGTTTTTTTTTTCTTTTTTTTTTCTGTCATTAAAGGCCTACTCCGCATGCGTGGGCTCAACGTGTTTTATGAGATGACGGAATATTTTTCTTTTTTTCCCCTGTATATGTTTACTTGATTTTTCTCATGTTTCATGCTTAGCCATTTATTATATTTAGGCATAACGAGAGACTTAATTTCTCCTTATGAACATAAAAAAAGGTACTTTGTAGAAAAACAAAAATGACTCCTTCCCCATTTAGCCCCCTCAGAATTGAACGTGACGAGTTTGATCAAAATCGTTCCAGTCTTTTATGTGATAATAAAAATAAATTTAAAAATGAGACAAAATTTATGAAATAAAGTACCGCCTCCGATTGATCAGTTTTGATGAAATTTTGGCTGTCACATTGTGAGCATATACATACATCAAATATTCAGTTTGATCAAAATCATTAGAGCCGTTTTTGAGAAATTAAAAAAGCATAAAAACGAAACAAAATTTATTAAATAAACTGCCCCCTCCATTGGACCAATTATGATCATTTTTTTGCTGCCACATCGCGGGCATATACATTTACTTAATACCCATTTTCAGGTTTGTACGGTTTATAGTTTTTGAGCTAGTCTTTTCCCAAGACTTTCAAACTACAAGGTAGTACGCCGGACCACTGATACAAATCTCATTAAAAATGGGTTTCAAAACATTTAGAAGCATTATTTCTGTTAAAAATATAAATTTTGTAATATAATTAAGTTTAATTATTGAGAAAAAACATTAGGCCAAAAGCAAAAGTATTTTTTTCATGTTGTGTATTCATAGGCACGATAGGTAGTTAGGAATGTCTTATTAATGAAATGACTCAGCATAATTTTTTTCCTGGAAGAAAGTTCCCCATAAAACATTAGTCAAAGTAGTTGAGGTTGAAGTGATATGAATTGCTGTAGGCTACACTGCAACTACATTGCAGCAGCTCATCTCATTCTAGAGAACTCACCTACTCATCGGTGGCGAATGAAGAATGATGGTTTTACTACTTTATCAATATAATGGTGGTAATTTCAATTATTATCAATGATTAGGTCAGCAACACATAAATATAACACACACTACCGTCGGGCAATCATTTCAATATCTTCTGGTGATTCCTGTGTTTGTTTATTTGTTTGAAGTTTCTAAACAGTGTTTATAAAATAGTTCTGAAAGTTTCCATTGCATTCTTAACTGTTTGTAAGAGCATTTAAAAACACCATTTACCTAGAAATATGAGAGATGGTTACAAAAACATATGTTTGATTAATGTCTAGGATCCCTGGATGGTAAGCATATTATATAACAATTGCCTGAATACAGTAGTTGTTAGTTTTGAATTATAACTTTTTTTTATAGTTTATTAATTATAAAGGGATTTATTGACCTAGATGTTCGTGCACCCTCTGAATCCAGTACAAAGGTGCTACATACAACATTATAGAATGTTAAATACACTCTTTGACTCCAATTATTAGTTTTTTAATGTTAAATTTGAGGTCTTAGGTCACTGATTATAACACCTATTCATTAAAAACTTCATTAATGGCCTCTCTGTGCCATTATCAAGGCATTCTGCAATTAACACATTTCATTTGATTTACATTTTTAAAATTTGTATAATAACCATTAACTTAATTAAATATTACCTACCATGCAATTATTACTTTATGTATATCAACATTGGTTGTCGGGAAAGAATATCTCATTGTAGGGTACTCGAGAATTGTGATTTGTGGGAGATCATAAAATCTGGTGTAATATTATTTAAAGGCAAAGATTGTTTGGATTTCTTTCTGTTCCAAGTGCTAATGACCTGGGTTCATCTAGAAACTAATTACTGCACATGACATCAAAGAATAGTAGTGAAAAAGGAGTGCTTAATTACCAGTTATTATTGGCCACAGGTGCTCAGAAAATGCGATCTTCATTGTTCTGTCTTCATAACTCTACAATAGCTAATGGATCTGAATCCTGGCAAAACAGTCATTGCTATTTGTGTCTGTGTGCGCCTGCATAACTTTTTGTATGATATAATCTTTTTGCTTTATTTACACATCGCAAGGTTCTGTGGGCACTAATATGTCTGAAGGATGGTCAATGGAGAAAAGATGAACAAGGAATGCTATCTATTTTGTTGCATATTCCAACTAACCAATGAATTTGAATAAGCTGTGAGGGAGGTGTTTGCCATTTCTGATTTGGCAGGACATCTTGGCAAAATGAGTACTCGGAACTATTTTAATACCCCCACAAAATAAAGATATTAAAAAAAAAAAAAACTTGCTTTTCTTTAACTCACTTTTCTTTCTTTCTTTGTAGTAATTTATATTTTTATATTCCAGTAATTTATGTTTATATTTTTGTAAAAAAAATATCTGATGAATCTGAACGACAGTATATGAAATCATTAAAATTTACTTTAATTTTATGCTACTTTTACTTTAATAATTTGCAGTTATGCAATTAAATATTAATATTATTATTATTTTGTCTTTAAATTTTTTCACGGACATTGAAAATTAATATTATTATTATTGTGTCTTCTAACTTTTTTCACAGACACATCTTATTTCTAGTTGTTTGGGTAAAAAATTGTGACTTTACTAGAATATATAAAAAATTGAATGGTTTGCAATATTGTAAAATACATTCTAAATTAATAAAACTGTTAATAACTAAATATTTAATTGTTGGATTAAAAAACATTTTAAAATTGCTATGTTGAAATTATCTCTAATTCATCTATGAAGTAAGTCAGTTATGTGTTAACCGAGTTTTTCAAATTGTTAAACAAAATGCGATTTTAACCTTCAATGAATTTAAAATTATAGGAATAGATAATCTTCAAATCGCTTGGGGGCCAAATGCAATATTATAGGTATAAGGGAATAATGGAAGGTAATTGAGAATTAGGATTATAAAGTGCTAGACAGGATTACGGGTAGCATCACTAGAAATTTCAGATCCCGAATGAATACATTTGATGACATGCAATGCTTTAAAGACAGATGTGTCGCTCTCCAAGAACCTACCCAATGGCACAAATGACTGAATGGAAGTAACCAGCACATAATTTTAACAAAATTAATTTTATTTTTTTGATTTAATATAACATTTATTATATATGTACCTATAGGTAAAGGACACTATGTCACATTTTTAAGGAGCCTCAATTTTTCAACTTTGAGCAGTAGAAATTAGCTTATCATTACTTATATAAACAGCATAATGAAAGTTTTTCATGGTTATTGACATTGATAAGTATTTCATAGGATTTTCTAGACCACGGTGCTAATGTTATTTCCATAAAAAAATAAAATAAAAATATGGACAATTTGTTCTTTAGGTCTGCTGGTGCTCTAACTGGTGCATAGATATCATTCATCAATATATTTATCAAGATATATTTTATAGCAATTACTAAACTAACCGCTACACAATGTTGTATTGAAAACAGTATTATAATAAAATGTGATCCTATTAATGAAAAATGGATCCTATTGTTGATTGTCAATTTTTAAAAACCTTACTGATATTTACCTATGAGGAATCTACATGTACTTTAATTTCAGGCTCTAAGTAATGGGAAACTAACTCCTCTTCCTCAGTTTGATTTTGTTCAGTATTTGGATTTTCTGTATTTGTATCCTCATATTCCTGCAATTCATACTGAAATAATAAATTGTTTATTTTATTTTTTAAAATGCACAGCCTCCTAGGATCTTTTATTTTTCTCAATATTTCTGCAACATTTTCACCATAAACTGAATGCTCATCTCTCTCAATAGCCTTCCTTAACCCCTCATAGCAATTTTTCATTATTATATAAGGTTCATCAGATGCATTTCTCTTGGTACCCAATTTCTTGGTACTAAAGGAAGCAGAGGTTGAGGGTGTATGTAGGGTAATGTTTCTTTGGGAAAAGCTTTTTCCTGAAGATTGGGCACTGGTCATCTCTGTCAACTCCTGTTTTTCATTTTCATTACATTTACGTTGCTCCGAAACATCTCTGATAAACGTTGACCGTGCTGTTTTTGTATCAGCTAGAAAGCTTAAGTGTGTTAATCCCCACCATGGCTTATGTTTTTTGGAGAGACCTCCGGTCGTATCTAATTTTTTCTCTCTTCTGTATTGCGCAAGAAGACTGTCTAACTTTCTTTTAATTTCTTGAACATCCATTCCCATTTCTTTTGAAATTTCATCCCAGGCTTCTTTTCTTTTCAATTTATTTTTATATCCTCGATCGTTTGGGTTCCACAAGAATGGCTTACTTTCGTAAAGTTGGATTAATGTTATCAACTTGCTTTGTGTCCAAAGTTCCTGGTTCATTTTTTTTTAATGGATATATAACTAAATATATATTTTATAATGATAAAAAACTTAAACAACGATTATTAAACAAAATAAAAATACACGCACTGACGGCGGGCAAACAATGTCATATGTTCGGTGTCGATGCGAACAATGCACGTATCAGGGGACGAACAAAGATGGCGACACTCCCCTTCCAAAAGTGCCTTTACATCCCACCGAACCATCTTGTGTTCCTGAATGTAAAAAGGGCTCGAACACGAACTTGAAATCAGTGAAAGTTCGATTAATTATAGCTTAAGTTGTGGGTCTCTTATTTTATAATATCTTTTATAAAATATTCAGTTGTTGATTATTTTCTCTCTACTAAGCTGGATCATAACTCAAAGCGTAATTTATAACTCACTATTTTAACGCCAGCCAGTTTTGTTTAAGGGATCACAGAATTCAGTATTGAGTAGTTTATTGTTCGTGGGATCATCTTTTCGTATTGTTTTCGGTGCAGTGTTAACCCACCTTTGAGGTTAGTTAAGAATACAGCCACATTAAGAAATGCGAACATTGTTGAAAATAAAATGTTCGCGGAAATGCAGTGTTGTTTCTGGCGAAATAATCGTCCATAATTGGTTTAGTGAAGTTATACCATTACAATTATACTTACTCTTATTTTCTTCTCAATTTGGTAGGAAGATTATTTATATCTTATAAGTACTGATTAACAACTTATCTTCCTTTTTTTTTACTTATTATCAATTATATTTACATATGTATATGTATGTATATTTATACCTATGTACATGTATGTTTTATTTTTTTTATTTTAGAAAGCAACACCATCGGCTAAGGAAAAGAAAATGGCAAAAGCTGCGTCTGGTTCCAAAAATATAACATCATTTTTCACGAAAAAGTAGTATTTTTAATTACAAATAAAAGTAATTTTTATAATTTAAGTTAACATTACCTATTTAAATTTTTTGTTCAATATATAATGTTTTATATTTTTATTTTTTTATTCCACCCTGAACCTTGGTTGAAACAAATAATTTGGGTCCAAAAAGTACTGACATACTTTTCTTGAATTTAATCTTTAAAAAAAATTATTTATAACGAATTTTTATTTTTTAGAAGGACATGATTTGCAAAAAGTATTGGTTTAATTTTTAAAAAAGCACTCACTCTAGAAATTATGTGCTATTTTGTTTACAATTGTAAATTAAGGTTTTTATTGACCTGGAGACTAATAATATTTAGTCATTATACTTTGGTTTCTATAACAGCAAATAAAACAAATTTTTGGTCACATCATGGTCTTTATTGGGCCGCTTTTCAGACCAAGATTACTTAACGCAGTTTTTAAAAGAAATTTTTATTTTTTCTTCCTTTGAGGTTCAACAGGTACTATAGATGTTTTATTGTCTCATTATCGGGACAAAGTAGTGGAGTTTTCAATTGTTTGTGAATATTGTACAAAAACATACATTTTCTGTCTTTATTGTTATAGATTTGGGGTAAATTGTCTTGGAAAATGACTCCTTGAACCCCAGCTTTTTGAATTAAGCCGTAAAATGTGTACCTATTTCTTGGCATTCATATCATCAATAAAAGTCATTGCTTGTACTATTCCATAAAAATTACATAAACCCCCAAACTTGGACACTTCTGCCACAATGTTCAGCAGTGAGCCACACTGTCAAACTTAAGTCTCAGTATTAATTGGAGGAGGCGCAAGAACCAAGAGATATATGACGCATTCAGAGAGCTGAATATTGTCCAGGTTATCAAACTGGGCCGATTGCGGTGGGCAGGGCATGTGGCTCGCATGAGTGAAGATTTGCCCAGGAAGTTGCTGACAGAGCCTCTATATGGGACAAGAAGACAAGGAAGACCCAGGCTAAGGTGGAGTGACGGAGTCGCGACTGATGCGGGAAAGCGCACATCCTTGGTGTGCGCAGCTGGATGGCAGCTGCTCAAAACCGTGACGATTGACGGAAGCTGCTGGTGGAGGCTAGGACCCGTAACTGGGTTGTTGTGCCGAACTAGTTGTAGTAGTATTAAGTTTTCCTCTATCTGGCTCAGTCAATCTTATATGCCAGTGACATTCAGATTTATCTCCCCCTTGATCTTGCTGATTCTCTAGATACCTTCCTAAAACTTCACGAAGATATCGACTGAATATGTGCTTGGACAAACCTTAACAAGCTCATTTTGAACTTTATTGGATTTCCTTCTCTTCTCAAACTCCAAATCTAGTTTTAAACAAACCAACTTCCCTGCATCATTCCTTAATTTTGTTCAAGATCTTGCCATTACCTTTGATCAAACCACCGCACATCTCCCTTATTTCCTGTCATACTATCCCTACCCTTAGGCATTTCAACTGTCCTGCAATCTCCTTTCATTCTAAACCCACCAACTCCTATTCTTCTCTCTTGTCTTTCCCGACTTTGACTATGTCTGTATTGTGTACGGTAGACCATTGGGAGAACTAATGAATTTTTAAATACTTTTTTGTCTTTGGGATCTCAAGAGATGCACATATTAGCCAGTGTTATGCTGAATTAAAGTGGCTCTACTCCTATGCTGTCATACCATTACTGAGTGAACCTCTAATATCCTACGGAACCTAAAACTCAAATCCTTCATCCCATCCTGCCCAACCGTATCCAGTAGGTCCGACCTCTATCCTCGTCTCTACTGAACTGCTACTTTTGAAAAATCCTTAATACAAGCCACATCCCTCTTAAATTTATCCATTATTCGACACGCTCGATCGATTTCCTCTTTTAATTCTCTCGTCCTCTTCAAATTCCTATTTGTTCCGAATCCGATTGATCTCCATAGGCACATAAGAGAACTCTCAAGATGCATTAACATTTTTATTGTATGTATTTTAATGATATTATTTTCTCTTTTACTTTTTTATGAATTAATGAATACATTTGAATTAGTATTTTATTTATTTTATTAATAAATTCAATATTCAATTCCCATAATAATTTTTAGAAGTCTATTGGTATATTCGGAAGGGAATCCTAGGAATTTATTGTAAGAAAACATAAACAGCCAAATAATTTAAAAACTAATTTATATACTTACAGTATAAATTACAATATCTATCAGACTAATCTCACGTATGTTCAGAAATACATATATATACAACATTTTACATAAAATAGTTAAATAGGACTCTGTGACAGTTTTTCACAGCTTCACTCTCGTTAAGGTCTTCAGGTGGCTGCTGGTATAAGCAGAGGTGTTGTTGCATAATCAGAATCGAAAATTTCAGTTGTTGAATACAAACTAAATGATGAATCTGTTAACTCAGGACAGCAAGCACCAGCATAACTGGAATATAAATAAAGCTATTACATTATGTTTGGAAAGAAACTTTATTTACTTTTATTTAAAAGAGAAATTTAATTTATCATATGAAATATATAATTTTTCGAGTGAATTATATTATATATTGCCTTTTTTAGCCCATTATATTTTAATAATAAATGGGAATCCAATAATGAAAAAAAAAAAAAGTTTTACAAGTTGCTGAAATTTTATATAGTTCAATATATCCTTCCTAAAACCTTGTTTATCGAGAAGATATGTGTTTTTCTTTTTATGAATTCAGTCATTTGTCAGGTACTAAGTGTAATGTTTCTGTTAATCATATCATGTATCATCGTTTAATATAACAATTTTAGTGAAACAAATGATAAGTAATATAATTGAATTTACAAATAACAGAATAAACTTTGTTAATGATTAAATGGATTCACATTTATACATAAACATATTGTAATATTATAATTACTAAAATTATATTTATGGATTTTTGCAAACAATATACCTTTTTTCTATCACACAGAAGTAGTTTGAAGTGTATTCCTGAAGTGAGGGAGCAAACTGTGGTAAAATACAGTCTGTAACATGCCTACAGAGACCTTCGATTCCATCATTTAGCATGCATTTGCCACCTGGTTCTTCTTTTCCAGTCTGAAAAAAATGCAAAGTTAAGTAAATCATTTAGAAATACTATATCTGGGATTATACTTTGAAACAAAAATCCTAGCTGAGGGAGAAGCATTTGACTGTTATGTAGTATTTTTTTAAGTCCTAAGTTTTAGGAGAGGAGCTTTCTTCTGAGATTGATTTGGTCTGCTGTCATGGCTCCCGCTATTCAATAACTTAACTATGTAATAATTTGTAACAAAGTAAAATTATTGTTTTAAGATCAATATGTACTTATTTAATGCCACTTTATGCTATTAAATCTAATCAAAGGATTCTGTCATGGGAGTCCCACATTTTTTCAATCCAGGTATAATTTGGGTAGTGATCTTTAATGATTAACTGATATTGCCCAGGCTTTAATGTTCTTTCCGAAGGACGGCATAACCATCATCGCAAGATCTAATACCAGGCAGGTGGCCTTAAAAATTTTTAAAGGGAATAACAATCCTTGGTTAAGTTGTCCTTAGGAGGGGATATAACAGATCTCAGACCTGTTTGATCAAGGTATTCAATAAAAATTTCTATTCTAATTGTACCTTGATTGACAAAGTTAAGGACTCACTGCTGCAAAGTCCAATTACAATTATAAAATGTTTATGCTATTTTTTTCTAATTGCTATTAATATTAAAATATCTCCCCCCCCTCCTCCCTTACTCTCTGCCACTTCTATTTTTTTACTATTGGTATTTTTTTCATTTTTCTTTCAATTACAAATTGTAAGAAGAACAAATGGTAAGAGCGCTGCAATGTAGATGCAGAGGACCTGGGTTCGATTCCCGGCAGTGGTCAAATCTTTTATTTTCTAATTAATTTGTAAAAAAAAGAAAATCTGAACTGTAACCTATGTTAACATAATAAGAATAGCAATATACAATTTTATTTAGGAAATTCTAATTTATTTCATCACAACAAAGAAATTATTGATATGCCTTACTGTTGTATTTAAGAAGTGGTAAGTTTCAGATTTATTATTTTTTTCAAAGGATATTGTTGAGTTTTCCCATGAGTAGACATCCTTCAACCATATAATGTCTTCTAAATACAATCTGCTTGGAGAATATGTTGCGTAATCTTCTTCTGTAGAACTATGATATGCTTCTTCTTCACTGGTTTCCTCTAAAAAAATAATAAATTGTTATGAAAAAAGGTAGTAATAATAATGAATAAAAAAATCTGGTGCGTGCGCGCAACACACAACTTTCACTTAACAACTTACTTAGATAATCAATTTTGATGAAATGTTGGCTGTCACATCTTTGGAATATACATACATCAAATACCCAGTTTGATCAAAATCGTGAAAGCCGTTTTTGAGTAAATCGAAAATAACGTAAAAAGTTATTAAATAAAGTACCCCCTCCCTTTGAGCTATTAAGATGAAATTTTTGCTGTCATATCGCAGGCATTTACATACACTAAATACCTAATTTCAGGTTCGCACGGTTTATAGTTTTTGAGCTAGTCTGTTCACACACACACACACAGACCATTTCGCGGGACTTGGTTATTTGGACTCAGGGGACCCCAAAACGTGTATTTCCGTTGAAAACCGGAAGTCGAAATTTTTCACGATCGCTTCACTTACTATATATTTCATATATAGGTAAGTGAAAGTAAAAAAAATCAATTGTGATATACATAAACTCCCGGTCAAAAGTATCGCAACACCTGCATATTCTTAATTTAATTGAAAAATTTAGCCTCTAGCGTTTTGGCCCAATTATAAAAACAAACTAGAAGTAGAAAACAAGGTTCGTTAATCAAATTGGGCCAATAAAAAGTATTTTTCACAAACAAATAAAAACTAACTACGCACTAAAATCAAATTAGAACTATTGAAGTAAACAAGCTTTGGATTGTATGCAGATTGTTCTTAATACGCCATGTTTCCTCTATAACACTGATTACAGCTTCCATGCGCCTTGGGATGCTTCTAATGAGGTCTTGAATGGCTTCCTGTGGAGTTTGCTCTCATTCCTCCAGAACTGCTGTTTCCAGCCCTGCCAAAGTCTTGGGTGCAGGATTTCGGGCTTTAACCATACTGTACTAGTGTATCCCACAGATGCTCTATACAATTACAATCAGGGCTAATTGCAGGCCTCGAAGTCTTTCAATGTCAGCGTAATCGAGGTAGTCTGCGACGCTGCTCGCATTGTCCTGCATAAACAATGCGTCTGGGCAAATGAAGTGTATGAAAGCCATGACATGTTCTTGAATGGGTTCCTCCACATACCTGGGGTGTGTCAGAACCCCATCATGCACCACGAGAAGCTATGTACGAGCTCCCCAGGAGATGCCTCCCCAGAACATTAAAGTGCCTCCTCCATAAGGCATAGGGGGACTGATGAAGCATTGGCTGAACCTTTCCTGAGGCCTCCTCCAAAGTCTGCCAGGACTGTCTGGACAACGGAGAGAGACTTTCGTTTCGGCAGTGAAGAGTACACGCTTCCAACCTCCTTGGTCCAATTCACATGTTCTCTTGCTAATGCAAGCCTTGCTACACGACGTTGCCTAGTTAGCCACAGGCCAGTTGCAGGCCAACTTCATTAAGCCTCTTCCCAACAGTTCTTCTTGATATGCTTAAGTTACGCATCTGAAGGAGTAGATTTTGGAGCTTTGGGATTCTTCGATTCCTGTCTCTGGAGTGATTGAACCTACAGAAAGCGGTTGTCGATGGTGCTGGTGGCCCTTAGTCTTCCTCCAGTTGGCCTCCTTGAATGCTTTCCTGTCTCCCTGTGTCATTTGATGCATCTGAGGACTGTAGAATAATGGAAATTTATACAAAATGCGATCTGACCAACAAAAAAGGTGCTCCTCTGCTACAGTTACAATACGAATGGATTCCTCTGGACTGAGATGCAAAGGTGTGTTCATTTTAATGTCTGGATACAGTCGCTAGACCAAAATTATTCTCAGTATGATCGTGCTCACTGTCAAACATTGAAATACATGTAAGCACTGAATGAAATATGTGATTTATCACTGAAAAAAAGGCCTTCGTAAGTCCTTAATCCTTGCCTAAGATTTCTAGATAATCCTAATGCTTATCATACTTCACCCTGTAATGGAATTAGGAAAGACACTCGCCATTTTATTTTAAATACGAGGAATTCTTAGGTGTTGCCATACTTTTAACTGGGGGTGTATATATTATTATGTGTGATTTTTTTTTGGGTATATGTGATTTTTTATTTTTTTTATTACAGATTCCTAGTATTCTAGCATTAGATTTTTTCACATGGGTACTGTAATTATAAAACCTCCTAAAAGATGAAAAATAGGTGAAGTATTCCAAATTTTGAAAAAAATAAAAATCATTATTAGTGGGGATGCCCTGTGCTCTAGCTAATGAGTTCAAATCTGGTAATCCTGTCATGGATTCGCTCTAAGGCCAAGAGACCCTCCTGGGGCTGACCGAGCCTTATGAAGTTAATTAATAAATTAAGGAGGAAAAACTTAGCACACCCCCTCACTGAAATAATAATATTTTAAAAAAATGTAAATTAGCATGTGGTATGGATTACCTTTTCTGTTTTTTTTGTGGTCATAAGCCATAAGGGGGGGGGGAGGAAGGTCTATTGTGTTCCCATTCTTATTGTCTGAGTCTGAAAGTTACTTTAAACTTACAGTGAATAAGTGAAAATATAATACCCATATAATTTCAGTTCTTGCGTAAAGTACTTCTTCTTGGAAAAAATAGTAATTTCGAGTACATGTCTTTGGAGCATTTATGTATCTACTCCCGAACTCTACAAACACTTCCCATCCTCACTCCTGATCATAAGTAAGCATGGTCCCCCCCTCCCTGATCATCACAAATTAAATCCTTCCCCCTCCCCCCAAAATATTGTCTATAAGCCTCTGGCTGGATTAAATTATTACTATCCCCATCACTAGGGACTATCTCATTTCCAATGTTTTTAAAAGCCTCACATTTATTTTATACCATGCAGTAAATTAGTAGCTCACACTTAACTCTTGAAATTTATTTAACCTATAAACTTTTTAGTTATAAAAAAAGAAAAAAAGATCATGGATATGTCTTTCTATAATCAACTGCTTTTCCCAGTTTGGAAAAAATTGATTTTGCGCACTGATGGGCAGATTGTTGAAATATAGTAGGTAAAGAAAGGGATACACACTATATATCAATAATATTATTAAACTGATAACTTTATAGTATGGGGGATGTTGGCGTGAGTGCAATGGTACGTGAAAGAAGATCAGCATAAATTATATATATATATATATTTTAGTCTACTTATTCAATTCTAGGTGATATTTCTTAATACCTGCATCTATCCTGTCGATAGTTGTTGTTGAATAATTAGGTACCATTGGTTGTGTGGCCATCACATCTACTCTGGAAGCTGTAATAGAATTATTTTTCATTAAAAATAATAAGCAATGTAAAATAATATTTCTGATTGAGGTATCTTAAAATTTTTTTGCCTATTGTTTATTTCTGAATAAGATTTTAACTTTTGCTTATAGCATGTTTAGGTTTGGTCATGATTTAACTGTGTAATCTTATAATATTAAAATCTACTTACAACCATAAGATCCTGCAAATCCATGTATACTTCCTTGTAGATATGCTATTTTATTTTTATATCCCATCTCACCTAGAACAAGTATAAAATATGTAAAATAAGTGGTAATAAAATGTAATTCAATTTTGTTTTCTTATTGATTTAATTATATCAGATTAATGAATTTTCCATTTTAAAAATGTAAAAATTGTTCTTCACATTATTGATGTGATGCCATTTTTTCTACCAGGAATTCAGGTTCCCGAAGGAATGTCTTAATTAATACATTTTCAATAAATGGAAACTTAGTGTTATATAAAATATTAAGTTGTGCTAATATTCATTAGCTGTCAAAAGATTGTAAAATACTTACTTTATGGCGGATCCAGGGGGGGAGGGGGAGGCTGTGGGTGCAGCAGCCCCTCCCTTTGGAAAATGGTTCGTCATTTAAAGATAGAATTTGACTTTCCTTAATGTAAGGAAGCAAGTTAAAGAACAAATAATGTGCAGAACAAGTAGAATTTAAGTTGTGGGAAAGGAATATAAAGGTAAAAAAGCTGATTAGTAGATCCAAAAGAAGGGCTGTGGGGCTGCAGCGCCCCGCCCCATTAGGACTGCAGCCCCCCCTTTACGATCGGCTGGATCCGCCCATGGGAGATGGGCCGGATGGGATTTTACTTACTGAAACTTTATGGTAAGGGGAAAACCACCCAGTCCCTGTTCAAATTTGGCTTGGGGTAGGAAGGGGTTAGAAAATAAGAAAGAAAGAAAAAAAAAGGGATTGTCAAGAGTCATTTCTTAGTGTATATGAGAAATAAATTTTGCTAACCCATGCAGCATTCAATTCCATTAAGTTATGGAGCGGTACTTGAGACCTTCACCAGAACATGGTCAGCTGTCACACCCCCTGTCTATTAGTGAGTAAAAATTGTCTTTTTGCAATGAGTTTTGAGTTTATATTATATTTAAAAATGTTAAGATCAAGAATCTTTTTACCTGGTTTCATTTTGTTGTTACTCAGTTCCTCAGTCTTATTTGGTTTTACAACCACTAGTGATGTGAATGGAGTCACAAATTTGTACTACCAAAAAAAAATATCTGATTAAAACCTTATAAATATAAAATAAAATATTATATGAAATGTCTTAGTCATTAAGTTTTTAATTTAGTTCGGACTTTCTTCCTTACCTTTAAGGCCAAGTTTACTGCCTGTTTTTGAATTTCTTTTTCCGCCTCGGGGTTACCCTCAACAGATTCTAGTTTGTCTACATACTGTTGAATACTCAAATAAGCCCAAACTCTCTCTAGACTAGTCATTAAGAATTTTTTCTTCTTCTTTTTACCATCACCTTTAAGCTCTTCCTCAAGCTCCCCTGTTGTCTTATTGGTCTCTGTGTACTCAATTGTTGAAATGTCGTCTGGAATACCTCTCATTGCCTAATGGACATTCAATATATTTGATAATAAATATTTTTACATATTATTAAACCTTGTGATATTAGTAACTTTTTGTCACAACTATTGGAGCAATCTTTAACCAATCAATTAACTAACTTTATTTCCTTGCAATTTAAGCTTAGTACATGTTTTTAAAATTACCTGCCCTTGGAACAAAGTTGTTCCATTAACTGTTGTACCCTCGACTTTTGTCTGAACATCATTGCTTCCTGTCAGTTTTCCAGCTACAACTAGCTCTGAACCAAGAAACAGAGAAGGAAACCTATCTTTTGTAATTGAACCTGGAAGTACCTTAAAATAATACAAACAATATTTTAATTTGGTATTAAGCATTAGATTTAATGATTATGTTTAATCTAACATTGTAATATGTATTAAAATTTTAATTATTTCTTTTATTATTTTTTTAATTAGTGAATAATTAAAAGGTATGGAGAAATGATGGAGGATAATATTCAAAAACTACACCAGTTTACCTGTCCTGGCAGATAAGTGAAAGTTACGTTGGACAAAAGAGGAGATGCAACTTCTTTGTAAAAATTACTCAGTTGAAGAGCAGCATCAGAAGCTTCATAGATACTTCTCGCAAATCCAGCATTTCCGAGGGAAAGTTTTCTGAGGAACCTCATGTCAGCACCAGCTCCAAAACCAAGTGAAAAGATCGAACACCTGTTACAATTGAAAAGTAAATGAGGTTTTTCACAATGTCTTCTCACACAGAAGTTTAAAAGTCACAACTTTTGAAATTAGATAGAAAATGAATTGTTTACCTAGGGTTGTTATATTCCTTGACCATTGTTAATATTTTGCTGTGTTTTGTAATCCCGACCGTAGGATCACCATCTGTTAGGAATATAATAATGGGCTCCAAAGTGTCCTCTGCATCAGTTTCCTCTTTCCTTATTTTCTCTACTCCAGACTGAGCCACAATGATCGCATTTTTCAATGCATCATAAATATTTGTACCTAAGGAGATTGACTTTTAGAATGCTTGAATAATAGAAGACGAGATATTGGTTGAACATGGCTACAACTAACTCAATAAGTCTCTTACATGAGTTAGGACTAATGTTAAACATATGAAGGAAGGGATGCTGCGCCCTGCTTACCGCCGCCTGATGACATCTTGCTTATGACCTGTTTGGCTTTTCCAATGTATTCCGGGCTGGTTGGGTAAGGTGGTGGAATTTCCGTTCGTTTTCCTATTGCAGTATCTGGGGGAAGAACCACACTTCCCGTTGCAGAATCCAGATTATGCACCTAAAAATGGTAATCATTATTTGGTTTATTTTATATTTATACTAACAACCTGTCCTTCCTGGTTTGATCCACATTAAATTTGGATTATACATGACTGATTAAAATTTAAGTAGAAAAACAATAGAATCTTTCTTAAAATAAAACTGACAGAAACCATTTTCACTTTGCTTTCAAGTTTTTTTAGGTACATGATTCATTTTAAAATTTTTTAATAAAACTGATGATACTTTTAGTCCTTTCTCTCAAATAGGAAGTATTTTCTCCACAATCCGATCTATCTAAGGCAACTTGTAGTTGTCAATAAAAAAAACAGTCTTCTCTTATCTAGACTTCAATATGCTTTTCAATTGCAAAACATGTAAATGGAAAGCTGTGCTAGCATAATTCCATACAGTTTCCCAGACTTTTTGATGTTTATGATTTCTCCTTCGACCGATGAGTCATAACTTGTTTTTATAGTTTGAAAACCTCCCTCAAAAATGTCTGCTAAGGATCTTTTTCCTCACTTAGAGGGGAAGAGTGCTGTAAATTGTAGGATTTTCTTTAATGAAGGAGCTCTTCCGTGTTTAATATTTATTTATTTATTATTTTTTTCCCGACGTTTCGAGCTTGTGGCTCATCTTCTGGGGTTATCTTATCTTTAGTTGTTACATTTCATTCAAGCCATTTGTCAAACTTCTCTTTTTAACAGTATAAAATTACTTTTGTCTTTTTTATTTTGTCATACATAACAGGCCATAAAATGTATGACAAAATAAAAAAGACAAAAGTAATTTTATACTGTTAAAAAGAGAAGTTTGACAAATGGCTTGAATGAAATGTAACAACTAAAGATAAGATAACTCCAGAAGATGAGCCACAAGCTCGAAACGTCGGGAAAAAAATAATAAATAAATAAATATTAAACACGGAAGAGCTCCTTCATTAAAGAAAATCCCTCAAAAATGAATTTCAGTCGGATTAGTAGTTTTTGAAATTACTATTTCCAAACAAAGAAACTCTAACTTTATTGATCAGTAAAGGTTTAAAATTTTTACACCTGTAGTTCACTTTAATAGCTTATTAATTACTTCTATTTTTATTAAATGGTATCTTTGGGTACTGAGATTTATATATGATTAGTTTATTTAGGAAGTTGAGTAATAAAAAATTAAATATTAATGAAGTTTTAAGGCTGTTGATATTTTGTGTATTACCGTAACTGAATATGAAAAATCAATAATGTTGAAATGATCTCTCGAACCGAGATCATCAAGAATAGTTCCCATTGCGGTTTTCAGTTGCTCAACTTTACGTCCCTCCATTGAGCCAGACAAGTCCAAAACAAAAACTGCTAGCTTTCTTAGTGGTGGTAGACCTTCGGGTGCAAAGAAATGAACGAAGTAACCATCATTTACCTTTAAAAAAATGTTTAATAAACATAAAAAGGTTAATGATTATTAAATTATTTTGCATATTTTTAATTATTGTTACTGATTAAATAAATTATATCTTACTAATATCTGTCCGCCTGGGTCAGAGGATCTCTGAACATCATATTTAATTATTAACTGTCCACTTGGATTCTTTGCCTGTTCATCTGGGCTAGGCTTATACCTAATGTGAGCTTTTTGTGGAGTGGGTCTTCTTATCTCAACAAGTTTGTTTTCTGTTGCATTTAAAGGAGTATTAGCATTAATATAAAGGAATATTAACATTAATAATATAATATACCTAAATTATATAATAATAACCAGCTACTGATTAAAAATCTGACACAGTAGAATAATTAATATCTTTTCATTATAAGGAGTGTCCAGTATACTATTAATACATTAGGTTATAACTATTGGAATTTCATATCATATATCTTTTCATCCTTCTACATCATTATCTTTTCATTATTAGGAGTGTCCAGCATTCTCCAAATACATTAGGTTATATATATATATATATTGGAATTTATAAATAACAATGTAAGAGGTAAATAAATATTTACCATGCACATAAAAAAGCGTTAAGGTGTACTGGTTTAATAAATGTGCCAGCACTAGTTTTTAATTATGGCCGACATAATTTTTTTTTTAATTACCTTCTTCAGGCTCATTAGTGACTTCATTAGATGATCTGATTTTAGGGACATGAAGTTCTATTATGTCAGTTGGTTCTGCGATAAATACATCCACTTGAAGATCTCTTACAACCTATAAAAGAAAGTTAATTGTGATTAGCTTTGAACTGCAAGAGTCTAAATTTAAATTTCTTCAATATTATCAACTGATGATTAATTGAAAATGTTAATTATATATCTAGTCTTTAAAAAAAAAAACAGAATTACATATTTTATTTGCCTTGACCAGTTGTCAATTTGTTTTTTTAACTTGAGGATTTGACTTTTTAGTTTATCATGGAATGATATTTAATAGGTTATAACTGTTTTTTGTTAATATAAAAAAGACCATTTCATTGTTTTCAGCTAACTTGCCTGGCCTGGGTTGAGGTTGATGATGTGGTTGTACAAGCCTAAGGTCCTCGTAAGGAGTTCTTCATAAGTTAAAACAAACAGTGCTTTTGAGCTCTTTTCTACGTTGACAGAAATTAGGAATCTGTTCGAATTCCTAGCACTGAAACAATTGATGTTATCATTTAAAAATAATAATATTGATGGTTAATAGCACAACCTTTGTATGTCCAAACCATTAGTTTTTAAATTGCAAGGTAAATATTTTATAAAGCCGTAATTTTTTTCAGAAGATAACATGTAATAAATCTATAAATCTAATTATTTCAGTCACTAATTTAATTATAACTGTCAAGATTTTTTTCTTAACAAAATCATTTTCTTGGTAGTTATTTTAAGATTAGCTCTAGTTTTTGTTTCCTCTGTACTAATTCACAAATTTAATTTATTTATTTAATTCATGATAAAAAAAAATTACTTTGTATTAAGTTGAATTTTTGTGCAACTTTAGTTCACCTCCGAGTCACTATTTTACTGAAAAACTGAAAGAAATAAGTAGTGTACAATTAATCTGCTTTTAACCATCATATGGATAGTATGTGTGTTGAGAGTTTTAATATTTGCATGAAATATGTATTTTTATAAATGTGTGTGCTTATGAAAATCAAAGGATGAGAATGTACCTTGCATGCACATGGGCAGCAGCTACTCCAGAAGATACTGCTTCTTCATACTCCTTTTTAGCTATTTCTTTTTCACGGACATAAGCTCGATACTGTTTTCCTTCCACCTCCCTTAAATGTAATACCAAAATTTAAAAAAGAAAGAAAGAAAGATAATAATGATTAAATGAAAAAATTAAGATAAAGTTGGAAGATTCATCCATAACTGATAAACATTACTTGATTTAATCAAACATCATCACCTAACTAGAATGACCTAGTAGCTTGCTGTGGGCAAGTCATGTTTTTAATTTCAATCTATTTACAGTTAGATTGAAATTGGGTAGTTAAAAGTGAATTCTTTGACCATGGACTTACATGACAAAAGATGTGATAAAAGCAGTCTCTGGTAGTAGCATCATGAAGACTACCTCTTGGGAAGTGTTGGCCGGATTGGCTATCCTCGAGGTGACCCTTGTGTGAGCGTATCTGTACTTGATGCTGGACTCGATGTGGAGCATGTACACCTCGGGGTGGGGCAGATCACCATGGTCGGCATCTCTCTTCTCCTGAAAAAGTAATACTAAAAAATTAGTTGAAAGTGTCTCCTCACTTAATTTTAAGGAGCCTGGAGAAGAGGACCTGCACCAAGAAGATGGCCTGAAAATGGAAGTCTCCTTCCTGTATAGTGGTCAGGGAACAGCTACAGGAAGAAGAATAAAATAGAAGTGTTGTTAAAAATTTCTACCGGGAACCATATTTTTTGAAATGATGCTTAAACTAACTTAAATGGATAAAGGATCATGCACTTATACATTATAATTTCATTTGGGGACTTTCTTGAAACATTTAAAATCTCAATTTCAATAAAAATACTAGCCACTCTAACAAATAAAATTTAATAAGATAAACAAACAGGAACTCTAAGCGTAATTTGAAAATTTTTTTTTTAGAATACTAAATTATTTTATTGAAAGAAATAATACAATCTGCCACACTCTAGGGCATTTGGTATTAGTGATATAAGAATACATTCATACAAAATAACTAAAGAATAACCAAATATGGAAATACAAAAGGAGAAAATAAAAAATAAATAATACTTAAAAAAGAAAAAGAAAACACATTCACACTTATGTACAATATTTACATTCAGCCAAGGGATCTCCGAGTCCAGCCCTTCCACCCATGTGGAGGCAAGGCAGGTCTCTATGAGATCCCAGCGCTTCTCGCCCTGCCGCATCACCGGTAATTTGAAAATGGAAAGAAAAATTTTTTTTTTCTCTGCATTTAAAATTTTCAAAATGAAGTAAAATAAGATGAGCAGACAAAGGAAGGTATGTTGGGGCTGTATTACTCTATTGGCTGGGTGCACCTCTGGTGTTATTGGCTCTACTACCTATGAAATTATGCTTACAGAATTTTTTTTTTTTTTTTTTTTTTTTACTTTCACTTACCTTCCTTGCCTAGTAGGCTATATGGGGCTTCCCAAATTTTCCCTGGCTCCGGGTTTTGAACTTGCTATCTTCGGGTTATCAATCATACGCTGTCACGGGCAACGCATGAATACGGGAAAGTATTGAGATCGTGAAAAATTTCGAATCCCGGTTTTCAACGGTAATATACATTTAGAGCTCCCCTGAGTCCAAATAACCAAGCCCCGCGAATTGGTTGATTGATGAATTATAAGTATTGAAATAGTTTATTCCAATCATGGGCAATGGCAGATCCAGCCGATTGTAAAGATCGGCTGCAGCCCCACAGCTCTTCCCCTGGATCTCCCTATCACCTTTTTTACCGCTATATTCCGTACTTACAACTACAATTATACTTCTTTTGCATGCTATTTGTTCTTTACCTTACTTCCTTTCTTTTATTAAAGTTAAATTGTATCTTTAAATAAAACAATGTTCCAAAAGGGGAGCTGCACTCCCCACAGCCCTCCCCTTGGATCCGCCAATGATGCCAATACCCACAAAATTGATCATAATTATTATATTTATACCGGAAGTGGTTAATTTTCGTAATTTTTCATGTGTCGATTAAAGTTTTTCATGGAAATTAATTCGATTACTCTCGTTTTATCATAAAAAGCAAAATGAAGTTTGTTTAGTTTTTGGAACACGCGCATTCTCCATCTGATGATCTTTATTTCAGGAACAGTTTGTTATGCGGTATGGTATACCCCTCACGCCGGTCAAAGTAAAAACGTAAATTTTACCGCTTATGAAGAGAGATATAGTTAAATCTTAGTATTTGTTATCGCTTTCACACATACTATATATTTATTTATTGCTAGTAAGAACCTTTTGTCAAGTAAACAATTCATTGATCTATAATATTATGAAAAACCTTTATCCTTGTGCAATATTATACTTAGATCTTGAGAAAGATAAATTACTTTGCTCAACATATATAAAAAAAAAAAAAAAATTAAAGAAGAAAAAATACAAGAAGGTAGAAAATCTAAAGTGATATATAAAGTCTGAAAGTAAAATAAGTTATCTAACTCATTGATTCTTCTCTTATCAACCGTGGGGTCATATTTAATATTTTAATTTTAAATAATTTAAGTGGAAGATAAAAGATTAACCACGGCTGGGAATTGAACCCATGTCCTCTATATGTCAAGCCGCAGTGCTCTTAGCTGAGTAGCTCTTACTGAGCTAACCGTGGGATCAATCTTTTCTGTGTCGATCTTTTCTCTTTAGCGATCTCACCGGCCAGGACTCGCCCCAGTTTTAATTATTTTAATGTTGATTTGCCGATATTTAACTGGACAGAAATATTAATATTAGTTTTTTGTATTGTAAAATATCGATGTTTTCCAAAACATCCTTAACTCAGATATATCATTTTATAGTGAAATAAATCAGAAAATGTGATCATAAAGATTTTTTATTACGAGGATTATTGAATACCCCGGTTTCACCCGGGGAATTTCATTTTTCCAATAAACGTGAACAAATTTAAAGTGAGATCATAACGATTTTTATAACAATAAAGAATATACCCAGAGATTGGCTGAAGTTATGAAATATTAATATGGACAGGTGTTCGCACCTACTAAGAAAGATCCACTAAGCAAAATTTGGGGAATTTAGGACAAACGGTATAGATTTTTATTTAGAAAAAACAAACTAACAGAAATTCATCTTTAAGCTGTATAACCCGGTTTGATCGGGGAATTTCATTTTTCTAATGAAACGGTTGATTTTGTAAAAAACCATTGTAAAGTGAGTTCATTACGATTTCTATAAAAATAAAGAAGATCGGCTGAAGTTATGCAATTTTAATATGGACAGGTGTTCGCACCTGGTATGAAAGAACTACTGGCAAAATTTGGAGAATTTAGGATAAACGGTATGGATTTCTATAAAGAACAAAAAACAAACAGAAATATTGGCCTGCAGTTTCAGCTTCTCGCAAATCGGCTTGCCTAAGCCTTTGTGGCGCAAAGCGGGCCTCGTATTCCTGGGCAGACTCTGTTTCCCGCGATTCTGCCTGTCTAAGCCTCTGTTGTTCAATCCTATTTTGATGTTCGTCGAGAGTTTCAGCTACTCGTATTTGACGTTGTTTTTTAGCTTTTGAGCTCACTATTCCTATTGAAGCTAGCTTCTTAGGAGGCATTTACAAAAAAATAAATTCACCATACATGTAAATAAACGTATTGTAACGTTAAAAAAAACAAAAAACATATGGTTTAAAAATCCCAGAACTAGACGCCTACCAAGGGACGGTCTTACCGGGCCTTGTCGGCCTCTTCAAAATCTATAAAATGATTTTTTAGGCCGTTTTTTCGACTCAAACGGTCGATTTCGTAAAAAAAACCACTGTAAAGCGAGATCATGACGAATTTTTTAACAATAAAGAATATACCAAGAGATTGGCTGAAGTTATGCAATTTTAATATGGATAGGTGTTCGCACCTGGTATCAAAGAACCACTGAGCGAAATTTGGAGAATTTAGGACAAACGGTATGGATTTCTATAAAGAACAAATAAACAAACAAACAAACAAACAGAATTTCAACTTTATTTATATAGAGATAATTAGCCTTACAATATAGAGAACAGTTAGTTTTTATTTGTATATTTCATCTCTAAGTCAATTAGTATGATTTTTGATATATCCCAGCAACTCGGTAGTATTTCTCATCGAATGCATACTAATACAAACTGAGAAGTGCTTTGTTTAAAAAGAAAACTTCTTTTTTACCAATAATGCAAAACTTTTTTTCCTCATTTGTTGTCGTTTTCAGCTGTTACGTAACGGTAGTAAGTACAATTTTTTTAGCACATTATTCTTTAATTTAAGTCTCATATTTTTTTGAAGTATCCGTCGCGATATGATAACAATTAAAATGATCTAGGGAAAACAAATGTTATCGGTTGATGTTGTCAGAACCTCTCGTGGATTGTGGGAAACAACCTTTTGTATGGCCTGTAATTTAACAGAAGAACTTAAATAAAAGAATTTTAGATGTTAAAGGACAGGAATGGGCGAAGTGATCCAGGGAGGTAGAGGAGCCGATAAAAGAAGTTATGCCGAAGAAGGCTAGGAAATAAAAGAGCGGTGGCAGTTCTCACGGTTAAGGAGGACGCGGCTACGTGACAACCTTGCCGATCCGCACTCCAATCTAAATCATTTTCCTCATTCCCTTCGTCTGGTCCTTGAACTTAAGAGAAAGTCGAGCAAATCGGGTTGGAGGAGTCTTCAAGAAAATTACACTTCGTCGTTTCTAGTGTCCCATATCCACTAAACGTCTCCCAGCCAAGCCTGCTTAGGAAAAAAATATTCTGTATTCTAGGAAGTAACTTCTGTATTCTAGTTTTAATAACCTTAAATCTCTGTATTCTAGTCTTAATTACTTCTGTATTGTAGGAAGTTGGAATTTAAAAATTCCCTATTATGAGCTGATCACCGATAGATAACGTTAATAGATAACAAACCTCTTGGCTTAATTTGATAGAGGTGGTAGTCAATAAAAAAAAAGAAAAATAAATCAGCTCAGTTCTTAGGAATTTTACTGCTATTAATCGGACAGTTAATTTTGGAAGATGATCTAGCTTGAATGTTAATGTAAAATCGGTTGCGCCAATTAGGCTTCTTTAAAAGAATTAGGCGAGTAGGCAATTCTTGAACTAGGTTATAAAATGGCAAATTGCCAAACATCAAAATATATTGCGAGAAAGTTAGCTGCTTATACAAGTCAACAAACTCGGAAACTTTCATTCAAAGTTTTTTGGATATATATAATACGAGTGTATATTATTAAATAAATTAAAATTCGAATCATTCATTAGTTTGAATTGCTGCTCAATGCAAAACTATGTCTCATCTTAACTGTATATTGATTATTTTACTCCCCTCCAACTTTGCTTCATAAGCTGATGGATACCTGCATAAAATCTATTGAAGTAATAAAATGTATTTATTTATTCTTGCACGTCTGCAAAAGTACGAACCGATAGTAAACAGTTTATGTGGCACGATAAGCAGCGTAACTGTTATTTGCCATCTACCTACTTTATCTTACAAAATTGCATCTCCCATCAATCAATATTTTGGACTCACACGTAATGGCCAATATCTCTGTTAGTGAGTTGCTTTGACCTTGTCATTTGAAAGCCTGTGACAGTGTCCCCTTAAGTATTTCCTTAGAGTTGGCTTATTTTAAATATTTACAATTTACTTACATACCCAAAGTAACTTACGTAAGTTGAGTTACTAACGCATGTGCAAGCTTGTTTGATATCTCCGAGTTTTAATTTAAAGCGCAGGTATTTTTTTAAAGTTTTATTATTGTCTCATTTATTTTACCGCAAATATGTGAAGAATAAGCCCAAAAGGGCTCCATCAAAGTTTTAAGCTTTTGCCTAATTTTTAATTTAGACTCTCGTGTTGAGTAATGTAGTATTATTTCTCGTAGATCATTAATTTTTGCAGGAGTTTAATTTCATTTCTAAATGTAAAGCGAGGTGTTGGAATCATCATAGTTCAATTTTACTTTTCTAACCATACGCAAATCGCGTAATTTTCGCTGTTGAAATAATGAATGTTTTAAGTAGGATTTTATTGTTTTATGCACATGTTATTGTTAAGATTTCGGTGGCTATGATCTATTTACATACATAGTCCAAGGATGATAAAAATTCTGAGGTTAAAAGTTCAATGAACCTTTTTGTGTGTGTTTTACAAAACATGAAAGATTTTCGCCAAAAACTATGTAATGTAAACTATTGTAATAACTTGCAGACCTCATGTTTATCGTCTGGATAAATTCGAAATTCTTTGTCTCTTTAAAGAGGATCCAACCACATCGACTAACATTATACGGAGTGCAAAGTAGTGTCGCTTTTTGACATAATGAACTAAAAACACAATCTCGGAATTCATTACCCGATACTGTATATGCTCTATCAACATACTGTACATACTCTATCAACTCAAACAAAATTAAACCTGAACTTTGTTTTTTTTTTTTTTTTTATTACTTTTTAAAAACGGAAAACTATAAAAAAAATAATCTGAAAATGCAAATAACTCGAAATCGGTTAACTTTCTGTTAACACAATTTCGTTATCACCATGCTAAAGTAACGAATATGCACTGGTTTTTAGTTGCACATTTGTTACTTTAGCATGGTGAAGAAGATATGGGGTCAAAGTTATCTCAAATAACTTTCCCTATCACTTCTTAAATGGATCCAGTATAATTTTCAATGAATCTGCTTGCTCGTCAAATGCATCTACCCATATTGGATCATCAGCATGATTCATAGGTTTTGGTATTTACAATTTTGGTATTTTTCGAAAAGGTATACATAGTCAGTGATGTTTTTAAAAAAGTTACATGATTTAAGTATTTGAATGTATGGATATTCTGAGTTGCAATAACTACTTACTTCTTCCGAAACTTGGCGTCTTTCCCTACTTATTACGAATTCATGCCCGAACGCTAGGCTGAATATCATCAGCAACACCAACTCTTCTTTCCTAAAACATAGATAAATTGTTTTAACAACTTTCATATTTGGGCATATAGTTGTCTTTACAAAAATAAACTATATTTTGGACAAATTATATTATATACATATTACTTCCTTAGAAGAGGAGAAGGAAGGTCTTACGTTTCTAGGTCAAGTGTACTAGAGGCTGGGGTACCGCTGTTATTCAATAAATTACCTGGAGATTTATGTGGGGTGATCTTTAGCTTATAGCATTCACAAATCTAGGGGACGGGTTTGAGCTCTGTTGTGACAAAAACTTATTATGTTGTATTTAGTGTTTTAAAAAAAAAAATCTGTTATGTATTTTTATGTTATGCAAGAGTAATGTGCTCTTCAACCAATGTGCTTTTCAGTGGCCTGCCAGTAGGCGTAAGCCTTAGCCATATCGCATATTATTATGTTGTCCTAAAAATTTTAAATACTTACTTCCTTTAACTTATAAGAATTTGGACTATGACTGAGACTTTATTTCAATATTTTCTGTGTGGTGCTTATAATATTGATAAAGAGATAGGTTTTGTTGAATCTGCTTTTCCTGAGTTTGCTATTAAGCTCTCATGTGACTTATTTATTATTGTTAATTATAATAAAATGGGCGCTATAGCTGAGCTGAAATTTAGGTTCGTTTACTTAGTAGTTTGAATTATGTGGCAACAAACCCTTCTTGAACAGAGTTCTAGCATCTCATTCGCAGTTTTTCGAAACCTTTCGATATCCATTCGTTTTTCGCAATGTATTGGTAATGTGAGCATGGGAAAAAAGTGCCTTTTACCGCATAGGATGAGACATTAAATACCGGACACCTTTCGAAATATATTATAAGTACGAGTATCTAGGAAGAGGATGGTAAACATAACGAAATGCGACGAGAACAGGTATAGAGAGCCGAGAGGTGGAATTAGTGGCTAATGGAACGGGATTCTCTACAGGAGAAGGTTCCCACAGCTCTCCCGTTCCCACGACCCCGGTGTGCACTCCGTGACTCATCGTCCACCTCTTGTGTCTTCGGCTATCCGCCTCCTCCTCTATGGTCCTGGGCCTTCGTGTTGTCGGTCGTATCTGATGTTTACTAGGAAATCTTTCAGACAGTTCACTATTCGCTGATAAAATTTCAGGTAAATTAAATGAGAAATAGACTGAATACACTAAAGGTCATTAAATAGGATTGAAAAGGCGCATAGTTATAAGTGCAGAGTGACCTTGTCTCTTATTGATGTCAGTACTGAGGAACAGTGGGATTACAAGAAAAGTGGTGGAGAGAAGATAGCCTTTAATTTTTGTTCGCATTGTGAATAATGAGAGGAAATAGATGAGCAACGTAGCTATTTCAGAATACTTTTTTTTGAAAATTTTTTTACCTCATTAACTTTCTTGAATATGAATGATAATGTATCACTACAACCCTAAGAGGATTTCCTATGCCGTACGTTTTACCGAATGTCGTTCATACAAGGAGGTGTTTTGACTGATATGCAGATTATTTTTTTCCATTTATATTATTCGATAATCTTTCCCATGGGATTTATTTTTCTCCCATTCTTTTACAGTGAAACGGACCAGGGCTAAGTATGGGAATTAGCGCCGAATTGTAAAAAAAACAACAACAAAAAACGGCCCAATGGATTTGAACTCACTAAGTTCGGGTTATCGGGTACAACATGTAATCCAACTATACGGCACGCTCAGCCACCCTATTTACGTTTGCTATGCGATTAAAACAGATTCCCTTACTTTGGGATTTAACCTTAAGGAGTTACTCGGGCTCAAGTTGGAAATAGCGAGAACGTGTAGCTATGTATACATTTTCATGATAACGTTACCTACCTACTAATAAGGCAATCTGAACATATCGAGTTCGGATCCCGATGATGTGAATATTTAACTCTGGCCCGCGCCGGTGAAAAAAATCGTATAGGCGAAAAGACGAAGTAGGGTGGAAGAAAAAAAAAATCGACTTCTTCTGGATTCGAGTAACTCCAAATGACAATAGAAAAACGTGAATTTCTTCTTCAAAGAGGCGAAAGCCATTTTGCTTTCACACTGTTTAATTTAATAACTTTGGTTTCAAGGCTTATATAGAAAAACATTTCGAGAGGGGCAAAGTGGTGATGAGCGGGGAGGAGGTTATACTTATACATATTGAGATCGAGCGATGTTGGTGGGGTTCTGGTACTGCTGCATAAACATTGAATAACGTTACTAGCCATCTTAATCGGTTTAGCATGGGTTATCAACATCTTTATAACACTATTTTTGGGTGGGGGGGGGGGGGGTAGCCCGCAGCTCTCTTCTGCCCTCCTTGTACAACCTCCTTCTTCCCTCCTTTGTACTGTACGATTTAATAAATTTACAAACGTGTGCATGATCAAAAAGGCACGTTAATATCAATATGCCTGAAAGGCCTAGTTAGCTTCCAGTCTAGCTTCTCCAATTTTTAGCTATAAAAGACTAGCTAAAAACAATGACTAGCTTATTCATTTCTTTTTCCTTTTTTAGAGGATCAACATTTTGGATCCTGGATGAAAAAAATTCTTAGTCTTTTTAATTATTGCCTATATAATAATTATGAGTTCCTAGAAACGACACTGTTTACCGAAGGCAATTATTACTTCCAAGAGAGTGATGTCATAGTATCACGCTTCAACCTCTCGAGCTGGTTGAATAATCGTGTTTATACCTAGCGGAGGCTGAGCAATCTCCAGGACCACGTGACCGCTGAGATGTGGGAACGGGGGTTTACTTTCCTCATTTCGTGGCGATATTTTTTGTGTTTATTTGGAGCCCTTTCAATTAACATCCTTAATGTGGTTATTAACACGTTCATTTAAAACTTAAAACATTGTTTTAGAAACTGTTTTGTTCGAAGTGACAATGGTTTAGGCGTGTTAGGGAAAGTAAAAAACAGACGGATGACGCAAACGGACTAATCCCCCATGTGTAGGCGAGATGGGTAATTAATATTAATGAGGCATTGGAAATTTTTTTAGTGAAAATATTTCTTTAGCTTTGGCTGGCAGGGTCGCAACTAGATGTTTTACAACCTCAATACTTCAAGCGAGCTTGATACCTTTCTATCCCCTGTCATTGCCAATAAACCGAATTTTAAGTTATATAATAAATGTCATAATATCCCTAATTTCGGTTCTAAATATTTTTTAAACCTTGGTTTAAGGTAAAAAAAAAACATATATTAATTAAACACATACTTTTTATTGAACCAAACTCGGAAAAAAAAAAAGTTTCAATTTTGCGCCTCTGAATTCAGCCTGCCGGGCCCTTCAGTCTTAGCTTCGAATCCACTTTTTAAATATTTTTAATTCAAGAAGAAAAAATGTTTAATTTTATATAATGATAAAGTGAAATGTTTATGTTCTTCTTCTTATTTTTTATTTATTAATTAATTCATAACATAATGCACCATCATCAGGATCAACGCTACAAACGGCAAAATTTAAACTTTAAAATCATCAAATTTTCCCATAGTACTGTCATGAATCGCCTACATTTATAAAATAAAATAATTAAAATTATCATTTACACATTGTAACCAACGTTTCGACCCAACAATGCAGATCTTCGTCGGGGCTAAATGAACAAGACACAGACAAAAAAAAATTATGAATACATAGGACAAAGCATATGATTTAACTAGATAAAATATAAAGGTCTGTAAACATATAATGTATATAAACAAGATGTAGATGTTGACACTAATATCGTCGGTATAATGGCTGTCTTTATTTACAAAACCTTCGCTCACATGAACTTTCCTCTTGCGACAGCGGCCGCTACGCTAGCCAAAGCGAAAGGATTTGCTAAGGGACCGCTGGTACAAACAACGTTATAGAGGAGTAAATAACACCGTTTCAGCGCTATGGAAAAAAAAAAAAATCAGAAATATTTCAAGGGATATTGCACCTAAGCATAAAGGCTATCTTTGGCAGTGAGAGTTTGCTAATATTTCAATGTATTTTTACTTATGCGCAGTGTTAATATTTACCAAATTAAAGTGTCCCTCTCTTTTATGCAAAATAAAGATTTTGTCCAGCTGAAAGATAATTATTAAATTTTAACACATTAACGTAAAATTATCCTTCAAAATAATATATTTATTTGTTTCACAAATAAGAACTAAGAATATTTTAATTTTCGTTATTTTATGGCCTTATCTACAACGGATAATCTAAATTTTACTAATTGCAATATATACCTATAAAATACATTGTACAATAAACGATTTCATTACTACTGTGTTACCATCCCAAAAATAGCAAAAAATAACAAGCCAAGGAAAGAAGTAGGTGCCATCTTCCTCCATGCTTAACATGATGTTATTTTATTAGCATTCACCGAAAACTTTTGCTGATTGTCAATGTTTGTTAACAGGTGGGGTTCAAAGAAAAAAAATAATGGTACGCCACTGTTCCTTATATATTTACTAATGTTAAGCGTAATATCGTCTATATAGAGGATTTATACTTTATGTGAATGTTTATAAGTGACTGATAGTTACTTATTTTTGTACCGGAGATATTTTTTGCGATATATTTATTCATTAAATAAATATCAAAAAGAAAATCAATAATAATGGATTATTGCAGAGGATTCATTTCAACTCGCGTCTTGGATAGTTGGTCATGCGGTATGATATACCTATAGCGCCGGTATTGAGTTTTAGTCACAAAAAAAAAATATTGAACCGTTTTGTTTTGAAAGGGTGTCCACTTTTCCTAATTTTACAGGAGAGCACAAAAACTGTTACACATCTCGACAGTTCATTTTTTCAAATGTATAATTATAGGAAGTTATCTGTTTCTCTTTAAGAAAAGCAATTCCCGTTGATTTTTGGCCACTTTATAAAGAGATTGTAAAAACCTTTTTCTTCTTCAGGAATGTATTGAAGAACGTTCTTTAAGTCGTGTATTTTTAAGACATTAATTTCATTCACCTTATAACCTGGCAATGTAGCAGAGTGAAGGTGACGTTTCACCAATCTACTCGCGTCCACAACCGTGGACCAATGGCGTCAAAATCATAGTAACTAAAATAATGGACATATGCCCTCTCAAGACAAAACGATTCAATAAGTTGTTAATTACTACCCTACTTTACTTTATTAAGTTTATATGATATACGTTGCAGATTTTAATTTTCTTGATTATGAAGTAATCTATGTTCTTAGGAGTACTCTATTTTTATACTGCTAATTGGAGATTTAATTTCCAGTTCATTCCATTTTTTTTATTTTTTTATTCTGTTCCGATTTGATCAATTTACCGATATTATCTTCCCTATCAGGAATCATCATAAAGCCCTTAGGCCCATGTTCATTTTAGGCTTATTATTAGCCGAATAAGTTCATGGGCGTATCCAGCCGATTGTAAAGGGGGAGGGCGAATTGACAAACTCTTTTATCTATTTTTATGTTCCTTTCCCACTTGCTACTTGCTCTGCATATTATTTGTTTTGTGCATTACTTCCTTACTTTAAGTAGCGGTAGATTTCATCTTTAAATAAGAAGAAATGATTCAATAGGGGGGGGTGCAGCTCCCAAAGCTTCTCCTCCCGAATCCTCCCTTTCATAAGTAAAATAACTTAAGGGAAATGTGAATGTTTGCAGACTAAACAGATTACGGAATAAGAAACATTTTGTCTGCACTTGTTCAATCGGAACCCCAGTGATTTCTATAATGTAGATATTTACGCTTGTTCTAATTTTAAATTATATCATATTTTTCCTATAATGTTTTATTATTTAATTTCACACAGAATATTATGAATATTGCAAAAATAAGAGTACGATTTTCGATTTCTTAAACTGGCAGTTGAACTATTTAAATAATCTTCAAAGTGTAAAATTAAGTCGTTGAAAGTAACATTAGCGATCGATTCTATAGTGTTTCCAGTTCGATGGCTATTACTACAGCCGCGATAATTCGTAATCTTTTTCTGGCGGTTTCTCTCATTTTAAAGGAAGGAAATGAGTGGAGGTTTTTCAACTAGATCCAATTACGCAACCTTCACCGAAGTTTACTTTCCAGTTCATTGTAACTAAAAGAAATGCGGAAGTGCTGTTACCGGGGGGAGGGGGGGGGCGGGAGTGGGTCAGAGCATATTTGCTGAGGTCAGCGCAGAGGTAAGCAGGAATGGAGGCCGCGGTCCGCATGTCGATCGGGTTCACAGCCTGGCAGTCTGCCCACGTCCGCTCCTCGCCTTCACACCCCGCCCCTTTCGGCCACTTCCCAGATCTCTTTGGTCCTCTCGGCATCGCCTCGGGATTCTAAGCAGTCAGACCTTCTTTTTTTTTTTCAGGAATGCTGGGAGTGGGAATTCCAGGAATACGAGAACTGACCTTTCGTTCCCGACATTCAAAACCATAAACTAAGATCCGAGATTCTTCTAATAAAATAGGCTTATTGGAATGTAAATAGCAAAGCTCTGACCTCAGAATGTTAAATATACCGAGTATACTCCAAACCAATTTTAATGGATATCTACGACGCAAACATATTGAGAGTAAATAAGCTTTAAAAATACATAACCACAAAGCTGCGGTGATTTAAGCATTTCGCAAGAAATGACGTTGAAGTCGAAATACGGAAATTACAATCCAGATAATGAGTGAGAATATAGAAATATGTTTTCACACACCTAAACTCGAACTAGCTTATAGTTTTCTGAGTGGAAACCTTTTATTTTTTATCATATTTAAATCTAAAGTTTGTGGAGTAGAGTAATGTCAGCGAACCACTCAAAAAATTCTAACTTACAGAAGCTCTACTTCGAATCAATTATTCAACGATTTCGAAGTCAATTGTTCAATTCCTACTGTCAACCTGTTTGTAGAAGCACTAACTAAAAGCTAGAAACACAATGGTGAACATTTTTAGGAAGAGCTTTTGAAGGATTTCTACTATTACGAAAAAAATTATGTTGTCGATAATAACATACGAGTACTACTCGTATACTTACTTACTTTTATTTAAACTTTAAAATATAAATTTATATTTATATTTCAATTGTGACTCTAAATTTATAATTGTAAAGTACTCTGTACAATAAGGTATTCCAATATATTTGTTTTAATTTTTAGTATTCCCAAATTATTCTTCATAGATATTCGCAACTTTTTTCAGCTCTGGGGAAAAGTACATATGCTTCCGTTATATATTGATGTGGGTTTAACCACATTACACAATAATGGTATTTACAGAATATTTTGAAGATAGATATAATGTATATGTACGAGCAGACCCTGCCACGCATTGCAGTGGCGCATTGGATTAGTGATATCCTATTGTTTTTTATAGTCAAATCGGGAAATTCACCGGGAAAAATATCAACGTTCCAGCTAATCTAACAACTAACGAGGTTTAAAGTAGAACATAATTCCAAATATAAAACTGTTTGGTAAAGAATTTAGATGGGTTAAAGTTTTTATTTTTTACATCTTATATTTGACCATAGCCGTGTTAATGAATGACATATGGAAAAAGAAACTAATAAAGAATATAATCACAACAGGATTTAGTACAATCACAATAGACAGCAAAAATGTACCAAATTAACCTTTTATCATAATACATGTTACTTAAAATTATAATACAACACGTGATGATATGAGATATCGGTTATAGTATAAGGTTATACTAATAGGTGCACATTGATTTTGGTTAACCTTTCTTTTGCTAAAACAAATAGATTCGTTGTTTTCCCCACACATGAAAAGACTACATATAATTGCCATGGGAAAAACACGGATTTTCCTAGTCCAAGTCGGAAGAAATAGATTTATGCTTAACCTCCCTAATTATCAAAAGAAAATGAAGTGTTGTGTCAATAAATCAATTTTCACCGCCATCTGTTGGAAATTTAATTTGCTAAAAAAATAAAAATTGAGGCCTATAATCGAGATAAAAACTATACTACCTTTTAAGTTGGACAAAACTACACACAATGAGCCAAATTTCATCTAATTCGGTTGAGTGGTTTCTGATTTTACCTCCGACAAACATCGTTACAAGAGATTTTTATATACATATATAAAGATGTATTATCCCTATCTTCAAATTAATGAAATTAAAGAAATAAATTTCATTTAAATTTTACATTTTATAATGACATGAAGACAGGTTTATGAACTTTAGCATTTAGCAGATGTTTAGCTAAAGAAGTCGCAGATCAAGAAATAACATGTGACATTTATAAATGTCGGGAATACACTCATAGATGGGCTAGTTATAAGGGTAATATTGTAAGGAAGGTGAATCAAATGCTATTTTAAGGAAATATTTTATTTTTGAACCTTTTGGTCCCTTAACTGATTTTCGGCAATATTATATTCAGATAACCCTCAGAAAAATTTCAACTTTAATTCAGCCGTTATAGTATATGGGGAAAAATATTGGCTCATGTTGACAATCTACTTATTACAAAGCTAAGCGAAGAAAGGTGTGAGAACCAATCAGAAAGGCCGTAAGCGGAAGGTAGTACTCCCATTTTGAGCGTGGGAATGTCGGTGTGACAGTGGGAATATGGAAGGAATGTTACCGCTTCATCGCCGGGTTAGTGCTGGCCTTCGCAGTGTCTCTTGGTTAGTTTAGTTCGATCCCAATATTAAATTGATTGTTCAAGAAAGGGGGATATTCATTAGTAATATTTAACTCCTCATTTTTTTTTTTCTTAAATGGATAAACAGCTTATGGAGCAACAACCTAGCTCATTCGTAAATGAGAAGTTTGGAATATTTAAAATACTTATGCATATATATTTTGTTAGTAAGAAACTTTATACAAAAGCCATTGGATACGATAGATTTAGAATATTCAAAAATTACAAATAAGATCCGCTTAGTAATTTATATAGTCTAACGCGTGTTAAAGTCACTGGTTCGGTTCCATGAGCGTTTACTAAGATAAAAATGAAAATCTTGGTTTTAAGCTTTTCTAAACTACTTTTTAAGCCAAGCTGAAAACGCTATGATAACAGGTCAAATGCCTCTTTCTACTTTTTGTCTCCAAATAGAGTATCAAGGCATCGCTTCAACCAGAGAGCTCTGGATCCTGCATTGCTACTGCTTTTCCTTTATTTCCGCTCACTTTCAACACCAAGACAAAGAAGATGATAAGTAATTTCTTTCCGATTTGTGCCCTTATTGATCGGGCTGAGGCGGAATACAGTTTCACCAGTTATACAAGGCCTGCTTTGGAGGGAAACTCTGGCCTATTGGAGCCGGGGTGTCGCTGCGTAACTTCCACCCTACCGTGACTGCAGCGTAACCTCCCCAAGGTTTTTATTCTTGCCGAACAGGCTTTGTGTTATAGATCAGCTCCATCCGCTATATACGCTGCCTCCTTGATTAAAATAACATCATTTAAAATGTCATCAATGTGATAAGGAAGCAAATTGTTGCCATTCGTAATGTTGGTGACCATATTAATGATACAGTTTATTGTGAACAACTGGATTACTTTTTCATAGAAGTTCAGTTTTTTTGTAGGGACATAATTATATTCACAGACCTCATTTCTCTTCTACCATTACCTAAATATAGATACAATATTTCTGTCTTCACCCTAGTAAGGAAGATATCACTAAATCTCCTTTTTCCTTGCAATAATCTTTCGGAAACCCATTGCAGCTTGTTGTTACCACAATTAATTCTGGTTATATCTCTCTTCTTCCCTTATGATACCGGATAAAGGTTTTATTTTTGTGTTCCACTTTTCGCCCTTTTGGTTTTTGTTGTCGTTGTATTCGTATTGTCTTATATTAACATTGATAATATGCATTTTTATAATTGCTAAAATTTATTAGTCATAATAAATTTAATATTATTAATAATAATAAAAATATCACCTTATAATATATAAATATCACATTATATCATGTTAATTTAAAAACTTTTTATTAGTACATTATGTAGTTAACATGAATGAAATAAAAACGCATTTTTATCCAATAATTTTACAGCCATTCTTTTTTTTTTTTTTTTTTATTTATATTTTGCGTCATTTGCGCCTGCGAATCTAGCAAATTTGTTGGATGCAGTTGTCTTGGACTTTCTTGATTTAATTGCTGTGCTAGAGCATATCCCTCGGCCATTGTCGTTTCAGTCTTCGTTGGGCGGGTAACTGGGAGGAAGAAAGAAAAGAAACAAGTGGGTTTGGGTGGTTATGAGTTGAACAGTGAAATGTAGTGTATTTGTCGTGAATGTCCATGTCTTTGTTTATTATTTCTAAAATTTATTTGGTGCATTAATTCTTTATTCTTATTTAATTCTTTTTTTTTTTTTTTTTTTTTTTGCAATCGATAAGGAAATTATGACTTATCTAATATAGTATATTAATTTAATCATTTTTCCTGGGCAACCACCTTATTTTAATTTTATATTATTTTTAAAGATTTTATATATTTATTTAAAGATCTTTATATTTAAAGATTATTTTTAAAGAAAAGATTGGGACTCCCGGCCGGGCCCAATCTTGTCACTTCAAAATAAAATATTTAAAAATAATATTAGTATAGTTTTACCTTCCATCCAAGTTAACTCACAGGCATCATTTCCGTGGGTCACCTTTTTCCGCCTGGAGTGGCCTTTTTCGGGTCATGTGAATGGTATCACGGTCATGGGGTCAAGGTTGCCGATTTCGCTCATCTCTATCCATTTGTGCTTTCTTCATACATTTGTTTTCCTTTAGTTACTTTAAACAAAATTTTTTGGTGAAATCACAATCAGTGCATGTCCCAACCACCTTTTTTTTTTTTCAGTTCGAGCTTTAGAGGTTCGAAAGTTGTAAATTCTATTTCGTACTAACTATTTCAATCATAAGGTGAACTTCATGACAATGTTTTTAAAAACGATTTTAGTATTATATATAATTTTAGTAATTTGCGCTGCATTTTTAAGTTAAAAAAACTTTTGACCTATGTTTTCGCCTATAAACATAGCAATATTCCTACAGCTTTTCTTTTTTTTTTTTACAACGTTTATGATTCGAATTTATATTTTTTGATTAAATATATTAGCAATTAATTAATAACTAATAGATCTCAGTTCAACCGTTGTTTTTATAAATCATGACAATTGGAAAAGTTATTGTACATAGAAAGTAGGTGACGCCATTGAACAAATCTATACCTTCATGCCTATTAGTTCCATGAAATAAAGGAAGGCATCAAAGTCTTTTTTAATTTTTTACAATTTATTTCCGACAGCGTTTCTACTATTCAAGAAGAGGAAGTTAAAAGAGAGAAAACCCAAAAACATGAACGAGTATATAACATAAATTATTTGGTTATATTTATTAAATCCTTTTTAGCAAAAGATCAGAAAAACTTTTGTTCCTAATAAAATATTGATAATGTTCTTAAACAACATTACCAGTTGATAATACTCACTTACTACGAAATGGACTCATTAGTTATGATTATCGTTCCATTGACACAGAAGAGCAACATATTTTAATAATATTACAAAATCATATTCAGTTCTTTTGTGTCAATATAATGGGAATGAAATCTTTGTTGCATAAATATTGGCCAACGTTTCAGGGATGGTTCATTATTTATTTAAAAGTAAAAAAAAAATCTTATGAAAGAGCTATCAGGCAAAATAAACTAAAATGGATCATTTAAGTAACGCCCAACCATTGAAGATGGAAAATTCGATTGATGTGAAATCATCCAAATCGGAATCGGTTTTAGGCTAATCGTTTTGACTACAGAGCAATAAAATACAACATTTATTGGAGCAACTCTTTGTAATATGCTCAATTACTTGAAAGGATACTGTCATAAGGCTATTTATTTATTCATCTCTCTATAAACATTGTATTTTTTTCTCTCTCTTTTAAGTCATCAGCCATGGAATGCCTTTTTTTTATGTTGACGTAATCAAGAGAACCTCCATTTACTCATTTTTTATTGAAGACATTACTACTTTACTTACTGATTAATTGGAACTAATCTGCGGTTTATAGAACACGCGAAATAGTATATGAAGAAAAAATTTGTCTACAGCAAGATATCTTTGTAGGAACTGGATAAGGAATAGGGGCGTATCGAAGAGATTCAATACGATAAATTAGACGATGTCTCAAAGGCAATAGCCAATAATTGTTATTTTAAAAACTACTATTCTAATTTATAGAAAACTTTCTATGGAAGAAAGAACATATTGAGCTTGGAGAATAGGGAGAAGTTTCATCCAGCTTGCTGCAATCAGCCTGTGCAAGTTGTTCCTTCATTCCAATAGTGACTATTAGCATCAAATCCAGCCATACATAATCCTCACTGCTATATTGTGTTGGATTTGCATGCAAAGAAACAAATAATTAATCAATAACTTGTTCCTGACTATTATATGATTCAATGGATATGTTGAAATATTCTAATGACATTGGGAGGATGAGAAAAGATGAAATTGTGAGATCCAACAAGCGAGGTCGATGATGTGGAGGGTACTCCTCGATACAAAAACTAAGAATGTTTTATGGATTAATAAAAACACTTTAGTCAGATGTTTAACTTATCCAACTTATATGGATTAAGTCTTCATTACCTTATTCTATCATGATAAAATCCTCAACTCGTTGTTGTATTGGGAGTGCTTAATTTAAAATGAATTAAACAAGAATGATCGAAATTATTCTTTTTACTTTCACTTACCTATATATGAAATATATAGTAAGTGGAAGTATTGCGATCGTGAAAATTTTCGACTTCCGGTTTTCAACGGAAATACACGTTTTGGGGTCCCCTGAGTCAAAATAACCAAGTCCCGCGAAATGGTCTGTGTGTGTGTGTGTGTGTGTGTGTGTGTATGTGAACAGACTAGCTCAAAAACTATAAACCGTGCGAACCTGAAATTGGGTATTTAGAGTATGCATAAGCCCGCGATGTGACAGCAAAAATTTCATCAAATTTGCTCAAAGGGAGGGGGTACTTTATTTAATAACTTTTTAAGTTTTTTTCGATTTTCTCAAAAAGGGCTCTAACGATTTTGATTAAACTGAGTATTTGATCTATTTATATGCCTGAAATATGACTGTAAAAATTTCATCAAAATTGATCAACCGGATGAGGGACTTTACTTAATAAATTTTGTATCATTTTCACATGTTTTTTTTATTTACTCAAAAACGGTTTTAACGATTTTGATCAAACTTGGTATTTGATGTATTTATATGCCAAAGATGTGATAACCAACATTTCATCACAATTGATCAACCGGAGGGGGGACTTTACTTAATGAATTTTGTATCATTTTCACGTGTTTTTTTTATTTACTCAAAAACGGTTTTAACGATTTTGATCAAACTTGGTATTTTATGTATTTATATGCCCGAGATATGACTGTAAAAATTTCATTAAAATTGATCTACGGGAGGGGGGACTTTACTTAATAAATTTTGTAACATTTTCACGGTTTTTTTTTATTTACTCAAAAACGGCTTTAACGATTAACAAAAATAAGATATGAATGTAGAAAAATGTGTGACTTTGGGAAATAATATTTAGCAAAACACGTCAATTTCTAATCTAAGTAAGTTGGTAAGTGAAAGTTGTGTGTTGCGCGCACGCACCAGATTTTTTTTATAACAAAGTTTCGAAGGATATTTTATTCTTTTTTTTTATGTATTTGTAAATGTTCCCTATGTAAAATCAGAACATAATAATACATAATTAGGCTAGCAGCATTTTTATATAGTTTCTGTGTATTTGTTATATAATAAGGTTTAGGCAAATTCATTAAAATGTACTTAAAAGTTTAGCTCTATCGATTTACTTTTTCCAAAAACCATGGATGTACATTTTGGACGTAACTAAGATTATAATAGTTATGCCTTCATATCGATGTTAGATGATGTCATGGTTATGGATTTTTATCAGTTGGCAATTAACTAAAGCAGGATCACTCTTTTTTATTTTAAGGATATATATTCGTTTAAGATGTTGTTCTTGGCATTAAAAAGTCGTAAAAAAAAAAGGATATAACCGGTTCAAGAAACTGTCTCATATATTTGTGTCTCACATGTCTCATATATTAGTGTGAATCCATGATATGTAGCTCGCGTAAATACGATACTTATAATCGTAGGAATGTTTTATCAAACTTAAAATTTATTTTTATGTAATTAGATATTAATTTTTTAATTTACTTGGTAGTTTGTTTTTCATGAATAGTATTTAATTGTCAACAATATTATTAATAATATATAAATCAGACATTTTTTGTTAGGTAAAAAACATTGACCGATTCCTAAAGTTTTTTAGTTTACTTTTCTTCCGAAAGAAATTATACAGAGAATATTACTTACTAAATAGATTAGATACTAAATGTTCTAATATTACTTGATTATAATGAAGAAAATTGTCCACGATTGGTGTAAATATAGAGATACTTGGTTCGATTGATGTCATCGTCGCTATCTCGTCGAACTATATGATATATGAATATCAGTACTTTTCAGTAGAGCATAAAAATCCAATAA
Source organism: Aelia acuminata (assembly GCA_911387785.2). Lineage (NCBI taxonomy): Eukaryota > Metazoa > Arthropoda > Insecta > Hemiptera > Pentatomidae > Aelia > Aelia acuminata. Next base: position 101,401,393 of record OU426981.1, read on the forward strand.
TGATAAACCCAAAATTAGTCTAATCCCGAAGAGGTAAGCTGAAAGAGGTACTTTAGTGAGTTTAAGGTAACGTGAATGTCCATATCAACCCAACAATAAAAAAGTAAATACATTGAAATGTGTTCCATTTGTGATATGTAGTGATTAAGTCATGATTTATGAATTACCCCAATTTTATATATATTATTTTTAATATAAAAACAAGATTTTTAAAAAGTTACTTAACAAAAAGGAACTTTGAAGATAACGTTAAAGTCAGTTCTTAATGGTTGTTTACGCTACGACAGGCCATTTCAAGAACATCCACATTCCTCGAGGTAAGAATTCGCCTTAGCAGCATTACAGATTAGATACGGATCTCTGCCTAACATTCCCACAGTTACTGAACATCACGAAGATCTTGCTCGAAATTCTTCATTTTTCATTTGAATATCTCCTCGTTCCTTTAGGCGCACCTAATAGATTTAAATTTAAATTAAGGATGATTGCAAAGTATTACACATATCCACCCAAAGTAAATAGGACATCCACCCTGACTGTTTACTTACATTCCTGAATATCAGTTCTAGCTAGGAAAATTGGGGATTATATGTATGTTATGTCTAAGGGAAAACTAGTATCGATACCTTAACGTTTTTGAAGATAAATTATTATAAACATTTGTCCCTACAAGATAAACCAACGAGAGAATTTAAAGTTTCCTACGATTTGCGCTAAGTATACCTGCATCCAGTGAATATAATGAATGTTATATCACCTCGTTAAATGTAGTGGTATCGTTCATTTTTTGGAATGTTTAGAACAAATCACAGGAGGTTATCAGCCCCATACCGAGATGTATGCGAGAAGATTGCGTTAGGCTTTTTATTGCCGATTTATGTTTAAATGATTTTTTTTTTCTTAGTATAATCAAGTGTGATTTTCAATGGTAACCACAGTTAAAAGAGAGGCTTTAAGAGAGTCAAAATATATAGTTTCATTACTTGCGTGAGTATATTTCGATGATTTCAGATTTTGTTATCAAAGCACTTAATTCACATTATAGGAGGAAAGCTAAACAATAAAAGAAACGTTACTTAAATGAGTCGGTAACAAGCCTATACTAATCAATACCAATGACATAAGTTTTTAATGATAAATTTTATTAATTTAAACTCTCTTTTATTAGTTTATACTATCAGATAAAATTAAAGTAAAGTATTGCTTAATGTGTCATTCACTTTACTCTCATATAAAGTTCTAAGTGAGGTGAAATCTGGTATAGTCTAATAAATTGTTTGGTTTGTGACTTATTGTTAATAAACACTTCAGAAATTTGTATTCGAGGAATCCAATGACAAATTTGAAAACTGGGTTCTCAGGCAGTATTGCCAACTTCAAGAACTATAAGAGCAGGCTGAATTCCGGAATACGTAGAACATTATTTATTATTAGTTGGCTATTAATTTAAGATATTCCAACCAAACAATTTACTAATTTTTACAGTAAAATTTAGGTTTAATAAACCAAATTAATTAATGAAAAGAACAATCAAATATTTTTAAAAAAGGTTTGGATAAGTAAATGAAAAAAAAATTGAACACTGAACTCATTAAACTGCACCGTAGAAAATTACGTAGTTGTTATACATTTTTATGGTTAAAATTAAACTGCCTATCTGAAAAGTCTTATCAAGTTTTAGCAAAATGGTCTTTTGGAATTTTTTTTTTTTCAATGATTGGCCTCTCATATTAACTATTCACTTTATTTTAACTAACTGAAGTGTGGATATGTTAATTTTAAATAGTGGCGATAGTCTACAGACAAAATTTTCGGGTTTAATTATGTGTTTTGTTTTAATTTTAATAGTTTACTTTAGCAATGTAGTAATACATATAAATATTCCTAATGTTGAAGCTAATATTCCTAGAATTATATATCCATGTTCTTCGTTAATTATTGGCAATATCTTAATTAAAAATATTTCTGTATCAATTAATCTTCCTGGGAATAATTAAGTTATCCGGGTGGTAATTAAGATAAGATAATCTGAATTAATTCTACAAAAACGTACGACAGCTCACCTCATGTCGGTGGCTCCTGGAGACGTACTCTTAAGGAAGCCTGTTGTGAGCCGCCGGGCTGGAAGACACAGGACACTGGGGACTGGAGCAGATCCTCCGGGAGTACCGGTATATTATACCTCCCCCACCAGCACAACCCCTCTCTTCGGCCAGGGGGAGTCTATGGCTTGTCTTCAGGGATCGGGGAATTTGCCAGATCAAGGAAACTTGGGAGTCTTGTATCAGAATAAGCAATTCCTTCTGATTAATCGGTGGAATTAATTTCTAAATTATGTAAACTATATATAGTGTATTATTAGAAAAGAATGTTAGTGGTAATCATAGCTTGCCACACTTTATTACCAAGTGAGCCTGATTCATGGGTGGATCCAGCCGGTTGTAAAGGGTTGGCTTCACCCCACAGACCTTTCCGCGGATCTGGCAATCAGCTTTTTTACCTTCATGATCGTTTCCCACAACTAAAATTCTACTTTTTCTGCATATTATTCGTTCCTTACCTTATTTCCTTACTTTTAATTTATCCTTATTTTATTACTTTTAATTTCCTTACATAAGTTAAAGTATATTTTTAAATGACAAAAAATGTTCCTAATTAAGTTAATCTCTTATTCCATGATTGAGGACAGTAGGAAAATTATTTACTGCTCGTTTTCTATTCTCATAACCGATATAATTTTTACGTTCACTTACCTTTTATATGGGGAGCGGGGTAGCCTACTGGTAAGGCAGTGGACTGCTGTGCTTAAGGTCCCGAGTTCGAATCTGACATGGCTTATGATATCTTTATTATTCGCCACAGTTCGTCTCGTGGGCCGAGAGACCCTCCTGGGGCTAACCCAGCCTCTATAAAGTGGGTACCCTTAATTAAAAAATTAAGGGGAAAAACCTGGCGGTTGAGCGTGAACACGGTCAAATCACCTCCTTGCACGACCGCTGACCAAGAAACAGTATCTTCCTTACATAGTACTGAACCCAAGACCCTTTATGGGTTGTAGTGGTACAGGTGTGTACCTTTTATATGAAATATGTAGTAAGTGAAAGTATTGGTTTCGTGAAAAATTTCGACTTCGACTTCGGTTTTCAACGGAGCTTTGGGGTCCCGTGAGTCTAAGGCCCTATGCACACGGGGATACTGAAAATGAACTAAACCAGTTGTTAACTTGGGTTTCTAACCAGTTACAGACTGAATGGTGACTTGCCTCCGCACACGAGACTACTCAACAGAAACCGAAATCTCCAGTTAAGTATTGTCGTGGATATCGAGCAATGTGGGAAAGTCCAGTGATATTCATTAATTATAAACTATCGGCTGTCATTAAAGGCGTACTGTGCATGCGTAAGCGTCTGTTTCATAAGTTGACGGAATATTTTTCTTTTTTTCTCCTAAATATGTTTACTTGATTTTTTTCATATGTCATATTTAGCCATATCCTATTTTCAGGCGTAACGAGAGACAGCTAATTTCTCCATATAAACAAAAACAAAGATACTTTATAGGAAAACAAAAAAGGCCCCTTCAGTATCATCTCAGTATCACCTCATGTAAGCCCCCTCAGAATATTTTAATAATGATAAAGCTTACCTGATAATAAAGAAGACTTGATTTTCATTAAACATAAAGAATTTGATCAAAACCATTAAAGCCGTTTTTGAGAAAATCGAAATAAACGTAAAAATTGGGGAAAAGGTTTTTAAATAAAGTGCTCTCTACGTTTGACCAATTTTGATGAAATTTTTGCTGTCACATCACGGGTATATACAAACTCCAAATACGTATTTTCAGGATCGTTATAGTTTTGGACACACACACACACACACACACGCGCGCACACACACACACACACACACACACACACACACACACACACACACAAACACACACACACACTCCCGACTGGAGCTGCTAGTCTTCCATCGGGCGCCTCCCCAGGTGGCGGATAGGGGAATTCTCACCAGATATGGTGGGTACAGGGGAAATAAAATACCCGGGGCGGACCAAAACTAGACTCAAACCCAGTAGCGACGGTTCCTACAATAGGCGGCGACCTGGTCAGCGTCTGTTCCTCAGGTTAGAGGCGGCTGAATTACACCTGGCAGTAGGTATACAATGCACTTCCATTTGAATGGTAATTATGGAGGAGAAGGAAAATTTTGTTACGGTGCAGGGGGTAGGATCCCCAGTGCCGGCGTCTGACAGGAATGAGAAAGCGGGTTCCGAGACGTCGTTATCCAGTGACCGCAGTGCTGCAGTGGTTGATCACTTGGCTGCTGAAGCATCTAGTGCTTCAAGTGAAGAAAGAAGAAGGGAATTGTGGGCATTGCTCTGTGGTGAAATTCGTAAACATCACGAATTCGTCATGGGTAAGCGTAATGTGCATACCGAGATTAAAGCTCATGCATGCACGATTCGCATGCTCTACGAGGCCATAACAAGAGAAGACAAAAACCCAGTAGGACAGACAGCAGCCGGAAACAGTTGCGGAACACAGACATCTTCGAGTTTGCGACTTCCTCAAGAGGACTCCAGCAAAGTGACATTGCCTCATAAGCAACAAAGAAAAAAGAAGAGGAAGAAGAACAGAAGACAAAGGACACAAACCGGACAGGAAGAAGCAGAGGTACATATTCCTGCTGAAACTGATCCCCCAAGGAATGAGAGGTGGCAATTAGTGAAGAACAAGAAGATAAGAAAAAAGAAGAACTCTAAGCGGAACACACAAAATAGACCTCCACGGCCAGACGCCTTGATGGTTAAAGCAAAGGAGGGCTCGACCTACGCAGACATCCTGCGTACGATAAAAAGTGACCCCGAGCTTCAGGAAGTAGGAGAAAAGGTCCAAAAAAATACGGAAGTGCCACACAGGAGGACTCATACTTGTTCTAGATAAAAATGCTCAGGACAAGACAGAATTAATTCGTTCTGCGATAGCAAAGAAAATGGTCGACAAAGCAGAGGTCACTAGTAAGAGGGATTCGGTTGCTATTGAGCTAAAGGACCTCGATGAACTGACTGACGCTAAGGAAGTACACGAAGCCATCCGAAAACAAATCGATGGAGCAGGAAATATTGATATTTCCGTTGTAAAATCTCTTCGTAAGGCCTATGGTGGCACACAGACAGCAGTGGTAATATTGCCTACCGATTTGGCAAGAAAAACGTTAGAAAAAGGCAGTATTCGAATAGGTTGGATAAAAAGCCGTGTGAGAGAGAAGTTTTCTCCCCGGAGATGCTTCCGATGCCTCGACCATGGTCATCTGGCGCGAAACTGTGAAGGGCCTGACAGAACCGGACTTTGTTTCCGATGCGGCGAGGAAGGTCACACAGCAAAAGAGTGTTCCGGAGAATAGCGATGCCTATTGTGTGATGAAGGAAGAAACCGCAGACACGCTACTGGGGGCTTTGGTTGTCCTATGTATCAGCAGGCAGTAGTAGCAGCCAAAAAGTGCGGTAGATGAGGTTTATGCAGTTAAACTTAAACCACTGCGAAGCAGCGCAGGACCTCTGCTGGCAAACAATTAAGGAGAAGAGCATCGATGTGGCGTTGTTATGCGAGCAATACAAAAATGTTGATGGACCCCATTTCTGGAAGGCGGACAAATCAGGACGAGCAGCAATTTGGGTCAGAAAGGGATTTTTCATTCAGGAGACCCAGCAGACAAGTATTGAAGGCTATATTTGGATAAAGGTGGCCGGTATCTACATTTGTAGTGTATATGCCCCACCGAGTTACTCGCTGGACGAATTTGAGTTTATGCTCGATAGAATAATCCAGGAACTACGAGGTCGTCAACCGCTTGTAATTGCTGGAGACTTTAACGCTTGGGCTATAGAATGGGGAAGCAGAGAGACTAATAAGAGAGGCGAATCTCTTCTAGACGTATTCGCTGCACTTGATGTTGTTCTTCTGAAGACTGGCTACACTCCAACTTTCTCAAGGAATGGAAAAGACTCTATAGTCGATTTGACCTGGGTTAGCGCATCTCTTTCTCGTTATAAAGACAATTGGCAGGTAACTGATCACTACACTCATAGTGATCATCATGCCATCTTCTTTGAGGCGACTTTATCAGATACCGTAGGAAAAAAAGCTAAACCTAGGAGACCAGTGTGGAGCCATAGATCATTTGACCGAGATTCATTTTGCACAATGATGGAGAAAAAAGTTGTATTCCAAGGATCTGTAGAAGAGAAGGTCTCACAGCTGATGGAGCTTATTACTGATGCCTGCGATGCATCAATGACGAAAACACGCAATACAAACCATCGCATGGCCGTGTATTGGTGGAACGAGGAGATCGCGGTACTTCGACAGGCATCCCTTCGTACAAGAAGACTGGCCCAGAGAGCGAAAGGCCGCCCGGTTTATGATGTCCGAAAACAAGAGCATAAAAATGCTAAAAGGAATCTGGTAAAGGCAATAAAAGAAAGCAAACGCAAGAGTTGGAAAAAGCTATGCGAAGAGGTTAACGAAGACACATGGGGAAGACCATACAAAATAGTCATGGCAAGGTTGAAGACTTCAAGCCTATCGCCTCCAACTTCACCTGACCTGATGGAAAAAATAATAGCAGCCTTATTCCCTCGAAGAACAGAAGTGGTCTTTGAAAAAAAACCAGCTCGCGGATGAGGGACAAATTCCAGAAATCACTATGGAAGAACTAGAAGCAGCTTGCACTAAAATACGGGATTCCAAGGCTCCCGGTTCGGATAACATCCCAAATAAAGCGTTAAAAGCTGCGATCAAGTCAAGACCAGAACTATTCCTGGACATCTATAATTCTTGCCTCCGGGAAGGGATCTTTCCAATCCAATGGAAGAAGCAACAGCTCGTGCTCCTGCCTAAGGGAAAAGGACCTCCGGAAGACCCTGTATTTTATAGGCCAATCTGTCTTCTCAACACTGCAGGCAAGGTTTTGGAGAGGATCGTTTGTGGCAGAATGACCGATTTCAGTGAAGGAGCTCGAGGACTTTCAGACAACCAATATGGTTTTCGGAAAGGAAGATCGACTATCGAGGCAATAGACTTTGTGATCAGATCTGCTCGAGAAGCAATCGCTGGAAAAAGATGGAGAAGGGGTGGAAAAAAGTACTGCGCCATTATAGCATTGGACATAAGGAATGCTTTCAATTCAGCGAGATGGAACTGTATTATGGAAGGACTGCAAAGGATGAATATTCCGCAATACCTAATAAGGATTATTATCAGTTACTTTACTGATAGAACCTTGTTTTATAATACAGATAATGGAAGTAGAACCTATAAGATTACAGGTGGCGTTCCTCAAGGTTCTGTATTAGGGCCCTTGTTATGGAACATAATGTATGTTGCGGTACTGAGGCTCCCCATGCCGGAAGGAACTGTAACACTCGGTTTTGCAGATGATCTGGCAATAATAGTACGTGGAAAACTACTGGAGGAGATAACGTACAACGCTAACAAGGCAGTAGTTACGATTAGCCAGTGGCTTTCATCGGTGGCCTCCAGCTTGCTGATCATAAGACTGAAGCAGTCCTCATTACTAGTAGAAAAGTAAGACGATCACCCTGACTGTTGGAGAATGCGAAGTTCATTATAAGCAATCCATTAGATATTTGGGTGTGCAGCTTGACGCCAGGTTGCGATTCGACGAACACCTGTACTTAGCTAGCTCCAAAGCAGCCCGAGTTACAAATGCATTTGCCCGAATTATGCCAAATATCGGTGGACCCCAGCAGAGTCGGAGAAGACTGTTGGCTAATGTAGCCAGTTCAACGCTGCTATACGCGGTACCGATATGGGTTAATGCCTTCCAAGTACAGTTATATGCCCGTAAAGCTATCAGTATGCATCGAAGAAATGCACTGCGGATCGCTCGAGCGTTCCGCACTGTTTCCTATGATGCTGCGTGTGTCATAGCTGATATGCCTCCGATTGATCTTCTGGCGGAGGAACGCAATCGAATTTACCTGGAAGACGTGGACAGCCCGATGCTCACTGGTCTACGGTAGAAAAAGAAGAGAGGAGGAAAACTATGGAAAGCTGGCAAAGGCGATGGGATTCATCATCTTCCGGAAGATGGACCCACAGGATGATTCCCGACATCTCAATATGGATAGCCCGTAAACATGGAGAGGTTGACTATTACCTCACCCAACTGCTCACCGGACATGGCTGCTTCAGAGCCTATCTAGCCAGATTCAAGCTAGAAAAGGAAGCTGTGTGCATCTGTGGCCTCGCCGACGAAACGGTGGAACATGTTTTCTTTTGTTGCAGGAGCTTAGCCAAAGAGAAGGAGCAGCTTGATGTGATCCTGGGGAAGAAGTCTACCCCGGAAACCTTAGTTTCGTTGATGTTGACCAAGCAGGAGAACTGGAGGGCTGTTACAGACTATGCCGCAGAAATCGGCAGGACCCTTAGAGCCCTGGAGAGGAAAAGGAGAGGCCAAGCAATGGCATGATAAAGAAATAAAGAAGTAGGCACTTAGCCACTCGGCCCCCCTTGAAGTAATGCCTGACAGCGGTTCCGTGGGGTGGCATTGAAGAATAGGGAGGTGGTTTTTTAGTGAGTAGGAATCTCACACTGTTGTGGGCTTATAGTCGCACAGCGTCTTATGTGAGATTTCCCCTACCCAAAAAAAAAAAAAAAAAAAAAAAAAAAAAAAAAAAAAAAAAAAAAAACACACACACAAACACAAACACACAAACACACACACACACCATGACCATCTCGGTACTTGATTATTTGGACTCGAACCGGAAGTCGAAATTTTTCACGATCGCAATACTTTCTCTTACTATATATTTCATATATAGGTAAGTGAAAGTAAAAAACTGGGAACTCAAATCAAGCGACTAGTTACAAACGAGTTCTAAACCAGTTGCAACTAAACCAGTTGGTAACTTGGGTTTCTGGCCAGTTACAGACTGAATGGTGACTATACTCCGAACACGAGGCTACTTAACAGCAACCGAAACCTCCAGTTCGTGCAGTGTTGTCATGGAAAGCTTTGGGTACACCCATAACAAAAAAAAATGTTTGAGACTAGGTTGTTTGTTGCCTCAAAACAGCTCGACTTTTCTGATGCAAAATTCTTGGCATTCTACTGAATGAGTAAGGAAAGTTATTTGGAACTGGTGAAATTGATTTCCCCACTACTACAGAAGCAAAACACACCCATGAGGGAGTCCGTGGACCCTGAGTAACGACTATTGATCACACTCAGGTAAGGAACAAATAATATATTTATTAAAAAAATAAGTAATATTACAATAGGTGTTTGACATTTTGTTTTTTTGAAAATATTACATTAGCTATTTGACAGAACGAATTTACTCGGTGCCCTGCTAAGTATTTAACCCCTAATGTGCTACTGGTGTGTGGGGGCATCTGATTAGAAAAAAAAGATTCGTTACTCAGCGATATGCTTGAGGAGGAGGAGGGAAGATAGGTAGATCTTGATGATATTATCTCGTCCACACCATCCAAGGTCTTCTTAAACTGTCTCACTTCCCCATCATCCATTTTCATCAGATCGGGAAGGAAACTGAGAAGGAACATTTTTAAAGCTTCCTCTATGGGATCTGTAGCTAATGAAGACGCCTTTTTCCGGTCCAAATATTCTATGAACGCTTTGTCTAAATTGTCGTACTTCGTCTAAAGCCTGTTTGATTCTCTCGGACTGGTGATCCTGATGCTGTGTAGATGATGTTGGTGGGGTTTGTGAGGATGGTAAGGTTATTGGAATTTGTAATAGGAGGTCATCCTACTCATTCCTACCACCCTCTAAGGCTGGGCCTTCTTCTTCCTCATAGGGTGGCTGAGACAAATTTCCAGAAGGCTTCCCCAGTGCCATGATGTAAGGAATGGTGAAGTTCAGTGCATCCGACAGATAATTACCATGATAAGAATGATAGCACTAGATTTAAACAAAAGTTATATTCCTACCTACTTGCATTTTATTACAGTAGTTTATTGCTTAATTTCAGATTTTTGGGTACTGGTGGAACATTTATTCGATTGATGTCTACTTCGGTAGAGGAAAGTCGACAATTGGCTGCATAGTGGCCGAGACAACTCAGTTGATTTGGGATGTACTTATGGACAACCGATATACATGGCTGTTCCTACCAGGAGAGAGTGGAAAAAAATATCAGAAAGGTTTAGTTCTCTCTGGAATCTAGAAAACTGCGTAGGAGCCATCGATGGTAAACATGTGCGTATCGAGAAATTTCCCAGGACTGGCTCTGCTAATTACAACTACAAATCGTTTCATTCAATAGTGCTGTTGGCTTGCTGCGATGCTGATGGTACTTTCACAATTATTGAAACGGGTTACCCTACAAGGAACAGTGATGGGGGTATATTCCATGCATCAGCAATAAGTCACTGGATTCAGAACGATCGACTTGATATCCCTCCTCCTTCGCCTCTCAAATTTGACGAAAGTGATAGTCCCTTGCCCTATTACTTCATAGCTGATGAAGCGTTTCCACTGTCGCGATATATGATGAAACCTTACCCGTCAAGGGCATTGGATAATGTAAAAGGAATATTTAAATACAGATTGAGCCAAGCAAGAAAAACAATTGAATGCACTTTCGGGATGGCATGCGAGAAATTTGCTGTTTTGAATGGTCCTATTCGCATCCGAGATCCTAAGATCGTGTCAGCAGTCAAAAAAGCTTCTTGTGTTCTTCACAATCTTGTGAGAAAACGAGAAGGTCTGCAATACTCGACAAATGATGCAAATTTTGAAGTAGTTAGAGATGAAGTGATGAGACAGCCTCTCCTTCCGCAGCAGCTGACCAAACATAAACATAAACTCAGGAGCAGGAGGTATAAGAGGCTATTTAGCCAACTATTTCCTAAGCCCATAAGCTTCTCTGTCCTGGCAGTGGAAAGACATGATATCATAGATCGGAACTATTCATATAATGGAGCTTAAATAATTATATGAATAATTATAAAAATAAATTGTAAAACAGTGGCCTAACCCACCAGCTTACCTATTCTAGATAAATGCAATTCGCTTCATCTAATATTTTGTACAAATGATTCTGAGTAACAAGATTGGACGTTGCAATCTATCAGCAATAACTAAAACTATTTGATAAATTACTCTAATGTCAATAAATGCAATATGGGTAACAGAACTAATGGGTAACAGATTTTCAGTTATCATGGTATTAGGGTTTGGCCACTGTTGCTCTCATCGCCTCAATTAGGTAACTGATATGTAGAAGTAGTTGCTGATGTTGAAAATATACCTTTTTACTTGAATAAAAAAAATAAATATCTGTCAATTTCACCACATCCCCGATTTTTTCCCCATGCCTTCTCCGTTTCATGCTACCTTGAATATCCAGGAAGGTTGAAATTGTACAAAATAGGGCGTTTTTCCACCTCCCCCACCAGCAACAGATTGGTTTTCTGGTATTCATAATATAATAACCAAAAAAATTAAATCAAATTACGAGGTAAACCGACAAGCGAATCATCTAGGAGACTAATTACAACGGAGTTCTCTGAATAACAAATCCGTCCCCAACGAGTAGCGCCGTGTGTGGTGTCCCATTTTTGCATAATGCATAGGTAGTGACTCAAAGTAAACCAGTTGGAAATTCGCGTCATTAATCAGTTTCTTTTTAGTATCCCCGTGTGCATAGGGCCTGAATCACAAATCCGTCCCCAACGAGTAGCGCCGCACAGTGGTTGAAAGGCGGAAAAAACCTATTTTTTTAAGGTATTGGAATATTCTTTTTCTTTTCATTATTAATTAATAGAATAGTAACCTGACACATTCCATCAATTTATTCGGAGATATTCTGATTTTTAAACTTGTTAGGACCCTTTGAAAATCGATCATTGAAAAAGTTTATTTTTCAATGGAAAATTTATAACACTATAATAATTTTTAAAACTCGCATTTTTGTTTCTTAGAGCGATTTTCCTTCATAATCATGAAAAGCGATCTCACATATTACACTAGCATAAAAATGATGCTACTTGGTCTATGTTTTAACCTAGAAATAAAATCCCGAATAAATGCAATAAAATTAAGACAAAAAATTTTTTTGGTAATCCATATTTTTCAAGCGCAGCCGAGCGCAGTTTTAAAATCCATTTTTTTAAGAAGAAGATACATTCAAGGAAATATTAAAACATATTCTAGCTGCGTCCACCTGCGTCTGTACATGTGGGATATTTTCTTTATTGAAATACCTATGCTATTTCGAGCAGTTTATTCGCTACGGAGCTTGTGCTTCGAATTAGGTTATTACTAATCGTTTAATAAAACATCATGCCTTACTTACCAGGTCTGTAGTATCATTTATAAAGTCAGTCTGAATCGTTATTAGGTCGATAATAAATCAACTTTTTCACCTACTGTGATTTTAGAATGAATTTGGAAATTATTAATAATAAGTTTTTTAACCTGACCTCGGCACTTTTCATTTTTAAGCATCCATTTGATTTTAGAAAATCGGTATAAAAAAATAGTTCAGCTATTATTTAGCGTAAATAAGGGATCTGAATTTTCACAGATAGAGTTGCAGTTATTAAATCTATATTGACCAGTCTATCCCACCACCTCCTATCAAAATTATATTAAAGTCGGATGACCCCAATCTTATATTTTAATATGATATATATTAAATAGTTAAGAATTAAAACATAATGACAAAAATAATTGATAGTTCCTATGTATGATTTTTTTTTTTGTGTTACCTAACTTAAGTGTTTTCATGAAATAAAATGATATTGCAAGTACTATCAAGGATATTACTAGCATAAAACAGCTAAAGTGTTTAAACTAGCCGATCTCGAGTCGAAAATTTATGTATAATTTTTTTTCTATTTTCCTTACACTGCCGGTTAATCCGAATAGCCGGTTAAGCGGGGCTCAAACCTATACATTTTATAGGAAATTCAATCGTGGTAATGCTAATATCAACTTTATTTTTTTTGCGGCTTACAGATCGGGTTTGACAAGGTTTTTTTCCGAAAATAGTCGATTTTCAACCACTGTGCGCCGTGTGCGGTGTCCCATTGTAATGCATAGGTAGTGACTCAAAGTAAACCATTTGGAAATTCGCGTCATTAAGTAGTTTCTTTTTAGTATCCCCGTGTGCATAGGGCCTAAATAATCAAGTCCCGCTAAATGGTCTGTTTGTGTTTTTTTTAAACATATGGTACAATGTAGGTAATTCGTGGTGGCCTTAGGAATTTTTTAATTGGAGTACAATATCCTTGGCTATGCCGTCCCTCTGATAGGACGTAAAATGGAGGTCCCGAGTGTGTATTATGTCAAGCGAGATTCCCACTGTAGCTTCGTCCGATTAGCCTTGGTGGCATAAAGTGGCGTTTATTAAACAAACAAACCATTCACGATATATTTAAAAAAAAAAATTAAAAAACTCGACTATTGATCAAATTATTATGTATACCTACCCATTAAAAAATAATAATAATAATAATGAATCGAAATTTACAGAGAAGACTTTAAAGCAGAATTGGGCATATTTATATTTATAACTATGGTTAAGAATGTATTTTTATCATAATTTTTGTGTGATTATCAATAGAAATTTATTTTTACGATAATATTTGTGGGCACGAATACAAATAATCGTATTCACAAATTCTTTTGTAAATATAAATAAATTCACAAAGAACATTGTGAATATTCACGAAACATGTAAATATTCATAATTAAATCTGTAATATTTATTCAAAAATAAAGATGTTCACAAAGTGAGTTGTGAATTTTTGATAAAGTGAAAACTAAGTATTTCAGAACAGATTTCTAAATTTCTTTTCAGATTGCTTCATATTGGTACACATTATTGGGTTATCATTATGGAAATCACATCAGAACATAATAAATTACCTGATATCGATTAAGTTCGATTAATAGGTTTTTTTTGAGATTCCGATATCCGTGGTGCTTATGATGATAATCAAATCAATTATTGAGATTCCGTCGTCAGGTATTGATTTATTACAATTACGGTATATAATCGATAATTGTGTCGGGTATTGGGTCCGATTTTAAGATTCCGTCGTCAGGTATCGATTTATTACAATTACGCGGTATAACAGATATTCGGGTTGGGTTTGGATCATCAGAGGTGCTGATTATGGAAAATGATATCGATTTTGGGATTCCATAGTCAGGTATCGATTTATAAAGTTTATTCGGGTTTTTAGAGTTATCAAAACTTCTTACTTAATTTATTTACTAATGGTATTTTTCTAAGAGTTCTTAATTTTCATTCATATACGCACCAAGATTTCATAATCACTCCTTGCACGGAATCCGGAAAAAGGCCAAGTGTGTTGAAAGCAGACGGAGTTGACCGTTTATCTTCCCCGAGCCTAATCGCAATAGTACTTTATGAGCCGGCATCATAATCCTCATGAGCCAGTACCAAGTCAACAGCCACTATCTATTTGATGCTAGGTATGGCCCCGGTTTCAAGTAAAGGACCCGCTTAAAGTCCTTCATCGCTATCGGGGAGTTAAAGTCGTAAGCACGACATACTACTTGATGAGATCTTGACCCGTCCATCGAGAAGTAACACTCTAATAACATTAGCTGACAAATTAATAATTAAATAATTTAAATTAGTTTATAATCGTCATTACTATGGTTCGAGTGTAGATCTAGAGTGTCGATGAAGACTGACTGATTAATTCATTAATGTCGTTATTTTGGATTTATATGGTGTTTTATATTCTTTTTAAATTTGCTTTTCAGTATCGTAGCGTTTCTGAACACACTTACACAGTGTACACTTAGGTTACAAAAATATCGATTATTTTTCTATGGTGCTTCTAAATAGCTCAGTATCAAAAACACCCTTGGGTACTAAATTATTTTAGTGCTAAATAAGGTATTTAACTTGACTGTTTCTGTGATATTCATTTCCCGCTTCCTTGCCTTTCGGCAATAGTTGTTGGCATTATAGCATGTCATACGTTGCTAATGATAATAGTTGGAACTATCATCCTGATAATATTGGTCCTCAATTTTTCCAATACTCTTCAAAATGTGGCCTTCTTCTTCACTTCTTCCTTGTGGCAGTCGTCCAGGTAAGGGTCTAGTCTTTCAAAATTAAAATGGGTAGGACCGTTTGCACCCCTACAGAAAATACTTGTAGTACGAGTAGTTCGCGTCAGTCACCAACTGAAAAATGGAAATCGTTTTTGAGAGGACTCAGAGTCCAGTTTCCATCTGCAGTTTGGCCCTCAGTGCCTCAAACACGGTGCAGTCCTCAATTACATGCTCAGATATCCCCCCAACTGATATTTGAGGGAGATTTATGATAATTAAGGGATTCTGTTTAATCTCCAATTTTTCAATATTTCAATATCCAAATATTCAAATAGTTCAAAATATTTTTCAATCTCCTCAAAACTAGGAAAATGATGTTACCTCATTGCTGCGCACCCATCAATTTTTCCTAAACGTAATCGTCTTTCAATATTTATTTGGGATGGATCTGTTGTCAATAGATTGATGTGAGGCATAAATAGAGCTGAATGTCATCTTTCAAACTGATTAGTTAAGTTAATGCCTCTTCAGTACTCTCTTCCGATTGTATAACTACGTTAATATCGATTAAATAATTAAGACGATTGGTTTTGCAAATAGAGTCACTTTTTTTGATTGATTGAGTAAATAAAATAAATGGTATAAAACAAATGAAACACTTCTCGAAAACTTGGTTTTCATAGTTTAATATTGTTAATGAATTTATAATTTGGAGATCTATATAAGTTGTATTGTTCAGACATCGGAATCACTTTCTCACAAACTGAAAAAAAAATTAACCCTTCAATGTTTTTTTTTTTTTTTTTTTTTTTTTTTTTTTTTTTTTCTTCTTTTTAGCCTCTACCCTTTAGGGTCATTGGCGTTGTGTTCAGTTAAACTATACTGTAATACTTTGCTTCTTTTAGGAACTGCAATAGAGTGGCTATTTTCGTTTCGTTGTCTCTTAATAATTCTGCCAGTGTATTGTCCATATTCAATGTTTAACTGTTATATTAGTTACTAATAAAATTCTTATGATTATTACAATGTGAATAATTACTATAGTTTGTTTATTTACTTAACGTCACTTCATTCTACAGGCTAATCTGACGAAGCTACAGTGGGAATCCTAAAGTTTGCCTATCCTGGTATAATTAGTATAGAGATCTTTAGCGAGTTCCCGACATCGCAAAGACTATTTTACGTCTCCTTCGAAGGACGTCCGTCATAGATGATGGGAGTACTTGGCTATGCCGTCCTACGTACCAAATCGGTTCTTAGTGATTAGTGAATCCATTTCATTTTAGATTAGATTGTTATGTTTGGGCGATCAACAACGCGGTTATTACGCCCTCCATTTCATTTTATTTAATATCTCATTCATTAAATTCCATCGCTCCTGAGCATCAGAAAGGGAGCTATCCTAAGGCAATATATACGTATATTGAAACGATTTCGGGACTTTTAAAAATCCAATGGTGGGAAACGCTGGGCGCAAAGTGATCAGTAAAGAGGCAGTCGTGAGAAGTTTCCAGGTTACCTTGGCACTTCACACAGTGAATACAGATGGGTCGGTTGCTATCAGGTCCGGCAGCTATTTGCCTAGATGGTCGGCTATTGCCGGAAATTTCCGAATCCTATTGAAACGGAAAATTGCGTCTGTGTAAACGCAAAAAGTAGATTGTATATTTTTCTGATCAAAATTAAGGAGCGTTTTAAATACTCTCTCCTCCAAATCAAACAAATAACTCACTAATAAGTGTTTAAGGGATGGTAATCTTCTAGGTTGTAATTTAATTTTGATTATCTGATAATTTAATTTTGATGAGTATACGTCAGCAAACTTACAATCATCTGCTGTAGTGGCTTGGAATTTTTATTCAAAACTTTGGTAATTTGTGACCTTGAACACGTGCTTTGTAAATATTCGGGACACGTCTGTAATCTTATCAAATGCCATAGGTAATTTGCAATATATAAACGTTTTCACGTAACTAAGAATGTCAAATTAGACCTGTTAAATGCAAAAAAGCACCAATTGATCCTATCATTAAATTATCCTGCAGGAGAAAACAGTTAATCATCATATTTTTATTTTGTAGCTATTTCTCTCATGTTTAGGAAAATAACATATCTTATTAATATTGCCTAAACCCCCATAACCTCTGTAAGCAGCTGATTCCGGTCATTTAGATTCTATTGATTTACTAAAAGATGTCTACGCTTAGCTGGTTTTAGAGTGCCTTTTCTAAATATTAGTATTTTTAAAGAATTTATATTACTCTTGTTATTATACCTTATTTATTTAGGGGATTTCTCTTCTAGGATTAATGTGATGGAGAACGAACGTGAGGAAGCTATAGTGGAGGATGCGCGTATCCTTCTTAATGTAGGAAGCTTAAGGGAGATCGCACTGGATAGAGTTAATTGGCAGGGAATAATGGAGGTGACTTACTAGTTGTGGCGCCGGGTATTATTATTGTCTTCTAACTCTAATATTTTCATTTATGTTATGGCATTCTACTAGTTAAAATGGGGGAAGGTAGAAGTCATCTTCGCTTTGTGGTTAAATTAAATCCATGGTTAATCGAAAAATGTTTTATGTGATAAACGAATCACGTAAATATGCATGTAGAATGTTATGTATGAAATTATCGGATCATATCTATCCATTTATATCCCTATTATATATTTATCTCCCTATTATATATTTATATCCTCATTAGAAACTTTATAATTCTCCCACCTTTTGCTTTACTAAAACTTAAAAGATTGGACCAAACATTTTTCATGCATTTAAACAAAACCTGGTAAATGCTTTCATTCTTTCTTTGACTTTAGGGATGGTAAAATACCTCGTCATCATCCGACTAAACATACTAATATAATTTTGCCATTGGAATATAGCTAGGACCAGTGGCGGTTGCCTAGTTTCCCTCTTATTACCAATAGTGGCCGCTGCCCATGGACAGGACCTGGACTTCCCACGGGATCTGGTATTAAAGTAAAAACAAAACCGAGCGACCTTTGGCTGAGCGTGCCCGGCATTCGTTCCCACAGTTCCTACTTCTCCCCGCGCAGCTCCGAAGTAGGCCATCATTGGGAACTTGGCAAGCGGGGCATCTCTCCAAAGAGGTCCTGTCTACTAACTCTTTGCCAATCTTCCTTCCTATCTACAGGCAGCATCTTGGAATCCCGTGCTGGAATCTTCATAGTTTTTATCGCAGCGGTGGGTTGTTTCTCAGGCATGCGGAACATCTTACTGTTACAAAAATATGTAAGGCCTTAAAGGCAGGAAAATAACTGAATAGTTATATTTTCATACCCGTGATGATAAGTAAATGACAACCGGTTATTTCGGACAGTTATCACCTGACGGCCCAACGTATTCAGACATCCATCTTTCGTCTCGTTTAACGCAAACGTCTCAGTTACTTCACTGCCTATATGTCTGAGATCTTCGTTAAGGTTTTGAATGATATAAAACAATCTAGGATAAGCCATAATATTCATATAATTGGGCTTTTGTTTTTGCAATGCTTGATTATTAAGTAACAATAATAGTTTTAAGAACTTAAATTCAAATCTATAAAGTGGACTTACGAACTCAATTTAATATTATTTGACTTGTCGGAGCAAGTAGGTGGGACTTTTGTCGAAATAAAAAGGCTGTGCATTATGTATCCAGAAAACGTGTTAATTTCTTAGTCCCTATATAGAACTTTGATGCCATATTTTCTTGATGAGCACTGACTACTTAGTTCATACACAGGCGATGGAATTTACTTGATTTCCTAATTACTTTCCTCCTTTTTTTTGGCATTGCTGAATTTTGGCTCTAACAGCCTTTTCCATTTACATGCCCCAATTCTAATACATTTATTTAAAGTTAATCATTAGGCCGTAAGTGAGCAATAATAATTTCAGATTTTCCTTAAAAGATTTTATTGTCAGGTATCGGTTGTTCTGTGCCATTCTCAAGACTTCGCATGCACTATTTTCCTATTTACCAAACATCGTCAATCCTTAACATATGAGATTCATTGATCAAGCTCTCGGATCTGGAAAATGAAATTATTATTGGTGACAATGGCCTGAATCCATACCAACAAACGCAAATTTGAAATTATCCTTAAATTTCGACCGTGCATAATCCAGGCTGATGGTGGTTGACAGTGTCACTATGCTGATCGAATTGGCCGATAGTTATCATGTGCTGTTAATGATAACAATGAGCATTACTAATGCGGAGTTGTGAACGTGAATAAAAACAAAGTAACATTTAAAATAAAAAGTGGCTGCTTGCTTTCAAGCCTGCTTCCCAGAAGGGGAGACAATCAAACTGGTTTATATAAAATAGGAAAGGCCTAGTGCGGTTACCAGGTGGTACTGAACTCCTTAGTAAGAGCCGGCCATTCATATCCCATTGATAGGCTCCCTAGGGAACTGGCTCCGTCAATATGTCCAATGGCCGTCTAGCCCAGGATATGTATTGCCTCATTCACCAACGATTAATCAAATTAATCAGGATTTTAATGAACATGAAGAAGTAGTATATGAATCTATTTATATAGTAGTAATTGGTTTTTGATTCAGCTAATCGTGGACTTTTTTTTTTTTCAAAAATGGAAATGACGGTAAGATCCAAAAATCTAAAAAAAAAAAAAAAAGGAAGAAAAAAGGGAATTTGGAAATAAAGTAAATTTCATCGCCTATGTAATGGAATAGTAGTAAGTGCCGATAAAATCTAGATTTTAGTACAGTAAATCCTAATGTGTTATAGAGGCTAAAATCACCCAAATGGTCGAAGAACCTTAGGCTGTTATAAATAAATAAATCGGTACGTTCTTATAAAATATAATATAAAAATGTATTAATCTTTTATTTTATTTATATTTTGATTGTATGAAGTATATTAATTTTCGAGTTTTTTTTTATTTATAAAAGTTCTTTTTTTGTTTCCCGTTTTTCTTTGATTTTCCTCGAAATTGTTTGGATCTTTCTATATAATCTTAATCAATTATCTCACAAGGGGAGGGCACAGCTATGGGGTCGTCGATCGGGCCCATTTTTTTTCTGGTGATTCTACAACGAAAAATAGTCGACACGTGTCCGAGCGTTCCGTCCAATGGGCCTTAGGTTTTGAGAAATAAAATAAAATACCATGAAAATCCTTTATTTTTTATCTTGAGTTTGGAAAATGATATCGCCATGATTCTTTCACTAATTCATTTATTTTAGAGAGTAGATTAAAGGAAAAATACAATCCTTAAAGAATTATTCATATTTCTTCAATTTAATTTAAAAAAAGCTTAAAGTTTTCAAGTAAACTAGCTTTATAAATTTTTTCACATAAAAAACAATAGCAGAATTGAGTTCAGCACCTCAAGAAACCCTGATGTCTTAAATATCATCCAAAACAAAAAATAAATTGTTTTTCCTGTCAGGAGCAGCTTAAAAATGTTTCAGCAAAATTGTATGTGTAGTTTCAAAAGTCTGCATCTCGTGTTGAGCTGATCCGATTTTTACGTTCTTGAGCTCGTTGCATAGAAGAAAGCTTCATTTTTCTAACCATATAAATAACTATTGTATTATCTCGGGAAGCTCTTGTAAAAAATGGTCCTCAAAATAAAAATTAAATTCAAACTTTTCTTTATATTATGTTGATTCCCGAACACGTAAAAATATCTCGATTAGGTAAAAATGTGTAACTCTAGAGCCTTTATTTACCCTATAAATTTGATGAGAATCGGTAGAATTTTCTCCGAAATATGGTGGGATTTTTGGATGTTTAACGAAATTGTCAGGGTCAAGCCTTAGCGAAAATGCAATTTTTAATTTTTTTTTTTTTTTTTTAATCTTTCCAAAATTTACTTATAGGTTTTTTTGATTGTCCTCAAAACGAATCTGAAAACTGTTATGAAACAAATGAGCCGAGTAACAACCAAAAACAATACTAATAATTTAAAAAAAAAATCCAAGAATGAATGAAAATAAAAAGTTAGTCGATCACTTTGAGAGAGAGGTTTGTAAGAGTTTTCAATAACAAATAACAATTAGGAATGATTCACATCGTACCAGTTTTAAAATCCCCCACCTACCCTCAATTTCGTTAAACATTTTAGTTCGTTTGAAGTTCAAAATCATTTTTTGTATGGCGAACGTGAAACAATCGGGATGAACCCATTTTCTCCTAGCCGACCAAGAAAAACAAAATAGGCTCCCTAAAATGAATTTACTAGTGATAAAAACATCGTGAAAAGGATGGAAATAATTACTTTTTTTAGAGTTATGTTGATGGAATATTCTGGCAAAGTACTGACATTAAAAAATCATTTCGTGCAAAACTGTTTTTGTTTCATAACAGTTTTCAGATTCGTTTTGAGGACAATCAAAAAAACCTATAAGTAAATTTGGGAAAGATTAAAAAAAAAAAAAAAAAATTAAAAATTGCATTAAAAGTTTCGCTAAGGCTAGACCCTTACAATTTCGTTAAACATCCAAAAATCCCACCATATTTCGGAGAAAATTCTACCGATTCTCATCAAATTTATAGGGTAAATAAAGGCTCTAGAGTTACACATTTTTACCTAATCGAGATATTTTTACGTGTTCGGGAATCAACATAATATAAAGAAAAGTTTGAATTTAATTTTTATTTTGAGGACCATTTTTTACAAGAGCTTCCCGAGATAATACAATAGTTATTTATATGGTTAGAAAAATGAAGCTTTCTTCTATGCAACGAGCTCAAGAACGTAAAAATCGGATCAGCTCAACACGAGATGCAGACTTTTGAAACTACACATACAATTTTGCTGAAACATTTTTAAGCTGCTCCTGACAGGAAAAACAATTTATTTTTTGTTTTGGATGATATTTAAGACATCAGGGTTTCTTGAGGTGCTGAACTCAATTCTGCTATTGTTTTTTATGTGAAAAAATTTATAAAGCTAGTTTACTTGAAAACTTTAAGCTTTTTTTAAATTAAATTGAAGAAATATGAATAATTCTTTAAGGATTGTATTTTTCCTTTAATCTACTCTCTAAAATAAATGAATTAGTGAAAGAATCATGGCGATATCATTTTCCAAACTCAAGATAAAAAATAAAGGATTTTCATGGTATTTTATTTTATTTCTCAAAACCTAAGGCCCATTGGACGGAACGCTCGGACACGTGTCGACTATTTTTCGATGTAGAATCACCAGAAAAAAAATGGGCCCGATCGACGACCCCATAGCTGTGCCCTCCCCTTGTCAGTGTATCTTCGACGTTCAAAGAGATGCACCGGAGTTTCTTTTTAAGCTTTAAGTTAGTAATAAAAGTAAACAGTGATTTCGTGTCCTTTTATCTACTGTTTGGTGTTTTGTTTTTTTAAGATGCAAAAAAAGGCAGTGTTTATTAATAGTTTGAATGAAAATGTATTCTATGTTATACCCTTTTTTTCTTATTCACTTTTCTATAATTTCGAATGCTTCAGTATCCGGACTATGATAGGCATGTATTAGTTCGGATAATCTTATCTACCTCTCTACTACTACTACTACTACTATATTAGCTCAACTTATCTAGAAACGCAAATACCAAAGCGCTGTTTCATCATAGTTATATATCAAAACACTGAATACTTCGATGTTTTGAAGACAACTCCGATGTTTTCTGTGTGGATGTTTTGTTAACATCGATATATTTAGTTGACTTTTTTTAATAAAAAAGTACTGTAATAAAACATATAACGCTTAAAAATTAACCTCGTAGCATAATTTTTACACTCAGTAAACTTAAGCTTGAAAGCGATAATTAAAAAAATCTGGTGCGTGCGCGCAACACACAACTTTCACTTACCAACTTACTTAGATTAGAAATTGACGTGTTTTGCTGATTATCATTTCCCAAAGTCACACATATTTCTACATTCATATCTTATTTTTGTTAATCGTTAAAGCCGTTTTTGAGTAAATAAAAAAACCCCGTGAAAATGATACAAATTTTATTAAGTAAAGTCCCCCCTCCGGTTGATCAATTGTGATGAAATATTGGTTATCACATCTTTGGCATATAAATACATCAAATACCAAGTTTGATCAAAATCGTTAAAACCGTTTTTGAGAAAATAAAAAAAACCCGTGAAAAAGATACAAAATTTATTAAGTAAAGTCCCCCCTCCGGTTGATCAATTTTGATGAAATTTTTACAGTCATATCTCGGGCATATAAATACATCAAATACCAAGTTTGATCAAAATCGTTAAAACCGTTTTTGAGTAAATAAAAAAAACATGTGAAAATGAGCCGTTTTTTAGAAAATCGAAAAAAACTTAAAAAGTTATTAAATAAAGTACCCCCTCCCTTTGAGCAAATTTGATGAAATTTTTGCTGTCGCATCGCGGGCTTATACATACTCTAAATACCCAATTTCAGGTTCGCACGGTTTATAGTTTTTGAGCTAGTCTGTTCACATACACACACACACACACACACACACACACACACACACACACACACACACACACACACACACACACACACACACACACACACACACACACACACACACACACACACACACACACACACACACACACACACACACACACACACACACACACACACACACACACAGACACACACACACACAGACCATTTCGCGGGACTTGGTTATTTTGACTCAGGGGACCCCAAAACGTTTATTTCCGTTGAAAACCGGAAGTCGAAAATTTTCACGATCGCAATACTTCCACTTACTATATATTTCATATATAGGTAAGTGAAAGTAAAAAAAGAATTGGACAAAGTGGTGATATCCAACAACTAATATGAGCGCTTTGAGTCTTGGCCTACTTAACTGGTTTATAAGAGGTACTTGGTATTTACTCTCTAAAAACTGTTTAAACTTAAATTGTACGAGAGTGATCGTTTATGATTTTTTTTCAGTTTGTACATTAAGGTGAATATTACAACTAAGGTGCTTCCAAAAGGTATCGCTAGGAAATATGTTTCTAAAATCTCTAACAAGTGTAATATTTGCCATTAGCCACAAAATTACTAGTACATTTACATCGCTGTTTTGACAAAAACAATGATTTTGTTAATATCGATGTTTCTACAAAAGCAAAGATTTTTTTTAACATCGATGCTTTGAAATTTCAAAGATGTTTTAACAATAACAAAGTTTTGTAAACATTGATGTATTGACAAAAATCGATGATTAAATACGTTTGGGCTACCAGATTAATGTTTGAAAAACCGTCGATGTCGAAAAATATCAATGTTTAGATACGTTTGGTTACTAACAGGTTAATGTTTATTTATATTTAAAAAATTGATGTTTTTCTATCAATGTCTACTATGAGCTAGCAGTTTCTATTTATATTCGATGATAGCTATTCCACTCGTATAAACCAACTTGTTTTAACTTGGATGGGAAAGTCGAGATTTCTTCCGTGGGTCCGCCAAGTAGTATTGTCAGCAAGGAACTGCTGAAACACAGCCAAGGGTTTTTTGACTTCGCTGGCAAACCCTCGAAATGAATTTCATCAATCCCACTCAATGGTCCATCTTGCCCTCGTGTCATTGAGTACGTAAAATATTAATTATAATAAAATAAATTATTGTGTAAGTATAACGCTGAAAAAAGTAATTTTGTTCATAATATACCATAGCGTGCAGAGTGTAATGGATAATATATATATTATGATTGTCCTTCTATTGTCTTGCGTGATTAAACAAGTGCTTATAATCGATTGAATGTTTATCTAAATTAATTACAGCTCAATGTGAATGAAAAACTGAGGTAAATATATATTTCACGGTGCCTCCAATACCATTACTTCATTAAAAATGAAACGGATAATAGTCCCTATTGCTGCCCTACATCTCTACTAGACCTTGCCACCCTCACCGCATCATAATTATGTTCAAACGTTATTGTTAGTTAAAACAAAATATAAACAATGTCCATCATTAAAAACATTATGTGCAGGACAGGATATATTTTAGCGTGGTGACGATATGATTGGAATCAGTAAATAATATGTGCAAATGAGCTTCAACTTAAGCTCTGTGAACCTGGTTTTATCCTTTGAATTTTTTCTGTAAGTAGGTATCATATGTAGATCATAAATAATTTTTTTTTCTATGGACTATCATCTATTTCTTTAAGAAACTTTAAAAAGCCATTCCAACCCTGTATCTTTAGTGTTATTGTTATTGTCTAAATTAGTGTTAATTATTAACTTTTTATGATTCTCCTTTTTCCCAATTCATTCACCTTTCAACTATATTTTTCCAGACTCCTTTCAAAATAAGCTCCATGCACCCGACTACATCAGAAGGATACTCCCGAATATCGTCCCATAAGGTTGTCCATTCGTGACCTGAAATCGGGAGCAGGCGGCGGCCGAGACGTAAACAAGAGCCTGAGCCCCTAATTAATGCCGACTAGGACAGAGCCGGGGGGACCGTGAGATAATTATCCCGGACCTGACTCCCGTGGGAACCTGGCTGCGGGACCGAATAGTAATGTCTTCTCGTGGAAACTGCCCCGCTTTCCCGGCTTTTCCACCCTTATCGGGGCTCCCTCCTCGGGCCTGCATACAGAACTAGCCGCGTGTGAACCTGGACCTCTGCCAGGTCGACTATTGCTGCCCTATATCTCTACTAGCACCGGCCACCCTCGCCGCATCCTAATATATCTTCAAACGTTTCTCTTAGTTCGGGATTTTCGGCCGAGGATGAATTGCTTTAGGAAAAAAAGAAACTATGCCAACTTAAATATAAATAATATCCAACATAATAAGCATATGTGCTGTATAGGTCAGTAACACAGAGGAAGTTATGGAATACCATTTCTATTTGGTCGGTATAAAGCCATAGTGAACTGAGCACCAAACCAGTTTAATATATATATATATATATATATATATATATATATATATATATATATTAATATATAATATATATATATATATATTTTTAAATTACCTATTGTCATTTTTTGAATCATGCTTCTTTATATTTGAATGATATAAAACTGAAATATATAGTGCTTCAAAAGCGGGTTTAAGTAAACACAACCCTATTTCACAGTATTAAACTTCAACTTCAGTTTCATCAAAATATGGAGTTAAGCGGTTAGTTCATGTTGGCTTTACAACGAACATTTCTAGAAAAACTTTAATAATTTTTAATTAAAATACTAAAACAAAATCATCATGAGTAGATCCTATAACTAATTATAATGAACTATCACTGATTAAAACAAATTATTTTGTTAGCCTTAATTCAATGATCACAGAATTTTCCATTCAAAAACTCGGTGATATCTCTTATCATTATGCGTTTGATATTTTACTGGACAGTGGTATCTCTCACGAATATACCAATAGAATTTAACCTTACATCTCCATCTTTAATATATTTGAATTCATTCCTCTTCTAGTCCAAGTATAGCTATTGAATAAAACTTTGCTTATTTTATGTATATGATTTCGTTTACTTTATGGATTCATATTCTTAGATTTATGGAAATAATATACTATTTGCACCTTTTAGGCCGTGTGGTTTTTTAAGAAAAGAAAACAAGGCATTTTCAATAATTTATTAGTTACATAGATTTTCTTTTATATCCAAACTATAGCAAGAATTTCTATTTATATATCAACGAATCTGATTTACAGATGGTACCTACTGACTACTGGTACCTCAATGACAAGTTTAAAAATTCTCAAAAATATAATTTACCAAAATTAAAATTATTTTATTTATACATGTATTATGGAACTCCACTGCAGACTCCTTTACAATGATCCGCCTGTGTACTCATTGATGCGGCAGTGATCAACGAGTACTGCAACTATAGTGCATATTAATTGCAATGGTTATTCGTTTGGATGTACTGTTCATCAAACAAGAGTAAACTAAACAAAAACTTCAAAAATCATTGACCCTCCTATTCCCCTTGTCGTATGGAAAATTGCGACCGAAGGAATTATTATGATTAATTCGATGGCTGTTTATTTCACCATTGTGATAAGAAGTGTTGATTAGCTAAAGCAGAAAAATCTAAATCTGAGATTATTTTTGAAACCAAAAGAATTAATTTTTATTAATTTGTTTTTTTTTCTTTAGGAAGATCACTTCGGCATAGTCACTTATAATTTAAGCTGTTCTCGATCTATTCTTGCATATATGTATCTATCATTCAACGCAAGGCTAGTTTGAAGAAAAGGGATTTTTAATGAAACCCAATTGAAGTTTCTTCTTTTACCTTCTTTTGATATCCGTCTACTACTGTATTTAAATGTCTCACGAATCATCACTATCACTGTGGACCACTATGGGTCTTGCAGCACAGAGATAGTAGGGGAAAAATCATTAAGGGACACCAAATCTCCTTCGATTATTATATTTCATTCAAATACGCCGAATTTTCAGCGTTAATCGGATAAATATTTTCTATTTAACTTAATAAAAAAAGATAAACTCGGTCAAAGGTTCCTAGCACAGACAGTATAAGGTATATGTTCAGTGACACCCGCTCACTGCCAGAAATTTAAGGAATCCGCAGAAATACAACATACGCCTATGTGGAATAAACCGGTGTCTTGCATGGCCGCAAAATATAGTTTTAGAGCGTAATCTAAACGCTTGTTTATTCGAACTAGTTTTTGTAGCGAAGTTTAGACAAAATGTTGCTCCGCTTTCTGAACACAGGCACCATTCATTTACAATGTAGTAATTTTTATTGAACAGCCCCTTAGTTTTCATCTCAATTTAATTTTCATCTCAAGATTGATCAAAGAACTTAACCATATAAATAGGTCAATTTGGTTCATTGTAATTGTGCCTGGGGGCTAAAAACAAAACCACGTTTTTACCAATTTTTGTTCCAAAAAAACAATGAAAACAGGCCCTAACACTATTTGATATTCATATGTAATTGTGCAAGATTGTTAATGACTATTGGCTATCAAAACTACCAAACTAGTTTCAATACAAGAACATCACATTATTTCCGCTTTTACAATGGTGCATTAATTTGTTCCTGCAGATTAAGCTCTTAATGTAATATTATTTTCACATAATCATTCATCGAACTTGCTGTTGAACTGGAAAAGGATCACTT
This sequence comes from Aelia acuminata, assembly GCA_911387785.2. Lineage (NCBI taxonomy): Eukaryota > Metazoa > Arthropoda > Insecta > Hemiptera > Pentatomidae > Aelia > Aelia acuminata. Next base: position 101,429,601 of record OU426981.1, read on the forward strand.
CGTAAGTGACTATAGTGCCGGTTATCTGAAATAAAAGTTTCCATTACCGATATAATTTGTTAAATCCTAAATTTTAATAAATATTTCTATTATATTACTGCCATAATGTACACTTAATTAAAACGTAAATTGACATATGCACTTAAACTTACTGTTAGCATGAGGGTGCGAGTCACAGTGAAAAATTTGCAACCTGTCAATGCCAGAGTCTCGCTAGTGACTTGTTTTATGAGGCGTTTTACCTGATAAATAAAAATAAGATTTCAATGCTATAATCAATGATAAACCCTTCTATACTTATGAAACTCTTTTGAGAGTTTAGACGGCCATTATGAACTTTTCTCATATCAAAACCAGTCTTGAACTTTTTCCTGCGAACCTTGTAATCAACACCAATGGGAATGATGTTTCATTTACATATACGCAGATGTAATGCATTCTTTAAATACCAAAAAATTACCCGAAAGTTTAAGTCACACATAAGCCCTACTCCTGGATCCGCCAATGGTAATGAATGAAAGAGTGCATGTGGGTGGGTTGATCCTGACTAATAATGGTCGTCTTGAGCCCTCGACGTGTCTCCACTAAAAATTTTTTAAAACTAATGTTGCGTGGTTCACTGGTCTAGGAACCACCTCCCATTCAGTTGATTTCTCATGGCGCTTCGGCCTGAATTATTTTTTTCAATTACGTCTTCAATGAAAAGCACTTCGTATTTAACCGGCAGGCTGCTTTTTTAATATAAACTGTGAAAATGCTTTATAGAGAATTCATTGTTGGTAAACAATAAATAAGGTGAACGTTTTTATAATTCTTGGTTGAAACGCAAATGTGCTTGTCGAATTTTATCATGTTTTTTGCAATTTATGTTTATATACCGATATCTTAAGAATTTCTTAGTCAACTTCTACCAAAACCAGTCCCGCAATAATCGTTTATTTGCAATATTTCGAAAATCCATCGATATCCATAAACGGTGCAATAGACTCTACTAACTAAAAGAGTACAGATTGATTCTATATTAATTTATGGAGAGAATTTTCCCAAGCCCATCTCCCTACCTCAGTGTTAAACTGCTCGGACGGAACAGAGTGCAATATAGGAAGGGATCCTTTGCTGTGTTCGTAGATACTGGTGGCAGCGAAACACACGGTGCAAGTCCTAAAGAGTATATGTCCAAAGGAAGTGCAGAAATAGGCAACTCGAAGCAGCGATGTCAAAGATCTGGAATAGTAAATATAATTATCATCCATATCCATATCCATACTTATATACATAATACATGTTTTATTTTATGTATATGTATCGTGGAATCATAATATGCACCGAATCATAGTTGAAGAAACTGTAAAATTACTTACTGTATACTGTTGAGCAGTTGGATGCAAATAAAATAGAGATTGGTAGAAAACGAAATTAGTACCAAGCAGGAAATTTTATCTTCAATTGTCTTTGCAAATAGGGAGAGGTGATTGTAGAGCTCCCTCTTCTTTTTCCAATAGGAAAGTGCGTTTTCCTAAAACATGGAGATCCGTTCATCAATATTGAAAATACTTAATTTGAGATACTTATTCAAAGAGCAAAGCCGAGTGATCAATGGACCTGACTGAGCCCGAATGACATCCACAGAGAATTTTCTACAAATCCGTTATCTGTCATAGTCAGGCGTTTCCATTTACCTATTATGGGAATGAAGCGTGCACGAACATGGAAAAAAACTCGTTTCTAAGCGACGAGAAAGGTATGGCTAATCCTTTTATTTTTAGCGGCATTGAAGTGATCCGAAAAATTCAAATTATTTGTTAAAAATCTTAAAAAATTGTTTATCATAAAGATAACAAATTATGAAAAAATAATGATCAGCCATAGTATGCATTTCTTCTTAACAACTGCCAAGTTTTTAACTTGGCAAGTTTTTAACAAGTCAATAAGTTACTGATCCCCTTCTCCCCTTTCATTCTTTTATTTGCCCTGAAGAAGCTCACAGCACGATGGGTGAAAGCTCGGGAAGTTGTTAAACCTATTATTACATGGTCAAACCCTGAAGAAGAAATGCATAGAATGGGTTCAGAACATGGAAGCCTAAAACAACAATGGTAAGCCAATTGCAGAGACCATGGTAAAAAAAGTGTCTGCATTTCCAACAACACCGAGGTGATTTAAATACCTCAAATAATTTATGATAAAAGGGAGGCTACGCTTGTAAAGAAGTGTTTCTTTCTTTTATTGGGAAGGGGTGGATTCTGAAAATTAAAATTATCAATAGTCAATATTTATATCCGTGGTGATAGATAATAAGTTTAAATATTATAATTTATATAATAATTAGGGTAATAATTTAAATTAGTATAATAATAATTTAAATTATATAATAATTTAAATTAGGGTAAAGGGAAGTAAAAAAAAATAACATACTAAAACATGTAATAAGAGCTATGATAAGAATAAACTTTTACCACATTTACATTTGATACCGTTGCAGCTGTCGTTTTGATATCTTCATTAAATTGTTCGAACATATTTGCCAGAGATAGCGAAACAACCGTCAAGAAAATATCCGTAAAGTTCCACATGAGAGTAAGCAAAAAATTGTCAATATAGAAAAAGAATGCAAGCCACACATTATAACCTACAATTGAAGAAACGCTCGGGTCCACCAAAAATAACTTTAGACGGTCTGGATTTTCTTCTTTAGTCAGCAAGTTTCGTGTGCCCAAAAGTATATGTTCATCTATGACATAGAAAAAGGTTATATCAAAACTTTATAATAATATATATTAATACGATTCCCTTCCCTCTCTCACAATATCTTACCTTATAACTAATAATTTTCTATAGCTTGGCTGCTTGTCCGAGGTAGTAGTCCCTCTTGGAATACTCTTATAAATAATTATAATTATCATCAAATACTATATTTTCATTATGACAGGTAAGGCTCGCATTAATATTAAAATTACTATAAACCAAATTATTATTCATCATCAGGAATGAATAATATAGGAGAGAAAATTAGGTTACTATAAAATAATTTATTCATAAATAGTATTGACACTGAAATAGAGTAGCTGTATTGATCTTGAACTATCTTTAATATTGATATAATCTATAAAAAATTACTTATTTAAGTTTATAATTATTTAAATGTAATTACTTATTCAAATGATTCTAATAAAAGAAATGTTATACAATTATTATAGCGATTTTAGTTAAATTAACTATTATAAAACATATGTGACTATTATAAAACATATTATATTGAGCTCATGAAATAAAAGAAATAAATTGTTCTTCAGAATTATTATATTGTACTTGTTGGCGATGTTTTTGATACTGATGATAGGCTCGGCAACCTGGATTCTTCTAGTAGATCATAGATGAAGACTGCCGGTGTGATGTCGAGACGTCAAGTTGAGGTGTTGATGGGCCTGATGTAAGAGACAGAAAGCCCTTAGTTTCTTCTCCCAATCTCGACCTGTCCTTCCCTTTTTTAGCGACATCTTGTGGCCAAACCCAGCAAATATATCTCCATCTCCCTTAGATGTGATAACTCTATCTCTCTTCGATTCATCCACTGGAACCTCGGATGTTACTTCGTGGCAGGTGGCTACCGGATTTCCACTAATTCCCTTTGTCTTCCCTTTTTGAACCTTGAGTCATCAGATCCCCACTTATTTATTATAAAAAAAATTATCTCTTAATTTACCTTTTAATAAATTTTAACCGGTCCCTATTTGTTTCACTTATCAATATATATATATGTAATGTAAAAAACAAATCCGATCAGTCTGTTTCTAGCTTGCTTGCGAAACTGTAGTAGCCCTGAAGAAGCCTGAATAGGCGGAAATTTGGCATGTAATCTGCATGATTAAGTGCATTATTGAAATAATACGAGACTTTGAGGCCTTGCATTCTATATATATATATATATATATATATATATATATATATATATATATATATATATATATAATATATAAAAAACAAATCCGATCAGTCTGTTTCTAGCTTGCTTGCGAAACTGTAGTAGCCCTGAAGAAGCCTGAATAGGCGGAAATTTGGCATGTAATCTGCATGATTAAGTGCATTATTGAAATAATACGAGACTTTGAGGCCTTGCATTCTATATATATATATATATATATATATATATATATATAATATAGTATAACATATACAATACATGATAATAATATAGAAGTCTAGGCTTTGAACCGTGAAAGCTTCATCATTATATCAAAATAACAATTAAAAGTGATTTTAGTTCTAAATGGTCAATGGAAGGGTTTGAGCATATGCTTATCCCTGGAATTGAAGTCAAAACATGAAATTGGAAATATTCTAGCGAAGCGAAAGTGAAGCGTCGAATTACTTGCTGCAATGACAAATCCGTTCTGATTCCAACCTGATGTAACTTCTTGATGTATTTATTGGCAAATGTAGCAAGATTTTAACGTATAACTAAGTTTTCAACTTGTCCAGCATATTTCAGACATATATAAAAATCTATTTCCTGGACTTTACTCAAAAAGTTAACTTGTCGTCCCAGGTTTCAAACTTAATTTCTTGATTTTCTTTTTTTAGTTTGCTATTGTAAATTTTAAAGGAAATAATTGCTAGCTTAGCAGAATTTTGCTGATGATAACGCGAAACCATGGAAATTAAATTCTTTTGACTTTCAGAAAAACTGTATCTATGTAAAAGCAGGTAAAACTGTATGGCAGTAATAAGGTTACAGTCTTGTCAGTCAAGATCACCAGGTCATGTGCGTATGAAAGTTCAATCAAGTAGGTAGTTCTTTAGAAGTACGTAAGTATAATTTATTAAATATATATACCAGCTATTTATCTTACATTTATCAGCTAGCCATATAAAGTTTTAAAAAATCTGGTGCTATGCGCGCAACACACACCTTTCACTTACGAACTTACTTAGAAATTGACGGGTTTCGATAATATGTAAACGCCAAAATTTTCCACATTTTTATATCTCCATAAGTTAAATGTATCAGTAATGCAAAACTTGAGAATTCTCAGTACTTTCCGATTCATTATTGCTTATTTCTTTTTTTAATGGACCAAATTTCATCAACAGTCGAGTTTTTTTACTGCATGGTTGTTTTTTACAGAGATTTGCTTTTTGTAAAGATATCGTGAAGGTGAATCGATAAGTGTATTTACGACTCGTAGTGAAGTTTGTCTCTTATGCGTTTCTGGAAATCGAGAAGGATTAGTGATCCTCTAAAATCACTTTATATTGTCTTTAGAAATTTATTATGGAACTAAAGTTTCTAAACTAAAATATAATTAATTAAAGATTATCTTATACCATATTTTTTCACACCTTACCTAAATGCTTTAAATAATTTGAGCATCACATATTTACTCTCTAAAGTAAAATAATTTTTTTTATTGTTAAATAAAAGTTAAATACGGGATATAAAATTCTGTCTGTCACATCTTTGGCATATACATAGATCAAATATCCAGTTCGAACAAAATCGTTAAATCCGTTTTTGAGTAAATAAAAAACACACGTGAAAATGAGATAACATTTATTAAGTAAAGTGCCCCCTCTAATTGATCAATTTTGATGAAATTTTGATAACCACATCTCTGGTATATACATACATCAAATACCGAGTTTAATCAAAATCGTTAGATCCGTTTTGGAGAAAATCGAAAAAAAACTTAAGCATTAGAAAAAAATCATTGAATAAAGAACACCCTCGGTTTGACCAATTTTGATGAAAATTTTACTGCCACATCGCGGGCATATACATACATCAAATACCCAGTTTGATCAAAATCGTTAAAGCCATTGTTGAGTAAATAAAACAAAACATACTTATACATACTTATCTTATACCGTATTTTTACACACCTGCGATGCTTCAAAAATTTGAGCATCACGTATTTACTCTCTTAAGTAACATTAATCTTTTTATTAATAAATAAAAGTTTTTATTTTCATACTACGGTTAATAATAGTTTGGTTGTCACATATACATACATCAAATATCAAGTTTGATCAAAGTCGTTAAAACCGTTTTTGAGCAAATAAAACAAGTGAAAATGGGACAAAATTTATTAAGTAAAGTGCCCCCTCCATTTGACAAATTTTGACGAACTTTGGGCTGTCACATCGCGGGCATATTCATACATCCAATACCTAGTTCGATCAAAATCGTTAAAGCCGTTTTTGAGTAAAAAAAACAAAAAAAAACACGTGAAAATGTGACAAAATTTATTAATTAAAGTGCCCCTACCCATTAATCAATTTTTACCGTCACATCGCGGGCATATACATACACCAAATACCGGGTTTGGTTAAAATCTTTAAAACCGTTTTTGAGCAAATAAAACAAGTGAAAATGAGATAACATTTATTAAGTAAAGTGCCCCCTCTAATTGATCAATTTTGATGAAATTTTGATAACCACATCTCTGGTATATACATACATCAAATACCGAGTTTAATCAAAATCGTTAGATCCGTTTTGGAGAAAATCGAAAAAAAACTTAAGCATTAGAAAAAAATCATTGAATAAAGAACACCCTCGGTTTGACCAATTTTGGTGAAAATTTTACTGCCACATCGCGGGCATATACATACATCAAATACCCAGTTTGATCAAAATCGTTAAAACCATTGTTGAGTAAATAAAACAAAACACACAAAAATAAGACAAAATTTATTAAGTAAAGTGTCCCCTCTAATTGATAAATTTTAATGAAATTTAGACTGTCACATCGCGTCACAAAACAAAAAAGGTCCCTCCCCTATTTAAGCCCCCTCAGAACATTTTAATAAAGATAAAGCTCACCTGATATTAAAGAAGACTTGATTTTCAATAAAGATTATGAATTTCATGAAAATCTTTAAAACCGTTATTGAGAAAATAGAAGAAAACGTAAACATTGAAAAAAAAAGTTAGAAATAAAATGCCCCTCCGTTTGATCAATTTTGATAAAATTTTTGCTTTCACATCGCGTAAATATACCTACATCAAATACCCAGTTTTATCGAAGTCGTTAGAGCCATTTTTGAGAAAATCGAAAAAAACGTACAAAGTTAGGAAATAAATTACCCTCAGCTGGTCCAATTTTTAAGAAAGTTTCGCTGCCACATTGCGGGCACATACATACACCAAATAACCAATTTCACACACAGAACATTTCGCGGGACTTGGTTATTTGTACTCGGGGGACCCCAAAACGTGGATTTTCGTTGAAATCCGGAAGGCGAAATGTTTCACGATCGCAATACTTTCCCTTACTATATATTTCATATATAGGTAAGTGGAAGTAAAAATAGTAGTAGTAGTAGTAGTAGTGAATGTAAATAAAATGTATTAAATATATATAGCAGCTATTTATCAGCTAGCCATATAAAGTTTAAAAACATGTCGACTTAGTAAAATATACTCACAGATTGACGAAAATATTATACACTTTGTTAATAGCCTAATTTTTTTTTGTACTGCCGATGATTCGAAATTGTTCATCTTGCTCTGAAGAGCAGCCCATTTACCAATCAAGTCTTTCCACTGCCTCGCCAATATCAAGAATAATATTGACATTACTAATGTTCCGCCGAAAAACACAATATCGCCTGTAATACATAACCCACGTTTAAAATGATTTAATAACTTCCCAAAAATGCGTAAATATTTAAATGTTTACCTTATTAAATGTTTAACCCTTTAACCGGGCGGGATGTATAAATGCGTCCTTGAAATATATGTTGTACCTTGGAACTGGTGGGACTTATATTTTCGTACAACAGAGGTATTAGTCATAGATACATGTATATATATATATATATATATATATATATATATATATATATATATATATATATAAATATAAATAATTATGTATAGTTATATAAATAATAATAAAAATAACAAATATTTCAGGACGCATATATACGTCCCGCCCGGTTAAAGGGTTAATTAAGGAAATTACGAATTACCAAGCGATCTAAATGAAGTTTCTCGTTCCTTCGCGTGCCGCATTACTGCAAGAATGCAGTGAAATGTATTAAGAGCCATTAATCCCATCGAGTAACACAATCTCCAGCTTTTCCATTTAAATCTGAAATATCATTGTGCAATTAGGATCAAATAAATTGATATTATATATTTTATATAATGATTTTCATCATCATCATCATCACCTGAGCTTTCTATAATCAGGGCTGGAGATGCCATAAATGGGGAAAAGGGAAGTAAATTGAGCGAAGATGAGTGGTGTTAATAATTCCATTTGTATTGTAGACCTTAAGGCAGCTTAGATCAAAGAAAGAAAAAAGTATTACTCATATTTTAAAAATAAATAGATATTCACTTTTAAATAAAACTTATTTTAATGTTAGTCTGTACTAAAACTAGAGTTAGGGCCTATTCACACTATCCGCTCCACTCTCGCTCCGCTCCCGGTCCACTCTCGCTCTACCCCATTCACACTAGCGCTCCGCTCCCGCTCCACTCCCGGTCCGCTCCCCTAATGTCTTACCATATTCACACTATATAATTTTACACCGTTCAATTTTGAAAGGTTTAAGCTATTAAAGCCATTAATAATCGAAGTTGTCTGTATTCGGATTTTAATTAATGATTAACTTTCAGTTATTTAAGTATTAATTTATTCTTCAATTTTACGGCCAAAAAAAAAATCAATTTTTCGTTTGTAGAAATAGCTGGTAAGTGTACTTTTCTTGATGAAGAAGATAATATTATCAAAAAATATAATAAGAAGAATATATTGCAACACAATGATAATTAATAATAATAATTATAAATTAATTTAATTAATGGTGAAGAAATAATTTAAATTTTTTTCGGAATGTATTCGAATAGGCTTGAAAATTTCAAGTTGAAATCGGCAAATGCTACAAATTTACCGATTGTGTTCTCTTCTTTTCCTGATTAATATTTTAATTATTTTTTGCTTTAATATATTTTTTTGTTAATGATCTGACATTTTTCATAATATACTGCATTTTTATTCGTTTCAAATTAAACGTTATTTTATAATAGCAATGAGTACGTAGTCAATAAATAAATCGGTGACCATTTTTTACGAGTACATTAATTCATAGCAAAATATATCTCAAACATAACATGAATTCTTCACGTCGAAAAACCGCGCGTATTGTTGGTGATTTTTTTTGGTGATCATTTCAAGCGTATTCTAATACATTCGGAAAAAAAAAAAAAAATTATTTCTTCACCATTAATTAAATTAATTTATAATTATATATATATATATATATATATATATTTTTAAATTTGAACTTTTTTGGCCGTAAAATTGATGAATAAATAAATACTTTAATAACTGAAAGTTAATTATTAATTAAAATCCAAATACAGACGGCTTCGATTATTAATGGCTTTAATCGTGAACGGTGTAAAATTATATAATGTGAATATGAAAAGACTTTAGGAGAGTGGAGCGGGAGTGGAGCGAGAGTGGAGCGAGAGTGGAGCGGGAGTGGAGCGAGAGTGGAGCGAGAGTGGAGCGGGAGTGGAGCGAGGCCGGACCTGTGCCAATATTGTGATTAACCTCTCTCTATTCCTCTGTAGAATATTTTGCCAGTGAGACCGGACCTGGAGCGGAGCGCTAGTGTGAATGGGGTAGAGCGAGAGCGGACCGGGAGTGGAGCGAGACCGGAGCGGTGCCGATAGTGGAATGCTCTGTCTATTTCTCTTTAGAATATTTGAGCGGACCGGGAGTGGAGCGGGAGCGGAGCGATAGTGTGAATCCGCCCTTAGCCTCCTATATAAGCATTTTCCCAATGCCCATATATGCACAATTATTTTATCCAGTTCATCACATCCATAATGGACCTGGCGTTACCAACCTCCCAACGAATGTCACATAGTGATAAACGATTTTTTCCTTCTTGTCTGTAGACACAGTTACACAAGCCATTGGAAAGCTGCCATTGGTGGCAACAAATAAGGAGAAACAATTGACTTATTTAATAAAACCTTTTTAGTTTGGAATTTTCTTAAAAGTAACCGTTCCATGTTGGGCTACCTAAGCATAAGGAGTGATTCTCGAAACTTTCTTACAGTAGCACCAAGCTCCTGCATAAGGACATTCATAAGATACATAGACAAGTCCTGAGGACAGGTGGAGGAACCAGATCGACCATGTGATGATAGACAAGAACCACCAAAGCTCAATTCAAGATGTGAGGAGCTTTAGGGGAGCCGACTGCGGTTCGGACCCTGCCTTAGTGGGAGTCAAGTCCAACCCAAACCTTAGGCGAATCCATAAAACATATAGTGACCTGAAACGAATAAGATATAAAATCTACTAAAACTAAAGGATTCTGAAAGCCAATGACAATCCCAAATAGGGCTATCCAATAAATTTGATCTTCTGGACCTTGAGTAGTGGCTGGTGCGCCAACTGAGAGTTGCTGGACTGAAATTGAAAAGGTCTTAAAGGATACAGCAAATGAGGTAATAGAGGTTCAGGCTAATCAAAGAACGCAGTAAGGCTGTGGAGAACAGGAGGGCACGGAAGATCCTCAGCCTAGGCTAAGGAGACAAAGAATCCCAAGATAGATACAGAGCTGCTCAGAAAGCAGTTAACAAGACATTGAGAAAGGTAAAGAGAGAATTCTTGTCTCAAAAACGAAAGGATATGGAAGATAACTGGCAGAGCGGTAAAATATGTGAATTCTACGATGGCGTCAGGAAAGAAAGAACTGATTACAAACAACAAACAAGGTAGTAAAAACGAAGTGTTCGGGATTTGGATGGACTACTTTGAGATACTGCTGAACCGTGAAGATCCCTCGGAGGAGATGAACCTCGCTGAGGACCATCCCAGCGATGCGAAATGTAGGAAGCTATACGTTCCCCAAATAGATTACTTCAAATATCTACCTCGGATTTACAGTACCCTCAATAAACGACCAACTAACAGAGGTCGATCAACGAATAGCCAGTGCCAATCGTGCGTCCTTCTCTGTGATTGTTATTATAATCAAACCCGTGCTAATGTATGGGAGTGAAACTTGGGCCTTGACGAGCACCTTACTAGCAAGAATCGAAAGATTCAAACGGAATGGTGTAAGGATAATGTAGGCCTGAAGTGGGATAATGAGATAGGACTCTGGAGAAGAAAGAATAAGAAGAGTTATAGGGGAAACCCAACAATCGGTTGCGCACGCTATGAAAACTAAGACGTTAAAATGGGCGGGACACGTGGCAAGAAGCAACCCATCAGGTTCCCTCATCACCTGCGACCACTAGGGAGACCCAAACAAAGATAGGTTAACATAATCAAAAAGGAAGCCACCGAAGAACGAGTGGTACATTGGAAAGCCATCGCCCAAGGTAGACAGAGGTGGAAAAGGCTACTTGAGGCGGCTAAAGATCTCCAAGGTCTGTGAGCCAACCGAAAAAGGAAAAAAATTATACATATTATATAATCTTTTATCTAATTCTACCCATCCAATGGCAGATTTTGGATGGAGCCAAAACCATTTCATGATTTATCCCAAAATGACCACAAAAATCTATTTTTTCTTATTTAAGTTTATATCTCTATAATTATTATTAATTATATAATATCTATTATAATATCTAACGCTCTAAATAATTTTGGAATTTAATAACTATCGGCATGGTATAGCTTCGAGTGCACATAAGACGCTGCGTCCTTTCCTGTCTACCTCTTTCATACAGGTTAGTTTTAAGTAATATAATTATTTTCATTGTTTACATTTGTATTACTTATTTAACTTTAAATGTTATTAGGTAACCAATTGAAATTAATCTTTAATATGTTATTACTCATTTTATTTAATTAATTAATTTATACGTGTGTGGTGGTAAACTGTTTTCTGAATTGAGAATATATACCTATATATGACACACTTAATGATAAATTTATTGTAACCCTATTCTGGGTTTAAATGATTTTTATTTGAAGAAAATAATAATTTACAATGCCAGGAAATCAATAAAAACTAAAATAATTAACAATGTTACAGAAAGTATCTAGATTTAGCGATACAGTAACACAAAACTAACCATATGATTCGATCTTCAGAGCGAAACTATGGATCCAACACTCTACTCCTTATATTTAGTGTGAATTCGAACATTCTAGAAAGTTCTCGAAAAGCGTAGAAGATTCTCGAAGAATCGGGAATATGTCATAGAACAGTTGGCAAATGTAACAACACAAGGTATAGAACTCTTTTCAGTCATGTGGTTTTTGTTTCATGTTACAATATGATCTTGTTTTGCATGCTGAGTCTACGACATTAATGTATTTCAAAAAATGAAAAGGGTGCAGTATAGATCTGTTTCTTGCGGTATGATAGTAAAGTTTTATCATTTAAGGATTGGCACATATATTTATAATATTGATACTTTATAGGCACATTATAATATTTATAATAGTTCTTATAATGTTATTCTTACATTGTTATTGCTATAATATTATGTTATCCTAGTCGCTATATGTGCAATTTCAGTGTGTTTTTCGGCTTTTGTCGTTTGTAAATAAAAAATAAATAATCATTTCTAATCATTGATATTATAGTTATTATTGATCTACTTTCTTTTCCTAAAAAAATCCAAACACAACATTCTTGTATTTACTAAAATACTAACATTATAAACAAATATTTACATACCTTTCTCTCCTTTGTTTCTATTGCATTTTCTATCTTCTTTGTTTAAATAATGTGATTTATTCAGATTGGTAGTATTCCCTAGTATGTCAACATCAATTCTATTCCTCATAATGTTATTTTTGATCACTTATATTTGTTTTTAGTCGAATTCAGAAAAAATGTCTTCACTATAAAAGTTTTATGCAATCTTAATACAAAAAATTAAACTTATTGAGAGATTTATTTTAATTATCAAGCCTGAAATTATGATATTTGAATCATTCAATGGTTTATGATGAAATGGAAGCCCCAAACGAAAATTATACCATAATTAATTATCAAAGAAATGTTTTACTGAAAGTAAATTGTTTGCATGGGACTGATCAATAACAATTATGCTCCTTCTAAATCAGCTTTACATGACTTGCTTCCTTGGAATCATTGTAAGATATTGAATTATATATAACTGTATAGAAAAAAGTCACGGCCTTCAAAAACAGTTAGAAAACAGAGGCCTTTTGATAAGTGCCTTTTTTCCCCGTATAACAACGAAATGGTTTTAATAAAAACATTTCTTTAAAGTATATCCACCAAGAAGATCTCATAATATATAAATTTATTTGGTATAATTACAAGGAGCTTTCGGCGTCCCGCGCCATATTCATCTAAAAATATAATGGACATCAATTCATAGATAGTATTAAAAATTTATAAAAATAACTCGTTTACATAATAGAGTTTTGTCATTCTCTATAATATAAAACAATAGCATGCTTACCCTTTAATTCTCCTTAAATAGGGTCGTTACTGCATTAAGGAATTCAAAAATTTTGAAACCATGTCGTCTGGCCCATCATCTGTGAAGGGTACTGCGGGCCTATTGGCTTAAGGTCGACGCGAGCGCGTTCTATTGTAATGTATTACGTGTGAATAGTGCTTAGGGATGTGGGCTGCTTCCTGTTTAGTATTTAATATTCTGTCTTGATTTATTGCAATGCATATGGATTCAATTATTTTTTGTTTTGGCCGGTGGATTTGTGTAGAATTTTGACGTTATCAAAATCTATTTCATGATGTGTTGAGCCAATGATGTGGCTATTTTTGAATTTGGTTTAAGTGTGCTTTTATGGTTGTAGATTCTAGTTTTGAGGTCGGTTGAAGTTTTGCCTATGTATGATTTGTCACAGTTTTGGCAGGGAATGTTGTATATTAGGTTTCTTTGTTTTTCAATTGGTGTGGGGTCTTTTGTTTTCGTAAGCAGTTAGATCACATATTGGGTGAGAGGGTTTGAGTGCGAATTCGAAGTCATCCACATCTAGTTTTTTGAAGGTGTTTATAATATTATATGTTAGTTTATCGATGTATGTGATGGATTTGAATTTTTGTGTGTAGTGATGTTGGTGATTGGTGTCGGGGTTAGATATGGTGTCTTTTGTTGTGGTTTCCGGTTCTTTGTCTATTATAATTTTAGGTGTTTCTGTATTAAAAAATTGGGTTAACGTGGTTTGAGAAGGGGGTTTATGGTTGAAGGTGGCAAGTTGTCTATTTTATCACTATTTTGAACCTTTATATTTTATCACTATTTCATCTGTTTGTGAAGGGGGGATTTTATATTTATTAATTGTCCCATACCATAGTTTTGATATTAGTCTGTTAGGGTAGAAGCATCATCCGTTGCATACTCCGCAGGAGTATGGTTTTTTTTATAAGATTAAAACCTATGTTAGTAATTTGAGTTTTTGGATGATTAGAGTAGTAGTTTAGTATACTATTGGTTGTTATGGGTTTTTTGTAACATTTTGAATATATTTTATGTTTTTCTCGGATTATTGTAATGTTGTCCAAATAGTTAATACTATTGTTCTCCTCAATTTCATAGGTGAAAACTATTCTGGGATGGATGGCGTTGAGATTATCTAATAGTAATAGATTATCTGCTGTTTTATGGATAACGAGTAAGTCGTCAATATATTTAGTAATTAATAGGGGCTTTATACCGGATTGATTAAGTGCCTTGTTAATGATGTGGTTCATTACTATCCCCGATAAATTAACACTTCTCACACTTAACACTTCCAGTCTCCCATTGGAAGGCCGAAAATTTGTATATATGATTGGTTTTGAAAAGAAAAATACCTATTATCTGTGCAAAGCCTGATTCCTTCAAGGAACATAGTTTTGCTTTTTATTGGGGTATGTGGTTCAATTTTGTCCCAGTTATCAGAAATCAGTTTAAAAGCCAATTTAAGGGGTGTGTTAGTAAATAGGCATTTAACATCATAACTAATCATCGAGTAGTCATACATGATTAATATGATCAATTTTTTTAAGAATTTTTTTTAGTTCTAAGGAGTTTTTGACATCATATGTGTTATCTTGACAAAAATAATTCAGGCTTGGATTCAGGAAATTTGACTCGTATATAGGGCCGTTTGTGGCATCTATGATGGGTCGGCAAGGGGCGTCTGTTTTATGTTTTTTTATAAGGCCATATATTTTTGGTGTATTGTAGTAGTTATTAATAAGTTTAGGCTTTATCTGTTTATTAATAAATTTATATTTTTCTAATTTGTTGATATAATCAATCACTGAATTGTTGATATCCTTACCCGGGTCATGCCTAATTGTTTTGTATACCTGTTTATCATTCAGTAAATCCATCATCTTATTATTATATTGTTCTTTAAGGATAATTACTAATTGTTTAGTTTTGTCTGACTTGACTAAATATAATTCGGGGTTGTTTTTGAAAAAGATTTTCGTACTATTACAATCGGACTTGATTAATTTTTTAAAGGGTGCAAGATGGTGTGATTTCAGACTATTGTCATTATTGTTGCCTTGATTCATAAAATTGAGTATGCATTTATTGATGTTCTAAGGGCGTTTTTGTGACTGTCAGACCTATCAAGGTCATATAAAATATGTTCTACGTCTGCTATAAGTTCTATAATATCTTTTTGGTGATTTGAAGGGAAAAAATTAAAAGATTCACCCAAGCTGAGAAAATTAATAATATTGAGTGGGATGTTGTGATCGGACATATTCATAATTCTGTTTTCTAGGTGTAGTGTTTTATATTTTTCAACAATTTTGCTACAATGGTGTTCAAATTGTAAATTTGAATTAATATTCTGTGAGATGATTGTGGTTTTAACATTTGTGCTTGGAGAAATAACTTTGCCATCACTATATGGATTATTAAACGTAGTGTTTATTTTTCTATTGGCCTTAACGGTTAGCAATACTTTCTTAATATCAAGCAGCTTCTCAAAGTACTCATTGTAAATATTTATCAGGAATAAATGTCACTGAAACCTCATGTTGCTGCAAGCCATGTTCTCCATCGTGCAGCGGCAGGCTGCCCATGGCTCCATTAACAATCCCCTTGGTACCCATTTGGAACTGGACAAACTGGTTCAATGGTTGCTTTGGTTTAATCCATGGATTATGGTTGCTCAGAGTCTACAGGCTCCGAGGACCTGTATCTATTTCCCCGAAGATGACCATCCATGGACTAAACCTACGGGCGGCTAGTGACTTCCTGAAAAACCACACCGCGATTCTCGATACATATTTGGAGGTTTATGGATATTGAGGACTTTCAAGGTTTTTAATGATTATAATACTCTTTAACTTATTGAGAATAACAAGAAGATGTGGAAAAAGGTATTTTCTGTTGCTGACTGAAGTTTCTAAATAGGTAAACTATGCGAAAATCAATTAATGTCCTTTGCTGCATAAGGGACGTTAGTCCTATGAAAAAATTATTAAAATAAAACAAACGAAAAATCTATTTATAAAGAAGTCCATTTTTCATGTAATCACTCATTAGAGGCATTTCAACAATATCAAGTACTGAATAACACTACCAGGTATGACATTTTTGTGTTAAAAACTGTTTTTATTTTCTAAAATACAACAAAATATCAATATCAATCAATACAATCAATATCAAGTGATTGCTATTGATTGTAACTGCAAACAATGTTTATATTAACAATTTTTTAGTAATTTTTAAATTAATAATTTAAATATTTCTGAAAATAATAGATAAACATTGATTTACTAATGCAAAATTTTTGTCCTGTATTTGTAGAGTTAGGAATAGTATAAACAATAAGACTTATAAGGCATATAATGCTCCTCTATCTATTAGTTAATTTTTTTCAAAAGCTTACTACAATCACGTCCTTACTTTGAAAACCAAATCTTGCAGTGCATTTTTACAAACAAGATACATATATCTGAAAGAGTTTAGAATTAGGTATTTATGATTCTATAACAGAGATAGAAGATAATTGTTAAGAAAAATTATTCTCTACTAAGTAGGTTATATTGGATTAGCACTGTTTCTTTTCAAGATGGCTTAGCGCGTACAGACACTCCTTTTGTCTGAGAAAGTTTATCATCTTATAGGCCCAAAAGATTTTACTAACCACAAATATGATTGTCTACCACCTCTGACCAGTTGCCATACAATTTTTAGGCATATATAACCTTAGAATTTTCGAACATTTTGTAGCCTTTTTCCTGTAACTCGAAAACGAGTGCAGCATAAAATTTAGCTTCCGCTTGTTCATGCCACGTGACCTTTCAAAATAAGCCACACCCAGAAGCGACATAGAAGTAGTGTATTTAGTACTGCTATACAATACTTCTAACTACATTCTCCTAAAATATAATCTCTAAGCTTCTAGACTAAAATCATCTCATATTTGATCAAGAGCATCCTATTAATAAGCTGTTGCAATATCTTCGCGGGGTTTAAACATCTAATGAAGAATTATTCCTCAATAATCCATCACCATCTTCAGGCATAGTGCTGAACTGGACGAGAATGACCTCGTAAGTGACGATAGTACCTGCTATCTGAAATAAGTTTTAAAATTAACATTAAGTTTTTGCGTAAATATTATTAAAAAGTTAAATAAGGGAAATTAAATCAATCTTACTGTTAGCATCAGGGTGCGAGTCACTGTGAAAAATTTACATCCGCTCAATGCCAAAATCTCGGTAGTGACTTGGTTGGTGAGGCGTTTGACCTAAAATACAATAATCACCTAATAATATCATATTCAACGACAAAGTGTACCTATTTAATATTTAAAGCTGATCTTGTACTTGTAAAGTGAATTATAAGGTTGAATTTCAAATTTATAATTCTTCTCAGTAATTTATTTCCATTAATGATACCATATTAGATTAAATTATATTATTGAAAATTAAGAGGGATGTTTAAAGGTAATTTATGAGGAAAGGTACTAACTGGTAAAGGGCTAACTACTCGTGAATTTTAAAATATAACTCACTCACTCACTCCATGGCTCTACGGTCCTTTTTGAGAACCTGGGCCTCCTTTACAATAGTTTTAGGACGTTTTGCCACTCCGCTCTGTCTAGGGCTTGTCTCCTCCATCTTCTAACGCCCAGCTTTTCCAAAGTTTTTTCGACGCCTTCTATCCAACGGCCTCGTGGTCGCCCTCTTTGCCTTCGTCCTCCTGGCTTACCATTCAATAGTGTTTTAGGCAGTCTACCTTCAGGCATCCTTTCGACGTATTCTGCCCATCTTAATTGACACTTCTTGATGTATGTCACCAATTCTTGGTCTTGAAACATGCGTCGAAGTTCTTCGTTTTTCCGCAGCCTCCATCTCCCAGCTTCACAGACAGGTCCATATATTCTTCTGAGTACTTTTCACAGCCATTTGTTACTACTGGTCTTATAACTGTCTTATATATTATGACCTTAGCGCTTTCCTTAAATCCGTCCGGCTATTTCTATCGTTAGGTTTCATAACAGTATTGTTTTTCTGGAGAAGGGTTGTTAGCCCAATGTCCAACCCCCAACCTGGAGGACCGGGATTTTCTGTAGGGGTTTACTCCCTTAGCCTTTGAACAAGATTCTGACCCACAAGGCAGTGGGAGGTGCGGGACGGACATATTGATGAGGATAGGTTTAGGAGAGGTTAGTTGAAATGTAAAGAAAGGACTGGGTACTTAGTTCAACGGACAGTTGTCCCTTTAGTCGCCTTCTACGACAAGCGGTAAATACTGTGGATCTATTCTATTACCCCAATCCACAGGGGGATATAATAGATCCACTAGATAATAGATAAAATATAAAATATTAGCTTAATCAATTTACTTTTATCTGCTTACCTCACTGTTGAAATGCTCAGATGGAACAGAGAACAATATTGGAAGTGATCCTCTGCTATGTTCGTATATACTGGAGGCTGCGAAACAAACCGAGCAAGTTCTGAAGAGTATGTGGCCGAAGGAACCGCAGAAATAGGCAACTCGTACCAGCGACTTTAAAGGTCTAAAATATTTAATAATAATATTCATGCATATATTATAATACATATAAATATATTTTATTAGAGATATATATAAATATATTATAAAATATATATAAAAGTACATAGTAATAATAATAAAAATAAAATGATAACTCTTCTACTACTGTGCTCTTTTATTTTGTGGAATCTGGTTTACTATAGAAAGATATTTGGTGGAATATGTCCAAGGAGGTGTATTTCTTTCTACTATTTCTACTGGATGGGGCTTTCTGCAAGGGGCAGCTTGGAGTTGGGCTTTTCCTGCAACTTTCTAGAGAAATTTTGTTTGTAGACATATTTAAATGTTAGGTATGTAGGTTTTAGATATATTCGGGATAAATAGTTGGCTCATAATTTCTGTCGTCCGAATTTTAATGGTAGTATTTCAGATTCAGCATATACCCAAGATAGGACTAAATGTACCCGTTGTATTGCGAATTCCGGAGGTATGTACATCACCCATAGCTGGTGTAGTCAGGTAAAGGTTTGAGGCCCAGAAGAGTTGCATTATTTCCGCAATTTAGTTTTGAACATAATTTTCATTTTTCTTCCATACATTTTTCTTTCGGGATGCTGTTGTTACTACACTAAGATAGTCGCCTATCACATAATAGTCCCAGAAATCGGCAACTATCGGCATACGGCAGATTTCCATGCCTGTTGAAGATGAGTTATGGAGATGGCGAGGTTCGACTAAAGTTGACGCATTTGGTTTTCTCACCTCAAAACTATCATGTCCAGTCATTCATGGTAATGCCGCAAATCTTCCATTCGACTCTAGGTAGTCGAGAGTACTTCAATCTGTAGGCCTGGAACTTATTATGTACCTGGATTTTATTCTGTTCTGTTCCAGGTTTGTCGATGGCGTTTATCGCACAATTTATACATAGCTTTTTTCAGTGAAATTCATAATTTTTTCAACCAATTTCATAATTTTGCAAATCAAATGTATACTTTTGCCAACCGATTTCATGATCTTTTCAACCGATATCATAATGTTTCCAAACAAATTCTTAATTTCTCAACCAATTTCATACACTTCAAATAATCGCGGTGTGATTCTGTTGTGTGACCTTTCAAAATCTAGAGCATATTGTTTTCTTTTATCAATGGCCAACTCCGAGTTCTTGCAGCCTATCCCTTTACCACCCAAGTCCGATTTTGATAAAGAACTATACAAAATTAGTCTCAAGTTAATGGGTGGCAAAACATTTTGTATTCCCGCAGTGTATCAACACTGCCGAGAAAATTGTCGGATGGGATTTTTAATATATTTTGTTCTTCATCCTCAATATTTGCAATGATGAGATCCACTTAGTATGGTTTCTTGTTCTCTGATCATTTATGTGATCTAAATACAAAGATATGGAGCAGGTGGATAGAAATGAATTATAAGATTGAGCGAAGGAACAAAAGCTTATTGCTCTCAATGCACTACAATTATTAATATAAAAGAATATTTAGTTGGCTTATTGTACGTACTAAGTTAGCCCTGAATATGACCGAATCGCAGCTCTCGTTAAATCAGATATTTTCGACTTATTCGTTTGGGCTACCAATCTTCTCCTTGGCCTCCAAGAACTTAATTAGCTTAAAAACTTTTTAAAATCTCTGAGAATGTAGCTCAATTGCCAGCTACAATTCAAGAAGGCATCGACTTTAGAGAGTGGGGAAAGCTCCGCCCAATTTATAGTAAAGATGGTGGTCTAGGGAATAGAATAAGTACATTTAAATTGCGTTAAACACACTTACTTTATACTGTTGAGTAATTGGATACAGATGAAGAAGAGATTGACAGCGAACGAAATGAGTACCAAGCGAGACATTTTGTCCTCCACTGACTTGGCAAGTAGGGAGAGTTTATTGTAGAGCTCTCTCCTCTTTTTCCAATAAGAAAATGCGTTCTCCTAGAAAATGGAGAACTTTATATAATTTAAAAAATGAAATATTATTACAAATTATTGCTACCCTAAATGAGGAACAGTGGCCCTAAGATATACATTCAAGTTATGGGAACACTGGTCCTTACTGGTGCCGAATGAGTTTTTAATGATAACTCTTGAAAGTTCTGTATTGCTGGAGTTCGGAAACGATAGTAAAACTAACTTCCTCCAACAAACTCCAAGTGATTCCATTTTAGGAGAATGTACTGTTGTTATTTATACTATTTCAGTTTTTATGAATACTTACACATAATTGAATTATTACCAGTACCGCTTTTTGGAGTATCAGCTTATCATAAATAAATTATTCATATCCTGTTAAAATCTATAGAAGAATAAAGGTACACATATAAAGCACACTTACTGTAGATACCTTCAAGGCTGTCATTCTGAGTTCTTTATTGAATTGTTTGAACATGTTTGCCAGGGATAGTGAAATAGCAGTGAGAAAAATATCTGAATAGTTCCATATTAGGGTTATCAGCAAATTTCCGCAATAGACGAGGATCGCAATCCATAAGCGATAACCTACGACAGAAGTAATGTTTCCGTCGTCCAAAAATATTCTCAGGCGATCTGGGACTGTATCGGCAGTGAGCATGAACTGTGTGTTGGCAAGTATATGTTCAACTAGAACAAAAGGAGTAATTTTATTTTAATTGCTTTTTCAATTTCAAATAGCTCTCTATGTGATCTGGTAATTAGACAATCTGGAAATAAAATGTCATAAGAAAGTAAAGTATGACTTGACTGTTGAGGTATGTTACTTCAAGAAATAATAATTACATACTCCCTATTATTGATCTTAAAAAACACACTAATATGCATTGACCGTTATTCGAAAAATCCTTCTTTTGTTCATATTTATGTTTTCAATCATTATCATTATACTACCTCTCTACCGCTTTGCAGTGTGAGGTTCCTTAGCTGCTTACGTGGTTTTAATTATTCCTCTGGTTCCAGTCGATGTCAGGTTACTGGAAGGCCACCCTGACTCCTTCTTCACAAGCATGCCTTGGTTTTCCTCAGCCTCTCTCACCATCGACACTGACTTGGTATAGCCAATCTGGCTACTCTACAGCCGGGCATTCGTTTGAGATCTCCAAACAATCTCAAAATGTATTCCTTTGTAAAATTACTCACTAATCTAATCTGCAGATTCTGTCCCTTCTCGTGCATTTCTCCTCCTTCCTCAGGTTAGTCATCTCCATTGCCTGGAATCTTTTTTTGTTTGTCAATGCCCATGACTCAGATGAGTATACTAGTGTTGGAAAGAATGTTAATTTATAGATTCAGAACATAGTGGTTTTAGTGATTTCCCTTCGGTTTAAAAATTTCCCTTTAATAGCATTGAATAATCTTTCTGCTACACTTACCCTTTCCATCTATATATCCGCTTTCAACCAGGGAGGCTCCCAGACCTTAAGGAGAAACTTAAAGGATTACGCTAGCTCAAACCGACCCTCATGACCTCTGCCTTGGGTATATTGTCATAAGTATTTTCCTCAGTTCTCAGGTCTAGACATATTTTTTTCCCTTGCAAAACTCACTACTGCATACATACTACAATAAATAACATGGGCTGAAACTAAAACCTTGGTTTATTCCTAAGGTTGTAAGAAATTTAACAATTTTTGGAGAACCTTACAATATTTCTGATTGTGCGGTGCAAACCTCTTATTACCGTAATTAGGCCTCTTGATACTCCTTTCTCCTGTAATGCCTAGTTGATATCTATTTTTCTTATTCTTTCAAATGCTTTCTCGAGTATTTAACAAACAGATGATCCATTTTGACCCTCAAAATCTTTTCTGTGATATCCCTCATTGTAAACATCAGGTCTTGAGCTTCTCACTCTACGAAAACCATGCTGTTCCTCCCTAACTGGCTTTATATAAAGTACGTTATTTAAAATCTTTTAAACCTGTACCATTTCCATGTGTGGCATAGTTTTACAGAGTTGTTTTAGTTTGTAGATAAGAGTTTATTTAATGGAATGACCTGGTCGGTAGGAAAATTTGTACATATTTTTAATAAACAAGATCACACTTAAAACAAAATTGCATATTTTATTTTATACTAAACAGAGTAATGTATATTACTATATTACAAAGTATGTCTCGTGACTCCAATCAACAAATTAAGAAGCAACTACAAATATAAAAATATGACGGTATTAAGTATGACTGATGCCTTTTAGTCACACACAATTTTATCTTTTTTTTATTTATGATAACTACTTATACTCACAGATAGACGAAAATATTAGACAATTTGTCAGTAGCCTAATTTTTTTTTGTACGGTCGACGAATCGAAATATTTCATCTCATTCTGAAGTGCAGCCCATTCACCAATCAAGCCTTTCCACTGCCTCGCCAATATCAAGAATGATAACGAAATGAGCAATGAGCTGCTTAAGAAAATAATATCTGCTGGAAGACGATCTATATCCAAATTGAAATATTATTAGATTAAAAAAAAATCGTTTATTCAAATGTTTAAAAATATTACGAATAAGCGATTGGTTACCCAGCGATTTGAAGGCAGCTTTGCCACCTTTAATGTATCGATTTATAGCGAAAATGTAAAATGTGGCGTTCATTGCTATTACAAACATGGAATAAAATCCCTTCCAACTTTTCAGTTCAAATCTGTAATGTTAAGTTCACTTCAATTAGGATTTGTTAAACTTACAACAAATATTTATAAGAAATTAGGAAATAAATTCATTTTGTAAAATATAATTCAGTAAGTTACCGTAGCTTTCTGTAATCTTGCTCCGAGACGCCGTAGACGGGCAAGAGAGAAATGAATTGAGCTAATACAAGTGGCGCTTTCAATTCCAATTGTATTGTAGACCTTGATGGAGCTTGAATAGATAAAAAATTAACAAATAAACCTCACCCTTTTGATAAATAGGCGAATATTTCGCATATTAGAAAAATATTAACATAAATTATCTTTAATAACACGTTGCTAAGTCTTTGATTTATTATTAATACTCATTATAAACCACTTAAATTACACTGTGAAGGAAAAAGTTCTCAAACGAATTTGCGTACATGTTCCAATGATAATCAACTTAGCTTGATTAGCATTAGTTTGATTAATTATTTCATAACGTTTTACTAATGATCTTCCTTCTACAAAAATTTATTAATAGAAGTTAAGCTGCTAGGTGAAATATTTATTTATTCTATTATTACTATTATTTTAAAGAAAATTAAAGAAGCATATTCCATAAAAGTCTTCAAGATTTCGATTTATTTCTGCAATTTAGAAAATTTCAGCTCGTAGTTAGTTATCCTACATGGATACACTTTAAATCCATAAAATGTAACTCTAATGGTGCTAATTATTTTCTTAAGTTTCTGCAGCTGACACGTCAATAATAAAAACTTTAATATGAAGAAAAAAGTTATAATCGTAATAGTCCTGTTTTATACGAATAATTATGCTTTTAATAATTTTTCATAGGCATTCTCTTAATAAGAATAATCGGAAAAATCTGATTACAACGGCCTTGCATGATAAGTGATAATTTTAGTTTGGAGTTAGGCCCAACAAATAAATTGATTCACCGCCGAAACCGTTTAGCTATTAAATTTTGACGTTATCTGAAAGCTAAAACCATAAATTCAAAAATATATCCGTAAAAATGGTTATATTAATCACTTTTATAAATGTAATGTTCCCGGACATCATTATTATCTGGATTCGTGCAAAAAGCTTTTACTGAAATTATACCTTGAAAAACACGAATGGTAAATATTAATATTGAAGAGCATAATATACTTAATGTTATTTTATTTTTAAACAGAAAACGGTATAACATATTCTTTTAAGACTTTCATTTTTCAGTTTTAAGAGTTTTTCATAAAAACTAAATACATATTAAAGAAAAACTTAATGCTATTTTTTTTTCCATCTATTTTTAAATACACAGCATTTAAAAAAAAAAAAAAAAAAAAAAAAAAGCCTTTTTCTCTGTTATGTTTGTTACCTTTCCTTTCTTCTTCATTTAAGTAATTTAATATATTTTGAGTTGCAATATTCCAACGCAAGTCTATTTCAATCCTATCCCTCATAATAATATTACTAGGGTAATTAATAATTTATTTAAAAAATAATAATGTCCTCATTATAAAAGTTTCACTCAATCATTGTAAAATGAAAACTAAGCACTTTTCAGTAATTTGTTACTAATAGTAACACTATAGTAGCACTGAAATTATTCAGTCCGTAGCAGTCGATGGTTCATGAATGAATGGAGCCAAACAAAGGATAAGAGTATAATAAATATCAAAGAAATGCGTAGTTCGTGGTAAACTGTTTACATGGGATCAATCAATAGCAATTACACCCAATAAATCAGCTTAACACGATTTCCTCATTGAATTCATTTGAACATTATAAATATAAACATAATAAATGGTGATGAACTGGACTATTTCTGTATTCCCATATATTTCTATTTTCTAAAATAAATGTGTAATGTACAGCCAATGAATAGTTTACAATTGATGACTTATAAATGCTAATTATGTTTGATCAAATAATAAGAAGGAAATCTTACCATATTTATTAAAACATGTATGTATATAAATGCATTAATAAAAATATTATTCCTATTCATAATTAATTCTTGTGACGGTGCCTTATTTTATTTTTCATATCATCATGATCTTTAAAAGTGCCTGCAATACATCAGGGTCATTCATTTTTTTATCATAAAATGGAGAGATTTGCGTATACCTATACTGATCGGAATAACACAGTTCTTGAATACAACAAAACTCTTAATTGAGGCGTGGAAATAGAAAATCCTGTAAGGGCCAAATTACTAGTTTTGAAAAAAAAAATATATAGTAACTGAGCTCCCCCTGGAAGGCTGGAAGCAATAATTTTTTAGGCTTTTAAGACTGGTAGCAATAATAGAATACATTTTTTTCAAGCAAATAATTGTAATAACATGGTTTATAAAGCACTGCTATAATTATACATAATTTTGGTTTCATTCACCTTTTCCGCGGTAAGGTGTTACAACCTGAACGACCATAGCTTGCCCCCCCCCTACTTTTGATCCTGGGTACGCCCTTGGAGCTCAAATTTAGTTCTAAAAATAAGAAAAAATTAGGTTTAATTACGTTATTTATGGTAGGGAGTGTACAATTACGTTTCTTCTAAATAATTTTAATGTTAATTTACCTTATAGCCAATTGCTTTGGTATTGTTAGCGTCTCTAGACACCTAAGTCCAAAAAATGGGTACATTACATTGGCGATGGAATTTAATTTATTTCCCCCAATTACTTTTCTTTCTTCATTTGATTGTATAAATGCCTCAATTATGTATATGATTGTTTTAATTGAAAATGTTAGTGATATTGGTGGCTGTTATACTGGCCAACGTTGACCAAATTCTACCCAAATATTAAACAGTACTGACAGTGCTGTGGGAGCTATTCAGTGAAGTAAATTAGCCAAAACTGATCAAACCTAGACAACTCTGACATGTTGTCAGCCGGGCCTGACATGTAGCCCGAAGCAGTAACAATGACATGCCAAAACACTTTTCTGGAAAGAAACCGAACTAGAAGGAAAGGGTAATCGGAAGATGGTGAGTCGCACAGGACCCTAAACTACCTGAAATTAAACAACTGGATTGCAGCTGAAATTAAACAAGGAAATTAAACAAGACCGGACGATCAGGCGAAAGCTCAGAGTGGAAACCACATATAAGGACTATAGTGTTATGAAGGAAGAAGAAGATTTTTGTAGAAGATGTTTGTCACTAAGTTTCTGGGTTCACGATCAGATGATTTCCCAAACTTTGCCTTACAGGCCTACCAAGGACTGTCATTTTGTACTATTTACTTTGAAACGGAAAGTTGAGCGAACATCGAACATGCTACTACACCCATCCACCTGTTTACAACCACTTTTATTACAAAGTTGGCTGACAAGGAACTAGCGGATGTTTTCGCTTTTGCTTGACTTATTATATGTATGAGCAGCGTCGGAAGCCAGATAAAAGAAGGTCTAGAAGCTTAATTCAACTAAATAAAGCGACACTACCGCTATCACCAAGCATGCGGCCAAAAGCACCTGTTCAAGTTCGAGTCTTATTTAGATTAGCCGTGCCAGAGTGCCCGAGACTGCCTGAAGAACAGCTGGTTCGTCGCCAAGTAAATCCACCTTAAGGGAGCATTTGGATCATAATCTGATAGTAGTCGAGCTCTTTATTCTTGAGGTTCCTATTGGAACCAGTAGAGTCCAGAGTAATGCAAAGGAATAAAACCCTATAAAATTTATTTGTATATTTCTGAGTGTGTGTGCGCGCGGGGTTGTGGGTGTGTGCCTTGGTTATGTGTGTTTGTGTGTAAAATTATTTGATAATTAAGATCAAAAATAGAACCAGACCAGTTCTGGGACTGGAGCGAACCGATGAATGATTGAATCTGTCAGGTAAAATCAGTCTTTATTTAGAAAAAAATCGTTTATACATATATAGTTCACTTATGTCTAAGTTATATGCAATTATATCTCTAATTGTTTTAGATTTTAAATCATCTTAAGTAGCTCCAGTAATATAATGTCGATAACGCTGTTACAATCTGTTTTTACAGTCCTTCGACCTGATGAAGAATTGAGTTTCCGCTTATGATGTGTTCTCTTCAGACATGTTGCTAAACTGAACAAGTACCACTTCGTAAGTTACTATAGTACTTGCTATCTGAAATAATTGTTCAAGCTCACATTACTTTAAAATGGCAATTGGAATATAAAAATGGCTAATGGAGGATTCAGCATGAACTTACTGTTAGCATCAAGGAACGGGACACGGTGAAAAATTTACAACCCGTCAATGCCAGAGTTTCGCTGGTAACTTGGTTAGTAAGGCGTTGAACCTAGAAAATATAAAGGGGCTTTATTGTTACAAATAAGGACAAAACTTGTTTAACACTTTCCTCTTCTTCTTATTTAATTTCTTGTATTTTAACTTTTAACCAATTTGTGTTATGGTTAAATCTTTCGGATCAGACTTACCCAATCATTTTTTTGGCAACCTAGAAACCTTCTTCCTCGGATCCCCATCCTCAAGTATTCGTCTCTGTCTCTCCATCACATGCCCACGACTCTATTGAGTGACGGTAGAGGGGAGAGGTCGTAGTGTCTGACAATACAGGTAAAGGGCATTTAACTGCTCAGGTCCTGAGGGTAAGCCAAAATGGTGCTTTGGGATGACATCCCAAGAAGTCATCATTGGATCGCGGATCGTCAGTGGGCGGATACCTTCCCCACGGGTGTATACCCTTCCACACACTGTTCTGTGTGGTTGGCCTCCTCGCCAGTAAAGTGGGCTCTCCCAATGAATAAGATCAGAAAAATGGTAAAACCTACGGGTTAGTACACTAAAAGGAAATGACTATTCTGTCCTCGACGCACCTATCTGGTCCTATTCAAGTCAGGTATTGATTCTTCTACATGCTACTGGTCATTTTTAATGGTTTTAGCATCTATAAATATTTAATTCAATTGACCTACTTTACTTTTTTGTAAATTAAGTACCTTACTGCACATACAAACAGATATCCTTTTTTATTTATAATAAGCTATTTATAGGAATAAGTAATTTTAACATTATTTCTATAATTTAGAAAAATAGAAACGACAAAATTATAAAAATGAAGAGTTGACAGTTCATCGTCGACAAAGTAAGCTAGTGGTAATTGAAGCATGGAAATGCATTAGGGTCTAAGTGCAAAAAAAATAAAACAAAGCTTTTTTTTTTGCCAAATTGTTATATGTGCCAAAGCCATTCTTCATAAATGGGTATAAGTAATGTTTTGTTGTTAGAAAAGAGTTAATTGAACGTAAGAAAGATGGCATGGGTGTAAGCACTGAACGTAGTTCACCCTAGAGGGTATAAGTCACATCATTTCTGTAAAAATTTCCTGAGGCACTTATACCCTTATGCATTTCCACGCTTCATTGTTAAAGGTTCATCAAATTCACATTCTGAACGTAGAACTATTACATTTTGAAATTTCCTAATTTCGTAGAAAGATTTAATATAAACCTTATCCCCTGGCCAATTTCTACCTACCCCTAATACAGTTTAATTTAAAATATTATTGATAAAGTATCTAAAGTTTTCTTGAATTTCTTGAATAAAAATATTATTTTATTCTAGGAATTACATGGAATATAACACATGTGTAATATTGAACATTATCCATTAAGCTACAATCATCTGCGTGCTGGGACTTAAGGTCAAACCAATTGACTCCTCGACATTATTGGAGTTGGATTAAAGGTGGGTAGTTTTTCTCAAAAAATTTTAACATTGGTGATTAACATCTGAACCAATGACCTTAAGTTTAAAAAGACCCTAAGATAAATGTGAGAAGATGAATCAGTAAGGATATTACGAAGCATTTTTCAGATTTTAGAACCTGAATAATCCTTTGAACAACATAACCTAATCGCATTTATTATTTCTAGCATACCTTTTTTTTTATCTTTCCGTCTTCCTCCCTTTTTGTTAGTTGTTCCTCCTTGTTTCTTCTCTGGCCAGGGAGGGTGGGGGGGCGCGGGATTAATGTTGAATTTTTATGTGCCAGGGGGCCGGAATTCGAACTCAGCATCTTCAGGCTATCAATGAAGATTAAAATGCACACTCCCCCCTTAAAACTAATGATAAGTGGCTCCTTTCTGGGCAACCCTCCTTTTTGGTTGGTTATTTCAAGTCTCTATTTATATAATCACTGGAGAATGGATTAGATCAGGTCTTATTAGGTAAACAGAGCGTGGAGAAAGGTTGCCAACTCTATAACTTACTCGTGTATAACATAAGATAATATAAACAATGTATGAACATGATCTCACTACTTCCACCCCCTACCTCACTGTTGAAATGCTCAGATGGAACAGAGAGCAGTACTGGAAGGGATCCTCTGCTATGTTCGTAGATACTGGAGGCAGCGAAACACACCGAGCAAGTCCTGAACAGTATATGGCCAAAGGATCCACAGAAATAGGCGACTCGAAGCAGCGAAGTCAGAGGTCTAAAATGTTGAATTAGTTATCTTCTAAATTTAAGAGATTTTTTTTTTTTGATAATATACATGTTATGTATTTGTTTGAATGAAACTAAATGCATTTAATAAATACCCAGCCTACAACAACCTCCTTAAATCGATAATATTAACTAAGGCAGCCTTTTTGGAGATCTTTATTTCGATGTTCAAACTTGGAATAAAAAGTACATTTATAATCTTACGGAAGAGAATCGTTCCCGACATTGAAGAATTAGCTTGTCAATTTTATTATTGTCAAACTATTTGGCATATGTTGATAGTGGTCGAATAAGGGTTTTGTACAACATAGTCTTTGTAAATCATCATAAAACCTTTATATACATACGTTATCTTAATAACGTATGAGAGGGTAAGAAAAGGGTGGCGTGAAGTCCGAGTGGGCAAACGCCTTAGAAAATACGCATTTGCCATGGCAACGCATTGGGAATCCGAAAATAGTTTCAATTCCCGAAGCCTGGGGACATTAATCATAAGAATTTTTTTGGCATTATTATTAATCATAAGTAAATATGTAAACAAATTTTAGTATCCGAGATTTTTTATCATTATAGGTTTCACAGTATTTACATTTACAAAGCAATTCACTTTCTGGCTATAAATTGACTTCACAATCTCCTCAAATATAGGCAAGGGGTATTAAAGCATTGTTTAATTTGTTTATTATTTATATTTTTGAACATCCAGAATTTCCTGAGGGGTTCTGTCGTCGAGGAAACTCATTATCAAAAATTAGCTCTCAAAAAACCACCGCATTCGATAACATGAACTTTATAAGTTTAAGATTGTCTAAATTATTATTTAGAATCTAATTGAGAATCTAAATTAGATTCTCTATTGTTCTTATCAATAGAGGATTTTTGAATAATTATACGTATTAGAAAACAAACCAATGTTATTTTTTGTTTATATGTACCTACAACCTACTTTTTATAAATCGGATTGCAGTCCCACTAATGTTCCACCAAGGTGAATTTCTTGTTAAAATATTTAAAATAGTTCTAAAAATGTGTACTTGCTTTATACTGTGGAGTAATTGGATACAGATGAAGTAGAGGTTGACTGCGAACGAAATGAGTACCAAGCAAGACATTTTATCTTCTACTGTCTTTGCAAATAACGACAGGCTGTTATAGAGCTCTCTTTTCTTTCTCCAATATGAAAGTGCGTTCTCCTAAAAAACAAGAAATCGATCGAATTATGGTCATATTTAAAAAATAAAATATTATAATGATAAGTTCTTTACAAAAACAGAGCCCCAATTAAAATAAACAATTCTGTACAGAGTATAAGATTCACATATTTATCAAGTCTGAGAAGTTGATTGATTGCTACCTGGGCCATTCCACGTCAAATCATCCAGCCAAAGTTCAAAATTTTAACTTCCCTTCTCAAATTTTGATAAAAATTTGTAGGCATTGGGGATAAAAAGATTTCATAAATTAATTCTGGAACATAGTAAAATCATTTCAGGTAAAGAAAGGCAAACAGGTAAGGAACATTAAGAATATGTCTGGCGAACTTATGACAGAAGCCGATAGCATACTGGAAGAGTGGAGGCTTCATTATGAACAAAAGTTCTCAAGCCACAATAGCCTCATACGAGAGAATAAGAAAACACATCAAAGTGATAACTTATCTGAAAAAGAATTGGAGAAGGAAGACTGTATAGATGAAGATGAATTTTCGCTAGCAGTTGAAAGACTGAAGCAGGAAAAGATGAAATATCCCCAGAGCTAATCAAGTATGGAGGAAAGGAAATCATCAAGAAACTTCAGACACTCTTCCAGAAAATATGGGATGAAAACAGAATTCCCAAGGATTGGGATTTTAATATAATCGTGCCAATTCATAAAAAGGGATGCCAAAGTGATTGTAATAATTACAGGCCCATCTGCCTATCTCCTGTAGCTTATAAAGTTTACTCTAGAATCCTGGAGCATAGACTAAGGAAACAGATCGAACTAGAAATCGGAGAAGAACCTAGAAACTCGAAACTAGAAAGCAGCATTTAGACCCCAGCGACAAAACGCAGATCATATATTCTCCCTCCGAATGATTTTGGAGAAGGCCTGGGATAGAGGGAAGAGTGTCTACTTGGCCTTTCTGGATCTTAGAGCAGCTTTCGATTCCGTCCCAAGAGAGGAGATATGGACATCCCTTCGCAACAAAAAGTTCCTAATAAGCTTATACTAGCGATACAAGAAGTTTACCAAGATCCAAAAGGAATTGTTCGACTCAATGGAATGGAATCAAAGCCGTTTCAGTTTATGAAGGGTGAAAAGCAGGGTGACAGCCTCATTCCCCTTCTCTTTGTTGCATTTATAGACGAGATCGCCAAAATATGCAAAAGAAGATCACCTAGAGCAGTGTTAGGTTACCGAAAACTATTCCCAGTTAAGGCCCAATTCTTCATATTTGCCGATGATATCATACTAATAGCTGACTCACAGGAGAATCTCCAGAAGGCCGTAGTAGAATGGAGAGAGGAACTGCACAGAAAGGGCATGAAGATAAATACTACCAAGAATAAGGTGATGCAGGTAGGAGGGACGAAAGAGGAAGTACACATTGCAATGGAGAACCTCTAGAATGCGTGGATAACTATCAATATCTTGGCAATCTGGTAAGCAGGGATGGAAGGCTGGACCCAGAAATCGGGAATCGAGTGAGGAAAGCAAACAGTATGTGCCTCCAAATCAACAAGACCATAGTCGGTAAAAAAGAAATTGCCCGGAACACAAAACTAGTTGTTTTCAAAATCATATTCCTCCCAGTCCTTATGTACGGAGCTGAACACTGGACTCCACTTAATAAGGACATTAAAAGGCTCACTACTGCGGAAATGAGGTTCCTTAGACGAGTAGTGGGGAAAACAAGAAGGGAATTTGTCCGAAATGAAATTGTCCGAAAAGAGCTTATGTACCATCCATGAAGTTAAGGGTTGAGAAGCGGCAACTAAAGTTGTTTGGGCACATATGCAGAATGCCAGAAGAAAGGAAAGTCAAATGGTACATGGAGATGAGGCCAGAAGGAAGAAGACCAGTTGGCAGGCCAAAAATCACATTTAGTGAATATATGGAAAAAATAGGCAAAGGTCGGGGGATGTCAATGGCCCAGATGAAGCGAAATGCTATGGACAGAGACGGATGGAAGAAGTGGGCTGAGGTAAAGCGAGCTCTACGCTGAAAGGCACATAAGAGCTAGTGAAAGAAGAAGAAGAAGGGTATAAGCAGAAATAAGAAAAAATGCCAAATTTTACCCAACAAGTAGTTTCAGAATTATAGTGATTTGAACTTTTGATATATTTGAAGTTCCGATGGCGACTTGAGCTCAAAACCAACTTACAAGTGTTAAGACTTTACTCTTAATTTTACTCAATTTAAATTTTTTTCAAGTTGTAAAACAGTCATCGAAAAATGCCATGAGAAGAAATCTCTCTCCACTAGCCTAATAAACTATATATCAATAGAAAGAGGATAAAATTTTGTTCACTTGTTTTTACGAATAACACTGCTGGTAGATTATTAGTAGATTTTGGAGATGCTCCACATGTACAAGGTGTCCAGCAAGAGTACTTGGGTTTTTGTTTTGAGATCTGTTGCAAGAGGGGGGGTGGGGGTGCGGGGTGAGGATGACTAGGCGCGCAATGAATTGGAGATTTATTAACAATGGACGCACAGAGCTTTCTGTGTGCGATCTTACTATCGCAACAGTGATTCTATATTTGCCGCTCAGCGTTTGTATCGTTCTGAATATCATTCTCGCCATGCACCGAGGGACAATATCATTAGAAAATGGATTAGGATGTTTGAGAATACTGATCAACGTTGAAAATTCAAGGTACGGAGCGCCCACGATCTGTTAGGAATAAAAAAAGGATCAAAGAAGTAAGGGCTTCGGTTAGCCAAAATCCATCATTATCATAAATGAGGTCAGGCACTCAATATCCGAAAATCATCTTTGCAGACAATTTTGAAGGAAGACTTACATCTAAAAGCCTACAAAATCCAGTTGGTTCAAGAGTTGAAGGATACTGATTACGCCAATCGTCTAAGATTTGTAAATGAAATGTTACAAAAATTCACAAACTTTGAAAACATTCTGTTTAATGACGAAGGCAATTTTCATTTAAACGGCCAAGTCAACAAACAGAATTCCCGCTACTGGGCAGAGGAGAATCCGAGGCATAAATATCAACGGCCACTGCAGAGCCCAAAGCTCATAGTCTGGGCTGCAATGTCGGGTAAAGGCATCATTGGTCAGGATTTCTTCGAAGACCGACGCAGGCGAGCACTCACTGTAAATAGTGAGCGTTACTGTGAAATGAAAAGAGGTTTTTTGGCCCAAGAACTTCAAGGGTTTAAAGGATGTAACTCTAGAACATGGTTTCAGCAAGACGGGACCACTTGCTATACTTCAGACTTATCAACGGCTACGGTAAACGAATTATTCCAAAAAAAAGTGATTTCTCGTCATCAGACGATCGGTCATTGTGACGATCAGTCATCATTTCTCGTGCCATTAGCTGCCCTCCCAGAAGTTCCGATCTCAGTCCTCTTGACTTCTTTCAGTGGGGATACCTGAAAAGTAGGGTATAAGAAAAAAAACCGACAAATCTAACGCAATTGAAGCAAAATATCAGAACAGAAATTACGGCAATCTCAGGAACAATGTGTCAACGCGTTTTTAGAAATCTGCGTTTGAGATTCGAGGAGTGCCAGCAGCGTTATGGTGGACACCTAGACAATATTGTTTTTTCTAAATAAATTTCCAGTTCAGTGTGTTTAAATAAAACGTAAACATCCTACTTGATATTTTATATTTGAGATTTATCTATATTTTGAGAGAAAAGTTTTATAAAAGTATAACTTTTATAATATAAAAGTTTTAGATTCATGTTTCTTCGGTACATACGCTGCACACTTCACCATACATAATTATGGAAAAAAATGTATGATTAACCGTAATTATCTTATTTTTTATTGGAAGTTTAATAGCATTCAATGAGCCTATTTCATTTTGGATCTTTTAGATTTCTCTTCGGGCAACGTCGGCGGTCTCTTTTGAAAATAAAAGAACTGAAGGTCTACAATATCGAATAGATTTAGGTAAGAGGGTGTAGCTGTATGATAAATTATTTTCATTCTCATCTAACTCTTGTAAGGCATTCTACAATGACATATTTACACCTACATAAGCAATAACTAGCAATTCCTAACGGAAAATTTATTTATTAATAAATAATGTAGATAATATTCTGTGAAAATATCAGGGTATAGGTTGGTGTAGATTTTCAGTAATCCAACTTTTTAAGTTATAAAATAAATAGAAGTATAAGTTGCTTTCCGACAGCTATTAGATAGGAATACAAGACGGCATTTCACATTTGAAAGCAGAAATTAACTAATTTGCCGAATCGCCTTCCATAGCCTGGTATAAATTTGTTTCCAAAAACAAAACCAAATGCGCTTATCTAGTTTCCCACTTTTATTATAAGATGTAAAAATCAACTTAAATTGTGACGATTTGGCCGTGTTTATTCATTTTTCATTCTGTTGGCATCTATTTCAAGAAATTGATGGCTTGGGAAATGCCTAAGGCAGACTGTTGTCTATGCTTTGTTTCTAGAAACAAAAAAATCTCTTTCGGAAAATTGTTTACCATTTCGAAATTTCCATGTATATTCCTTTTTTATTCTGTTGGCATCTGTTTCATGGAATTAATGGCTTGTAAATGCTTAAGGCAGACTTTTGTTTCATGAAACCGGCATTTTAGATTTTAATTTCCATCTAGGCTTTGTTCCTAGAAACAAAAAATATCTTTTTGGAAAATGTTTGCCATTTGCTTTCAATTCTTGTACTTATGGCGAACGAATCTCGTTTTACTAATAGCTTCAGAGAATTCCGTAATGTATTCTAATGAAACTGGCTCAATATATTATTACAAATTCCATTTGCACCTCCCTACTGCCTCCAAATATTGAAAATACATTTTCTCAACAATAAGTGATTTTCACCTTTAAAGAAGCTTTAAGCCTTTATTAGCCTTGTTAAAATATCTGGGTGTAGATTTTTAGTAATCCCACTTCTTATAATTAAAAAAATATTGCTTACACATTATTGATAATAATGTGGGTACACTGTTTTATATCCGCATTTACCCAAGAACCAAAATTATAAGTTATATAAACTTAATTTCTGAATCGTCTTCCACTGCCTAGTATATTTTTTTTTTTTTTTTAAAAACGAACTCCACCCATCAATTTCATTGCTTTTACATTACTATGTACAAATAAACTAACTGCGCATTATGACGGATCTACTCTGTTAAAACCTCCATTGTTCTGTTTTAATATTTGCTTAAGCGATTAATGATTTATATATGCCTTAGCTTGATTGTTGTTTTCATGGGACGGGCATAATTTTTTCAATAAGTTGATGTTAACTATTTCCACATAGATTGGCTATTTGTCCCACTGTGCGACCATTATTACGAAATATTACGGAAAATTAAAAAACAGAGATTACATTATTTAGCGGAAGAGTTTGTACAGCAGCTTCAAATGGATCCAAATCCTAGCTATGCTAACTACAAAGCAATACGTTTGATCCAATTTTAATATTACCTAAAGTGTGGTTCGATGGCATTTGCTAAAGTTTTAATAGCGAATATGGGAGGACTTTTTTAAAAAAGAGAATAGCTGATTTATTAATTTTTAAGGGTTGAAAATAAAAATGACCCAAACTGAACATAAAGCCGGAACATAAAAGAATAATACCCAGTAAAAGCAATATGGTCGGTACATGGATTGCCAGGTAGGTAAAAATTGAAAGCATCCGAGTATATGCGGTCAAGGCTGAAATAGCTTTTAAATCAACTCCAGAGCTCATAGACATCGATTGTGTGAGACAACCTATCCTGCTTTATACTGATTTGCCGTGTTCTCGCTCAGAGATCTTAATTTGTCTATAATCTATGACGCAATTAAATCTGTGCACTAGGCCCTGTGCTTGACCTGATATATCCGTATTATGGACACTGAATTCGGGTAATATATTATAATATACATAATGGAGAATGAAGAGGTAGGAGCAGGCTAGATGGGATCTTCATCTTCAAACAGGTGATTGAAAAACAATGGGAAGCAGCCCAAGTTGTGCTCGCCTAATTTATGAGATCCGATTCCTAAGTAGCCTAGAACTGAATTTAAAATTTAGCTGAATTTGCAATTTGAATTTAAAAAGTTGAATGATAACTAAAATCATAATAATAATAGAGAAGCTAACTTCCCAAATCCTGTCACTATTTCTAAGATACAAGTTCAACTTTTTGTATTCCATTAAAACAAACATGGCATAGACCATGTTAGTATCCTTACTTCAGGTACCGTTGCGGCTGTCATGCTGAGTTCTTTGTTGAACTGTTTGAACATGTTTGCCAGGGATAGTGAAATAGCTGTGAGAAAGATGTCGGTATAGTTCCATATGAGGGTAACCAAGAAACTTGCAGCGTAGACAAAGAGTACAAGCCAGAAATTGTAGCCTACGACAGATGTGATGTTCGCATTGTCGAAGAACATCCTCAGAAGATCTGCGTCTTCGTCAGCATCAAGCATGAACTGAGTGTTGGAAAGTATATGCTCAACTAGAACAAAGTAGTTAAATAAATTAGTTTTTATTAAAAAATACTCTATTAAATAATATCTTATTGTCTCAATATCTGAAATATAAATATTGTAACGTGAACGAAATCATATGATTTTGTCTGTTAAATTGGAATGAGTTATAGATTTTTTGTTGGAACAGTTACCCAACTGTTCTAGTCCCTATTCTAGACTTTTCGAGAAAATTCTACGTCCTTCTAGAATGTTCTATTTCGGTATAAATATAAGAAGCTTTCTAGTTTATTTAATTATCGTTACTTTATGCTACTAAGGCTAATCGGACGATGCTATAATGGGAGTTTGTACAGGTAAGGTTTTATTTTTACTAGCTCTGTATTTAATAAAATACCATCTTACTATATCAATAGTGAAACTCCTTTTCATACATAAATTATAAATAAATTAATTCTTTGAAATCATGGGAAACTAAGAACTACTCTGCACTAATACGACTACTGCCTGGTACCTTTTACTCTCATAATTATTTTTATTCATTATAATAAGACAGGTTTGATAAAACACAGATAAATGAGAAGAAAAAAACAAGTATAGCTATCATATTTTAATAGTAGCATATACTCACAGGCAGAAGAAAATGTAAGGCAATATGTTAGAAGCTTGATTTGTTTCTGTACGGTCGATGATTCGAAATTGTTCATTTCATTCTGGAGGGCAGCCCATTTGCTAATTAAGTCTTTCCAATGTCTCGCCAATATCAAGAATGAAATCGAAATGAGCAACGAGCTACCAAAAAACATAAGGCCCCCTGAAAGGTGACCATTCTTTAAAATTATTTATAAGCTTTAAAAAAAAAAAAAATATTGTATACAGGTTCTTTTGGGTTAACGAAAAAAAGATGCGTCACCAAGTGATTCGTAGTCAGCATTTCGATCTTGTATGTATTTATTAATAGCAAATATCCAAATGATGATGCCAAGTGCTGTAACAACGAGCGAATAAAACACTTTCCAACTTTTCCATTCAAATCTAAAACATCACACTTCAATTAGAACAAAATATATTTGAAAACTGGACATCAATGACGGACTTAATGCCAAAAACTTGACAAGCAGTGTTGGAAGACTTGATGATTGAGTCCTGAAATAAAAGCTGGAAGAAGAGATTTCAGATCAGATGGCGGAAGAACAGGCTTGTTTTAGAAGAGGAAGATCGAGTAGTGACCAAATTTTTCTTTTACTTAATTAGTGCAATCATTATGGCTCATGACCCGTATTGCTATGCACAATGAGAGGCCGTTAATTTCTCCATATAAACAAAATCAAAGATAGATATTGGAGGAAGATTTTCCTTCACTATTAATTTAAGCCACTTCAGAAAATTTCTATGATAAAACCTACTTGATATTGAAGAATAATTGATTTTCATTAAACATGACGAGTTTAATCAAAATCTTTAGAGCCGTATTTTAGCAAATCGTAAAAAAGTGATAAAATTTATGGAATAATATGCCCCCTCCGTTTATTTAATGTTGACGAACATTTTCCTGTCACATCACTAGCATATACCAACCTCAGATACCTAATTAAGCTTTTTCATTTTGAGCCAGTCTGTTCAAACACATACGCAAACCATTTCGCGGGATGTGATTATTTGGACAGAGGGGAACCCAAAACGTGTATTTCAGTTGAAAACTGCAACTCAACATTTTTCAATACTTAGCTATTTTTATTTTATATTTTTCAATACTAAATATTTCATATACAGGTAAGTGAAAGTAAAAATGAATTTACTTCTTATTCATTATTATAACTTGAAAAAATCTGGTGCTTGCGCGCAACACACAACTTTCACTTACCAACTTACTTAGATTAGAAATTTTTTTCTCCTCTTTGTTTTCTTTATTTTTATCATATCTCATATTTAGCCATTTCTTATTTTTAGGCTTAAGGAGAGACAGTTAATTTCACCATATAAACAAAAACAAAGGTACTTTATAAAAAACAAACAAACAAAAAAAGCCCCAACCCCCCCCCCCAAAAAAAGCCCCCACAGAACATTTGAATAATGATAAAGCTTACCTGATATTAAAGAACGCCTAATTTTCATTAAACATGATGAATTTGATAAAAATCGTTAAAGCCGTTTTTTATATTCTCGAAAAAAAGGTAGAAATTGGGAAAAAAATTAAGAAATAAAGTGCCCGCTCGGTTTCACCGATTTTGATGAAATGTCGGCTATCACATCTTTGGCATATACATACATCAAATACCTAGTTTGATCAAAATCGCTAAAGCCGTTTTTGATTAAATAAAAAAAAACACATGAAAATGATACAAAATTTATTAAGAAAAGTCCCCCGTCCGGTTGATCAATTTTGATGAAATGTTGGCAATCACATCTTTAGCATATAAATACATCAAATACCCAGTTTAATCAAAATGGTTAAAACACACACACACACACACACACACACACACACACACACACACACACACACACACACACACACACACACACACACACACACACACACACACACACACACACACACACACACACACACACACACACACACACACACACACACACACACACACACAAACACAAACACACAAACACACAAACACACAAACACACTAACACACAAACACACACACACACACACACACACACACACAAACACACAAACACACAAACACACAAACACACAAACACACAAACACACACACACACACACACACACACACACACACACAAACACACACACACACACACACACACACAGACCATTTCGCGGGACTTGGTTATTTCGACTCAGGGGGTCCCAAAACGTGTATTTCCGTTGAAAACCGGAAGTCGAAATTTTTCACGATCGCAATACTTCCACTTACTATATATTTCATATATAGGTAAGTGAAAGTAAAAATATATATATATAATTTTTTTTCACGGATTGACAGGTAAGTTGAAAGGGTATAGTAGTACATTGCTCTGAACTACATTGCTCACTTGCGATGGAGTGGCCCTTACAGATATTGAAAAATGACATTTATCGTCAGATTCTTGTACAAGCATACACACCTTTGAAAGACACCTATACCAAATAATAACGAAAATCAGCTGGTTATTAATAAATTTTCCAGTAGTCGTTTTTCCGAAATTTTCACACACACTGTCAATGGCCCACATTTAGTGTCAGACAATTTTATTTTCGAGGAACAGAAACTAAAAATTAAAT
Organism: Aelia acuminata; assembly: GCA_911387785.2. Classification (NCBI taxonomy): domain Eukaryota; kingdom Metazoa; phylum Arthropoda; class Insecta; order Hemiptera; family Pentatomidae; genus Aelia; species Aelia acuminata. The sequence continues at coordinate 101,470,500 of OU426981.1, forward strand.
AAAATTGTATTCATGTACTATATTTTCTAATTATTATACAAACAAATATTTCAACTTTTAAATATCAATAAGTTTTTTTCTTTTTTTCTTGTTCCTCGCCTTGTAGGCTATACAGGGTTCCCGGGCCAGGGGAGAGGGCGGGTGATTAATGCCGAGTACAATTAAATTTTCCCCTAGCTCCGGGTTTCGAACTTGCTATCTTCGTATTCCGAACAGACATTGCCATGGGCAACGCTTATTTTCTAACGCATGTGCCCACTCGGCCATCCCGCCACCCTTATATCAATAAGTTTTATTTGAAAAATTAATAAAGCCTTACCAGGTTAAATAACACGTACCCTTCCTTCCCCTAGGCATAAGAATTTTACCTGCCCCCCCCCCCAGACGAAAATATTACCAATCTGCTCCCGCCTAAACGAAATCCTGCGGACGCCCTTTTTGGAGATGTTCTACTCGGGGGGGGGGGTGGGGGGGGGGGGGGAAAAAAAGTATCATACATTTTTTATATGTCGGTGAAAACACCTGCTTCGAAATAATTAAACGGAAAACAAAAAAGCCACGGTTGAAAATTCTGACATACTAGGTCCAATAACCATATACCAAGTTTGGACAGAGTACCTTAACTAAAAGCACTGGTCTCAATTTAATACTTGCTTTGTTTTTGAAAATAATATTATTGGGCAGATTTCCCTGACAATAAAATCCTAATTGCACTACGACCGTTTTTTACTAACACAAGCCTCTCAAGCCATGTATGGACTTCCTATACCTAATTAATGATTATTGGATATAATATGTGTTGTTGATTAACTTGCATTGAGGGCTGATGGCATGAGGGTTAGCTCAATTTGGCATTCAATCCGTTATTGGCTTCCAGTCTTCATTTATGTGACATATTTCATAATAAAACATTTGTTAACTCACCTCATCTTTCTGTGATCGGTGTTCCAGACGTCATGGACCGGCAGAAGAGAAATAAGTTGAGCCAAAATGAGTGGTGTTTGCAATTCAAGTTGTATAGTTGACCTCGAAGTAGCTTATAAATAAGTTCATGAAATAAGAATAAAGCGGCTGATGTGGATAAACACAAAGCCAAAAAATGGGTGGGAAATTAAATTTCATTCATATTTTAAATACATGAATAATAAGCGACATATAATAATAATGAAGGCTTAACGAACCCGAAGGTTCGATGCCGACACCACCACTCGCTCCCCGCACACCTCCATCCACTGACAGCCTTCCAGACCCAACTTCGATAAATCCGCCTTAACGAAATCCTCCCACCTCCGTCTCGGCCTGTCCCTCGGACGTTTCACATTCGGCACCGCGCTTATCAATCTTTTCGGAATTCGTTCACAACTAAGTTTAGCAATTTTACACGCCCATTTAATTCGTCTCGCTGCTATAACTTCAATTATATTTAATAGGTACCGTTCACTCAGTTCGGCGTTGTGTTAGCGTCTATATTCTCCGGTTAGTTCATTCCTCTTCAGTCCAAATTTTCTACGCAGTACTTTATTTTCAAAAACCCTAAGCCGTTGCTCATCCCTCAATGTCACGTTTCGCATCCGTAAAGGACCGTTGGAAGAATAATAGTTTTGTAAATCCTATTTTTTAAGTTTCGGGACAGAAGGCGCGAGTTAAGCAATTTCACAACTGAAAAGTAGCAAGCATCACCGGCTTTTAATCTAGGTAGCCTTAATTTCCTCATCGATTTCGTTTTTTCTAGTTACCATCACCTCTAAATATCTAAATTTCTCTACGTGTTCAAACATATTCCCTTTTACATTAATATCGGCTATATTTGTCACCAGTTCTACGGCAAACCATATATTTTGTCGTTTCCGTATTTATTTCCAGCCCAAGTTCTTTTCCGGCTTTCATCAACGTTTTTTGTTTATTTCTATGGTTTCCACGTCCTCACCATGCAACACCAAATCATCGGCATATCAGAGCACGGGTATATTCCCCCCCAAATTCAAACCCTTTCCGGTACGTGTCACCTCCCTATTGGCATATTCCAGCGCTGAATTAAATAAAACAGGTGAGAGAGAATCTCCTTGTTTCAAACTAGAGTGAACCTCGAACTTCTCAGAAAAATAAATACCGATTCTAACGTTATTAAACATTTCAGTCATACACATTTTTATTAAGTTAACTAACTTTTTTGGTATTCCCTGCTCCATAAGAATATTATAAAACTTTTGTCGGTTAATTGAGTCATATGCCTTTTAGAAATCGGTAAAAAGAAGATGTACTATTCCGTTATATTCTATTTATTTATTTTTTCTAATATTGGACGGAGAGAGAATATTTGGTCAACCACTTTAATATTCTCCGATAATTTCCTCGGCATATTCAGTGATTTGCCTGGTTAGGATTAACGCAAATATTTTATAGCAAACCGGAAAGAGTGAGAGAAGAGCGGCTGATGGGCGTGGCCTGTTTTGAGAGGTTATGTGACCGTGATGTTATCGAACTCCCATCGCCTTTTTTTCAGTTAAAAAGTGCCTTGATTGGCTTTAATAGATTCTAGCTTTCGACTCCCGCTCGCTGCACTCGCTCTTCAGGGATAAATAAACCCCCAAAAGGGTCCTATTCAGTGGAGATCGGGCCTTACTATAAAAGGCGCCTTAGTGAACGGCGCATAAGCCGCACTTCAGTACTAGTACCGATCTTTTTAACTAAAAGAAGTATTTTTGAAATCCCAGCTTCCCCGCATCCCTTGATTAGTTCACTAGGAATATTATCTGTTCCCGCAGCTTTATGAGATTTTAATTTTCCTATGGCTATTTCAACTTCCTCTTTACTCGATTCTACTATTAACGGTTCTGCACTCTGGAATTCGGAAGAAGAAGAAAGACTATTATTTTCCGTATTTATTAGTTATAATAAAATACTATCGAAATAATCCTTGAACCGCCTTAAGATGTCTACCGGACTGGCCAAGATATTGTTATTTTCATACCAAATTCCAGTTGTTACCGGCCCTGACCGTTTACGAATTCCGTTTATGCCTTCGAATAGGGCTTTAACGTTATTCTCGACTTTGTTACGTTCGATTGCTATTATTTTATTTTTGAGATATTCCTGCTTTTTAATTTTGAGCAGTTTAGTAGTTTCTTTTCTTAATGCTCGAAAGTTAGCAAGAATGATTTCGTTGGGATTATTTAACGCTTCTACTTTAGCAGCTTTTCTTTTGTCGCACATGTTAACACAATGTTCATCGAACCAAGATTTGTTCTTTTTATTTTCCATTTTTCCATGACGCAAGTTACCGACCTATTTAATATTATCCCTGATACCTCCCCATAACTTATCAATGTCTTCGTTATCCTCGTTAGAGGATTCCAAAGCCTCAAACCTATTTTTGACTTCCAGTTCGATTTGTTTTCTAACTGTCGGAATTTTTAACTTTTCTACGTTAAAATTATCATAATAGAAACTCATTTTTCCTTTTTATTTCAAGTCTATGGCGAATTTTCGCGATTACCAGTTCATGATCCGACCCGCATTCGGCCCCACGATATGATCGAATATTAATCACGCTATTTTGCCAACTATGTTAAACCAAGACGTGATCGGTTTGATTATGGGTTTGAGAATCCGGTGACGTCCAAGTATATTTATGTATAAACTTTCTTTACCGATCGTAGGATAATAAACTTGTCCCCTTCCTATCTTTGCGTTTGTGTCTCCCAGAATAATTTTTATGTAGCTTCGCGGTAGTTTATCATAGACCAATTCTAGGTTTTTATAAAATTCGCATTTAACTTCATCGTCACGATCTTTAGTAGGTGCGTGTATATTGATCAACGCGATTTTAAACCTCCGCCCCTGAAATATAGCTACCGATAACCTATCTCTCTTTTGGTGATGTTTGGGTGAACTAATAATATGTGAGTAGGGCGTTCAAACCTATGTCCTACCCTCCAGAAAGCTTGGGGGGCCGCTCTCATTGTTAGTCACTGAGTCCTACGGACTTAGCTGGGAGGACGCTCCCCATACGCGGAAATGAGACCGCCTGAGGAATAAGCGACAGCAATTAAAGGGATGTAACAAAGCAACAGAACTAAGAATTAATAATACTTATTTAGATAAGGATTTTGATCATTTGATACACAAAAAATAATACACAAAGATGTATAGGAAAGTTAGTTAATTACAATATGTACTGCTGTAATGAACTAAAATTTTAATCAGGTAGTATTTGTGACTTACAGTCATATTTATTCATGAAGAAACTCATTTGATGCATCAAATCATATAAGAATGCAAGTTTGGATTCTTTTATCGTGCTAAAACTGTTTTCATTTTGTATGTTATTGTTAATAATAATTTTGTATGTGATGTTAATAATAATTGAATATTGGCCGCTTATGTTTCGGTATACTTAGAAACGCCTTTATTTCCATCTAAGTTCCTGAGGATGCGTGCCTCCACGTGGTGCGGCTGGATACTCTATCCTGAAAACGGTAGGAATAGAGGAACTAAAACGAAACCCTCTAGGTCTAAATATCCTAGTTGTATTCTTGTCAGATTTATCTGACCAAAATTACCTAATTTGTTTCATGAAAGTGACTTCTCACGTAAATAATTGCCCTGAAGAACAAGTCGGGCGATCGGATTCCAGAGTACTTGACAGTGTGAAGCCAGCAAATAACGGTGAATCGGAGCACCGCAAGAACCCAATCAAAATTGAAAGTAAAAATAAAGTACTTTTTTGGGACATACAACGTAAACTCACTAATACAGGTAGGCAAACTAAAGCAATTGACTACAGAACTAAAAAGATTGGAAATATCCGTGATGGCACTGCAAGTGACGAGGTTCCCAGTCGAAGAAACAATGGAATCGGACAGTTTCAGGATCTTCAAAGGAAAACCAGGAAAAAGAGTAATGAAGAATGCCCCGCTATTAGGAACGGCTTTTATTGTTAATAAAAAATTTCCTGAACACATTGACAGACTTCAAAGGTGTGAATTCCCGACTATCAACCCTCACAATAAAGTCCACCAACAAGAAATACGCTACAGTAAACGCAAATACCCCCATAAACGAAGATAATAAGAAAAACCTCGAGAAAGCGGATGAATTCTGGGAAAGTCTGGAAGAAGAGATCTCCAAAATCCCCAGGAATAATGTAAAAATCCTTGTTGGAGAATTAAATGGGCAAACAGGGAAAGAACAAAAGCACAGAGATATACTAGGGAAATACCCGGCACACAGAAGATTAAACAGGAATGGAGAGAGGCTGATAAGTTTGTGCAGAAACGCCAGAATGAAAATAATGGCTAAACCAAGTAAGAAAAAGACGTGGGTATCACCTAATTTCATGCTGGGAGAATATCAGATAGATCACGTAGCAATATCCAGAGAAAACTTTAGGGAAATTCAAAATGTCAGAGTCAGAAAGGCATTTAATGTGACATCGGACCATTACCCATCACAAACAAAGATGACTTTAATGCCAAGGAGAAGGATCACAAGAAGCCAAAAGAAAATAGTCAAGGTGGACAGAGAAAGAATTATACAACAAAGGCAGGAATTTGCAGATAAAGTGAAAGTGCCGGGAAACTGGGAAGAAGTCGCAAAAATTTAACAGTACTTGCAGAGGAACTAGCCCCCCAGAACTATCACAAGAAAAACATATATATGGGAATAAGGAGTGTGAAGAAGCGGTAAAAGAAAGACTGGAAGCATGGAAGGTGTGGAACCAGAAGAAAACAGCAGAGAATCTGCAATGCTTCAGGAAAGAGAGAAAGCGTGCCACCAAATAATAAGGAAAAAAATAAGGGAATTTCTCAGGAACTAAGAAAACTTCAGGAGAGGCACGTTCAGTGGAAGAAAACTTCAGGGGAGGCAACGGTCTTTTACAGGTCCTTCAAGAACAACATCAAAGGCTATGCGCCCCCCAACCTGAATTTCAAGAGGGATAATGGAACAGTAGCACTAAGCAACGAAGAGAACTGCGAAATACTTGCAAAGTACTACGAAAAACTTCTTAATTGCGAGAAACCGAAAGAAAACTGGAAATAAAGACCAAAATATCGACTCGGACCCCCCGGAGGAAGAAGAGGTAGAGGAAGTAGAACAGGCCCTTAAAAACAACAATGCCTCCAGTGAAGAAGGCGTCCTCGCGGAGACGTTAAAAATGGCGAGTGAAGACTTTATAAAGAAAGTAACGGAGCTATTCATGGAAGTATCGGAGGAAGAGAGAATTCCAGAGGAATGGCGGACCTCCTTAATACACCCACTACACAAAAAAGGGCAGAAGGCAGACGTAAACAACTACAGAGGAATCATGCTACTACCATTAACATATAAAATATTCTCTAGAATCCTACTCAATAGATTAGAGCCACAAATAGATCGGAAGATTGGGGAATACCAGGGAGGCTTTAGGAATGGAAGACCCTGCCCGGAGCAAATACTTAGCCTAAAACTAATCATAAAATATTACAGGGCTAGCCCCAAGAAAAATCTCTTCATCACCTTTGTAGACTTCAAAAAGGCCTATGATTCAATAGACAGGGATATACTGCTCGAAGTTCTAAGGGAATACGGAGTAGACCAAAAAACGATAAATTTAATTAAATAAATATATAATTTTATTTTATGAGAAAAAAAAAACCCACATATTTTTGGATTTATTAATTTAAATTTGAAACATTAACGAGAGTAGCATGCTATTATTATTATTATTATTATTTAATAAAAGTATGTTCCTTGGTTCCAATAAAATCCTTCAACTGAAAATGTTTATTAGAAAAACCCTTATAAAAAGTATGGGGGTTATGTTAAGCAAATAAAAGAAGAACTGGACAGGCTGAAGATTACAGATAGGGATTGCTTATTTATTTTATCCTTTAAAGCTCAGATTTTGAGGAAAAAAAGAAAGTTTTTAGACAAGCTGAGATTTTATCCAATAAATATCCATCCAAAGAACATCTGAAATTTTCAGACACCTGTTTAATGTTCAAGCCATTTGAAAAACTGGAGAAAAAAAGAACAGATTCCCCCTTTTAAATACTTTTAAAAAACATGAGTATAAACTTCAATAAACTGCATCCTAGGCTTTAATGGTAGAACTAAGAAAAAAATTTCAATCTTTAAGCATACAGATTTTAATAAGCTTCTGAATTTTGACCTGAAATTCTAAAACCATTGAGTCTCACCAAAGAAATAAAATTCCGTTTTCATCAATTTTTTTCCTTTTCATCCAAACCTACAACCCTATACAACAAAAAATAGTCTATACACACACATGCACAAAGACCATTTTGGGAGACTTGGTTATGTATTTGTACTTCGGGGATCCCAAAAAATGTATATCCGTTGAAAACCAGTCAAAATTTTTCACGATCACTATACTTTTCCTTACTACATATTTGATATATAGGTAGTGAAAGTAAAAAGAAGGCATCATTGAACGTGATCAAGATAGGTACAATCTTGTTACAAACAAAAATTAATTCTGAAACCTAATGAACTTTTTAATACTGCTTTTTAATACTTTCTACATCTATTTTACTCTTTAAAAAAATTCGTTTCCAATTATTACCAAAGATTGAAACCCTATAAATTAATTTTAAATTATTTTTATTACGTAATGCTGATTGATTATAGGGCTAGTCGAGGAGGTGTTTTGGGTGGCAGTAAAGAATATTTAACATAAAATGGTTTCTGCAAATATTTTTTAACACAATCCATTCCGTCTCCTTGGAAAGCTTTTTATATAAACGTGTGTTTTTTATACAGTATATAAAGTTATTACATTTCCATTTTGATTCACTATATTTAATTTTATCCAGACAAAAACTGAGTCTAGCAACAAACTTGGAAATCATTTCTGGCAATATATCTAAGTGTTTAAGGATTTGTACCATAGTTTTTTTCACAGTAGTTATAAGAGCCTTAAGTTTGCTGTACTTTGCAAAATTAATTTGATCCATTTTTTGTCTGTATAAAAATAAATATTCCAAATGAAAATAGAAATAGAATAGAAAATTTATTTCGTTATGTAGCTCTCAAACCAAAGTTTGTTTACATAATTTTTTTTTCTATTAAGATTTAAATACAGCATTCAGCTACAGGTATAGAGCACACAGAAACACTTAATTTTTAAATTTTACCTTAAGAATGTTTACCTTTTTCATTTTTAAGTTTGTTGTCTTTCCTATCTTCTTCATTTAAGTAATGCAATATATTCTGAGTAGTAATATTCCCAAGCAAGTCTACGTTGATCCTATCCCTCATAATAATATTATTCTTGATCATATAATTTTATTTTTAGCCACAATATAAAATACTTTAAAGTTTCGTTAAACAACTATTCAATAAATATCAATCACTTTATGCAACTTCTTTAGTGTTAATAGACCTGAAATTATAATATCTGATGTAGTCGATGGTTCATGAATGAATGGGGTGAAACCAAGGAAAATAGTAAAATAAATATCAAATAAATGCGTAGTTTGAGGTAAACTGTTTATGTGGGATTGATCAATAACAATTATATACTATCTAAATCAGCTTTACATGACTTGCCTCCTTAGATTCATTTTAAGATAATAAACAGTAAATAACTGACCGGAGAGCTTCAAAAATGACAGGTCACACAAAAATAATTAGATATAAGCATTTCAAGAATATCAGATATAAAATATTTTTATTTTCTAAAATACATGTTTAATATACATCAAATTAAAAAGAACAATCAATAAAATTTTAATATAATTTATATTTTACCAAACAAAACAAAATAACAATATTAAAATAAATATTTAAATAACAGACATAAATTAATAACTTATATATTTCTGAAAGTAATTGAAAACTATTCAAAGAAATAAAATGTTAAAAACAGATATTTATATAATTTTCTTTAAATACTTATAAGTATTAGATATCTCTAATACTGCTAACATTAATCACTTTACCATACAAATTTCCAATATAAATGTAAACTATTATCTACGCTTTATGCAAAATGTTTTATACAACCTTACATTTAATAAAGATATTCCTGCTGGGATGTAACATGATGGAAGTTATCAATGGTTAACATTATTTTCAGTTAAATTTAAAATTTATTATTTGAGCAACCTGTACCTTTAAGTTAATAAAAATCAGATCACTATTATAAGGAAAAATAAATTTACCATATAAAAAATAAATTACAATTTAGATTAATATATTATTTAAACCAATAACCAGAGTCCAGATCTTTATACATAAAAACATAGAAAATGTGAATAAAAAATTAAATAAGTATGTATTGCTTATTTAACATTATTATTAAAATGCATAAAAATTACTCTTTCTCAAAATTTTAATGGTAAAATAAATAAGGATTCCTTCATTTCGAAGACAAAATATTCATTGTTAATATTGAAACAAATATAATAATGATTTGCAATAGAACAGGATAAAAATGTTTAAATGAGGATAATTAGGATATAAACTTTTTCATTTCTTGAAACAAAATTAGGGGTGGATACATATATAGCAAATATATGAAATCATACTCATCTATAAACTGCCCAATATTAGGCTTCTAGAAGTACCCGTCTAACTTCCTTTAATAAAAATATTTTTCATCCCAGACAGGCCAATATATTCAAGAGCTATTAACAATTACGTCAATTAAGAGATTCGATAACAATAGTCCAAGAGGTTTTATTAAAAATTAAGCTTCCAGTTCATTTGGAACTGTCATTGTCAATTTTTTTTCTCTTCTTGTAGTCATATTTGATCACAAGCAACATTAACACTACATCAATTTGAATATAAAAATGCATGGTAACCATCATGATACTTCCAATAATGCCATGATGACAACAGCCATAACTGAATTTAAATCATTGACTCTTTGTCTTTTAATCATATATTTAAAAAATAATAATGACAGGACAAAACATCATAAACAATCATAGAATACACACAAGTCATTTGTATTATTAACATAAAATTTAAGTACTGTTTCCTTTAGAAAGATCAAGAGCTGACTAGACATGAGTACCTAATTTAGATCATAATTAAAAGAATGAAAATAAAAAACTATAAATAAGATAATACAAAATAAATACAATAGGATATTCCTTCACATTCTTCATACAAGGAAAAAAATAAATATCTTACTGTAAATTGGGCTCTATACTGCATTTCTAGAAACAATCTAAGTTTTAATGATGGTGAGAAAAAATTTAAAGAGAAAAGATGCAGATATTCCAGTTTATAGTAAAACAATAAGATATTCAGTGGCTAGCTTTATAATAAATTATTTAGTGAAGACTTCAACAAGCTTGTGACGAATTAGGAATTTAACAAATCCCTAACTTATCATAAAACTAACATGAGGCTATAAAATGAAACACTTGATTATATTAATAAATAAAAAATAAAAAACCAACTTTTGTGTTCCCCGACAGTCAAAATACAATTATTAAATTTACATCTTTTGGTATTACCGCGGTTAATCCGGAGCCAATCAGAACTATAATAAACCTATCATCCTAATTGACATTGTTTTTAACAGGCATTTATTTTAAAAATCTATAACTTTCTAGCACCACTCCTCAAATAATATTCCTTATTTTGTTTATTAATTCTCATAAGTTGCATTTAAGATAAATTATTATTTATACTGCTCTGATACTGTAAAAATCACAACCTTAATAGCTGCTGAGAGTAGTTTTATAATTAATTAAATAACCATAGTAAAGAACGATACCGATTAGTGAATGTCACAATGTTAGAGAACCGATATAAACTCCCAAAAATCAACCAACATGAGACAATTTAAAATAATAAACTAACCAGGTTAATGTATTTCATCTCACTTTTAAACTCAGAAAAAAAAAGTGTAGCTGAAAAAATCTACATTGACATATTTACATTTAAAATGTACAATATTCAAGGGGAAAAATGAAAGTGATTTTTCCTAAAAAATAATATTGGTTTAATTATTTTTATAAATTCTGGAATAACAAACTAATTCAATTAGAAATGCAATAGAAATATTTCTAATCAATCATGTATTGCCACCACCAATGCTACAGGAAATTGAGTGCCTAGAAAAAATTCCTCAAAAAACTATTTATAATGGCACAATACCTTAAATATCTCACCATGATGCAATTCAGCATTTCTAAAATATATAAAACACACTATCACATTTAAAAAATTAATATACCAATTAACTTTTTTTGATAACAGCAAATAAATAAATATTATGAACATACACACATAACAATAACATAAACCGGACCAGATATGTACAAATCCCCTTCCTTCCATGTATTATTTCATTGTTGCAACACGAAACAAATTAACTGAAACAATGTATTTATCACATGTTAAAAAAAAACCACCTATCAATAAAATGATGAGACAGATCTCCAAAAGATATGATTGTGAAACATTAAAAAAACTAAAATGAATTTTTAATCCGAATAAACTAATTTGGAACGAAACATAAAAATATTTTTTGTGTTACAAATATATTTACATTATAAATAAGAGCTCATGAGAACATTATTTCTTTGATATTTATTTGAATTCATGAATGGTGACATGCTGCTGACAATGAATTAACGTAAAGTTGTCAAAAATGCCAACTTATGTACAAACATAGTAATTTTCTGACAATATTAATGAAAAATATTGAGCTTAATAATTGAAACATGAAATCAGTCAGTATATAGGTGAGCTGTTACATTTTTTCAGTCTCAGGAATAAACAAGAAACCACTCCATTTTTCAACAAAACATAGTGAAATGACAAAAATAAAGATTTATCATAACAATTACTTTAAATCATTGAGATAAAAATTTATTTATTTGATAAAACGAAATTCCTATATTTGGAAAAAGCATATATTTATTGAGTATTCATGATTATTCGATCTGCTAACTCTCATATTAATAGAAATTAAACATTGAATTTCCGACAAAACTGCTTTTATTATTATTTATACATGAAAAGATCTGTATTTTATTGCTTTAACAAAGATCTATGGTTTTCATAATTAATAAAATAAATTTAATATCAACTTCTTTTCATTATTTGATCTGTCAACAAAATATATTTTCTAAATTGGAGTTTTTAATTATTAATCATAAGTTTTTAGAGATCGCCACAGTTCAGAAGTTAAAATCACCTATTTTAAAGATACAATCTTTAGGCAATTATACCATAAAACAAATAGGAAATGAACATGAATAAAAATAAATTAATAACACTTTCCTAACAACATGATTATTAAATATTATTGAATAAATAAATTTATCAATGGTTCATAAATAAATGTCCTAAAAATTAACATAATTTTTATCATTGTAAAGTTAATAGTATGATAAAAAAGATAAAATTAAATTTTAAGATGCAACAGAAGAAGGTTTTTAACTTTAGATTAACTGAATAATTACATAACTTATAAAGATCATGATTAATTCATTAAAAATTAATAAGTCTATAAAAATTGCATAATACCAAAAACGCATTTTTAAATAAAAGTAAGGACCTGAATGTGCAACTAAAAAAGTTTCAATCAATTTCACTTGTTTAATATTAGTTTCACTTTAATATATTTTTTCACTATTTTTAAGTATTAAATAACAAAATATTCGGTTATTCATTATAAACAATTAAAGTTATTCAATGAAATGTAGAAAAATATAATGCTATTTGGCTTTAGTATTCAAATAGAAATTTCCTTCAAGGTTCTAAATGCTAATGATTATTTTGTAAACCATTATATAAAAGGATGGATTTTCAGACTCTTAAGGTATATATTTTTAAGATATTATATTACAAAACACAGTCTAACAGTCATATCTAATAGAAGTAACAACAAACTAATAGGTGGTTTTTTTTTTTAACAATTAAATACTATATACAACAACCACAAAAATAATGCTTAATTACTTTGGTAATATTATCATACTGTATAGTTCTTGGCTTATATTCAATACAAATATATATACATACATTTCACTATCCAAAAATGACCTGATAATTGAACGATATTGAAAATTTTGGTCAGTCACCTATCAACCTATGCAGTTTGAAAACAAACACAATGTGACAATCATCTAAGTCAAAGCAGTCAAGGAGCAACCAAATTCAAAAGTACAGTAACTGAAACATCTTACTCAGGAATAGCTCAAGGTGATTATTGCACATTTAGTAAATGTGGTCCCTTTAAAAATAAATTAATTTAAATAAAAGACAGACACTAAAGCAAAAATAAATGCAAAAAAACACGGGCTTATTATTTTTTGTTATAATTCAAATAAACAACCTAATTAAAATAATTAAATAGGCTATGTTTAAAATGATTGGAAATGAATTAATTTAATATATAATTAAATCAGAGATGCTAGACATCCAGACGATTATAATAACGAATAAAACATATTTAAGAATACTTGCATCTTATTAATCACTTTCTCGGTACTATGTACCCAACATAAATATAGTGAAAACAAAATAAATAAGCTTCCATCACTTCCTTTAAAGTTTGGAATCACTTTTACTTCTATATTATGGTTTATAATGAGATTACTAACACTTAAAAACCACAGTCATCACAGTGTTATTAATACTGATCTTTTTTAGAAAATACTATAATCCAGAAACACTTGAGTGAAGTTAAATACGAAAATTGAAAAATAACTTAAAAAATAAAATAAATAATATGAAAAACAATCAGGGCAAAATCTTCAACATCAATAACTGATTCAAATTCCTCTTATGATATTCAACTGGAACTTGAGCCACAAGCTTCACTGCAATCATCATCTTTAGGTTCATCACATGGGGTCGATGATTCTTCATTTCCTTCTTTCTTTTCTAAAAAAAATTAAATTAAAGAAAATTAAAAGCTTGAGTGTACATATTTGGAAGTAAAAAGCCATTTTTGAAAATAAAATTGGAGGGTAAAGATTATAGAAAAAAAGAAGAGTGAAATGATACTGAATATTTTGTTTTTACTTGGTTCCAACAAAATTTCAGCAGGAAAATAGGCTTAAAAAAACACAATAAAGGTAATTATATTAAACCTTATGTTCTTTAACGTTTGAATTACTACTACCTTAATAATATAACAAAAACCTACGTTAGGTTATTTATTGTATTAATGCGTGTCAGTTGCTGTTAGTTTCAATGATTTTGTCAAAGCTGAATAAAATAATTTTACATTATGAAAACATTGATTTTTTTACCCTCTATATAGAAAAATATTGGAACATTATACGTACCCTTTGTGGTCAAACCCATAAGGCGTTCTGGAAGGTCTGCTGTTGTGGTCATGGCATGATCGGAAAGAATATTAGGCAAAGCATTGCGCCGCCCAGCACGCCCTGTGGTAAGAAAATCCTGAACTGGATCCCTTTCTCCATTTCCGTTTTCCGACATTACTGCCAGCATTTTCAGAACTAAATAAGAAAAAAATCATAAGAAAGCCAAAACTAAAAACCTTAGTTTTAAAACATAAGAAGATGGATATTAGTATATATTTAATCATGTAATTTCAATACCTAATATCATATTAAAATAAAATAAAAAGCCATCATAATATACACCTTGAAAAAAAAAAAAAAAGTATGTTCTAGAACTAAAGGAGCTGTATGGTAGTTCCTGGTAAGCATCTTTAATATCATGCTGTAATTGAGATAAAGTATTATAGCAATTTGCTCCAACTGCCTGATTTACCTCTTCATCAAGTTAAAGATTATCTGTACTAAAGAAATTTATCTTAAACTAAATTCCTCATCTTGGTAAAGCTCACTAATTTTATATCATGAGAAACTTTGGTGCGACAAGCCAGGATTTGAACAAGGTAAATTTGGCAGAGGAATCAATCAACAGCCTTTTGATTTCGTCCTACATGTCTCAAAAATTGATCCCCAGTATAGTTCATCATCTGAAATAACCTAACAGGTGAGCAGCTTAGAAATATTTGTCACTTAAAATTTTAACAATAATAGAATAATTTTCAATTTTCAAAATCTAGACAATAATTCTTGATTATGGTATGGAAAATTTAACAAGTATGACTATTAATTTCATTGTACATATAGATTTTATTCAATCTGTAATGAATTTGAAGTGTATTATTTGTCTTATAGAAAACTGGAATAAACCTTTTACTATGTTACCTGAAAATAATGATAATAAAACAGCAAAATAGGTCTCAAAAATCAAATACATACAGTATTCTTTTAATAAATAAAAATTAAATTAAATGGTCATTTAAATTAAGCGTCACCATTGGCATTGTAATGAGAAACATAAGATTTATAACACATAACCGTTACTTGAAAAATGACAGGAAAGTTACAATATAAGAAATATTTTATCACCGATATGGCGCCAGCCTGGTGTGGGTATTGTTGAAAATAAATAAGAAATTTTTTTTTATAAAGAACAACACTTTTATTCGCTTAATGAAGTTTTATTTTTGAATATATAAATTTGATGTTTTCAAGAAATTTTAACAGCTTTTATTTTTGGTAATTTATCCTTACAAAGACTCTTACAAGGATAAATTAAAACAAAGGGGCAGATTAAAATATTTATGAATGAATCCGCTGATAACATATAGATCAGAGGTTCCCAAACTGGAGGGTGCGAAGACAAGTCAAGGTAGCAAGGGGGGCAAGAGACCAATTGAAAACTAAAAAAAAATCACTTAATAAACACATTAGTGCACAGCTTATTGAAGCTGAATGCATGACCTAACTTTTTTACTTAACCATGAGGTTTAGAAAATTAAAACAATGTTTTCAATGAAATGCTTGAGCTTATTTTTTTATATACTCATACAATTAATTGTGTCAGGGTGGTGTGGGAAGCATCCATTTCAATAGGGTTTGGGAATCCCTGATCTAAATGAAATATACTATGTTTATTCACAAATATAGGAAATAAATGTTTAAAAAATTTTCTAAACATACAAGAACTTAGAAAAAAAGATAATAAAAGAAACAACATTAAATTGATAAAACGTTAAATTAAAAATCAATCACTAAAATTAGACACACCTTGATACATAGCAATGAAAGTATCTCATATTAATTAACAGAACACTCAGAGTTAACAGAGATTACTTTCACAATATATTTACAGCTAAACATTTACGTAAGTTAAAAAATCAAATTAATCAACTTTCTTATATTAATAACAATTTAATTTAACTATGAGACACTATGTCTACATAAGCATCGTGCAATTAGGGTTTAAGTGTAAAATGATTTCAACAAATATCATAACTGACTATTTTTAATCAAATATTTACAGTTTTAATTAATATATGTTACTTATATTTTCTACCTTTAAACTGTCAGAATGAGCAGTCAGAGGACTAATTGATAAACATAAAAATAGAAGAATATCATAGAAAAGAAAATTAAATAGTGACATTTCACAAAACTTCAAAAAGCTTCATAAATAAGCAAAAATGATTTTTAACATGCAGCCCCTAATAAAATTAAAAATAAAACAAAATGAAACATAGTAAAGACATATTAATATTCTAGAGAGCATACTACTAAAAAATGAAGAAACAGTTCATTTGGCTGAAATCAACTAGGAAATTAAGGGAAATAAGAATACATGGCAAAAGAAGAAGAAAGAAGAAAAACAGAGTAAAGCTATCCCTATGTTACTTCAGGGCGTGGGAGGTTATGTGACCGTTATAAATTCTTTTCAGTTAAAAAGAGGTTTGATAAGCTTTATTAGATCCCACCTTTCAATATTCGCTTGACCTTCAATGATAAATAACATGTCCTTTTCAGTTGAGATCGGGACCATACTTAAAAGCACCATATTGGCCATGCCCAGGAGTAAAATAGCTATACTAGTATCAAAAACAGAAACAAAGTAAATGATATCTTCATGCCAATATAAATCAGGGAAAGAAGATGGTCAATAGATCAGGATGCGCATGCTGTTCTCAACGGAGGCAAAAAAAGAGCATTCAATGGATACAAGTGATCTATCAATAAAATATATCATAACAGGTTAGGGCCTCTCATGAAAACTATTAAGACTGACAAGGGCCTAAATAAGAAACACCAGATGCACAAACAGAACAAGCTAGAGAAATAAATAAAATCTCTCTAACAGTTCCAAATCAATCAGGTGATTGGAGAGAGGTAATTTATTGTGTTCTACAAGTGTAAAAACAGCGTACAATCATACGATAACTTTTTACTTATTTGAGACCAACAGATTTTAGTAAAGTATTTAGAAGATAATTTATTTAAGCATCGCTCACATTATTGCCTGACCTTTTGGCATTTACGCCATTACCAAGCCAAGACATCATAAAACAAAATTACAATAAATCTACTACTATATAAACTGAAATTTACACTGAACAGACAGACTATAATGTAAATGAGTGAGGCTTCAATAAAGGAAGGTGTACAATCATTTTACCTCTCAAGAATATTGATATCCTAAAAAACCTCACAAACACACAATCATAAACGGAAAGTAAAATGATATAAACAAGGCTACTAAAGTACTCACGCTCTTAGAATGCAATTGGTGGTATTCGTGTACTAGAGTATACGGAAGACTTACCGATAATATTATACAAATTAAAAAGATTTCGGCTGTGTGAAATATCTGTTTGATAAAGGCAAAATCTGATATGATGTGTGTTATAACTTTTTCTATCGCTTTGTTTACTTTTTAATCATATTATTAAAAACCAATTTCATTCTATTTTTTGTATTAATAAAATATGCTACAGATTGTGTCCAAACTGGTAAGAAGAAAGCCTTTGAAAATCAGACGCAGAAGATTGTTTACAATGAATTCAAGTTTATAAGCTTGAAAAAATCAAAAGGTCACCCCCAAAATTTTTGAATGGATGTTGCTCAGAATACTGCCGTTTCAGAAAGATCTCAGGTAACTGATGAGATGAATAATAAAGATTGAGAATGTAACGCACCACAACTCAGAAAGTATAGTCATAATTGTAATTGGTAATTCTTCAGTTAAAGATGAAGATTTAGGCCGAGCGCACATTGAGACACTTGCGTGGCAGAGTAGTTTTTGTGGAAAGTGAATTAGATAGGAACCGCGCACATTGGGACGCAGAGCAAAGCAGGCCGATGTGGCACTCGTGGATGTGCCACAGAAAACTGTGCCGATGTGACGCAGTTTTCGCTATTTGATTATTTTAATTCCTATTTCTATCATTTAATATTATTGTTTGTAAAATTCTATTTCTCTCTTAAGCAGGTTAATGAAACTAGGTAGGCCTCCTATATATATAGGGTGTACTAGACAAGTACAGGAAATAAAAAAACTGTTTTAAAAAGACAATAATTAAATAAATTATATATATTCTGTTATTAATGATTTCAAAATTGAAATATAATTTTGAAATTTCTCTCTATTCCGAATGTCCATGATACGAGTGTTTTGAATTTCTAAAACTAAACATTTTCAGAATGTAAAATGTTGTTAAATTATTTAAAAAAAAAATAAATAAATAAAATTAAAAAAAATATATATATTAAAATTTAGATGAGGGCCTTATTAAAGTCCTAAAATAGATACTTTTGCCTTAATATTTTTAATATTGTTATTTTATTTGTAATACCTTATTCCAGTTTTTGTTGGTTTTTATTCGTCTTACCGTGACAGGTTAAAAAAATAGAAAAAGAATTTTTCCTCTTATAGATACTAGAAGTTCATTAAACTATTCAACAAGTTATGATCTCAGGAAAATTTGACTGATTTTATATCACCGAAAAAACATAGGCTTTGTGGAAATTTAGTTTATGGAAACGTTGATTGAAAAAACAAATAATGTATATTTCTTTTTTAAAATATATTTGAATAAAAAAAAATCCTATTTAAAAAATCAAAAACCACAATTAATCGAAAAGAGTGGACCATGTCTCGATAGGAACTTTCTTAATAAGAAATTTGATGTAAATATAACTCTTCTCTATTATTTTATCTACTTAATTTAATTATATCATCATACAGAATAGAAAAGAAGAGAAAATAAACTTTATTTTGGGACAAGGTCCCATAAGAATAACATAAAATAAAATAATAAAAAAAATAGTAGCTTGAATGAAATTATGAACTTCACCAGACTCAGACGGAAATAGTTAATAGATTGTTAAGAATATTCTGTTTGCAAATTCTTTCGTGAGCTGGTCTTTTCTCCATTTACTCATTTTATTAAAAAAAATTTTACCTTGAATTTTGATAATGCAAATTTTTTTGTATTCAACTCTACTTCCGAATTAGATTCTGAGCTTAAATCAAAGAAATCTAACATACTTTAACGAAAAAAGCCCCTGCCTTCCCGAATCTGCGGCACAGAAACTGCTCTCCAATGTGCGCGGCCAACTATGCCACGCAGTTTTTTTTAGTGCCTCCTGCTCTGCTCTGTGTCGCCTGCGTGACACAGTTCAATGTGTGCCTTACCTTATTGTTTGAAATGGACATCAAAATTAAGATTTAATAGAAGAAAAGGTGTCAGGAATAAATCCATTATTCTAATCTGTCATACTTTTACCTTTAGAAACACAAGTTAAAATAAAATAATTATAGGGGAAAACATTGGTCCGGAGTAACAGTCAAAGGATCTACAAATGACAAGGCAAGACCCTTTCACCACCATCCCACACCAATTTTTTATCAATTACGCAATAAAAAATTATAGCAATGAATGTTTATATTATAAAAATACACAAAAATATTTTTTTTGATAAATTAATGAATAAGATAAAAACAGACTGCTGCTTCACTGACGGATACAGTAGATACCAGCCTAGGTTGATGAGAGCCCCACAAAGAGGCAAGGAAAAACAAAAGAAGGTATTGCGGATCCCACATATCTAACTGCAAACTATGAGATTGAATACTCAACATGATTGCAAGTGGTGGCATGTATCAGGCTCCTAAGAGTGATTACAACTCATTACTTACAAGATAATCAAAGTGATTTTAGAGCCAATATTTTAATAATTTTAATACTTAAGATTAGAAAGACCTATTGAGCCTAGGAAACCATTAAAACAATAGATGCAAACACCGTGCAAAGGAACTTAGAAGAAAGAGCCTAAAATCAGATTGATAAAATAGACAAAATACATTTAAAAAAGACCAAAATGGAGTCAGGTGAAGCAACCTGGTCAGGGATTCAGAAAATATTAGACATGGGTTATGACGCCTTCAAATCGCACTATAAACTTTCATATATTTACATTCACCTAAAAAAATCCCATTCCTCCATGACATCACTCCCATATTATATACTGTACTTATAGGGTCAAGAACATGGATTTATCTAAATAATACAAAACACATAACCTCGTAACAATTTATTTCAACACATGACAAATTACATAATTTTCCTACCTAACCAAATGTTATCCCCACTCTTCTTAATAAGGTCTCCAACATATACCATACATTCCAACCTAAACTCACTAATTCTTCTTACAATGAAAAATTTCCTCTAAGTACATCAATCAACCTAAAGATTCCTTTTCCCCTCGTAAACTCAATTGCCTCTCTCTCCCAATGCTACTTATCCCACAACCATATACCAAAGAATGAATGAAACACTCAGTTAAACAGAAGGTAGACTGTCTATGTGGACCAGACTAGTCCACATTGGACAGAGGAGCACTTATAATTTTCCACAGAGTTCAAGAGAAGTGGAATGGCTGAAAAGACTGAAGGTTAATAGATCTTGTATCGGTATGTTTTATTTTATAAGGTGTTTTTTTTTCTATGATCCTCCTTATCCTGATGAAAAAGATCTAGTAAAGAAAGCAGTGGCATGGAGATATATTGGGATTTGAAGGATTTATCCTTTTTTTGTGTGTGTCCTTTCATACTATTCATATTACCATAAATTATATCTCTACCACTGGAAAATATCTCTCTAGCTTAAGAATTAAAAAAAAAAATAATTAGCAACCCATAAACGTATTGGCACCAATAGTATTGAAATCACTGAAATATTTTGCGACTACATGTTAATAAAAAATACTTTTAAAATTGGTTTTCATATTTCATATTGAAGGTGATTGATTAGATGCATTGCTTGATGATTTTAACTCTGACAGCCATGGTGTGGTTAACTCATTTTCGCTCAAAATGTCACTTAGCACTTCTGTGAAGTGAGCCATCAATATGTACTTTATCACAAAAATCTAATTTTATTTATTTAGTTGTTGATAAAAATCTAAAACAGCACTTTTAAGATCATCAAGCGCATTTCAAGGCATAAGAATATATTATATTCATGAAGTTTTAAGGTGTCATCATAGATAGCAACCTTAAGTCAGAGATGGTGGTATTTGAATTTTGGCCATATGGGGTTAAAATTTACTTTGTCATAGACGAATGAAATTTGAGATTCATTCTATAAAGGGGCCAAGGGTGAGAAGGTACAGCGTGGCCCATTTAAGCGTTCTTCAGGGGTAGTTCAAATACTTGAATTTCATTTCCTCCATCCATGTAACAAGTTTTAAACCTACATTCCATCATGATTATAAAGGTTGGTTCAACCTATAGAGCAATACCTCGTTGGCTACACATGGCCAGGTTGGGCTATGAATATAAAATAACAGTAAAAAGCAATCCTTAAGCCATAGTTAAACTTACTAATTAAGCCCTGTAAAAAAATAAAATATTGAATTGAGGTTAATATTTTTTTTACTACATAGTGCTGAATGAATAGGAAAAATTAAGATTAGATAAGTGTTATCATTAAAATACCACGGATGTGCATCTTTGGAGTTTGCACTTAATCATACTTAAAATTGAGGAAAAAAATAGGGTCCAAAATTCATCACATAAAATATGATTCCAACCATTCCAGGACAAAATAGGGATAACCGGCAATCAATAACATCTAGTGATATTTAAAACTGAAGGGATAACTTAGAAGATATAAATAATGAGCAATAAAACCCACTAATGATTCCTTTCCCAACCAATTATTCATAAACCTTTAGGAGACTGAAAACAAATTGTATTGGCAATAGAAAATCTCTGATAAGTGGGAACCATTACAATTTAACATTGTATTATAAAGAAAGAACCAAAATTGATATTTGTACCTGAAATAGGACTGATAAGTAATTTATACACTCTAATACTTCTCATACAACCCCGTAACAAATGTAACAACATTCAAATAAATGCCAAAATTGTTTTTTAAATAAACAAATAATACTTAAGAGAGTTAAAAAAAAAAAAGCTCACAAAATGTTTAAAGAAAGAGTAGAATATTATTAGTATCAATCACTAACTGGATAACAAACAAACTGATGCTCAGAATTAGAAAAAAAATATAATTTCATAACATGCAAAGTGAGAAGGTTATTAGAATGTATAAGGGAAATATGATTCATGCATTTCAAAATCTTTGGGTGAACCAAACCCAGTACCTCTAGTTTCACCTTCCACCACTTTCATTAATACCTGATTTTTTTGTAAAACGTTGTTTTTGTCGCTTAGGGCGCCGCGGGGCGCCACTCGTTGGTTTTGTCATCACTCACTCTCACCTAAGTATATACAATAGGTTAAAAATCTAGTCTTCCACAATTTAAGGGCATATTCTATTGTATGGGCATATTCTATGAAATTCTAAATTAGTTTTGTACGAACTAAAACCATAGGGGCAATTACAATTTTAATATTCATCTCTTCAATTGCAACTAAAATATAAGGAAAATAGATTTCTTACTAGGATAATTTAAAAAAAATGGAATCTATACAGACCAGACATTAATAACTACAATTACCTAATGAAATAAAAATTTAAGACTATTACATTTGTTATAAAAGGTGGGCAATGTTGTATTTGCAAAATTTTTTAATATAGAGATAAAACTGTATATTATCATAGAAAATATGAATAAAAAAACAAACAACCAAACTGACTAGTGACCAACAGCCTATTGTAATAACGTGCTACATTGATATAAAAAATAATTAAAACTCAAGTTCAAAGTAATACACAGTTAATTTTTTATTCAATCTCAACAAAGTTAACAATCAATGTCTAACAGGTTCTAAACTATACATAACTCTCAACTAGACAAACTTATCAAAAAACTGCCTTATACATATATATATTTCATCTTTAATGCCAGTTTAAAATGACTGTATACTTAAATATATTTTTAGAAAACCCAAAAACTCTCTGTTTATAGTATTCCAACAGATTTTGTTAATAAGGCTTTATTTTTTTTTTTTTTCAAGGTAGATAGGGAGGTAGTACAGGTTTATAGGAGTAAAACCTAACAGACAGTAATGCATGTTATTCACGAAGAAATATTTTTGGATATGAGTTAATGCAGTTTGGTACTGTCTAGATCAGTGTTCCCCAAACCGTGTGCCACTGCTGTTCTCTTTTGGTGCCATGAAAATTACCTATACAAAATATAATATCAATAATATTATTAATTTATAGGAAGAGAAAGGAACAAGCCCACCCATCCTATTTAGTATTTTAAAGTTCATCCAATACATTATTTTTGAATTTTTAATTTGAAATACATATATAATTTATTTTTTAACTAAAAAACCACATTAAATGTGCAGTTTAATAGGTATCATGGGTGCATTGAATGCATTCATACACATGGATAGTCACTACTCGGGTGGCTGTGCAGTCTCAATATAGATGTCATTAAGATGTATAGAGGCAGAGACAACTAAAAATGTCGAGTAAGATCCAGCTCTCACTTCCGTAGAGTAGGGTGGGAAGGTAAATTGAATTAAATATATGCAATTTTACCTTTTTTTCGACTTCGCGCTTCCCAGCAACAGTATTGCAGATTTGGTAATAAATGTTATTCACTTTTTTAATCCTGTTTGATATTTCTTGTTGAATTTTACCATTTCTGCTGATAACTGTGCCTAGGTAATTATAGTCATCTACTGCCTCAAGAATTTCTCCTCCGCAAGGGATCTGTACATCTTCAGGTTCTCACCCTAATTGTATGACTTAACTTACAAAACTGGTATTCAAGATTAATAAATTAGACTAATCAGATTTTTATACAAGTTTGTCATATTGAGTTATGTGCTCTTATTCAAACCTTTCTAGTATTCATCAGTAAGTGCAACTGATCAATTAAAGAAAACAAAATTAAATAATTCATGAAAATGACACGGACATCACAAACTAACCTTAATAAATAAAATCAAATCAATCACCTATCCAAACAACACTATCAATTAATAAAACCCAAAAACAACAGATGTTGAGCGAGGGTTTAGTACGATAACACCCTATTAATTTCCTATGCAGAATTTTGTAAATCATCATTTTTTTTTTTTTTTTTTAGCTTATGCACAAAACTATTTATTTTTTTAAACAATAGGTTGCTAACCACTGTTGATAAAACACAATAAGAAGGTAAGATATTTATACTTGAGTTTAGTGAAAGTTATAATCGCGAAAGTATCATACATATGTACCTACATACAAAAACATAAAAATAAAATACTAAAATAATATCAGCGTCTATATCAATTACAACTCATTGTTCAATAACTTACTTAATTTTATTACAGGATAAAATTATATAACATGATTAGAGTATTCTTTACTGAAATATGAACCTAAAAATAAAATTAGTATGCAAGCAAAAATGATGCGGAATATTATCTTTAAAATCCAGTGAAAAAGTACTAAAAGAAAATTAATGTCAACAACAGGAACAGATGTAGTCCTTACAGAACCTTAGGCCCACAAAAAAAGAAAGCTGAACTGGCAATAAAGCAATTTATAGTAAATTAGAATCCACAGATCACGCTAAATAACCAAGAAGAATTAATTTAAATATAAAATGCAGCTTCTTAGTTCCCACTACAACAAACCTGCAACTTACTTTTAAAAAGTAAGAAGTTTTTTAAAAAAATAAAGTCTGAGTTAAAAGGCTATCTAAATGTTGTATTTAATAGATAACTTCAATTAATCGTTAAAATATAATCTAGAGAAGCAACAAAATGGTTTTATAAAAAGATTGTACTTAATAAACATTAAGCAATCAAAAATCACGAAAAAAATAAAATAAAATCTCCAACATATTATAGAGGGTAGATAGAAGTAATATAATAGAAATTAAACATGCAAATTTTTTTAAATGAAATTGATAATCCATAAAATAATAAACTAAACAAAATGGTATACCTATTTTTATTAACTCCTGTGCTTTCTCTAGAAAATGCAGGCATGTGCGACCTAAAAGAACTATCTCCATGCTAAAAACCTCAATTCTTGAAAAATAAACAAAACAAATTTAAACCAATAAAGAGACATGACAACATTACAGATAATAAGTTATATAGCCAACCATGCACTTTGAAAGTAAAACAAGCCCTATGCAGGATATGAGCCCAATCGAGTGAATAAAATAATATTGCTACACATTACTGCAACACATTAACTATTATGGATAGTAAATAAAAACTACATTCTTTAGATCTTAAAACTAATGTCAAATGAACTTTTCAATAAATAGTTAAACCAATTGTTACCTCAAATCACTCAAGGAATCCTTCTTGTAGCATCCAATCAGAGCTGCATATCTGGAACATTTCAAATCTTGTGTATTTTAAATAAATTTTCAATATGCCCAGATATTGTTTTAAAGTTCAACAAAATGAAAGTCAAATAAAATTGTAAAAATAAACTAAGTTGTAAAAAAAAAAAAAAAAATCAAAAATCAATGAAAACTTTAAAATTAATACTTTAAAAGTAACAATATCATATCTCTTCAACTGATCTTCCTATGCTAATCCACATTCTAATATTATTTTATAAAAACATAATAAAGATACCTACTTGTTTGAAATCTTCTAAAAAGAACACTGAACACTGGGAAACATAACTGATTGAGTAAGCCTTAAAAATAAGAATCATAATACCGGCAGTCCGAAAAGCAACTCTGACATATCACTGAAAACTAATTGTTTTGTAAACATTAACTACTCCTTACAAAAAAAAAATTAGATATGATAAAGAAAGTAAATAGTACCTAGGTGATATTATTTTGTATAGTACTAGTTCAGTTATCTTTCATAAATATTGGACAACAGTTCTATTTCAATTAATCATTATGAGATTAACATATAACTAGCAATAATTTTTAAATAATTTTTAAAATATTAATTTAGATATTTAATATATACAACGATTTATCAAGTTGCTCGGTAACGTGAGAGGTAATTTATGGTTACACGGCGGAAGAGGTTTTAAATTGAAACCACACCAAAATTTTCAGTACACTTTGGATATTTGTTGAATATTTGATTAATTAAAACAATGAGGCCTAGGGAACAGAGAAGTCGCATATTTGAGGTTGGAGTGCTGATGCTCATTTCAGAATTGTTCAACATAGGATATGATGCAATCCCTCCCATAACACTGTTATCCATTATAGGACAGGTAAGTTCCTATCTAATTTAGGTTTATTTTCAAAGCCATAGTTTCATACATTTGCTATTCTTACATAAAATTGTATTTCCTTATTAAACCTAATGCTCATTTAGTATTAATGTTAATCGTATATTTATGCTGAAAAAACTGACCCTAAGTGAATATTTAGTCTAATGTATCTGATAGAATGGAATCCAACCATAGATATAATAGAATTTAATGAATCTCAGTGTCATAACTAAATTCTTCCCTATACTTTTCGTATCTCTTCTTCTCACTAGTCTTTCATTTCCCTTGGAGGTTTAGCAATTAAAGTGATAAAATTATGAACCACCTTCTCTTTTAAAACCTTAATGAACATAATGCCAATACAAATTTATGAGCATTTGAGACTAATGTCGCATCATTTCATATTTGTGTTTATGAGTGTGCCCACCTTTGTTTAAATATAGGTACTTTGCACTTATTGTTTGATCTTTCAGGTTCTACTTTATGTTGGTATCATTGATGTCCCTTGGAGCAAGTGGGATGTTTGCATCAGTGGACATAAAATATGGAACAAAAAAGATTTCAGACCTCTCATTTTTTCAACATTTGAACATGCCGATGATATGCATCTTTATTATAATATGATTTCATATCTAGTTAAAGGCCGAAGTTTGGAGTATCAGTATGGATCCTCAAATTTCGCTCTTATATTAGCTATAATTTCCCTAATGACATCAACATTATACGTAATATTAGCAGTTATTGGATCTACCATACTAGGCAATAATGCTATTATGTCAAGTTGTGCAATTGGGTTTTCTGGTAAGTATTAAAAATCAAACTGTATTATTTCTATGTTTAACAAACTGCAATGGTTAAAAAATTTGTTTTAGGTGTTATTTTCGCTTTGAAATTTATCACTACACATGAAGACTCTGAAGGTTTTAGATATGTTCAGGGAATTCGCGTTCCTACCAAATACGCAACGTGGGTTGAATTGATAGCTATTCACATTCTTGTACCTAATGCATCCTTTATGGGACATTTTGCTGGCATTTTAGCAGGAATGTTGTATACTAAAACCTTTGTAGGGACTATTATAGACGCATTAGTATACCAGTTAACAGGTAGGTTAATAATTTCAATTTATACTTTAGAATTAATATTATATAAATTTACTTATATTATTTGACCTTCTGGTATTTACGGATGGAACTAGGAGAGGACTGTTGTTATTTTCCTATCTTTATAACATGACACTGATGAGAACTTTGATAATTTTTATTTATGGAAATTTCAATACCTTTAAATAGCATTGGTATATATTAATTTATAACTACCTTCCTTATTGTTTATAAACTAAAGTTTAGTGTGGCTCCAATCGCAACAGAAAAGGACCCGTTGGGTTTTTTTTTTTTATCCCACTAAGCAAGTGGAAATCCAGTAAGCGAATCAAAGTCCCGATTTTAGCTGTACAGGACATGATTAGAGTTCCTTAAAGTCCTAAATAGCGATGTAAGAAGGTTAAACTCATGAATACCTCAATACTTGGTCATTCCTATAATTATGTAAATTATCACAGAAATCAATAAACAGTTAAAAACAACTGAGATGTACAATCATAAGGAAGCAAGATTGTCGTGATTTCAGGTAATATGAGGGTAGATTGAAATCCAATGTTCCCATCCATAAGTACAAAACTTCCTGTATTAAAGAAATCTAAATCTAAGCTATGATGAATAGACTTAAGATTGTCCTCCATTTATCATTATCCGGTTATTACTAACTGGGATGTATGGAAAGATAACTTTCCGTTTACTCCAGCTTTCAAGATGCTAAAATAATATCCCTGAGCAATGGAGTGAGAGTTTCTTTATTTGCAGCAACAATGGGAGCTTTGATTTCCTTATTCTCATCTAAGGATGCAATAAAACGGCTGTCTTGGTATATAAAGCTGTTGATACTTGGGAAAGCACAATGGCCTGCAACTTAAGGATTCTGAGGATGCATTCATTTTTTTCCTTCTCACCACTGTTATCTTTGTTTTGTCTTTATTCATTTGGAAACCATACGTATGCCTCTTTTGCTGATATCTTTAAAAGCTTCCTTACTGCCCTGGAGAGATCTTTCAAAGTCCACCTTGGAACACATAATGTTGCTTTTCTTTAAGATGTTGAAGAGGAGAGGTGCCAAGAGGTTCCCTTGCCTGAGTCCAGAGTTAACCTGGACTTCTTAACGTAGCTTAAGCATGTGCATGACGTTAATTTACCCCATCGCCAGTTTTACGCCTTTTTGCCTCAACTCTTTGCCAAAAATATTTAAATTTCTGCATATTCATTTGTTAAAAATACATTGACCTATAAATTAATGTAATTTGAAGAAGAAAAGACTTGAATAAAATTCTAACTCCGTTTTTTACATGTTTTATAAATATCAATGAAACATGCAAACTACAAATATTATTTGCAATTAAACTGTATATTTATGACATTTAAGAACAAGAGTAAGCAACAAAAAATTTATAAGTTAAACATTTAACTTGTTATCATAACACATTTAAACTTCATCATAAAAATTAATCATTAATAGTCTTCTCATTTAATTTCGGTGCCATATTTAAAGTTAATAAAAGCCGTAGGTCACCAAATATATCATATATTTATTTAAAGTATATAATCCTTGACGTTTCGGCCTCAATGTGCCATTCTCAAAAGACAAAACTTTATGCACATAGTCACCAATTTATCCTTCTAAAAGAATTAGTCTATATTTTAAAATACATATGTCAAGTATCCATCTGAATATCTGCCACGTCTAACATCGTCAACTAGAGTCGTTCCTAGCTAGTTGACGATGTTAGACGTGGCAGATATTCAGATGGATACTTGACATATGTATTTTAAAATATAGACTAATTCTTTTAGAAGGATAAATTGGTGACTATGTGCATAAAGTTTTGTCTTTTGAGAATGGCACATTGAGGCCGAAACGTCAAGGATTACATACTTTAAATAAATATATGATCTGCTAAGGATCTTTTTCCTCACTTAGAGGGGAAGAGTGCTGTAAATTGTAGTATTTCTTTAATGAAGGAGCTCTTCCGTATTTAATAATTATTTATTTATTATTATTAGCTTCCCAACGTTTCGAGCTTGTGGCTCATCTTCTGGGGTTATCTTATCTTAGTCGTTACATTTCATTCAAGCCATTTGTCAAAACTTCTCTTTTTTTAAACAGTATAAAAATACTTTTGTCTTTTTTTATTTTGTCATACATTTTATGGCCTGTTACACTGTCTTATATTTCCATTGCCACACACAGCCAATAACTATAATGTGACAATGGAAATATAAGACAGTGTAACAGGCCATAAAATGTATGACAAAATAAAAAAAGACAAAAGTATTTTTATACTGTTTAAAAAAAGAGAAGTTTTGACAAATGGCTTGAATGAAATGTAACGACTAAGATAAGATAACCCCAGAAGATGAGCCACAAGCTCGAAACGTTGGGAAGCTAATAATAATAAATAAATAATTATTAAATACGGAAGAGCTCCTTCATTAAAGAAATACTACAAATATATGATATATTTGGTGACCTACGGCTTTTATTAACCTTAAATCATAAAAATTAACTTAAAAAGAAATTATCAATTAGACATATTTTTAGGAGAAAATTTAGCATCACAAAAACTAGGAACAAAAAATCACAAACTTCGAAAGGAAATAAAACTTTTTTTCATTGCATTGCACCTGATGAATCCATACAGCCAGAAATAAAAAATTTTTTTTTGTTCACTACCCCTTCCTGGCCCTGGCCCATGTGTGGCATATGGGGGGTTACTCTATAGGTGTAACCAACCTATTCTAACCATGGTGGGTAGGTCGAGATTTATTCTGTGGGGCCTCTACGAAATAAAATTCAACCATCCCAGGGCGAATTCGACCCCCCACCGTTCGGCTCGAGCAGGCTAAATAAAATAAAACCTAAATAAAAATTATTATCACACAAATTAGGAACAAAAACTTAAATAGGAAATTGCTTCATTGTATCTTCAAATCTAACCGCGCTTGCCATGTAGAAGACCCTCTGCCAATAAACAATAATTTTGGCTAAAAGACAATTGGTAAAATTTTTGAAGAGTGAACACAAATGTCAAAATTAAACCTTCAATAATGTCTCCTATGATCATGGTAAGAATTGGGTCAATAAAAAAAGCATTTATCATATCAAATAAAGATATTTACATTAAAAATATTTATTTTTAATACTTACATTTCGCTTTGATGGTTAGAGATAAAAAAGATACGTAAAGGGGCACGCGACGGTAATCTACCGACACCGGGCACTTTCGGAGTTAAAACACTAAAAGAGAAATGACACTTCTCAGAACATGTTGATTTTTGAGATTTTTTCTATGTGACGGTAAACTACCACACGCGCTCCCGGATGAAGGTTAATATGGACTATTCAGGTAAGCTTCACATTGACTCACACACTACTTATTGTGCTTTCCATTGTTCGTACAGTGAGCTTGAAGAGAAAGCCCAATTACTTTATTCCCCTCAAGAGGTCCTCCCTAGCAATCGTAGGATCACTCTGGTAACCTTTCAGCTTCCTTTCCTTCCATATGATGCAATAAATGGATTTATTGGACTATAGAGAATACTTACATCTATTTAACAGAAATATAAACCTACATCTACATAATAAAAATACCTACATCTACATAATAAAAATACCGACATCTACATAATATTAAAAAATACATTTCATAAGCTTCTCACTCAGTAGTTTTTACCTTTTGCGGCATCTTTTTTTTTTTTTTTAATATAGACTGTCACTATTGTTACCCTCAAACCACTCACTTGGGATTTCGAGATGAGACGTTGACTCTCAATAGCCTAATAGTCACTGTTTTCCTCTACGATTCCTGCAGTTCATCAGCAATAAAAAGCCGCCCATCCTTTTTGCTAATCATCTCCTGCTCTACTTTTAGAAGTTCAGCTGGTACTCATTTGAACCTTTGGCATTTTTATTCCTTATCTTTTCCAGGATCGGCTGTATATCATCTGTATCTGGAGGAACTTCTTCCTCTATTTTCTCCTCTAATCCAAAAGTAATTTTGTCCACCCTCATATTCAGTTTCTGGTTTCACTTGTGCTTTAAAATGACTCCTCCACCATTCCTGCAGTTTATCATCAACCGTCCATTCTTTTCGCTAATCACTCCCTCTCCTCTATTCTATTCCTCTGTTCCTTCACCCCCATAAAAAACTTTCTTGTTTCATTTTGACACCTTACAAGTTCTATATTCCTCATTTCTTTGTTCATTTCATTCCTCTTCTTTCTTCTAATATTTTCATCCCATTTTTTCTTTCTGAGTCTGTCTCCTGTTTTATTTTTATTTTTCAATCTCTTGCTGCCTCGTTCCTTTATGGCCACTTCACACCCCTTGTCAAACCAAGAGTTATTTTGTCGGCCTTATAGTATTCACCTGCAGCCTCTCCTATTATTTTCTTAATTCCTTTCCACTCATGTACTACGTATGTACCAAGTTCTGGGAGGTGGCAAGATTATCATCCGCTCACCATTGTCATTAGTTTCATTGTGAAGGCAGTGATTCCTCATCATAGTCATGAATATTTCTTCATTTCCTATTTGGGTATTGAAATTACTCAGGACTTTTTTTTTATTTTTATTTATTTATTTTTTTTTTTATTGGTCCTACCCTTCCTCGCCTGTTTCGGGTTTCCCGGGCCAGGGGAGAGGGTGGGAGATTTATGCCGAGTATTATTAAATTTCCCCTGGCTCCGGGTTTTGAACTTGCTATATTTGGGTTCCCATCATACATTGCCATGGGCAACGTGTATTTTCTAACGCGTTTGCCACCTCTAAAATTACTCAGGACTATTTCCTGTGTTGGGCAAGTTTGAAAAAAACCTGTCCAACGTATTATGGAATATATCTTTTTCTTCTTCACTCTTTTCCCCTGTTGGTGAATTAACATTAAAATCATATCCCTTGACATTCCTCTTATCCACATCATACTGATTTTATAATTAATGTATTTAAAATCCATCAATGCTGATTTGAGTATTTTGGACTCTAGAATTAAATGATGGTTAATTGATTGGTAATGGAACATTTTTATTTGAGTCATATATGCATTGAATTTTCATAAACTGATGATTAATTTGTTTAAGGACAACAAATATTCCATCGCAATCAGCCACAATATAGACGCAGCAATCGAAGGAGTTTCCCTTACCAGTATGATAGTAACTCATATAATTCAAGATATGGTTTCCTTAATAATTTTTTTGGACGATCTTTTGGAAGTTATAGATCATATTATGATTAATTAGGCAAATTGAAGGTGAGTTCAATTATATTAGTCAAATTTATGTAAGTATTTTTTATATTTCAATGTCAATTTAAGTACTTTAATATTTATTCCACAAGTCATTAAGCCTTTACCGCTCTCCGCAATCAATATATATATTTATATATATATATATAATTTTCAATGTTTACATATATTTACAATCATAATTATTTGGATTTGTTATTGTTTCTTATTATAATGTTGTACAATAATATTTTTTTTGTAAATAAAATACATACATTTGTGTTAAATTTCCCAAATTAATTGGAATCATATCATCGTTGATACTGCATAAGGTCATATGTCAAAAATTTTCGATTTAGCGATTTTATTGGATTTTTAATCAAAACGAGTAGCTCTAGGGTCTTAAAAGAAGAAGTATGTGACCAGTAAATAGAAAATAGGAATCATGCACAGTAAAAAAATATTCGAATTTCAGGATTCGCTTGGTCTTACATTGGTGACATCAGCCTATAAGGAAAATTCAAACTCTAACTCAGAAAAAGTTTTACAAATGAGTGAAGTAACAATTTTAATGTTTCTTTTGATAAACACAAAAACTAAAAAAATGAATTGGAAATAAAATGATTTTTTGATCTCCTGAAAACCAGCTATTATTTGACATACGACCTTTTGCAGTATCAGCAACAATATAATGCCCATTTTTCTTATCTAATTTATTTTGTCATAAAACAACAATTTAATTTATTTAAGGCTTATGAATTACATATTGAAAAATTTTTATTCAGTGATCCCAGTGGTAAGCTACGGTACCTGACCTATGGATTGTCTTTTTCTTTGATATGGGAGTGTAAAAAAAAGGTAATTATTTAAAGTTTACTAATTAGTGCTATCATTTATAATAAAGCATCTTTTAATATTATTCATCACTCCCAGCTGTGTGTCTATGATTTATGCTTTCATTGTTAGTGTAAAAATGAAAAAATCAGGATTATCAGTAATGATTCGTTGTTATTACAGATAAGAAATCAAGTGTGTAGACCTGAACGTATGTGTGATTCTCTACGCCACATCTGTAAGTTTTAAGATGGGGTGATATTATAGTAGAGTACTTAAGACATTTGAAGGATCTGACATTAAAAAAAATCTTAAAGTAGCTGCTTGTCTTTCATTGGGAGAAATAAAATATCTAATGATTGTTTTGTTTTTTTAATATTAGAGGAGTTACAAGTGACAATAGTTTCTGTTAATTCTTCATTCATCATCAAGCAATAACAGTAAACTGTAGGGTCTGAACTTAACTCTTCTAGGAATCTTTTACAAGTGTTATTATTTCTCTTGGTAAGCCAATCTTTGCACAAGGATTTGCGTTTTGGTTTTTTTTACATTTGATGGCTTCTAATTCTACTGTCATCTCTTAGAATCAGGGTTGCACATAATCATTATTATGATTGTGCCAATTTGAATAGATGATTCTAGATTTTAACACAATGGACGATGGCCTATCCTCACTATGGAACAAATTTGTTAAGTCCTCTTATGTATTTTCTTCTTCCTTCATCAGTTTCACCTACATTTGAGGAATTTTGATTTCTACTCCTTGACTATTCTTCTGTAATCGACTCATTCCTGTTGCTGTTCTCAAATCTAGCATTCATTCACTGCTAGGTGCTGGTATAAACCTTCAATTCAGCCTTAAGGCAAGGAAGAGGAGGAGACAGAAATATTCTCACCGTCCTAAATAATTGTATTGCTTAGCTCAGTAAATAGCCTGGGCCTCCTCCACAACAGCCAACCAATCTCTATCTCCACAATCTTGAGTTCTATTCCTCCATCTTTGAACACCCAGCCGCTTTGGGGGGCCCCTGAGTCTAAATAACCAAGTCCTGCGAAATGGTCTGTGTGTGTGTGAACCGACAAGCTCGCGTAGGGCATGTACATGCCCGCGATGTGACAGCAAAAATTTCATCAAAATTGGTCAAATGGGGGGGGGGCACTTTATTTAATAAATTTTGTCTCATTTTTATGTTTTTTTTTTTATATTTTCTCATAAATGGCACTAACAATTTTGATTAAACTGGGTATTTGATGTATGTATATGCCCCCGATATCACAGCCAAAATGTTATCAGAATTGATCAAACAGAGTGGGGACTTCATTTCTTAAATTTTTTCCCAATTTTATGTTGGTTTTTTTTTCTATTTTCTCCAAAACCTTAACGATTTTGATCAAACTGGGTATTTGATGTATGTATAAAGCCCTGATATAATAGCCAAAATTTCATAAAATTGATCAACTTGAGGGGCTACTTTATTTCATAACTTTTTTTCCCATTTTTACGTTTTTTTCGA
This sequence comes from Aelia acuminata, assembly GCA_911387785.2. Taxonomy (NCBI): domain Eukaryota; kingdom Metazoa; phylum Arthropoda; class Insecta; order Hemiptera; family Pentatomidae; genus Aelia; species Aelia acuminata. The sequence goes on from OU426981.1 coordinate 101,505,645, forward strand.
TTTTCTCAAAAACGGCTTTAATGATTTTGATCAAACTTGTCAGGTTAAATGAGAATCATGTATTCTTTAATATCAGGTAAGCTTTATCATTATTAAAATGTTCTGAGGGGGCTTAAATAGGGAAGGGGCCTTTTTTGTTTTCCTATGAAGTACCTTTTTGTTTTTGTTTATTCGGAGAAATTAACTGTCCCTCGTTACGCCTAAAAATAAGAAATGGCTAAATATGAAATATGAAAAAAAAAATCAAGTAAACATATACAGCAGAAAAAAAGAAAAATATTCCGTCAACTCATAAAACACGTTGAACCCAATGCGCAATAAAACTTTGATGACAGACTAGTGATGTAAAACTATCGATAGTCTGTGGTGGTAACATTTAAATCGCGTTCCTCTTCAAGGACTTTGCTTGGAAGGTGGTGGGATAATCTTCCTGAACAAAGAAAGGATGTTTTGGGACATTTGTCTGGGCATAACTTACTTCAAAACGGCGTATTTCAAATAGAGTATTCTCTGGTGGTTGATTTAGAGAGGTTGAAAATATATTGTTAAAAAAATTTAATTTAGTTTCTATGTCATTTTGAAGTCATGGAACTGACATGTTATCAGTCGTTTGTGGTTTTGTTTTTATTTATTCCATCAAGTCTGAAGATATCTATGAGCAAGGGAATTCAAATGTCTTTAGCCTATCAATGGGTTATCTTTCTTAACGTTTAATTATTTAATTCAGAGTCCCATAGAGCTTCCTATCTTGAAGTTCAATCAGTATAGTGTAAGGATGACTTTTGTCAGTTAATTTGAGTCAATATTTTTCAATTTAAATTACTATTATTTTAAAGAGTAGATAAGCATTTTCGTTAGACAAATGAATGAAATTATGCTATAATATTTTTTTTCTCCATAAAATGAATTATATAGCTCATGGATGCTTAGAGCCTATCACTTCTCCCCTTTAAAAAAAAGTTTTCGATAGTAGTATCGTTAGTTCAAAAAAGTATCGATAGTTTTCCCTATCACTATGGCAGACCATTGTTTATAATTAAAGATGTTCTGTTCATTCAATGGAAATTATTTGTTTCATGGTAACTATATGAAGTTTTTAACTACATAGAGAATTATAAAATCACTTGGAGTATTATGCTTGCATTGCCGAAATATCACAAGTAAGAACTGTTATTTAATAACAAAAAAAATTAGTGTACTTTGAAGAGCAAATACCAACAGAACTAAGTAAATGAATGTGGAAAAATGTCAGGCTTTGAGAAATGGCATTTAACGAAAGACTTAAATTTCTAATCAAAGTAAGTAGGTAAGTGAAAGTTGTGTTTTGCTAAATAAGTATAGATTTCACACTGAGAATAAATTATGTTCCCTGAATATTCTTATAAAGATGGATATGTCTTTCATTTTATTGCCGTGTGTCCCATTCTTGCTGAATTTAGGATTAAATATCCTGAATGGTAAAAACTGGAATTGTCTTGTTGGTTATTTTAGGGCGGATTGGCACTATAGGTATGGATTAATAAAATAATTCAATTATTAAGTTGTAAATGTGTAGAAGGTGTGGGGTATTAGTACAAAGTGACTCATAAGTTTTTTTTTTTTTTTTTTTTATTGTTATTTAGGTAAAAAAGAAGATAATATGTCTACAATTTATTAATTTTTTAAAGTTATATCTCTGATATGTATATATATATATGAGTTTGTGTGGATATTTATATGTATTTTCCATTGCGGTGTGGACTTAATATTTTTTTTTTTTGTTTGTTAAAAAAAAAAGAAAAAGACTCCCCTCAGACGGTTATACCATGAGGCATATCTTTATTTTCAATACATTGAAAATATGTAAATTTGTTATAAATAAAAGACCATTATTATTATTATATCATCCATTTAACTTAATATTATTATGCCTTCTTAAATAAAATTTTAATTCTCTAGTTGTTTTTGTTTTTTTCAGGCTCAGTGGCAGAATTGTCTATTGCTTGATAGAAATATAAATTATTTTAACAGTCTTGATTTTTTATATTTTGCTTCAATGGATGAATGAGTTTTAAAAATTTAGCAGCTTTTCCCTCTTGTCTTTATTAGAAAAATGTACTTTTTACTTAAGACTGATATTTATTATAATAAAATAATTAATTTATTGAAGGATTTCCTCCTAATACAGAAATTAGATAAAGGTATTTATTAGATAATTAACTAAGCTAAAAAAAATAATGTTAAAAAAATGTATCTTGATTATTTTTTTTAATAGTTATGACTAAAGAACTGCTAGATAATAGTGTCATTATAAGTTGACCTTTCTTATTTTGTTTATTAAAATGTTTTGAAATTATGAAATTCGGAATCACGATAAATTTACTCACAAAACTGTTTGCTTAATAATAATTACAATCTGCATTGAAAATTTGAAGAGTGAACATCAAATCTTTTTGTACATTTTATATTATTGGACAATCAGAAGCATAATTAATTATTTATTTTTTTAAATTACCAAATAAATATTCTATATAAATTCTGGTCATATGATTACAGAAATATTTATATGCAGAGCATTTATTGAATAAGGATACTTTCAAATAGATCTTTAACATTGCTAAGTTATCATTATTGTAAATAGAATAAATAAAGATATTTTTGTTATGTGTTTGTTGTTTATTTTCCCAGAACTTGAAGCTGATGTATCCTCTTTTATTTATACTGAGTTTTCTTATTTTTGCATGTTTCAGTTCCTGAGTTGGGTTTCTAACCCTGTTGAGTCTTTTCTGGATAATCAAGAGGCCATTCCAAACCATATGTGTCAGTTACCTTTGACTTTAGGATCACGATAAATTTACTAAGATTAGTCTTACCAACACTGTCTTTCCTAATGGCTTTAGTCTTTTTGTTTAATTCCCAATCTCTGACTATTTTATAGTTTCTCACCTCATGATCTTATATTACTGCCTTATACATTAGAATTTGGGCATTAATAAGCTTTGTTTATTCACTCTCAAATTTATGAAGAAGATACCAGATCTTTTATTATAAAATGTGATTTCATACAGCTTGAGAGACCACTTTGAAGTAGTACATATTTTGGTATTGTAGTTATCTCTCCTCTATGATTTGCTGAATTGATTTTAGCCTCATTGAGTAGTGTCATATAAAACAGCTATATTTTAAGACATATCATTTGTGTAATCTTGCAGCAATAACTTGAGCTTATATGTTAATTACAAAACTCTTCTGAAGAATAGCTATTTTCTTGCTCATAGGAGATTCGTTCTGTAGGATGTAGAATCTCCCATGAATGCAGACTTGTTTTTCCATTTGGGCAATTTATCTTTTCTAAGCAACTGTTAAGTCATCCACTGTACTTATGCTAAGAGTAGTTTCAGAGATAGTGAGAAAACCCCATTTATTCGTAGGAAATACTGACATGACTCATGCTTCTTGTACGTTATTTTGATATTAACACAACACCACAACCTTTTTTTTTTTTTCAAGATAAATACAGCGAGTGTGGCTGTTCTTGAATTAGTGTTTTTAGTAATACAGGACAATCAATCTTTTGTTGGCTGGCAGCAATCACTGGAGATAGTAGCAAGTACTGAAGTCTTAATCCCCGTTTAACACGCTGTAGACCTGGGCAAAAGTTTTTTATTTGGAGAGCCTACGTTTTGATCCAAACATGTGGAACTTCGTGAGGGCTCTGTGGGTGTTGATGTTGATGTTGGAGTAGGCCATTGTGGAGGAAGGTCACAGCGAGGTGTTCTAGATGATCAACTTTTGACTGAAAGTCTTGGTAATCAATCATACTATCTTACAGAAAACAGTTGAACATTACACACCTCTAAATTTTTCTATACATTGGGAACAAAAAACGAAGACATTAGCTCATCATCACATGAGGCATCTTGATCACCTCGCTGTGACCTTCCTCCACAACGGCCTTCTCCAACATCAACATTAACGCCCACACGTACAGAGCCCTGATGAAGATCCACATGTTTGAATCGAAATGTAAGCTCTTCAAATAAAAAACTACTGACAATCATCATATCTTAAAGAAAACAGTTAACTATTATCTACCTTTATGTTTGTTTATTTGGAGTAAATAACAGTCTCCCATTATTATCCCATGCGACAAGAAATGGCTAAATATAAAATATGAAAGGATTTCATAATCGAATAAAAGAGAAAAGAAACACACACATTTATGATTTCTCAAACCAGAAATTTCAATTTCCGACAATATGAGTAGTAATATAGATATGTAAAATTTATCGGAAAGCTTAGAATTATTTATATTATCATATTTAGTTTATAATATGGTAGTTCACTGAAACAAAATATTGTATAGAGAAAATAATAATTTCTACTGTCAGATTATTTAAAAGAAACTATTGGTTTTCATGGTACTAATCACAACTCTTAAAACTTAAAGAATTACAAACTACCGTTCTAATTTCATTTTACAATGGAAAACAGAGAACTGCACAGCTCAAAATGAATGGAAAAAACATATGGTAATTCCTAATGAAATAAAGGTATGTATGTTCCAACAAGCGTTGACAACTCTTGCGCGCCCAGTAAGCCTTTACTAACTGCTCATTCATAACAAGTAAAGGTGTACTGCACATGCCAAAAGAGGTGTTAACTTGTTCTAAGAATTTTTGAAATACCCAAACTATTTAAAAATATGTAAGTGAAAGTAAAAAAAAAAACTATTATCTTGTCCCTGCCTAAGAAGAATGCAATATCTCTGTCGTTTTCTGAAAAATACTCAAGCGCTCAAAATTTAAAATTTAGTTCCAATTAATAAGGGCCATAGTAATAAACCCTTTCCATCGATTCCTATTTACGATATACTGTCAAAATGCATGATTGTTCAGTCTAAAACTTGATTGTTATTTATACAATCCTCTAAAAAAAAATTATATAAAAAATTCAAATGAATCTTTGGAGAGTACCGATTCCCATGAGTAAATACATTCTTAGTACACCACTACATGTTACAAAAAAATACCAGTTACCGACAAAAACAAAATAAATTTAATTGAGGAAGAAAATTTAGTGTTTCCTTTCCATTAGCACTTAACACATTCGGTCTGGACCCAGTAGATCCTGTCTACTCACAGTACGGGCCCAGTAGATCTATTGGGCCCGTAGGGTGAGTAGACAGGCACCCAGTAGATCTATTGGGCCCGTAGGGTGAGTAGACAGGCACCCAGTAGATCTATTGGGCCCGTAGGGTGAGTAGACAGGCACCCAGTAGATCTACAGGGTCCGCACCGAATGTGTTAAGTACGCCATTTTCAAAACAATTTCTCATTTAATCCAAAACAGAGGGTAAGTGGCAGTTGTGTGATGCTTGCACCGCCCCAGATTTTTTTTGAACCAAGTCGAAACTTTTCATAAAAATATTAATTTAAAATAGTGTAATTTATGTAGATATCATTTAGATTGATTAGAATAGCTTTTAGAATGTAATCAGTGACATGTTTTGATTGTAACACACGTAAATGTACATATCATTATTATGTTAACTTCTGGGACCAGCTCGCGCTCACCCCCTTAAACTTTTAGTATTGTTTTCTGATGTAAAATTCCATTTGTATTCCCTAATATTTCCAGGTCTGGTATACATCCTGAATCTTAACTTAATAAAAAAGAAGTGTTTGACAAAACTGAAACCTCTTGGCAGAGCCTACGAAAATTTGTGTCTAGGATTTCCTAGACTTATCAGTGAGGTCTGAACAAGCATTAAATTACCAACTCCTGAAGGCTCCATCTTGCCTAATCAACGCACTGATATTTTATAAAATTAAAGTGTGGATAATGGTCTAATTAAAAAAAAAAAGTATCAAGAATGTTTTCTGATTAATCTAACTCAGGATAATGAATAACACTGAATTAATAATACAATAAATTTAAAGATATTAATTATGATACCTACTTTATGCTCGATGTATAATTTTAATCAAAAGTAAATATGTTGGTAACGCCGTTATATTTTTTATAACTGAAAAGAAAGAATCAACCATCTAGTTTTAATTCTTGTTGCATAATATTAGACTATTATATAGCACTTATTCAACAGTAATATTGAATATGTAATACATAAAAGCAATAGATTATTCTGAGGGTTGGATACAACTAATGAATATTCCATCTTCATTGAAACATAACCAAGCTCTATTAATAGGAATGCTTTTGAGACATGATTTAAGATTCTTAAAAGCTAATAACCAAAAAAAGGTATTTAAAAAAAAGATTCATTCCACTTTTTGTTAATTTGTATTTAATTTTCATACACCATTAAAAGTTGAAATATAAAATACTCTGATTAAATTTTTAATATGAATTCTTCCCACTGCATAACATCAGACCTTTATAAAAGAATGGTTAAAAAGTACCATTAAAAACTCAATTATACAATCTTACAATATAATTTGATCTAAATTATTAGCCAATAGCCCACATTTATCACAGTAATATAGAAATTATAAAATAAACGCATCATTAGCAAGAGAAATCCTACTTTTTATCTAAAAAAACAATGTTGAGGTCTTTATCATTATACCAAAGTTCAAAATATTTGAATAGTAGTAAGCAATACAATTTTTTAAATTAAAACCTCAATGACTTTCTTCATAATAAAAATCAAATAATTCAATTAAACAATAACTTTTATTTACAAGTAATTTACATGGTAACTATTATTTCTAAAATATACTCTCTTGCCGGACACTAAAAATTTACAGAGTTAAGTAATTTTTTTAAAAAATAAATAAAAACCTATATAAACACAAATTTTACAAAAACTTATTCTAACATGAACTAAAATTTTAGTAAACTGGAATAAGTGTTAAGACTAATATAAAATTAGTATAATTCATAAGTGATATAATGCTTTTCAGATAACCTTTTTCCTATTTTGACAAAAATAGATGATATAAATAACAAAATATATCTAAAAGAAAATATACCCTTACTAACGTAACAATAATTTTTTTTTTCTTTCCATGGCTTTAAACCTAATGAAGGAACTGAAAAGTCACTAAATGATTATGATAAATTGTTAAAATCAGAGAATATACAGATATCAACATCCGTACCACACAACCAACTAATAAAATAATTATCAGACTTACACAATACTTGAGAAATGACATTAATATATACAAAAGATATGTATATACATGTATTAGTATTTCCTTTTTTTTTCTTTTTTTTTTTTTAGGTCTTTCAAGGACGGGCAGTAAAGTATTTGATTCAAATGCAGACAGGAATATTACAAGCCTCACCTTCTATGTGGTCGGTACGTACAAGAACAATGACCTTCTGTGAATATATGCCTGAAATTACAGTAAATTAAATTATTCTCTTATTAAATACTCTGAAGATAAACTTTCTAAATGCCTTTGAAAGATCATGCAGGGTTTGGAAACCTATACTTCTGATTTTGTCACTGCTATAAATTGAACTAGCAAAAAAGGGGAAAAACCATTGAGCACAAAAAGGGTGAAATATCTTAATCCTTCGCCGGAAGCTATGTCATTGGACGATAGAAGGGTATTTTTGTTAAATTTACATAGTTAATTTTTAAAATCATTATAACTAAAACTGCATATTTTCTCCTAACTGATTAATTAGCACAATTTAAATTTATGATAAATAAAGATCCATAAGTATTAATGATGTATGAATGTTTTTTATGTATTGACGCTAATTTTTGGATAATAATTTTTATTAATTTAATTTGAAAAGTTGCTGAAGGAAATGGGTGCACATTTACATAGATTATGTAAAACCCATTGGTTTATACATTAGCTGAAACGTTTTTATCTTTGTCAGTGAATTTTGATTTTTTGATAGCTACTAAGCCACAGCAATGCATGGCCGGGACTGCTCTTAGTATAAATAATTTGGTCCTCAATGTTTCTGCAAGTTAAGGAACAATACTTTTGTTAGCAATTTATTTTTTTTATTTTTTGAATTTTAAATATAAGATTTTTTTAAAAATAGGTATGACGAAACTGTTCGCTATATGCTTGGTTGGAAACAGAATTATTACCTTTAAATCATTTGAATCTCTTAAATGAAATCGATTTATTGGAAATATTAAACAAATTTTGTTTGGAACCTATTTTTTTTTTTTTTTTTATTAATTTTACTTGAAATAAATTCTTTAAAAAGCATTTACTTATCTTTATTCATATTCTTTTTCAGTTTTAAAGGAACAAAATACGGCTAGCACCCAGAGGTGTTACAAAGGCCTTTAGTGCCTGGTAGAGTGTTAAAGAGCTCTGGTATAACTGTATATAAAAAAACAAAAATATTAATTTGAAATATTGTTATAGTTTGGTATCACACCCTAGGAGGAAGGTGACACATCTCGAAAATGCAGTATTAATATAGTTCCAGAAGATGACACAATAGTTTTGTCTGTTCTTGAATAGAATTGTTTGTTAATCTGTCCTGTACTGTATCAGTTTTTTAATCCTTAACTAGCCAGGTATATGAGAAAGAGAACCTTTCAAACAAGCCTTCACTCGATTGTCACACCTCTTTCAAATAAATTCCTGAGCTACTTTTTTAATATGAATTAAGAAAAATTATGAATTTGAGTACTTTTGCGGCATCATCAGAAACAAACATTTATACTGGAACAGCTGATGCTTAAAAATATGTTAACTGGAGGGGGGGGGGCATGCTATAAATGACTGCACAACGTTGGTTTGGGTATTTCAACAAAGACAACACGTTCTAGGCACCTATTTAAGAGGAATAACCTCCAACTGTCAACCATTCCTCAGCAACAATATGCAATCAAATAGGAGAGATAAAAAAACAATTCCTTTCAAGAAATGACAAAACTTTTGAATCTTCTTCATTAAGTTTCAAACTAAGTTTGGGAAATAATTTACTGCCATGGACATAAACTACAAAGTGAGAGAGAACCTCAAGGAAGGTTATCCTTAAGGAAGAAAAAACCTTTTAAAAAATTAATTTCAGTCAAAACTTACCTCCATTATCTAAAAACCATTGATTTTTTTTATTTTAATAACAATCGATACTCAAATAGGTTGTTTTTTTTAAATATATTGATTATTTTAATGATAATATATTAACAGATTGATATTTTATATATATATAGTATATAGTATTGATATATATATATATATATATATATATATATATATATATATATATATATATATATATATATATATATATATAGTATAGTGTTAAACCCAAAACTTAAAGAGTTAGATTAAGACAAAAGGAATCGTACTTAAAAGCCAATCCTCAAATAACTACTTCATTTCTCTCTCCAGTAACATTTTCTCGACTTCCTAGAAGAGCATTACGTGAAGGCGACCTGCCTTGAGGGCTTCGTTCTGAAAAAAAAAGTATTGAAATTCAACACCTAAATTACTTTAAATCATATTTGACTATTGGCAAGTGTGGGTTGCCAATTCAAATGCCAAAAAGCTTGCTAATTCTAATCTCAAGAGGGTTTCTTAACCTATATTAAAATTTTTTGTACAAAAATATCTGGTGTATGCAGTTGCACCTAATATAAGGAATATTTTTTGGGAGCTAGGAAATGCAAAAAATTTTTTAACTTCTCTTCCATAATAAGTGTTCAAAATGTAAATTGAAAAAAAAAAACTCACAATCTTCTCAAAGAGCTAATCATATTAAAATACTACAGCATTCCAATAATGGGTTTGCTGGGTAAAATGGCAATTTTCGCAGCTATATTAATAGAATAATTTTAGAGTGTGTTAGAAGTGTTATTAAGAAAAATCTATAAATAATTTATAATCTGGACAATGGTCCAATATTGTATGAAATTATTTAAAATAGTAAGCTGATTTCTAACCATTTCTCGAATGCTGTCCCATTCTTTCCCTGCTAATGTCTGACGAGCTCGACTGGGGAATAGTGCTAGAGGATGAAGAATCATCCTGCTCATCACTATTATTTATAGACGGTCGTGCTCTGTTCACAATAGCAACTGAAAACACCTAAAAAACAGATATTCATTAATCACTTAAAATTTACTAAATTCATCATTAATTGGAATGCCACTTTTCAAAAACATTAGATTAAGTATCCAATTTTTACATTAAGTTTATCCAATTGAAGAGTATATGTACATATCATTTTTGAGCACACGAATTTAACAATGACTATTGATATTAAATTAATCAAGAAATATATATATACATTTTTCTATTATGACTTTTAAAATAATTTTATCATGCTCCTTTGATAGTTTTTGGTTTTTCTGATAACTGATATTAAGGTAAAAGATTTAAAAATAAAATGACAATGATTTTCAAATTTATATTGTTACTAGCTGTATGTCCCGGTTTCACCCAGGGAATTTCATTTTTCTAATGAAACGGTCGATTTCGTAAAAAAACCATTGTGAAGCGAGATCATTAAGATTTTTATTAGGATAAAGGAGATCAGCTGAAGATCGGCTGAAGTTATGTAATTTTAATATGGACAGGTGTTAACGCACCTGGTATTAAAGAACCACTGAGCGAAATTTGGAGAATTTAGGATAAACGGTATGGAATTCTATAAATAACAAACAAACAAACAGAAATATTGCCCTGCAGTTTCAGCTTCTCGCAAATCGGCTTGCCTAAGCCTCTGTGGCGCAAGGCGGGCCTCGTATTCCTGGGCAGACTCAGTTTCCCACGATTCTGCCTGTCTAAGCCTCTGTTGTTCAATCCTATTTTGATGTTCGTCGAGAGTTTCATCTGCTCGTATTTGACGTTGTTTTTTAGCTTTTGAGCTCACTACTCCTATTGAAGCACGCTTCTTAGGAGGCATTTTTAAAAAATAAATTCACCATACATGTAAATAAACGTATTGTAATGTTAAAAAAAAACAACATATGGTTTAAAAATCCCAGAACTCAACGCCTGCCAAAGGACGGTCTTACCGGGCCTTGTTGGCCTCTTCAAAATCTATAAAATGATTTTTTAGGCCGTTTTTTCGACCTAAACGGTCGATTTCGTAAAAAAAACCATTTTAAAGCGAGATCATGAAGAATTTTATAACAATAATGTATATGTGTTATAACAATATACCCAGAGATTGGCTAAAGTTATGCAATTTTAATATGGACAGGTGTTCGCACCTAGTATCAAAGAACCACTGAGCGAAATTTGGAGAATTTAGGACAAACGGTATGGATTTCTATAAAGAACAAATAAACAAACAAACAAACAGAATTTCAACTTTATTTATATAGATATTAATTAAATTAACAATAATTATTTTTTGAAAGTAAAGCGGGAGAGTAGGGGAGTATTATATAGATTTATCAATTGCTTATTAAGTTTTCAAAATTATTTTTCAAATTAAAATAACTTAGATTTGGGTAATCGTACCAGTGATGGACATAGCTAAGGAAATTTTCACAATTTTTGCTGCCTAAAACCTTACTCATTGTAGTTATGAACCTCTTCCTTAGATATTTAAAATATTCAGGATTTCCTTTACATGTTCCATTCAATTTAAAAAATATTCAGTTTTCTCTCTTTCTATTTCCTCTATTTTACCAAAACTACTTTTTGCACTAGTAATGGACACCCCAAAATATCAATGCTCCAGTGATGGACAGGGTGTTGACACCGATAATGGATAAACCTCAGAAAACTTTAAAGTCTTTATTAAACAACAAAAAAATCCAACAATTAGGTACAATAATTTTGATTAAATATTTTTTTTTTAAATTACATAGGATATGAAAAATATTAGGAGGCCAATAAAGACACTGATCTTGTGAAACAATATAAAGAAACATTCTGAAACCAACTTTTGTTTATGTCATTCACACAGTTGTCAACAGTGAGCATTGTTTAAGTGATATTTAAAGGCTAAAATAAATGCTGGGCTACTAGGTATTGAACTTAGTTAATAACATTTAAAAGTTAATCTGACAAGGTGTATCATTTTGACTGTGAGGTGAAATCATTTTTTCTTTTTGTTTAGTTGATTTTTTTAATTAATGAAGTTGAATATTTTAATTTTATAGTATTAATACACATTTAACTTGATGTTATAAATAAACGTAATCTGTTGGAAAGTTAATGGTTCTTTTTGTTTAAATTTTATGCAGGGTATAACAATTTAATGGTGAACTACTGCATGTTTTTGATCTTGAAATATATTCTTTTAGCTTGGTAATTTAACATACGATTCTTTGTTTAAAATTTGAGTTGTTACCTAACAGTCATTTTTGTGGTGGCTAAAAAATAATTTATTAATTTAACATAAATATTTTTACTCCATAAATACATGTGTTTACATACATATCCGTCTTTTTTATATTTACTTATAAACAACTGTTTAAAATAGTTATGTTTACGTTGTTTATCTTTTTTTTATAATAATTTTTCACTAAGTGCATATACTTTTATTTTTACTTTCACTTACCTATATATGAAATATATAGTAAGTGGAAGTATTGCGATCGTGAAAAATTTCGACTTCCGGTTTTCAACGGAAATACACGTTTTGGGGTCCCCTGAGTCGAAATAACCAAGTCCCGCGAAATGGTCTGTGTGTGTGTGTGTGAACAGACTAGCTCAAAAACTATAAACCGTGCAAACCTAAAATTGGGTATTTAGTGAATGTATATGCCCGCGATGTGACAGCAAAAATTTCATCAAAATTGGTCAAAGGGAGGGGGTACTTTATTTAATAACTTTTCACGTTTTTTTTTATTTTCTCAAAAACGGCTCTAACGATTTTGATTAAACTAAGTATTTGATGTATTAATATGCCCGAGATATGACTGTAAAAATTTCATCAAAATTGATCAACCGGAGGGGGGACTTTACTTAATAAATTTCATATAATTTTCACGTGTTTTTTTTATTTACTCAAAAACGGCATTAAAGATTTTGATCAAACTCGGTATTTGATGTATGTATATGCCCGAGATATGACTGTAAAAATTTCATCAAAATTGATCATCCGGAGGGGGGACTTTACTTAATAAATTTTATATAATTTTCACGTGTTTTTTTTATTTGCTCAGAAATGGCCTTAACGATTTTGATCAAACTGGGTATTTGATGTATGTATATGGCAAAGATATGATGCCCAACATTTCATCAAAATTGGTCAAACGAAGGGGGCACTTTATTTCATAACTCTTTTACAACTTTTTACCTTTTTTTCAATTATCTCAAAAACGGCTTCAACGATTTTTATCAAATTCGTCATGTTTAATGAAAATTAGGTGTTCTTTAATATCAGGTAAGCTTTATCATTATTAAAATGTTCTGAGGGGGCTTAAATGAGGAAGGGGCCTTTTTTGTTTGTTTGTTTGTTTCCTATAAAGTACCTTTGTTTTTGTTAATATGGAGAAATTGACTGTCTCTCGTTACGCCTAAAATTAAGAAAAGGCTTAATATGAGATATGATAAAAATAAAGAAAACATATAGAGGAGAAAAAAAGAAAAATATTCAGTCAGCTCATAAAACTGGTTGAGCCCACGCATGCGGAGTACACCTTTAATGACAGACCATTGTTCATAATTAAAACCGTTCTGATCATTTGAGAAGTGGCAATTAACAAAACGCATTAATTTCTAATCTAAGTAAGTTGGTAAGTGAAATTTGTGTGTTGCGAGCACGCACCAGATTTTTTTAATAAAAAATCTATATGCATTTTAAAATTTAAACATTATTTTGTTTTAAAAAAAATGAAACATGAAAAAATATAAACTGGTATTTGTTATAACTATACAGTTAATACAATTATTACGTTTGAAAATTGTATATAAGCATTAATAAGTAATTTTTTTAATAAAAAATAATTGAAGTTTATTATGTTATTTAGATTATTACTCTTCATGATCTCATTATTGCTTAAAATATATTAATAAAATTACCAAAGAGTCTGTTGCTAGGGCAAGGGATCAGGTATTAAGTAGTTTGCAAGGAATACTTCAGAAACTGAATCAGTACTAAGTAGCCAGTATCTGGATCATGGTCCGCAGTTAGCTATTCCAAGTATTCATTGTACTAGTACCTCACACTCAACTGATATGGATCATCGAGTATCCATGGATCAGTCAGTATCACTTCCTGGTTCATTTTGGTTGGATCAATTCCTTGTATCAGATACTTTTCAGTATCTGATAGCAAGTATTTGATTCATACAACCTGGCCCATCCCTAGTAAACACACAAGGACGCTTATTGTTTGTATTCAAAGCCCAAGCTGTCCATCACTGGGCCCCCTGTCCATAACTGGTGCGCTTACTCTACTTCAAATATATACTACTGTAATTAAAGAAGTTGGGTGCGACAGCATTTTTTTTTTTTTCGGTTTTTTTTTTTTTTTTAATATTTCACCCTTATATCAATTATCCAAAAAACTATCAAAGGAGTATAACAAAAAAATGATTTTAAAAGTCATAACAGAAATTAAAATAATTATTTTTAAATAAAAACATAAATAAACCATGATATTTAAGCATTTATTCAAGCCTGAAGAAGGTTACAATTGACTTGGAAAAGGTTACAATTGACTAGGATAAGATAACATTTGCCATGGAAAAGCTTACAACAGACATGGGAATGCTGTACATCGACTTAGATTTTTTTATCAAAGTTATGAATATAAGTTTAAACATATTCCACATTAATTGGAAGATGAAATATGTGTCCTGTCATATTGCAGAGCCTTCTCTACGCTGATAACATCGTTCTTCTAGCAGACTCTAGGGAGAAGTTGCAGAAAGCCCTTGTGGAATTGAAGGAGGAGCTCCAACGTAAGGGGATGACAATAAATATTGCCAAAAGCAAAGTGCTTGGGGTGGCGAGGCTCTAAAAGTAATAGACCACTTTTTCCTACTTAAGAACCATGATCATCAGGTCTGGTAGAGTAGATGAAGAAATTGATAATAGATTCAACGAAGGGAACCAAGTATATTAACAGTTCTGCAACAGCATAGTTGGCCACCAAAATGTAGAGAAAGCGAGGAAGCTGGAAACATACAAAGCAGTCTACCTCCCAACACTCACAAACGGTAGTAAAAAAGTTGGGTTATGTAGGACAGGCACATCAGACAAATAAAAGGAGCAAAGATGAAGTACCTCCACAAGTGGTCAAACAAAAGGAGTGATCATTTGCGGAATAATATTATAAGGGACCAGCTGCAATTGCCTGAACTAAAAACCAACACCTAAAGAAGGCAGCTCAAGTGGTTCAGCCATGTGTGCTGCATGAATTAAGAATGCTATCAAGAAAGGTAATCAAAGCCCACTCTCTGGGCAGAAGGCGATCAATATATTAAAAAATTACTTAGAGGATAGGAGCAGAGAAGAGGAAAAACCCTAGCTCAAATGAAGAGGATATGTCGAGATCGGGATGAATGGCCCGGTAGGATCATGGCCACTGTATGCTAAATGGTACAAAGAGGTACCAAAAGAAAAAATGTTTAATCAATAAAAAAAAACATTTATTCGTCAAACGGCTTAATTAAAAATTGTCAAATCAATCAATAATCAGTAATTTTGCTGTTTTTGATTCGAATGCTACTCTAATACCTTGGACCAGCACGTTTACCCTTATTTAACCCTTTAACAGTTGCACTGAGAAGCTAAGCAGATCTGCCGGCTTTTACACTCCTCAAGCTAAGGCCTGCAGGCCACTCTCCGCTGCTGACTGCCTCTTCTTCAACTCCTCATAACCTTCTCCAACTATTTCTTAATATTTTATTTATTTTTTATGATTCAATAATACTGTCACGTGGAAGATGTCCATTGAACCTAGGAGACCCTGAGAGAGAGGGGGAACTCCTAGAAGAGGCTGGCCCAGGAGAGAGTGGGGCAGTCTGGGAGAGTCTGAGTCAGTCAGTCTGAGAGGGGCAGTCAGAGAGACAGTCAGAGTCTGGAGCCGAGGCTGGGTCCGAGATGGGCAGTCTAAGTCTGGGACAGGCAAAGTGAGCCTGGGGCATAGTGGGACCCGAAGTAGTCAAGTACCCCCATGTGATTTATGAGTTATGGTACCCCCCCCCCTTGTGTAGTTGGGACGTGTAGATAAACTATTGTAAATAAACGATGTAAATTGTACATAGTTGCTTAATTACCTCACAACCCTTGCCCAAAGATCCCTGTGTCACATTGGACTGGGTGGATTTTAAGAATAGGGGTGACACAAATTTGGTGGAGGCGCCGGGCAAGGGGTGTGACAATCTTTGATTGATGGTAAAGACGCGCAGTAAGGACTATTCAAGAAACACTATGCCGTCGGACGAGGAGGATACTAAGTCGGAATGCGGGTCGAGGTCCGTAAGAGTTAAAGTTCCGGTCCCCACTTTTAGCGGCCGTATTGGAGAGGACCCTAAAAGATTTTTCCGACACTTTGAAAGGGCGGCGAAGGCGAATGGTTGGGACACCGCAGCGTTTTTCCAGTTACTTCCTTGCTACTTGGGAGAAGCCGCTTTGGACTGGTTCGACACAGCGGGAGAAGAATGGACGGATTATGAAGAGGCCAAAAACGAATTAACAGAGGTATTTTCTCAAAGCACTCAGGGAGATTCGGCGTATTACGAACTCATCAAGAAAAAACAAAAGCCGAATGAAGCCGTTTGGGACTACTACCATAGTGTCTGCAAACTTTGCTACGACGTAGACCCCAAAATGCCGGAACGAGAGAAAATTCGCCACATCATGACCGGTCTTTCATCCGAAATCCTTTCAAGAGTCGCCGAGAAATCCAACCGAACGATGGAGGAACTGCGGGAGAACATCAGAAGGGCAGAAGCCGCTACATTCCTGGTGGAGAGGCGGAAGGTAGAGGAGAAAAGCCGAAGCAGCACCTCGGACCTAAGCCGAGACATTGAGGAAATCAGGGCCCAACTCGGAGAGCTGGTAAAAAGAGGTGAGCCTAACAGATCTAACTTTTATACTAAACATAATAATTTCAAAAAACCTTATATTAAATCAGAATCAAAAAATAGGAATTTAACATCTAGAAATCATGATGGTAAAGTTATTTGTTTTAAATGCTCTAGACCGGGCCATTTCGCCAGAAATTGCCCAAACTAATTGCAGTAGCGATCAAGGCCAAGTTCGCTACTGCAGTTAAGAAAGTTAAATGTTTTTTGTGTAAAAAATTTGGCCATAAGAAGAAATACTGTAGAAAGAATCCTAAGTACCGATTACGTAAGAGAAAAAGTAGTTGCTTTGTGAATAAAGTTTCGGACACAAATTTAAATTCTTTGGTTCTATCAGCGTACTTTGATAAAAAAGAAGTGAAGCTTTTAGTAGATACGGGGGCTACCCGAAGTATTTTGAACTCGTCAATAGTTGACGACTTGGAGGAGGAAGTTAAAAAATTTGAGTTTATAAGATTAAGAGGAGCTGATGGAAAAAATTTGCATGTTAAAGGGGTTCTTTCTACAATGTTTCAATTAGATAATGTAATTCTTAACCATGAGTTTATTGTTGTAAATAATCTGTGTGTACAGGGTATTTTAGGTTTAGATTTTTTAGAAAAATATAAGTCAAACATTAACTTAGAAGAGAGGACTTTATCGATAAAAACTCCCAGGTCGGAAGAAAAATTTTATTTTGACCCTTTAATCGTAATCGCGGGATTGAATGGAGTAGAGACAGACGAGGAAGGGGACGGAAATAGCCACGACGGGCTCTTATTACCGGTTAAAGTACTCAGTTTACAAGACAATTGTCCTCCCACTGACCACCTGCCTTTTAACGTCAATCCAGACCTTCCTCACGTTCAAAAGAAATGTCTTATTGATCTGTTAACGAAATATCAAGACCTTTTCGTCGATGACATAAGAAATTTAGGCATGTGTTCAGAAGGGGAAATGAAAATCGAAACGACAGACGAAATCCCGGTCCACCAACCGCCATATAGGGTGTCACCAAAGGAAAGGGACATAATAAAGGGACAGTTAGAAGAAATGTTGGCTGCAAAGGTAATTAGGCCAAGTCGGTCAAATTATGCGAGTCCGGTGGTTTTAATTAAGAAAAGGGATGGCTCTTATAGGTTCTGCGTAGATTATCGAAAATTAAATTCGAAAGTAGTTTTAGACCGCTATCCTCTTCCGAGAATTGATGACCTGTTGGGGTGTTTAGAAGGGTGCAACATGTTCTCTAGTCTAGACTTACGAAGTGGGTTTTGGCAAATTCCGATCGCAGAGGAAGATCGGCGTAAAACAGCCTTCACAACCTGTCACGGACTGTTTGAATGGAATAGGCTCCCGTTCGGTATCGCAACAGCCCCAAGTTGTTTTCAGAGGACTATCGACTCCGTTTTGGCCGGGCTTAAATTCAAATCGTGTGTAGTCTACATCGACGACATTTTAGTAATGTCAAAAAATGATTTTGGAAACCACCTACGAAATTTGGAAGAAGTTTTAGAACGCTTAAAGGAAAAGAATTTCAAATTGAACCCCCCAAAATGTAAATTTGGTTATCCGGAAATCAAGGTTTTAGGTCATGTAGTCAGCAGTGAAGGGCTGAGTCCAGATCCAGAAAAGATAGCTGCCGTGAAAGAATTCGAAAGACCGAAAAATGTAAAAGGTGTGCAATCCTTTTTGGGGCTTGCAAATTATTATAGGAGATTCGTTGAAAACTTTGCTCAAATAGCCAGGCCGTTGACTTTATTGACGAGGAAAAGCTCTCGGTTCGAATGGGGCCAGAATGAACAAAATGCGTTTGATCAATTGAAAAAAGCCTTGACTAATTATCCGGTTCTGCGTCATTTCGATGAAACACTACCCACAGAAGTTAGGTGCGATGCGAGCCAGGTAGGTCTGGGGGCGATTTTATTGCAAAAGGGCGCGGACGGGCTCTCAAGACCAGTTTCCTTTATTTCGAGACGGCTTAACGACGCAGAAACCCGTTACACTACCACTGAAAAAGAGTGTCTGTGCATTAAATGGGCTCTTACTAATCTTAGACCTTTTTTGTGGGGAAAACAGTTTCAAGTAACGTCGGACCACCACGCGCTATGTTGGTTACATAAAAACAAAGATTTGAATAGCCGTTTGGCCAGATGGTCAATAGCCATGGCGGAATATTCATTTCAAATATGTCATAAGAAGGGAAAGAACAATTGTGACGCCGATTGCTTATCGCGTTACCCCGTAGGAGAGGCACCAGTAGAGGTAGACAACCTCGATGGGCTGGTTATGACAGTAAGCGAGGCCGAAGTGGACATTGCAAAGTTGCAAAGGGAAGACGAAGAGTTAGGCAAAATAATTTCGGCTATAGAGAACCCTTCAAGGGCCGACCGAAAATATAGTAAAAAGACGAGAAGTTTTATAATGAAGGACGGACGCCTTTATAAAAAATATTTTTCAAAGGGAACCTCTACCCCAATTTTGGCTTTACCCAAAATTTTAGTTGATGAAATATTGCGACATTTTCACGACGACCCCCTCTCAGGCCACGTCGGACTGTCGAAAACCTTAGAGAAAATTAAGACGCGTTACTGGTGGGAATCGATGACAAAAGACATAGAAAGATATGTGAAAGGGTGTCTCGATTGTCAAACGAAAAAGAACCCAGTGGGAAAAAAGGCGGGCATACTTCAACCCATCCCCGTAAAACATTTATTCGAAAGAATAGGCATAGATTTTATGGGTCCTTTTCCAAAAACTAGATCGGGTAACCGTCACATTTTGGTTGCAACAGAGTATTTAAGTAAATGGGTTGAAACTAGAGCAACCCCTGACGTGTCTGCCAAAACAGTTGCGGATTTTTTATTAACACAGATAGTATGTCGTCACGGATGCCCTAATCAAATTCTAAGCGATAGAGGGAAATGCTTCATGTCAAAAATGGTACAGGAACTAATAATCGGATTAGGTAGTTTCCCTTCACATACGACTAGTTACAACCCTCGTTGTAACGGCCTCACAGAAAGACAAAATGCAACGCTAGCGGGAATGTTGAGCCATTACGTTAATAAAAATCAAACGGACTGGGACGATTATCTACCCCTATGTACATTTGCCTACAACTCTTCAGTACAAGACACAATAAAAGAAACGCCCTTTAAAATAATTTATGGACGAGACCCGATTTTACCAGCTGACACATCATTGAAACCTTTCGATGGTATGGAAGAAACATCTAGAATTTTTTTGGAAATGCTATCGGAAACGCGAGAAAACGCCCGAAAAAGAATTGAAAAGGCTCAAGTTAAACAAAAACGGATTCACGATCGAAAAAGAAAAAACGTTAAATTCCAACCAGGGGATAAAGTACTTGTTTTCACTCCGCTTAGAAAGAAGGGTCTTAGCAGTAAATTTCTACATCGATGGATAGGACCGTCCGAAATTATTAGACAAATAGGACCATTAAATTATGAAATCCGAATAAAGAAGGGTAGAAAATCCAAAGTCGAGACGATACACGTAGGGCGTATAAAACGATTTTTTGATCGTTAATCGAAAAAAAAAAAAAGAAGAAAAAAAAATGGATTATAAGATTTCATATTTCATTAAATTGTTGAATATTTTCTTTGCTTTGGGAAAAAGTGCAGAATCTAAAGGTTAAAGAATAGGAGGAAATGCTAAATTTGCGTCTGCCAGTAAACAATAGAGACTGAGCAAGCGGTACCCGGGAACAACGAACACAATTAACAATTGTCATAACTAACGAACAATTGAGGATCCTGTAACGTCCAGGAAATATCCAATTCGATTGCAAGATAAGGAGTCTAGATAACAATACGCACCTCCCCATTGTAATTGGGATTGTAAGATAATCGTCAGCAAGACACAATTGAAAAGCCTGCAACGTTGAGAAAACACGAGAGTAAATTGAGAATCATGGTTTTGGGTTGCGGTCTTTGTGTTTTCCCATCTTTGCTTTTTAAAGAACTTAAGCAAAAATTTATCGGAGCCAAAGATTTCGATCATTATCGCGGTTTCCTACTAAAGAAATGGGTAAAAAGAATTTTATTGAGAAGGCCTACGGTCGCGGATACGGAAGCAGCGCCGACAGCCTCCCAGTCTAAGTCGTCGACCAGTTCCAAGAAGGGAGACACAAAAGGGTAAGAAGAACGGCCATCCTCGATTAGTCAGCATTATAAAGTAGGTCAGTCGGTGAGGTGTTATGCAGGATAGGCAAAACAAACGATCTTTTAAATCCCTTTATCGAGATTTTTTATTGTTTATTCTTTTTTAGTTTTATGACTTATATTTTTCTAGTTCTTTAGTAGTAGGTAGAAATTGGAAATGTGTTGAAAAAAAAATGGAATTTGTAAGAAAAAGTATAATTTTTAAGTAAAATTCTTAGAGGGTATCATTGACTAAATTTGTATCTTTAATGGTTAAAGAATAAATTTAAAGTAGCAGAATAATGGAATTTATTTTTGTTGTGTTTTTCATTAAGTCAAGAAATAATTGTAAAGGAATTTCACTGCATATTGTAGAGGTTGTTATAGTTCTTAAGGGGAAAATTAAAATTAAATGAGACGGCCGGCATCCCACACCCCTTTGAGGTTCAAAGAGAGTAAAGTACTTGAAGAGGGTAGTAAAGTACTTAAAGGGTATAGTAAAGTGCTTGAAGAGAGTAGTAAAGTACTTAGAGAGTAAAGTTTTTGAATTTGTTGTGGAATCCTACGAGTCAAACGTAGAAGGCTTGAGTATGCAACAAGTTTCTCAGAGTCAAACTGAGGTAAGATTTGAGGCAGGTGCTAGTCAAAAGCACGGTATATCAGAGAATGAACCATAAAGGGGTGAGCCGATGACTGTCGGATTCAAAGAGAAAATGATGCAGTGAGGTTCCTGGATTTTGAGATTTTATTTGATTTCTCACTTTTTTTGTTGTTTCGAATTTTGGTTTTGTTTTTAACACTCAGTACTTGGTTCTTTTGTTTGTAAACTCTACAGTTAAGTAAATATGTAAAAAACCATTTTTCTGCCGCTTTGTTTATTTTTTGTTACAGGTCCCAACTTACCAACGAGGACGTTGGTATTCAGGGGAGGGGGGAGTTGTCACGTGGAAGATGTCCATTGAACCTAGGAGACCCTGAGAGAGAGGGGGAACTCCTAGAAGAGGCTGGCCCAGGAGAGAGTGGGGCAGTCTGGGAGAGTCTGAGTCAGTCAGTCTGAGAGGGGCAGTCAGAGAGACAGTCAGAGTCTGGAGCCGAGGCTGGGTCCGAGATGGGCAGTCTAAGTCTGGGACAGGCAAAGTGAGCCTGGGGCATAGTGGGACCCGAAGTAGTCAAGTACCCCCATGTGATTTATGAGTTATGGTACCCCCCCCCCTTGTGTAGTTGGGACGTGTAGATAAACTATTGTAAATAAACGATGTAAATTGTACATAGTTGCTTAATTACCTCACAACCCTTGCCCAAAGATCCCTGTGTCACATTGGACTGGGTGGATTTTAAGAATAGGGGTGACAATACCTTTATCATTATTTCAATAAATTATAATGCTAGATTATTGATTGAAATAACGGATTACGTGAGTGCAAAATAAAGCAGTAAATATCACCAAAAACACAGAGGACTATTGCTCAGAGCGTCTAGAACTCGAAATGAATAAAGGTAAATATGTCCTTCAAGACCCCTTACGGTAGCCGGGGGAAGGATAAGGGACAGAAAAAAAGATTTAGCAGGTAAAAAAGGGGTGAGACGGGCTTCCCCGAACGGAAGATCCAGATGATAGGCAGCTACCTGAAACAAATATTTCCACAATATAGACACCTCTGCAGCCTACCAGCCGCTAGATTTACTTATTAAGTCTCCATGGATCCGCTAGGATGTGCGTCAGTCGCAACAATCTATCTCGTGTGAATCTGAGGACGTTAAATAAGAGAAAAATCGATTGCGAGATATATCGTATTTAGCTACTGGGGACCGGCGGCCCGCGACGAGTAATATCGTAATTAGCTTGTGGGGACGGACTTATCTTTGTGAGATATATCGTCTGGAGCCATTAAAGGTTTAAACCTGGTAAATTTTTGTATTTCTGTTTTTTTTTTCATCCCCAATAATTAGCGTTTAGTAAACCAACAAAGTATTCCCTGTGTGTATCTTCCCAAAAATATTTTCTGAATTGTAGTTCGTAATCCTGAAATTTATTGAACATAGATTCATTTATCCGAAACCAGCTAATTATATTACGTCTCAAGGATTCCTATAAATTAGTGCCTATTTCTTCCCAATTATTTATTCCCATAAAATTTATTTTAATTTTCTCTTAATACTCAAAACTGGGTGTCTAGCAGTACTGCCTTTTAAAATTCCTGAATGATTCACACATTCCTTATTATTATTACGAACACTTAATATCAATGGGAATATTGATGGATAATGTGGTTCAACTCTCTTTAATGATTCCACCTGCCAGGTCTTGCCAGAATGCAGCAAAGGGGCTGGACAAATGTCCAAATGATAGGATCTAATTTACATGTGCTCATAGTTAAACATTATTTTTGAATAATAGTTATTTATTATATTTTAACAATTATTTTAAAAAATAATAAAATTATTAAATAATTTTATTAGAATAGAACACTGCGACAGAGATGCAGAAGACTCAAGTTCAATTCCCGCCCGTGGCCAATCTTTTCTCTTCTAATAAAATTATTTAATAATTATTTAAAAATAAAAACCTAACATTAAACTAATTATTTTTTTTTTATTTAATATAAAAAATAAGTGAATCCAATAGTGAAACTCATATAAAATAGTTAAGTTGAAAATTAAAAACCGTTAAGTCAGTGTTTTCTGTATTTATTCTATATTTATTATACATTTACATATACATATACATATACAGTAAACCCTCATTATTACGAACTCGGATATAACAAACACCTCGATATAGCGAACCAAAATACTATCCCCCCAAAATTATCATTATATTTCTGCTGAACCCCTCGTTATAGCGAAATCCCTCGGCTAGTGCGAACTACGAACTAAATTTGATGCCTGAGAATTATTATATTCTGCTATAATTATCTGCTAGAATTTTTAATATTATTATTTTTTTTTTTTTACTATATTACTTAGAATGAGTGCGGGAAGACGAAGTAGCTCCAGTTTCTAGAATTGAGGTGTTTTTTTACTCTTAACCAATCCATTTGCTTTTGCTCTCTCTCTGATTCCATTGATTTTTTTTCTCAAAACTAGCTCAGTTCTGTCTTCTTTATTATTCGAATCAGTGTTCTGTAGTCGTTTATAGTTTTTTTTTTTTTAATACACAATGAGTTCGTTGGTAAACGTGTGTCACAAACGTAAATCCTTATCAATCGAGGAAAAATTAAAAATTCTCCAGGATATTGAATCGGGAATTCTAAGTTAGAAAACCATCGCAGAAAAATATGGAATTCCAAAATGAACATTGTCAACCATTATAAAAAACAAAGATAAAATAGATTCAACCGCAGCCTTGAGCGTTAACTTGAGCATCAAATAAACGACTGCGCTCTGCGGCTCATGAATATTTGGAAAAAATTGATAAATTGCTTTAAACAAATGAGATCTCAAATACCAATCTCAGACCCTCTTATTAAAGCTAAGGCTAAAGAACTCTCAAGTGAACTTGGCAGGTAAATTAATGAATCTCATTGTTTAATTAATATGTAGTTTATCTAAAAATTAATTACATACATGCGTTTTAATTTAACTAGTTCTAATGAATGAATTTCCTTCTAAATATGATCAAATTAATGTGGCCATTGGCTAAAAAAAATATTAAAAAAAAAGAATCCTCGGTTATAACGAATCTCGTTATAGCGAACTATGAAAATTAAACCCCCTACCAGTTCGCTATATCGAGGGTTTACTGTGCATATATATATATATTTATTTATTTATTTATTTATTCCTTCTTCTTTGTCTTGCTCTTAAATGAATTTCAAATATATACAGGTCCAATGGAATATAAAGTACAACCTTTTAATTTCAATTATAAAGGACTTTACTCCAGTACTAATGTGTGCACTTTTTTAATACCTGTATATTAATATACTTCAATAACATAAATTATCGAACCATTTAAAGAAATAAAAAAATCATATTAAGTAATAAAAAATTCGTCTATTAACTGTACCCTTGTAAAAGTTCCAGAATGCGTTTGTTGAGCAGTGCGAAGGAGAGGAGTTTGATCATCATCCTCACTTGCTGAGTCAGTGTCACTAGGTGCTCTTTCACCTGCAGCAAACACTTTCCTCTTGCACATAGGGCAAACTCGTCTGTTACGAGTGAGCCAAGGGTCAATACATTTACAATGATAAGCTGAAACATTTAAAAGCAAAAATCTGAAAAAAGAATAAAAAATTGTAACTAAAAGGATCAGAATCCACCTTATTTTCAAACCAATAAAAATAGAATAAAAGTAAATTACTAAGAAATTCAAGGTTTCCAGATTGTTTGTAAGACTTAAGTCAGATTACCAAAAAATATATTCAGCTAATGTGACCGTGATATAAGTGAACTCCCATCATGTCCTTTTTCAATTAAAAAGAGTTTTGATCAGCCTTATTAAATCCTAGCTTCCGACTCCTTTTCCTTGCTGCACTCACAATCATTCATCATCATTCAATAATTATTTCACATGATTATTGTTCTGCTATATTGTTATAGTTTAGATTTTTTACTGTTATATTGTTTTATATTGTTATTTGGCCACGATACCAGGCTTGGTAATGCTAAGTATCGTGGATGCTGCCAGGGTAGGGTAAGTAAAGTGAATTAATAATTTAAAATGATATGTAAAGTACTGTATATGCGCAAACCCAGTGGTCAGTTTTACCTGAAGGCGGCAAGGCACTGGGAATACTGCCTTGGAAGTTATTGGGGCCATAAACCTGTAGTTAGAAATTCAAAATAAGTAAAGCCGAAGACCGACAATGCTGCTGAGAAACACAAAGAGAAATACCCAGAAAGATTGCGATCTCCTTTAGAGAAATTTCGGGCAATAAATTCCGGTCTTGCCCCGACAAAGATGAGGAACATGAGAAGAATATCATGGAAGGAAATTTTAGGATAGACTTGCCCATCAGAAGTCTGAAGAGAGTGGGGAAAAGATGATTTAAATGGAGGAAGAAAGGAGAAGGGGGAGAAGTTGGTGGAAGTGTCAAGAGTGCAGAGGTAGTCTGGGCGAGTTAGGACGGAGGTGCAGGAAGAGGCAGTAGTCTAGGGATCCACAGAGAGAGAGAGAGAGAGAGGAGAGAAGATGTGATGCTCAGTCTCGGAGGGTGTCAGAGATGGCAGAGATTGATCCACATCAGAGACATAGAATGATCCAGAGAGGGCCACCAGATAAGTTGTAGTTTAATGTACTAATGTACAGTACTAATTGTAATATTGTGTGGTATGAATTTAATAATTTTTAAGCCTGTTGGCATTCAGTAACTACGGGGTGTTAGTAAACTATCTTCATAGGATTTATTAAAAGGGGGTATTATGATTTACAGTCTTAGTAAATAAAATTGGGTATGGTTAGAATTCAATTCATTATTTCTTTATTTTCATTCACCCTATGCCACAGATTTTTTAAAATAAATAAAATTGGTAAACCCGTTACCTCTGGAAAAGAATCCAATATACATTGATTTATCGTCTATTCAATATGTAATAATATAGTTGGGTTCCCTTCTGGAACGGATACAAGTAATATCCTTAATACATTAATTTGATATATGCCGTTTTTGGAAACCCCACCTGCCTTAGAAAAGCGGGCAGCCAGAAAAGTAGCAGTATTGCGTTAAAATCGAATAAACTAACATTAATATTTTATATTATTAATTTTATAATATAACATTATAAATTTTATTAATATTTAATAATAAAATTAAATTAATATTTTCTTCTGAGGGCAAAAAATTGAAAAACTAAAGTTGCAAATGACTAATAGCACAGTATTTAAAAAAAAAAGTTAAATTAAAAGTAAAAGAAAAAACAATTATTTCATGTCCCCAGATCTTCAAGCAATAGGTAATGGCAGGATAGAATTGGAGTAGGCGTGGCTAGGCTCCCCACTTCTTGTGTCGCTTCTTACACCGTCTCGGGTATAGTATGCACTTGACTTGTTTTATACTTCTAATCAGGATTTTAAACGTTGAGTTGAACTTTTAAGCTTAAACAGCATCTGCTTGTGAAGTAGGAGATTAATAAAAAGATGGAATCAGAATGAGGACTGAGAAGGAGCATGACTGATAGCAGAAGGGAGGGAATTCCAGAGGGTTGTGGATCATGTGAGAAAAGATTATTCAATTTTTTGCTTCTGTGAGGAGGGTTATAAAGGACGGATGGGCGTAACCTTGTTTTCTTTATGTGAACTGAGGAGTTGAATTGTAGCAGGTTATGGTTGTAGCAAGGGTGTTGGATGCAGATAGTTTGATAAAGGAAAAACCGAGGAAATATCAACAAAGAACAGGTGGGAAAAGCTATATAAGTTCACTATAAAGATGGGTCACATGTGATCGTCTCGAAGTACCCAAGACAAACCTTAAACAAGTACAATTTTTCTTCAGGACTAACAAGAGGCCATCGTAAACAGGACATAGCATCAAGAGGACACTGCAATAATCTAAATGAGGGAAAATAAGTGAATATATGAGGAGCTTACAGATAGGCTGTCAAAAAAGATGTGAACAGTGAAACAGGGAAAGGGTACTTATTGACCAATTGACCATCGAGAAATTTGGGCGATGTGGGGTTTCCAAGTCATGGTTTGGTCAATTATGATACTTCAGTTTTTAACTTCTTTGGCGTTTAACTGAGGAACTGAAGTGTGGCGGAACTGAAGGGTAACCATTAAGGAATGGAGGAAAGGTGACGTTGGTTCTGAGGAGGGAATTACTATTTAACATGTAGGAGAGAAAATCCTAGAATCTTTGTCCCTAAAAAAAAAAAGGATCCCTGGCAAATTAAGATTGATCCAAAACTCAGAAGTCTCTGTGAAACCACAGATATTGTTTCCTCCATGACAATATTTGGAGGACATACAAAAACATGGTAGGCTCCCAAAAATGGTAATGGAGGGACACTCTCAAAGAAGAAGTAGAGGAAGACTTGTCACCTACAGAACAAAGAAGAGGACCTACAGTCACTCTTCTTCAAATCAGTCGACGGTGTCAGGGGATGGAGAAGACTGCAGAAAACAGGTTGGAGTGGAAGCGAATTGCTGAGAAGACCAACGTCCTATAGCACCATCACTTAGATAGGATAAAATATGTTACGAGTTATAAACCAAAAATAAATATATAAATAGTACAGGTGTCAGTCAGAAATAAAATTAAATAAGTGTCAGATATTAATTCATTGCCAACAATACAATCCATGTAATATACCAGAGCTAAAACATGGAGACTGGTAGGCATCAACTGCAGTAGAATGGAGTTGACACCTACTCATATCTCCATAGTTCATATGAATTCCATACATCAATTCCTGATGTAGATCTACAGCTTGGATAGAAAAGCAATGTATCAATAAACAGTAAACACTTATTAAATGTTATTCTCATTTAAACTCTTGGAGCGTTTTCTTTCTAGGGAGTGGTCATTTTAAAGGTGTAGATGGTTGTCATCAAGACATATAAAATATATTTAATTTTTGAGGGTGAATGCAACCTGAAAAACTTAATAAACTAAGGTTCATACTATACTCACTGTTACATTTATTCTTGTTTAATTTTATTTAGTATAAGTGCAAATAAAAATTTATTCATGAATAGATTTTCATGACCCATAAATGTTTGGGGACCATGATCATAATTATTTAAAACTGATAAATAGCAAATATTAAATATATAAAGAAAACAAACCATGTGAACATGGAAGGATTCTAAGTTTTTCTCCCTCCACATAGTCATCAAGACAAATGGCACAAGTTTCATATGGATCTCCTTTCCTAAATTTTGCTGTAGGAATTTTTCGTAGTGAAGAATTAGGCAATCTCCTTTTTCGAGCTCTCCGCTGGTCTTTAATGCACTTAACAATCTAAAAAATAATGACTATGGATGGAAAAAATTATGTATCCATAATTCCAGAAATTAAATAAAGAGAAATAATTTGAAGCAAGAGTAAATTAGAAAACAGAAAGAAAAAAAAAAAAATATCTATATATATACTCACTAAAAATCCCAACATTGTGATCAAACAGAGTGAAATCACAATGAGAAATGGAATCAACATTGTGCTGAAGTCAAATGTAGGATCCTCTGATATCATGATAAAAAATCTGTAATATTAAATGAAATTAACAATAAGCTTATTTTTTTATCACATATACACTTTTTTTCCTAGTTCCTAACACCTTTCTCATTAATAACTTAGGATAGTATAGTATACAAGTGATCTGACCACCCAACAGTCAGGCCAACAACAGTTGGACCCAACTGTTCTATAAAATCTAGGTTAGTTCAATTTTGAAAATTATCAGGCACAACAGTTGGTTGGTCAGGTCGGGGGAACCTTCAAAGTTTCTTGGTCAGATCGTGTATAGCTTTCTTTCCTGACTAGCATGTCAAACTGACCCACAGTGATAAAAATATAGGATTCATTAGCCAAAACTCTAGAAATCCTGACTAAATGAGGATAAACAATTAATTTATTTTTTATTTATAAGCATTCTTCTTCTTCTTCTAACGGCTCAACAGGCGCATGAAGCTGCACTTGGCCAGCTCAACAGCTGCCAACCATCCTTCTCTATCTCCCGCAAGTGTGACTGGAATCTTTAGTTGACGAAGATCCTGCCCTACAGCATACTTCCATCGGCCCTTCGCCCATCCCTGTCGGTGCACTCCATCCGGTACATTTCTGTACAGCCCGCTGACCACACGCTCATCACTCATCCTCAGCACATGGCCAAGCCATTAAGCCTTTGTATCCATATATATGATGAGATATTTAGGTCGTTATACAGCTGGAACATTCACAGTTTTTCCTTCGTTTCCACTGACCATTTTCGCATACTGCACCTAGAACTCTCCTCAGAATTCCTCTCTCAAACCTAGCTAGCAGGTTCTCGCCCTTCTTGTTGAGGGTCCAAGTTTCAGCGCCATACGTGACCACTGGCCTTTAAGCGTCTTGTATAGTATGAATTTGGTGGTTCTGCTAACAAGCTTGCTTTTCATTAGCTTTGAGATGGCAAAATACGCTCTATTTCCTGCTGTTAACCTCTGTCTAACCTCTTCTTCCTCTTCTAGTTTGTCGTTGATGCTAGAGTAGGCTCCTACTTCATAACTGCTCTGCATCTGAGCTTGATTTCCTACAACCATGATCTTGGTCTTTTCTTCGTTGGAAGAAGGCCGATCTTTCTAGCCTCGACATCCATAGTTTCACATGCCGTTGTTATGCTCTGATGGGATCGACCCATGATGACTACGTCGTCTGCATATGCCAGCCAGGACTTGGGTCATTCTTGTAAATATGATTCCTTCCTAATTCAATCCTGACCCTATTTATAATTGCTTGTAGAGCAATATTAAACAGGAGAGGAGCTATTGGGTCTCCCTGTCTCAGACCATTTCCCACTTCGAAAGACCCTGGCATCCCGACACACTTATGAGCATTGGGTTTCCTTTATTAGGGAGAATAAAAAAATATATATAAATAGAATCTATCAAGTGGACTTTTCTAATTAACTTTTATCTGAATCCTTTCTTCAATATATTTTAAATAAAAAAGTTTAATAGGTACTGGGTCATCTTAAGTGGATGAAATGAATCTGCTGTACTGGTTGTAGTTAAATTTTACGTAGAGTAAGTTTTAACCTATATGACATTAAAAGTATTCCTGCTTTTTAATTCAGTACAGAATGGAGAAAATTTATTCCGAGCCAGATGAAATTCTTCAGTAGTTAAAAGAAATTTCTGAAGAGGAGGAAGGTGAGGAAGGCGTTTTCGAATTAGAGGAATTAGAACCTAGTGATGTTATGGGCGAGGATTCTACTGAATGAGGAGGAATTATTAGTCGGCCGGTAAGAAAATTAGAAAAATCGGATGTGAGATGTCCAAAAACACAAAATCTTACACTGAAACAGAATCACACAATGTTTTGAGTGATTTTTTTGTGATACCAAACTTTAATTAAGATATTGGTAAAAATGGCTTGGCATGGAAGACTAAAAGTGCTCCTAGGGGGTGGGGGGGAAATCAAGGAAAAAATATATTTATACTCGAGCAGGGCCAACTCCTATAGCTAAAAATGCGCTGGAGCCAGAGTGCTTCTGACATTTCATTACAATGTAATAATGGATACAATTGTTCTTTATACCAATGAAGAAATTAGGGATAAAAGGCGTGACTATGGAAACCAAATTAATTCCACTTTGAAGGACATTAGCTTAGAAGAAAGTCAACTGAAATTGGACTCCTCATTTTATTAGCAGCTTTAAAAATTATCACCTGACAACAGAAATATTCCTTGATGATTATTATGGTTCATGATACTATAAGTTAACAATGACCAAAATAAGGTTAAACTTTTTGATCAACTGTATCAATTGCAATGACAAAATTTGAGGCCAGGGAGACAAAAACCTACAAAACTCGCACCTAATTCATATTTAAGGAATCTTTTTACAAATATTTGTTGCAAATCTTACACATCAGGGCCAAATCTAACAATAGATGAACAATTGGTGGGATTCTGAGGGAGTCCCTTTGGAATGTATATCCCCTCAAAACCAAGCAGGTATGGCACTAAATTCATAATCATGTGTGATAATTCAACAAAAAACATCATTGATGCAATATCATATCCAGGCTAAGGAACCGCATCTCCTGGAATTTCAGTGGCAGAATTCTTTGAGGAAAAGTTGACCGAATCTGTACATGGTGGTCATAATATTACTGTTCACAAGTATGCCTCTTGCTCATAAGTTTTTGCAAGAACATCAACTCACATTAATTGACACCATAAAAACCAAAACAAAAGGGAAGTGCCAAACAAAGTTATCCATCCAACATATGGTCACAGAAAAGTTGGAAGTACAAGGTTTCTTTTTGATAGTCTTATAAACCAAAAGAGTGAAAGCTCATGACATGTATTTCAACGGCTCATGACTAAGGAATTATTGACAGTTTCTGGAAAAAAACAGTCATTATACTCAATGACAACTAAAGGAAGTGTTGACTCATTTGACCAGATGTGCCAGAACATGTCTTGTGATAAAAAAACGAAAATGTGGCCTCTCTTTTTTTTTTATATATTTAATACAGCATGTTTCAACTTCTTTGATATTTATTATCACAATCAGTACAAGAACCAAAAGAAACAACTGAGCAGATTGAAATTTATGCTGGAATTGCACGAGCCACTAACTACTCAATGGCAAAAACATTGACTTAGCTGTCCAGGTCCCTCGAGAGAATTATGAATGACAATAAGTAAACTTTGCCAAGAAAACATATAAGATTCGACAAGTGATGAACAATAAGAGAAAATCAATTACTGTTCAAAGAACTGTTTGAGAAGAGAAGAATGAACCGATATACAGTGCACAATGTAAAAAACCAATATGAGGGGAGTACCAAAAGAAGAAATGTATAAACAGTCTGTGCATTTTACCAAATTTTATAATTATATGTAATAATATTACATTTCGTTAATATATTAAACTTTTTAATTTAGATACCTGATTTTATACATTAACTATTTTTTACATTCTTTTAATAAATAAACATGATATAATATAATTTATTCATAAATAATATACATTACAGTAATATTAAAATGTTATACATATCAGAAACCCACTTCTTCGTAAATTTTATAAGTAGTGGATAATAAGGTATATATCTAAATTCAGTTAATGTTCTAGGGTTAATGTCTCTCTCAGAAAAAATGTTGGTAAAAACAATAGAACTTCTAAATAGAGTACTTTCTTAATGAAAATTCGTTGTCCCAAAAAATATATCAATAAATAGATATTTTCAATGCTTAGATAAACTACTGTGTCATGAAATTAACTAAAATAAAACATAATTACCCTTTGTCATATAAGTATTTATCCTTTATTAAAAGACCGGTCCTCTTTCCAACAAATACTGATGGTATATAAACTCTTTCTGGATGAGTTGCCTGCATTTTTACTGCAAAAATAAAAAATAACATGAAGAATAAATGAATATTCATAGATTAAACTATGACATAAAACGGGACCAAACCATACCTAATTCATTAGATTCATTGTTGTAGACAACTGCTAAATCAAATTTTGCATTTTGAGCAGACAGAACTTTGTCTTCATAGGTGCAATTTGATCGTTTGATAAGAACAGCCCAGTGTTTTGTAAAATTAGTGACATTGCGTGGAGGGGGTTCAATCGGGGAACAAGCATCTTCTGGACTAGCCAATACTAAAAATGCCTGATGGAAAGAAAAAAATAAATGAAAAGGTAACATTGTGAAAAAATAAGATATAGTCATTTTGAATTTTAGTAGACTCAATGTTTGCTATGTGATTCTTAAGCAAGGTTTAAATAACAGTCGTAGGGGTAGAATTGTAAAAAATAGATAAAGAACATGATTCAGCAATAAACGCATTATAGAATCAACAAGTAACGTGGTGAATACAGAAATAGTGCTATGAAATATTATTAAACTAAAGAGGAGGCCTTTTTTTATACGAAATTTCCTGACCTTTCAAAGCGATTTTTGAAAGAATTTGAGGTCATTAATGAAATATTCCAGATCATCTAAAAGAAACGCAATAGGACTTAACTAGTATTTATTAATAAACATTTCATATAACATATATATATATATATATATATATATATATATATTTTTATATAATTTTATTTCATATTTACAAAATATACATGTTTATAATTGATTGGGGTACACCCTTATACAATCCATTTTCTTGTTGTCAATTTAATTTAAAACTGTTTTATACAATTCGGTAAAACAAGAGAAAAAAAACCCAAAACAATGATAAAAATAACGTCAACACTTTATATAATCTGATCCAATTAAAAAAAATTATAAATTTATATGATACACTACTAGTGGTGAGATAGTTATAAATAATAAATGGTCTATGTGACATACAAATAAGAATATCAAAACAGCCTCTTTAACCCTGAGTCAGGGGCACCCTTAAGACGAACAAAATCGGGCGCAACTTGCCTGTCTCAGTTTTTATCAAAATATCCTACAAATGATTTTTAATTTGAAAACACCCATATGGTTACCTTGTTATG
Organism: Aelia acuminata; assembly: GCA_911387785.2. NCBI lineage: Eukaryota > Metazoa > Arthropoda > Insecta > Hemiptera > Pentatomidae > Aelia > Aelia acuminata. The sequence goes on from OU426981.1 coordinate 101,539,836, forward strand.
GTCGAATGGAAAGTAATAAGCTAAAATTTGATGAATAAGTAAAAAAATTCTATTGGTAGTTAAAGTACATAAAGTTTACAAAACCAAAAGAATTTGGTAAGGTATCTTGGCCTTTTCACCCCATTCTTCGGCCTTTAGAATCGAAAGGTTAATAGTAGATAGATAGTTAATTAGAATTGTCGGAGCAAGTTTCTTCCGAAAATGAAGCAGTTGAAAAACAGGGTCCACACAGTGATTTTGAATGAGTTAGACAAATCGCTTGATGACAATGATGGCATTCATAGTTGGTCATCCTTCTGAAGCCCGATTCAGCGATGCAGGAGACGCAGTTCCTTCTTTTGGGAGGTAGTGGGGGCAATTTTTCAGGACGATCTGCAGGGGCAAACCTTTTTAGTCGTTGTTGCAGTTGGAAAGAGAGACCAGAACCAGAGCTCAAACTCCTGACAGTTATCTGTCCCTGCGCAAGTTGATGGGACAATGTCTTGATGAAGATTTCAGTATTTGCAGTTGATTCCCAAGGGAAATAATCTGTGCATTGATGCCTGCCACGTTCAAACATAAAAAAAATATTACCATTGGCCAGCTTTGTCTTTCAGCTCACATTGTAAGTGCTACACATTCGATCTGCAGTATCAACTCCTCCCTTTGTGTGATTGTAGAAAGTAATCACCTCTGGCTTTTGTTGATCTCCAGAATTGGGATCAATGGCATCGTTATTGTGAAGGGATGACACCAGAATAACATTTTTCCCTTTTTTTCGCATTTAGGAAACCAAAGCCTTTTCATCACTAAAACCAAAAGTGCTGCAATACTGTTTCCTCCCTTTGACACAAACAAAACTGGGTGGTAACTGTCTTTTATTTTTTTTAACAGTCCCAACATAGCACAATTTTTTCTTTTTTAATTGATCAACAAGATCCAAATCCGAAAACCAATTATCAGCGGTAATATTTCGCCCTGCCCCGAAAATAGGTTCAGTCATTCTCATTACCACGTCACTTGGCTTGTTACTAACAAGGAATGGACCAGCAGGCTGCTTTCTAACATGAATCTCCATGTTGTATATGTATACCATTCTCGCATCGACAAGTGCAAATACCTTCAAGCCATATTTATTTGGTTTTGAAGGTATATATTGTTTGAATGGACACCTCCCACGAAAGCCTGCTAACATTTAGCCCTGAAGCTCAGAGGAAAAACATATTTTTCCATCTTTGATCTCTCTGAAGGTTTTCATCATTTGACATTTACTGATTAGACTTCGTGAAAGTGCTGTTTCGCAACTCCTTTTGAAGTTTTCCAACATATCGTTCTTCCAATCGGGGTTTCTAATGCTCCCGAGGAATTTCAAGAGGCAGCAGAGAAATATTTCGGAGACATTGAAAATGTAATAATATGGATGGACGACCTTTTGGTGGCGGGGGAGTCTAAGGTTTAATGTCTGAAGTCTAAGAGACAGTTGAAAAGAGCTTGTGAAGTTGGTGCTGTTTTTAACAAGGAGAAGCAGCAATATTGTCAAAGGCACCTGCGGTATATTGGGCAACTATTTTATAGGGAGGGTATGAAAATTGATCCCAAACGTATTGAAGCCATTATGAAGTTAGAATCTCCAAAAGATATAAAGGACTAACAAAAAGTCATTGGTTCTTTTAACTATGTGCGAAAGTATATTCCGAAGATGACCGGAATGTTTGCCCCTTTAACAAAAGTACTATGCAAGAACACTCAGTGGCTTTGAACACAAACTCATGAAATAGCATTTACACACATAAAAACATTTAATTGTAATGCACCAGCACTGCAAATTTAAAACCTTTCATCAGATCATAAAAATAAAACTATATTACAATGCGAATTTCCAAATTTCACCGCTACATTTATGGTATGCCTTCCATTATTATTCATTCTAATCACAAACTTCTATCAAGAATATTTCAAAAACATATTTGCAAAATTGGACCTACATGACTTCAACGTTAAGAATATAACTACTCTGTCATAATCTAAACAGATCTAAAAATCTAATATTCCTAGTAAACAACTTCATTTTCCAGACCTGTTTTCAAGAAATTTTTTTAAAAGCAACTGAAGAAAATGAAGAAATGTTTGAAATGGTGCATAGTGTTAGTAAACATCTGCCTTCAAGCAGTGACCAAAAGAAGGGACTGGGACTGGCCACCGCTACAGACAGAATACAAGTTAGGGTTTTAAAATACTGCCAGGATGGTTGGCATAAGGAAATTAAGTTACAAATGGAACTTTTGCTTTTTTTCAATATACAAGAAGATATCCTTTTTGAAGATGGTATATTGTTCTATCAGGATAAAAAAGTTGAACCTGAGGGTCTAAAAGTACCGATACTACATTCTTTGCACAAAAGACACCCTGGAATTACTAAAGGATTACAGAAAGTGAGGAAATTGTATTTCTGGCCATCAATGATATAAAAATTTGGCTCACAAGAAACAAACAAGACCCCAACAGGTCCTTTTCAGTTGATCACTTCCGTCTACTTTTGTTTTGGGCACATGCAGAAATTTTGGGAATTTAAAAGATATTCTATTCATATTTTAAAATGCATTCTAGGAAGGTGTCATGCAAGGAAAATTAATAGGAGTCACTTAAGTCGTCTTGGAGTCAACTAAGAAAAATGCGTAAATAAATAATTACATAAAAAATACTAACAACCCTTTAACATATCATATATCTAATCTTTGACTGAACATTTAAGTGTTTAGTATGATTCAAAGTAATAAGTGAAATAACTAAATAATATGGTTTAAGATATGAATTGCTTAGACCTTAATTCAATGTAAAAATGTTATTTCACAAGATAGAGAATCTGACATACAGATATTCCTTTGGGAGGGACATTTTCTCCAAATGCCGCTGTCATATCTGGAAAATCTAGAACTGGTCTGATTTCATGGCGTAAGTAAACTTGAAGATCAGCCTTAACAATTTGAAGGATAAAAAGTACCATCAGTTCTAAATAAGTAGACATTATGCACTGTAACAATTAATAAATACATCAGTCGAAGTATGCTTAGCCATAAAAGCTAAATATAATGATTATCCACAATTACCTCCAATGATTCCATGACTTAATCGAGTTATCAGACTTACAGCTTCTGTTAAATTTTGACAATACTTTAGAGCCTCAAAGGACCCATAAGGCCCACAACAGCTTCAAGTATCTTTCTACATGGCCTAAATTCAATAATAGGATTACATTTTACATACTTCCAATTTAATGCATAATCAATAAAATAAAATAAAAAAATGGAATCTATTTTTGACACCAAATGGAATATATTTGAAATAACCAATATGTTAATAGTTGTAAAACTAAAACACTATTATAATCTTCTAAATATTAACAATGGTATATGATATTTACATTAATTTAAAGGATTAAATCATTAATTATTCCATCCATTTATATAATGAATTTAATTTATACACTGAAATCTTCCTATATACATAAAACATTACTTAGACAGCCTCTACAATTGTAAAAAAATTATCCTTGATAACAATTCTTCCAAAATAAACAAACATAAATTTGCAATATTATATATTGTTAATACAAATTAATTTTATTTGGAGTGAAATCATGAACACTAAGATAAACTTTACAGATTGGAAGGCTCCTTATCAATAGATTTTTTTTGTAATTTCAGGTGACAAACAATACGTCATAATCTTGTCAAAATGTAACTAACAAGATATAAATACATAACTTGGGAAATTTGTATATTTTACTCACAACAGAAACATAGAGAAAAAATACAGAAAACGTAAATGACAAATTACAACAAATCTCTTAATCAAAATGAGCAATTCCGTCAAATGTTACTAAGACACCATAGATAAAGATGGTTTAATAAGCAGTGTTGCAGCTTTGAGTAAAAACAGACAATAAAAATATATATTCGTATTCATCTATTTGATGGTAAATTAGACTTAAATGTAATCCCATAAATACATTAAAACAAAACTACATGTAAGTAACCTCATCATTAGATAATATAAAATCAAATTATTGATGCCAGAAAGGGAATGTCAAGCACAAGAAAGGAGCCCATGCAAATCAACAACGAACTTTTCAAAATCAGCTGAATATGAAATGTATTTTTGTATGTAGCTCATTGATATAACTAGTAGATTTTTAATTTTTTAAAAATCTGGTGCGATGCGCGCAAAACACAACTTTCACTTACCAACTTACTTAGATTAGAAATTGACATGTTTTTCAAATTGCCATTTCTATAAATAATATAAAATTAAAAATGATTAATTTAATCAAATTCATTAAAGCCGTTTTTGAGATATTCGAAAACATGTAAAAATTGGAAAAAAAGTTATGAAATAAAGAACCCCCTGCGTTTGACCAATTTCGATGAAATTTTGGCTGTCACATCGTGAGCATATACGTACACCAAATATCCAGTCTGATCAAAATCATTACAGCCATTGTTGAGTAAATAAAAAATACACGTGAACATAAGAAAAAGTTTAATAAATAAAGTACCCCCTCCGTTTCATCAATCTTGATAAAATTTTGACTGTCATGTCGCGAGCACATACACACATCAAATATCAAGTTTAATCAGAATCGCTAGAGCCGTTTTTGAGAAAATAAAAACAAACGTAGAAACAAGACAAAATTCTTTAATTAAAGTACCCCCTCCGTTTGGCCAATTTTAATGAAATTTTTGCTGTCACATCGCGGGTATATTCATACACCAAATACCCAATTTGAGGTTCGTACGATTTATAGTTTTTGAGCTAGTATGTACACACACGCACACGCACAAACACACAGGCACAAGCAAACGCCCACGCACACTCACAAACGCACACGCAAACGCACGCGCGCGCGCGCACACACGCACAAACGCCCACGCACACGCACACGCACACGCACAAACGCACGCGCACACGCAAACACACACACAAACACACAAACACACGCACACGCACACGCACAAACGCACACGCACACACACAAACGCACAAACTCACAAACGCACACGCACACGCAAACGCAGAATAAGACAAACTTCTTTAATTAAAGTATCCCCTCCGTTTGGCCAATTTTAATGAAATTTTTGCTGTCACATCGCGTGTATATTTATACACCAAATACCCAATTTGAGGTTCGTACGATTTATAGTTTTTGAGCTAGTCTGTACACATACGCACACGCACACGCTCACGCACAAACGCAAACGCACAAACGCAAACGCACACACACAAACGCACAGGCACACGCAAACGCACACACACATGCACACACACACACACACACACACACGCGCGCGCGCACACACGCACACACACGCACGCACACGCACACGCACACACAAACACACACACACACACGCACGCACAAACTCACACACGCACACACAAACATACGCACACACAAACACACGCACACACGCACACACACACACACAAACACGCAAATACACAAACACAAACACACACACACACACACACACACACACACACACCATTTCGCGGGGACCCCAGAGCGTGTATTTCCGTTGAAAACCAGAAGTCGAAATTTTTCACTATCGCAATACTTTCCTTACTATATATTTCATATATAGGTAAGTGAAAGTAAAAAAGATTGAAATTACTATTTGAGGTATATACATTCACTATTAAGCTCAAGTTAGTGAGTTCAGCTTGAAAGTGAAAAGAGAATTCAGCTTGGAAGGACTTATAACTAGAATCTAGTGTGTTTATGAAGAACTTTGATAGCAATAATAGAAATATGATACCGAACCAAGTGGCTTTTCATATCATGAAGAAATTTTGTCACATAATAGGTGGGAGATACCAGAATATTAGAAAGGAAATCTCCTTTCAAAGGCCGCAATACAAAACCTTGAGAGCTTCTAAGCACTTAGGAAATCTTTAATTCAGATCATGATATTCATGGATAGTTAAATATATTATATTTATTCTTAAATTTCATTAAAAAATAATGATTAACATTGTTTAAACAGTTTCTTTCTAACAAAAAGGTTGTTAAGATACCTTCCCATTGATTAATGCACAAATAAAGTGCTTCTAGAAGTTCAAGCGAAAAATCTGTTCCATGTTTCTTACCACTCGCAGCCTCGCATCCTTTCTTAATCCTCATCGTTGATTGATTGATCGTCATCATTGATCAGCATCATTGATCGTCATCAGCAAGCCTAGTACGTCTGAGTGCTTAGGGCAACGTCAGCTTTTTTAATTGCAGTTTTTTTAATTTCTTGACACATCCATTGTGCAAGCCTGCGACGGATGGTAAAGGTTTTGAGAAGAGTATGAATATCAAGAATAGGAAGAAGGTTGGAAGTAAGTATGTAAGCCATGATGTTATTAGAGTAGCAAGAATATATTTTCTTAATCATATTTAATCAGGTAGGATTAGTTTTGTTGCTGGTAATGGTATCTAGGTGGCTGAAATTAAAAAGTAGTAATAAATCGATACCTGACGGCGGGATCTCAAAATCGATATCATTTTCATAATCGGCACCTCAGATAACCCTATTCGCGGGCGCAATCGACTGTAGGGTGCGCTAGTAGTTTTGCAAAATGTCGGAAGGAACGGGGTTAGACATAGTTGATGTGATAGAGATAATTGGTAATTTTAAAAGACCATTAATTGAAGGGCAGGCTATCCTTGATGCAAACCACATAATTATATGTGGGATAATATCTAGAAGTAAAAAAACAGTTGAATGGATCCGCCGAAAAACGTTCTAAGTGACAAATATGCAATGTTGAGTAATTAGTGAAATAAAATCATAGTCTAAAGTTATTATAAGTTTTGTAGGTGAATTTTTTTTTTCATGTGTTTTGTTATGTATACATGTAAAATGACACAATGGAGTACTAGATCATACGATGACGTACTATTATACATTTTAATACATTCACCCAAAAGTGCCACTTCGGCAATTTTGTCGCTTAGAACGTTTTTCAGCCGATCCATTCAGTTATTTTACCAGCCTCGTGCCTTTAATCAAGCGATCTTAAAGGAATGCCCCATTAAATAAAAGTGTAAAATAAATTTATTAATAATAATAAGCATTTTTCGTGTAAAGCTGGTAGTTCTGGTAAATGCAAACACATCATTGTAACTTTACTCTACGTTTTTCGGTTAGTAATAACATTAATTATCTATTCATACAATCATTGTTATGACAGCTTAGTTTCTTTGTCACATTATTTATTTATTAGTCAAAACTTCCAGGCATTGCATTGAAAACTTGGAACAATTAAACACAACGGATGTAATACAAAAATGGGGAAAATTAAAAAATAAAAATAAATCTATGACACTATGGTCCCAATCAATGTTATTTGCATAAAACTAGCATTTTGGAATAATAAAATGTCAGATACTAATATTTATCTGGATAAATATAATAACTTTCTTTAAAATGAAGACTAAATATCGTCAAACGTTTCGAAACAGGCTTATCTATTCTTAATGTTAATCCACTCTTTAGGAAGCTTTTTATTTGTTGGAAATAAATGGAATGACACGTCTTTTGATTTTCTAATTGAACACTGAGGGACCGAGCAAAACCTATTAGACATTTTTCAAATAACATTTTGATCAATCGGGTTTTAATTATGGAAAATAAATTAAAAACGCCAAAAAAACCCTATGAATCCTAGGTACTGGCCCGGCTTCTTTCCCCGTTCCTCTAGTTCCAGACAAGAAGCAGCACCGTCGCTTGCGCCCGCCTATCTGTAATCGAACCACCAGATCTGTCTGTTTCGTTACAAGATTTAGATAATGAATAGTAGGGTATAAATGGCGGTTCTGGCACACTTTTTTGAGGAAGGATCAGGTACCCACTTCTGGGCATAGCCGCCATTTTGTTTTTGGCTTCTCTGAGACTATATAAGGGGAGCGCGGTCTCGCTCTTTCTCATTAAGTTAAGTGTTGCGCTAGAGTGAACATCGACTAGTCTCCTTAACGGCTTTTGTTCCTTTCCCCTTCATTGTTCATTTCCTTCCCCACTCCTCTCCACGAAGTGAAAAAATTTGAACAATGTAATAATGTAAGTATTAATGTCTTTGGTCTTGGAGAGAAGGAGGAAGTTTATCCCCTAAAGGTGGTTAGACAGGAGAAGGAAGACCATAGAGACCTACTTTTATTGACAACTGATGATGGCTGTAGTCACTACGCATATATAAAAGATTTTAATAAACTAGTTAGACATCAAATCACAAAGCATGAACATAAAATACATGTGTGTAAGCGATGTTTCCAACATTTTAGATCAAATCGAGAAGGTATTAGCGAATGGGTGAAAGAACATATGGAATACTGTGGAGAGAATAGACCGACTCGCATCGTATTGCCTGAACCTAGTGAGGACGGGAGACCACCAACGGTATCATTTACTAAAGTACAGAATCAGATGAGGATTCCCATCGTCATCTATGCAGATTTTGAGTGTGTGTTAAAGAAAATAGATAATAACAATCCCATACATTCGCATACAACTCCCTACCAACGCCACCTCCCTATGAGCTTCTGCACGTATATTAAGGTTGCAGCTAGACATTCCTCGTCACTGCCTACCTGGGCAATGTCAAATCCCCTTCCTTATGGCAGTTTTGAATTGGTTGAAGATCCAAATGCTCTAAAATGGGAAAATATAAGAGAAGATGGTCCATTCGGCTTCATTGTTGAAGCGGACATTGAGTACCCCGAAGAGTTGCATGATGTTTACAATGATTTTCCTCTTCTTCCAGAGAATAGGGTCCCTCCGAAAGGTACCAATAAGAAATTATTAGCTCCTTTGTCTAAAAGGGAAAAATATGTAGTCATTTGGTCAACTTAAAACAAGCGATGAATCTTGGTCTCCGATTAATAAGCGTACATCGAGCGCTACGCTTCAAGCAGTCCCGTTGGCTAAGTTCATATATTGAACTCAATACCCGAATGAGGCAGCAGTCAACTAACGATTTCGACAAGGATTTTTTTCAAACTTATGAATAACGCTGTATTTGGAAAATTTATGGAAGATGTGAAGAAACGAATAAAAATCGAACTGGTTACTGACGATAAGAGATTACAAAAACTCATTGCTAAACCCACTTTTAAGGACAGGACAATATATAGTGAAACTTTAGTAGCTTTACATCTCAACTTTGAACAGATCACAATGAACAAACCTATTTATGTAGGAATGGCCATTCTCGATCTGTCCAAAGTCAGGATGTATGACTTCCACTATAGGATAATGTTAACGAAGTGCGGACCTGACAAACTGAAATTACTGTATACCGACACAGAGTTTCATTTATGAGATAAAAACTGACGACTTTTACATGGACCTGGCCACTATGTTGGACGAACTTGACACATCCGATTATCCCGAAACCCTATAATCGCAATAGAAACAAAAAAGGTGTTGGGAAAATTCAAAGATGAAACTAATGGCGAACCCATATCTGAATTTGTGGGCCTCCGAGCCAAAATGTATGCTTTACGGGTTCGGGGACAAGAGATGAAAAGAGCAAAAGGGATAAAGAGGACAGCCGTTGAGAAAAAAATAACTTTTGATGATTATGTGACTGCCCTGTTTGATAAAAAGGAATTTGAAACATCATTCCGGACGATCTTATCGAAAGAGCATAAAATATTTTCTTATGAACAGAAAAAAGTTTCACTTTCACCGTACGACGACAAACGCCATCTCGCAGATCCTGTACATACATACTCTTGCTCACGGACATTATTCCATACAGGGTGTATAGATTTCTCCTTCTGAAAGATTTCCCCCAATACTCACAATTGTAAATGACTTACAATATAAATATTTTTTATTTTATAAGATTGAATATAAATATTTTCATATAAAGTAGTTTTTTTTTTCTTTTTACTTATTACAAGCTAGTTTTTCATTAAAATGACTGTTTGAGGAGGGAGCAGGGCCTCCGTGACCTTGAGAGTAACGTCGATCATTACATTTGTACCTTTTCGACTATACATTAGACTATATCTGGGACAATTTACCTGAGGAGTGGCAAGAGGACGAGGAATTTATCCAGAAGCGAAGACTTTCTTACCTCAATGAATATATTAATTATTAATTGTACTATTATATCTGTAATTTATCCTATGTATTATTTCAAATAAACTATGTCAAAACAAAATATTTTTTTTATTTATTTACCTTCATTCTCATTTTTACTTAGGGAAAGACAATAATATTAGTCAGGTTTGATTTGATATTCTGTTATTTCATCTATCATTGAATAGAAATAAATTTACTTACTTAAATAACTTGTGGATATATTTATTAGTTGTTCCGTGCAAATATTCCGCATACAGTTATCTAATATGACAATAATAATACTATTATGGAGATGATTATTTTACTCAACGAAAAAAATAAAAATAAAAAAAAAAACAGGAAGAAAAAAAATAGAAAGCCTATAAGTTTGAAAGTAATGGCAAGATAATAAATGGAGAGATTTTTCAATACACATAATCCAACTAAATCGATAGTTTTTGGCATTGGAGGGAAGGAAAATCTTGGAAATAATGATTCAAGTGCCAAAATTCATGAAATTCGATGAAAATACAGTATATTTCGACATGAAATTGATAAAATCTTATAAAATGATGATAGAAATATGAAATAAAAAGAAAAATATCGGATTGATGAAGTACGAGAGTATGATTTTGCTGTAAATCGGTTTTGTATGTTTTAAAGGTTATCATGAAACGATGAAAATGCAGCAGATTTTATCCTAAAATCATTAAAATCAAAACAATATTATAACAGAAATATGAAATAATAAGAAAAATACTGGAACATGTATTAGAATTTTTTTTTTTTTATAAAAGCTGTAAAAATGAAGAGAATATGAATTACTGGAGCATGGCGAATTACATTACTAAAATAAACCATTAGAGTTTTGGAAAAAGGTAATATTTTCAAACAAAAGTAAATTTGAAATATTACAGCCAAAATGCATGTGGAAATATTGCGCTGTAAATTGAAATTCAGTGTCAGGAAATTCATGTAAATTCTACATTTTTACAACTTTTATATAAATTTAACAAAGTTTATGTCAAACAACCATATATTTTCTTTTAATCTGACTTCTACGATCGGATATTTTTTCTTAGGTTTTCATACAACTTTATAGGATTTTAACAATTTTCTTACATATTATTGCGTATCTTCTACATTTTTATAACAAATAAACATATAATTTCTTTAGGAATTTGCTCATTGTTATATAAGAACAGAATCCAAGCTAAGCGGTCATTTTAAAAATCAGCTCACTAGAAAGAACATCAAAACGGGTGATTTACTCAGCAACTTTTTATATTTTATTATAAATCACTTAAACCTCGAACGTGGTTATACATTAAATATTTAGAAGGCAGTGATAATTTAATGAAATTCAGGAGGCATTATCTCATTGTTACACAAATTTCATACAAATTCTAATATAAACATTTCATTCATTTTTTTTTTTTTTTTTTTTTTTTTTATAACAGCTAAATATATAATTTATTTCTTACTTCTTCGTACCAATATTTTTCTTTTAATTTCGTATTTGTCCTGTCATTTTGTTAGATATAAACAATTTTCGTACAAATCCTAATGCATTTTCTACATTTTTTACAACTTTAATATAAATTTAACAAAGTTTATGTCAAATAACCATATATTTTCTTTAATTGCTTCTTCATTAATTGCTTAAATGCTTCTTCATTCAGGCATGTTTCTTTGGATTTCATACTTTTCTTATAATTTTATGAGATTTAAACAATTTTCTTACAAGTTATTGTGCATCTTCTTCATTTTTATAACAAATAAACATATAATTTTTTTATATCTTACTTCTTGGTACCGATATTTTTCTTTTGATTTCGTATTTGTCCTGTCATTTTGTTAGATTTTAACAATTTTCGTATCAATTCTAATGCATTTTCTACATTTTACAACTTTTATATAAATTTAACAACTAGGTATTATAAGAAATAACCATATATTTTCTTTTATTCTAACTTCTTCGATCCGACATTTTTTCTTTGGTTTCTCATATCTCTTATATAATTTTATAGGATTTTAACAAATTTCGTACAAATAGCAAATCAATATATATTATAAAGCAAAGTGTACAATGTGCGTGCCGAAAAGGCTCAAAAACGACTCCACGTAGGATTAAGGAAGTTATGTCATATTTTAGCCACATAACCCCTAACGGAGAAGGTTTCCGTTTTTCTCTCAAGAGTGCAAAATTGTAGAGAAAAAGACTGGAATTTTACGCCTCTCGCACCATTTAATTGATAGAGATAGGAATTTATGAATGAAAAATTTAGTTCGAGCTCCAGACTACCAGGAAGCGCTAAGGTGCGTTTCACTCAATGTTTATTGTTCATTCATCCTCATGTTTATTATTATTATTATTATGTTAGGTTATATATTTGTTCAGCTGTTCTTATTAAATTACTAAAATATTAAGCGAAAATAATTAGTTTCTCCTTTGCTTTCAAAATAAAATAATGATTTTACATCTCATTAACTAAAATCAACTAAAAAACCAACTGGATTCCTTAAAAAATTAGTTTTCTCATAAGAAGGCAGTATAGAAGTATTCACTGATCAGCACATTACATTTAATCTATATATAGTATATACCTAAGTAAATTTAATGCAGTATGAGTGAACATTTCTAAGTAGTACATTGAGCGAATAAAATTAGACATAAAAAGAGATGAATTGACTATATATAAATTGAAAATGAAAAGTTTGAAGTGTTTTTATTGTATTTATGAAAAAGAAGTTGGTTTGGTTACTACGTATGATGAGCATTCCAGTTGACAATACGTCTAACTCCAATAACAGCATTCAAGATTTTATCATCCCTCATAGTTCAAGATAAAAAGAAATATGATGAAACAATTGTGCCTTCAAGAAATTTTGGTTTTCACTTTGTAATAGTAGTAAGATTCGAGATATGCAGAAACCGTCCAAATTACGAGGGGATATCTTAAGGGAGGTTGAAATGTAAGAAAGGTATTAAAACAATGTTTCTATGAATCTTCGGTAGTTTCTATACTTGTGGATCAATTAGGACCATCGTAGTAGTCGGCGCTTAAGTTTTACTCAAAATATAATTTTTTTAACTGAGATACCAGGTTTTTCAACTATAATCTCATAACTTATTATCAGTTGACTACTTGGAATGGGCTTATAGGATTCAGAATCACAGAAACCATCAAAAACGATGCATAACTCGACAAAGTTGCAGCAACATTAATTGGTCACTTACCATTTTCAACCCCCTGTAAACTATACAGGGTTCCTTATAGGATTTTAACAAATTTCGTACAAATAGCAAATAAATATATAATTTCTTTATATCTTACTTCTTCGCACCGATATTTTTCTTTTAATTTCGTATATGTGTTGTCATGTTTGTTAGATTTTAACAATTTTCGTACAAATTCTAATACATGTTCCAGTATTTTTCTTATTATTTCATATTTCTGTTATAATATTGTTTTGATTTTAATGATTTTAGGATAAAATCTGCTGCATTTTCATCGTTTCATGATAACCTTTAATACATACAAAACCGATTTACAGCAAAATCATACTGTCGTACTTCATCAATCCGATATTTTTCTTTTTATTTCATATTTCTATCATCATTTTATAAGATTTTATCAATTTCATGTCGAAATATACTGTATTTTCATCGAATTTCATGAATTTTGGCACTTGAATCTTGCAGTGCATTTTCAACCCCCTGTAAACTATACAGGGTTCCTTATTTGGGCCGACTCTGCAGATCTCAAGTCTGCAGAATATTGATACCCAAGTTAAAACCGAATTTTCAAGAAGGTGCTAATTTTGTTCCCTATTTCCTTTAATTTTAAAGTTTTTCTGATTTTAAAACTACCACACAGCTACCGGAGCGAAGCCGGGCACCCAAGCTAGTAAATTTATAATTTCTTTATATCTTACTTCTTCGCACCGATATTTTTCTTTTAATTTCGTATATGTGTTGTCATTTTTGTTAGATTTTAACAATTTTCGTACAAATTCTAATACATGTTCCAGTATTTTTCTTATTATTTCATATTTCTGTTATAATATTGTTTTGATTTTAATGATTTTAGGATAAAATCTGCTGCATTTTCATCGTTTCATGATAACCTTTTCATGTTCAGATATGGGTTCGCCATTAGTTTCATCTTTGAATTTTCCCAACACCTTTTTTGTTTCTATTGCGATTATAGGGTTTCGGGATAATCGGATGTGTCAAGTTCGTCCAACATAGTGGCCAGGTCCATGTAAAAGTCGTCAGTTTTTATCTCATAAATGAAACTGTCTGTGTCGGTATACAGTAATTTCAGTTTGTCAGGTCCGCACTTCGTTAACATTATCCTATAGTGGAAGTCATACATCCTGACTTTGGACAGATCGAGAATGGCCATTCCTACATAAATAGGTTTGTTCATTGTGATCTGTTCATAGTTGAGATGTACAGCTACTAAAGTTTCACTATATATTGTCCTGTCCTTAAAAGTGGGTTTAGCAATGAGTTTTTGTAATCTCTTATCGTCAGTAACCAGTTCGATTTTTATTCGTTTCTTCACATCTTCCATAAATTTTCCAAATACAGCGTTATTCATAAGTTTGAAAAAAATCCTTGTCGAAATCGTTAGTTGACTGCTGCCTCATTCGGGTATTGAGTTCAATATATGAACTTAGCCAACGGGACTGCTTGAAGCGTAGCGCTCGATGTACGCTTACTAATCGGAGACCAAGATTCATCGCTTGTTTTAAGTTGACCAAATGACTACATATTTTTCCCTTTTAGACAAAGGAGCTAATAATTTCTTATTGGTACCTTTCGGAGGGACCCTATTCTCTGGAAGAAGAGGAAAATCATTGTAAACATCATGCAACTCTTCGGGGTACTCAATGTCCGCTTCAACAATGTAGCCGAATGGACCATCTTCTCTTATATTTTCCCATTTTAGAGCATTTGGATCTTCAACCCATTCAAAACTGCCATAAGGAAGGGGATTTGACATTGCCCATCCGTATAAGTTATTCGCATCAAGGTAGGCGATGTACTTCGATTCGTGTTGAGGGTCGTAGTTGGGGTTAAGATTTTTGTTATCAGCTTCGCTATAACGTTGGCTGCATTGACATATTCCTCCTCTGATCCCGCGTTTGATCATAAGTAACTGATCATAATCAGTTAAAAGGTCAAGGTGTATGCCAGTATACTTGAGCATGGCATCCCATGCCAGACCAGGAGCCGTGAAATACCAAGCAGGATCTAAACAATATGCTCCCATACAAACATTTCTGAAATTTTCAAATATATCGCATAGGAGCATAACATCTACTTTAAGGTAGAGCTCACTGTACTCGCCTAGGGTCTTTACTTGAAATGCATTCCAGACTGACTGGGCATGATGGTAATCTTCATCTGGGATGTCGCATTCGTTAAGGGTACTATAGAATGCCTCTTTAGGTGGTAAAGCGGGTTCCTTAAGTTTCTCAAAGGATTCTGTATAATCGTATGGATACACTCCTTTACGTATTACTAGGTCCATTTTGTCAGCAGGGAAGAATTTAGCTGTGTCGACAAATTTAGGGCGTGGTAGATTTTTCGATAATTTATCTAAGCTAGATGCCATGAACCTAAAGGTATCCACAAATCTAACCGTTAGCGGTTCTACCTGTTTACTAAAAGAAATATATTTTTCTTCACTGTTGGGTATGACGTTAATACGACATTTATCATAGCCCAACTCTCGAACTATGAAATGAGAATCATAACCACTCACATTGTGGAGGAAGACGGGGAGAAATCGGGGAGTACGATATAGTATATTACACTGCGAGTGAGTTGCACCACGATAAATACCAGTGATGTGGTCATGGTCCGCCACTTTTTTGTTGGAGGGAACAAAAGGTTTGCAGCAAAGATAGCAATTCTGAGATTTTGAAAAAATTTCTTGTTGAGATGGTGTAAGTGGTAGCATAGGTTTTTTCATCGAGTACACTTTTGATACTTTTTCTGCTACATACTTTATATGCTTCATGAATTCCTCTGCTGCATCCTCGCCGGTAAAAATGTAGGGCTCCATAGGGAAGTCAGTGGGTAGGCAGTGACGAGGAATGTCTAGCTGCAACCTTAATATACGTGCAGAAGCTCATAGGGAGGTGGCGTTGGTAGGGAGTTGTATGCGAATGTATGGGATTGTTATTATCTATTTTCTTTAACACACACTCAAAATCTGCATAGATGACGAAGGGAATCCTCATCTGATTCTGTACTTTAGTAAATGATACCGTTGGTGGTCTCCCGTCCTCACTAGGTTCAGGCAATACGATGCGAGTCGGTCTATTCTCTCCACAGTATTCCATATGTTCTTTCACCCATTCGCTAATACCTTCTCGATTTGATCTAAAATGTTGGAAACATCGCTTACACACATGTATTTTATGTTCATGCTTTGTGATTTGATGTCTAACTAGTTTATTAAAATCTTTTATATATGCGTAGTGACTACAGCCATCATCAGTTGTCAATAAAAGTAGGTCTCTATGGTCTTCCTTCTCCTGTCTAACCACCTTTAGGGGATAAACTTCCTCCTTCTCTCCAAGACCAAAGACATTAATACTTACATTATTACATTGTTCAAATTTTTTCACTTCGTGGAGAGGAGTGGGGAAGGAAATGAACAATGAAGGGGAAAGGAACAAAAGCCGTTAAGGAGACTAGTCGATGTTCACTCTAGCGCAACACTTAACTTAATGAGAAAGAGCGAGACCGCGCTCCCCTTATATAGTCTCAGAGAAGCCAAAAACAAAATGGCGGCTATGCCCAGAAGTGGGTACCTGATCCTTCCTCAAAAAAGTGTGCCAGAACCGCCATTTATACCCTACTATTCATTATCTAAATCTTGTAACGAAACAGACAGATCTGGTGGTTCGATTACAGATAGGCGGGCGCAAGCGACGGTGCTGCTTCTTGTCTGGAACTAGAGGAACGGGGAAAGAAGCCGGGCCAGTACCTAGGATTCATAGGGTTTTTTTGGCGTTATTAATTTATTTTCCATAATTAAAACCCGATTGATCAAAATGTTATTTGAAAAATGTCTAATAGGTTTTGCTCGGTCCCTCAGTGTTCAATTAGAAAATCAAAAGACGTGTCATTCCATTTATTTTCAACAATCCCTAACCAATAAAGATTTTTTAAGTTCTTTGTGTGGTCAAGTTTTTTACCTGGCGACAACTCTCTTCAGCCTCTAAATGGAAATGGCAATAAGAGGGATATGAACCAACCCACGGGGGACCATTTGTTGATGTCAATAACAATCCCGGCACTTTCGGGTACACTGGAGGAATTCAAAGGGCTGCAGCAGTACTTGGCCTTAAGGTCAATGCGCTCAAGTTGGCTTACATGCATTCCTCTGCCGCTCAACCTGTTTATGGAACCGAAGAACTGTGATTTGAAGAGCATGCATTCCCGGTATGCCATGAGTTATAGTATTTAGGATCCCTAGTAACAGAGCAGAATAACATGCTCAAGGAAATCAAAGCGAGGATAGCGGCTAAAAACAGACAATACTAAGCAGTTCAAAAGATACTGAGGTGCAAGGTCCTGAGAAGAAGAGCCTGTGAGTTAATTCACATGACAATAGAGGTCAGGCCACACATGTCCGCCACGCATCCGCACCGCAACACGGATCTGATTCATTTACGAAGGATAGATAGTAACCGTTCACACACGCGGATGCGGATGCGGTGCGGACATGAGTGGCTGGCCTTTACACAGTTAATAAAGATACAGCCAGTGCAGAAAGTATTCGACCAGTCTGATTAATATGTAATTTTAATTGTTTTTATAGGTTATGTTCAGAATATTTTTAATTTAACTTACATATTACCTTTAGTTATGCCTAAAGGTCAGGCCACTCGTGTCCGCACCGCATCCGCATCCGCGTGTGTGAACTGTTACTATCTATCCATCGTAAATGAATCAGATTCGTGCTGCGGTGCGGAGATGTGTGGCCTGACTTTTATAAGGGCAATAGTTACGTATGGTAGGAAGACTGTATGATGCCAGTACTACATATAGGTATACATACATACAGGCTCGTCATCTCCATTTTAGATCCTATCAGAAGGACCGTATAATCAAGACATAAACGATAGTTTGGGACCCGGTGTGGCTGTGCGGTAAAGCGCCGTACTCCCATGCCGGAGCTGCGGGTTCGAGTCCCGCCCTGGGTGGTGCTTTTCTTTCGTAGGAGAAGTATCACCCAGTGCCATAGGTGTTAGTATGGGCAGTATAGGGCTTCAGTGGAAGCCTTAAAGTCCCAAAAAAAAACGATAGTTTCAATTTTTATTTAATATCAATATTGCAGTGACGATAGTTGATATCGTCCATCGATGGTAAAATATCGAAATTTAAATAACGATATTTCGACTTTATATACTATCGATGGTCTTCCCTGCAGCATGGGTATGTGAAAATGTTGGGTAGGTTATGTTTTAAGTGATGAAATAAAAAAATATAAGTGAATGTCAAAATTTAAAGACATGAAAGATGCTGTTACTTAGAGGACAATTTCATTAACGGATTAACTATTATTTAAGCTTCTTTTTAGTTTTTAAGTTAACGAACTGGCTTAATTAAGAACCGGTAAATTTGCTGTAAATCTTCCGTAGTTTTTTTTTGCTATTGTGAGTTTTTTAAAATTGTGAATGGTGAATGACATGTTAAATCTTGGGTATTAGAATATTTAGTGAGTTATGTAAATTTAAAAAAAATGAGTTCAAGGCTTTCAGTCTATCCAATGGCAGAAAGAAGGTTGAGACCAATTTATGATTGGTTGGATAGTGGCAATAATAAAAAAGCTTTACAAGAAGCTGAAAAAGTCTTGAAGAAACAGCCTACTTTATTATGTGCCAAAGTTTTAAAGTGTTTGGCTTTATTGAGGTTGGGTAAAGAAAATGAAAGTTTGGAACAATTAGAAGATATTCGTAAAAGAAGTCCTACTGAAGAGACCACTCTACAGTTAATGACTGTGTGTTATAGGGAGGTCCACAAGCCTGATTTAATTTGCCAAGTTTATGAATCAGCCAATATCAAGGAGCCTGGCAATGAAGAAATTTTGACAAATCTTTTTCTTTCTTATGTTCGAGTTGGGGATTTCAAGAAACAGCAAACTACAGCAATGATGTTGTACAAAGTTAAGCAGAAGAATCTATATTACTTTTGGATTATAATTAGTATACTTATCCAGACAACAGATAAGTTGTCCGACTTGATGCCTTACTTCGTAACTTCACCATCTACTAGCCATTTGAACAAAGTGTCAATAGTTGACAATTCTAAAAGTGTTGTTTTAAGACTGGCAGAAAAAATGGTTGAAAAACATGTTACAGAAAGGAAAATGGAAAGCGATCAAGAAGTTTTAATATATATTATAATTTTAGAAATGCAAGGAAGACTTAAAGAAGCCTTAGATGTTATTAATGGAGAATTGGGAAAGAAATTAGAAATAACTACCATAGTTAACAAAAGAATTGATTTGTTAATTAAAATGGAAGAATGGGGAGAGGCCAATGAAATGCTGAAGTCTGTTCTAATGGATGACATAGATGCATGGAATTACATTCTTCTTTATTTAGATACAGTGTTCCAATTAGGAAAAGGTCAACAATTTAATTTAGATGATGAAAACTCTCCATTCTATAAAGCTAAAGAATTTCTAAGCCAATTGATGAAAGAAAACAGATCTTCAAAAATTAAAAAACGTGGACCCTACTTGGCACTATTGGAGTTTTATTCCAGAATGGTTGACACTGAGCAGTTGGGGGATAAAATTATTGATGATGTTGTTGATTGCATGTTGGATTTTATAAAAGAGTTTGGAACAAAAGAATCTTGTTTACACGATCTCAGACCATATTTGTATCTTGCTCCATTTCTAAAATTTTTGCCACTCTTTACCAAATTAGTTTCATTGAAACATGATGAATTACCTCAAACTAGAGGACAAATGAATTTATGCATTCTGAATTTTGAAATGAGTAGAGTTTTTGGTATCAGAGAAAACTTTATGACTGAAGAAAAATTGAGATTTGTTAATAAAATGTTGAAGCATTTTATTCATGGTCTTCAGTTCAATTCTGACTTACCCTCAACAGAAACTAGATCCAATGATCGATATATGTTACTTGCCGTACATGCACTATATGAATTGTGGGCTGACACAGAACAAAGTAATTATCTATTTGAAGCCATTGTTCTGTCACATTATGCTCTCTACCACAGCCCTTCAAACAGTCAGTTTAAAATATTACTAGTTAAATTTTACCATTTACTCGGAGGAAGCAAAGGAGCTCATAATGCTTATATATCATTAGATTTAAAACATATGCAGCTTGATACCCTTGGTTATTTACATGTATTTCCACTTTTGGCTAATGCTGAGTATACTCATGCTAAAACAGTCCTTAATTGTACTTTAAAATTTTTTACCAACAACTTCAAAGAAAGTGCTGACCACATTACTTTTGCATATAAATATGATGCTTTAACAAAAATCCCTGAATTTATCCATATCCGAGAAAAATTGAACTATTCAACACATTATAGGCAAGCAACACTTGAGAGAATGCTATTAGATATTTTTTTAGCACAGTCTCATTCATCAACAATACAGATAGTACAAGAAATGATTCCAATAGATAAAATTGAATGGAGTCTTCTGCAAGATAATCGTGATTTTACTGTTCTTTGGGACATAGAAGCTGATTCTCGTAGATTATGTAACTCAACTGCTATACAGATTACCTATTTACAAGAGATAGTGTTTCTTAGACTGAGGAGTTTATTATTGCAATTATGTGCCGCATGTATTCAATTGGGCTCATGTGAGTCAGAAACTTTCCAAGATACTGATAATGGGTATGATAGTGAAGGAAGTAATATATCATCCAACTATTTTATGCTGAAGTCTGCTTTACATAAATTAACTGTAGAACTTGAAAATAATTTAAGGACATTACAAACAAATATTCCAAATCACATTTCTAGCCGTTACATTGCTGGCCCTCCAGATTCCAGACTTCTAATTATTGTACAATGTAATTATTTTGACCCAATATTAAATGAATTAAAATTTATTTTAAGCTTATTACCTGGGGAGCACAGTGATAAAGAAAAAGCTCATAGTCACTTAGATGCCACCCAACTATTTTTCAAAGAATTTTTCAACATTATATCTAACGAGTTGGTGAAGTGTGATAATTCAGCATCCAAAAACTTAGTTATTCAAATGTGTGCTCTTTTTGTTGAATTAATCTCATTTTCATGTATAGTTGCTGGAGTATGTGAATCGATTCTTAAAAAATATAAACAATGGTTGACGAAAAAAAACAAAAAAAAGAAAGAAACCACGCAAAAATTACTAGATTTCCCTAATGATTATGATTGGCGGGCAGATGTGGTTCTCAAATTCATAAATGCTATTTCATCCTTTACAAAGAATTTAGAAATGATACTTAGGACTGAAGAAAAAAATTGGAAAGAAAAAAATTTGAAATTAGGAGAGTTGACCTTGTATGAAATAGATGATGACAAGGAAGTCTCCTGTTTAAGAAAAATGGTTCAACTTGCTAATGAAAATTTAATTTCAAGTTATTCAGGCTCAATTAATAATATTACTTCAGTTTTGAAACAAAAGTTAAAATATATTGGTTGCCATAAAGTTTGAAGTTGTATGTAAAAATTTTAATTATAATGTGATTGACTAGAAATTGCAGCTTGAAGCTGGTGTTATTTTAAATTATTAATTGTATTTATATTGATATAACTGTTATATTTTTTCATTTGCTCTCCAAAGATTTTTTGATAATATGTCTCATCCTGCAGACTGATTAATTAATTGTTTTGAGGAAGCTTTCATCTGACTAGCAATAAATAAATGAATATGTACATTTTATTTTCTCTTGTTAGTTTTCATAAATAGATATTTTTATATGATCTTTAAAATTGTCTGTAAAATAAAAAAAAAAAGTTAAAACTCTTAAGCTTATTATTAATTTCACCATGGTATAAAATGTTTATTTAATAAACAAGATCAAATAAAATGAAATAGGCAGTTTATACTATTATTGTCAATAATACTGAAATTTATTTTTCCTGTAAAATTGAAAATTTTATTTGTTTAATATTTATGTTTGTATTATAGTTCTTTGTTTAAATTGGGAACAATGCAATTTAAATGGAAGTCAGATCATCACTATAGTTTGGATTGTTTAAGTAAGATCATAATGTAACTTCTTTTTTGATAAGTAAATTATGTTTATTAATGCTTTGATCACAAAAAAAAAAAAATTCTGGATCATTGATGTATATAATAATAAACTGTAAATAATATGGAGTATCATTTCATTTTATATTCTGTAACTGATAGACTGAGTGCTCTAATTGATAAAAACATATTTTATACGCTTACAAAGAATGTTATTTATATTAAAGATCTTATCCCCTCTGTTATCCTTTAACACTAATTTCATAATAACCCAATACTTCCTGCCATTTTATGCCGAAGTATTTTATAGCTATCATTAAGAAATAATTATTTATTTTCTATCAAACATTAATTCTATTTACTTTTACCTTCAAAATAATTCAATATTCTTTTCATTTTAAAATGGAGAGGGGTAGCCCACTGATAAGGCAGTGGATTGCTGTGCTCAAGGTTCCGAGTTCGAATCTGACATGGCTCATGAAATCTTTATTATTCTGCCACAGTTCGTCTCGTGGGCCGAGAGACCCTTCTGGGGCTGACCCAGCCTCTATAAAGTGGGTACCCTTAATTGAAAAATTAAGGGGAAAAAATCTGGCGGTTGACCATGAGCGTGATCATGGTCAAATCACCTCCTGCAGCACGACCGCTGACCAAGAAACAGTGCTCTTACTTACATAGTACTGAACCCAAAATCCTTCATGGGTTGTAGTGGTACAGGTTTTTTTTTTTCATTTTAAAAGGTACTTTTACAGTCTCCCTGATAGTTAAGGTTTTGGACTCAAAAGTCTTATATAAAATGTCTTATTTATTAATTAACATTCACAGCTAAAGTTTGCATATTTAGGGTGTTATTCTTTTATATTAACATATGTAATTGTTTTATACATCTGATTAATCATAAAATTTATAAAGAGGTCTTTGTTGTCAGCTTTGTTTTTTTACTGTTGTAAATGTATTGATAAGTCTGATTATCAATACTAAATATGCTTTGATGTTTGAATCCAAAGTAACTGATCCCTGATACTCAAAGGGAGATTAATGCTGAGTATTATTAAATGTCCCCTGGCTCCTGGTCTTGAAGGGCTATCTTTGGCTTGGGTTCCTAATATCTTGGTTGTCAGAAGCAACGTGTATTTCATTACGTGTTTCCCACTGGGCCATCACGCCACCGGCATTAGATTAATCTAAATCAGCCACGATAGATCAATTAACTAAATGATGAAAATGAGGAGCATAAACACATCAAAAGGAGGACCATAATGACAACCCAACATAATGATTCGGAACCCACAAGGACAGCGATGACATGGGGGACCTAGAAGCATATGAAGGCCTACTCCACAGCCTGAAATGAGTACTGTCCGATAAACCCTTTTCTGGAGTTAAGGAGCTTGCTGAATCAAGATGTCTGGAAGAACTTTACGGGGGCTGCAAGTTCTCTTCAGGTGATTTGAGGATTTTTAATTATACGATTTATGATTTGATGTTATGGGGACAAAACGCTATAAAATGTTTAAAAAAAATAAAATAATAATTTTGTAGGAATTTTTATTACTAAAAATTTGAGTAAAATTTTAAACTTCCCTAGGTTTTGAAACTTGTTACATATTCAGTTTCCTCAATTGTGTTGCCAATAATTAACTCTTCATTTTTTTTAAAACAATAATCAACCAAATTCAGAAGAAAAAAAAACAGTAGCAGTGCTCATGTTTCTTTTGTTTGTATACTGCATACATAGGCATCCATAAATATTAGATCACAAAGAAAGGAGAAAAAAACCTTTTTCAAATAGCTATGGAATTCGGAAAAATTATCATTTTCTCAAAAATGATGGGTAAATCAGAAACATTATAATAAAACAAAAATTTCTGTTAATGAAAAGCATTGGTGGATCCAGGGGGGGGGCGCAGCCCCACCCTTTGGAAAAATTTTTATCATTAAAAGATAGAATTTAATTTAACTAAAAGTAAGGTAAAGAACAAATAATATGCAAGACAAGTAGAATTTTAGTTGTGGAAAATAGAGATGTAAAACTATTGATAGTACTATCGATAATTATAAATTATCAAGACTATCGATAGTACTATTCGCGGCCGCAATAGACTATAGGCGAGCGCAAGCGACGGTGCTGCTTCTTTGAGGAACTAGAAGGAACTAGAGAAACGGGGATACAAGCCGTGCGATTACCTGGGATTCATAGGTTTTTTTGCCGTTTTTAATTTATTTTTCCATAATTAAAACCCAATTGAACAAAAAATTATTGGAAAAATGTCTAATAGGTATTGCTCGGTCCCTCAGTGTTCTTCAAAAATATCTAAAGATGTGTCATTCCATTTGTTTCCAAAAAATAAAAAGCTTCTTAAAGAGTGGATTGTAAAATTAAGAATAGATAAGCCTGTTTCGAAAAATATGACGATATTTAGTCTTCATTTTAAAGAAAGTGACTATGTTTATCCAGGTAAATATTAGTATTTGACATTTTATTATTCCAAAATGTTGGTTTTAAGCAAATAACATTGGGACCATGGTGTCATATTTGTTTTTCTTTTTTAATGTTCCCCATTTTTGTCTTACATCCGTTGTGCTTAATTGTTCCAAGTTTTCAATGCGGAGCCTGAAAGTTTTGACAAATAAATAAATAATATGACAAAGAATCTAAGCTGTCATAACAATGATTGTATGAATAGGTAATTAATGTTATTACTAACCGAAAAACGTAGAGTAAAGATACAATGATGTGTTTGCATTTACCAGAACTACCAGCTTTACACGTACAATGACAAGAAAATTACTTATTATTATTAATAAATTTGATTTCCACTTTTATTTGATGGGGCAGTCCTTTTAAGATTGCTAGTTTGAAGGCACAAGGGTTGTTAAATGACTGTTTTTTTACTTATAGATATTATTCCACATGTAATTATGTGGTTTGCATCAAGAATAGCCTGCCCTTCAATTAATGGTCTCTTAAAATTACCAACTATCTCTATTACATCAACTAAGTCTATCCCCGTTCTTTCCGACATTTTGAAAATGCTACTAGCGCACCCTATAGTCGATTGCGCCCGCCTATAGGCCTATTTCTGCAATTCACCTACCCCCTATTTTTGGCCTCATCCAATTTCCATCACCGATAATTAGCTTCGACCCTTAGAGCCGTGGCTACGCTCCTTATTTTTATTTTTTTTTTATTTTAAGATTCAAGTAGTCCTTCATCCTCTTTCGATCTAATTGGCAATTTTTATACTGCCTAACACTCCGCTCTCGTTCAATTTGTATGCTTTCGAGGTATGATAACCCAAGTCATAAATTAGGGTTTAGGGGGTGGGTAAGAGCGGTTACACCGATTTTTAATATTATTCCCGCACCTACCCCTCTATTTTTGGCCTCATCCAATTTACATCACCGATATTTAGCCTCTACCTTTTGAACCGAGGACTATATATATGCAACTTAATTCATTAACATCTAGAGTTTTAAAGACGTATTGTTTGTGAACTTTGTGAGTGAATTCCTTCTGCTGAATGCTCTTATTAAATACCAGTGATGAGATTGAAAGACCTAAGCAAGGATCTCCTGTAGTCCTGCTTTTCCCTCGACTGTTGGGTGGACAGGTATTGTCAGAAATTTTAAAGTCAGACTGAAAAATTATCTACCATAGCCGGAATCTACAGAAGACTTCCAGTAAAATCTCTAACACATCCACCTTCAAATATATGTTTATGTATCGAATGTAAAACTATCTAACAAATCACGTTGGATTATAAATATATAAATTTGTACAGTTACGTTTAAGCTTGTTTCTATTTACAACAAGTTTTACATGGCTAATTAAGTAAAAGTGGAATATGGTTCTTTAAAGACATAACACCTACCCAACACAAATACATTTAAGTGACTTTGCTGTCAACCATTCATGAAATGTGTTTCCTTGGAATCTAACACACCTAAATTATTATTTTTATTTTTATTTCAATCAAGAAAGTATCATGATGTAAAATCTCCTTGAATTGTTACACTTTGGCAAATTCAGATTTCTTCTGCACCTACCCCCTATTTTTGGCCTCATCCAATTTCCATCACCGATAATTAGCTTCTACCCTTAGAGCCGTGGATACGCTCGAATTTTTTTTTTTTTTTTTATTATTAAGATTCAAGTAGTCCTTTTTACTCTTTCGATCTAATTGGCAATTTTTATACTGCCTAACACTCCGCTCTCGTTCAATTTGTATGCCTTCGAGGTATGATAACTCAAGCCATAAATTAGGGTTTAGGGGGTGGGTAAGAGCGGTTACACCGATTTTTAATATTATTCCCGCACCTACCCCCCTATTTTTGGCCTCATCCAATTTCCATCACCGATCTTTAGCCTCTACCCTTGGAGCCGAGGACTACGCTCGATTTTAATTAATTTTTTTTAAATTTTATTAAAATTTATTATTATTATAATTATTATTATTATTATTATAATTTATTATTATTTAGCTGATATTCTTTATTTTTATAGAAATAGTAATGACCTCACTTTACAATGGTTTTTTACGAAATCAACCGTTTCATTAGAAAAATGAAAATCCCCGATCAAACCGGGTCATACAGCTTAAAGATGAATTTCTGTTAGTTTGTTTTTTCTGAATAAAAATCCATACCGTTTCTCCTTAATTCCTGCACCTACCCCCTATTTTTGGCCTAATCCAATTTCCATCACCGATATTTAGCCTCTGCCCTTGGAGCCGAGGACTACGCTCGATTTTAATCCTTTTTTTCCAATTTCAAAATGTACTTGCTTACTTGCGGTTACACGGATAATTAATGGTGGTTTATTTGATATAAAATTTACTGTTATTGTTATTTACTATACCATACCAAGCAAGCACTGATATCACTGATTAGTCTTTGTGGTAGACGAAACGGAAAAAAATGAGAAACATTAAAGGATTGAACGACTAGGACTAAATTTCCACTTACTATATATTTCATATATAGGTAAGTGAAAAGGGCCGGGATAGCCGAGCGTGTAGGAGCGCGACCCGTTGTTGCACGCTCGAGCCGAATACAGATTCTTTGTCATATTATTTATTTATTTGTCAAAACTTTCAGGCTTCGCATTGAAAACATGGAACAATTAAGCACAGCGGATGTAATAGAAAAATGGGGAAAATTAAAAAAGAAAAACAAATCTATGACACTATGGTCTCAATGTTATTTGCATAAAACTAGCATTTTGGAATAATAAAATGTCAAATACTAATATTTACTAGGATAAATATAGTCTCTCTCTTTAAAATAAAGACTACATATCGTCACATGTTTCGAAACAGGCTTATCTATTCTTAATTTTACAATCCACTCTTTAAGAAGCTTTTTATTTTTTGGAAATAAAAGGGAATGACACGTCTTTTGACTTTCTAATTGAACACTGAGGGACCGAGCAATACCTATTAGATATTTTTCAAATGATTTTTTGCTCAATCGGGTTTTAATTATGGAAAAATAAATTAAAAACGCCAAAAAACCCTATGAATCCCAGGTAATGGCTCGGATTTATCACCGTTTCTCTAGTTCCTGTAGCACCGTCGCAGAAGCAGCACCGTCGCTTGCGCCCGCCTATAGGGTGCGCTAGTTGTTTTGCAAAATGTCGGAAGGAACGAAGATAGAAGACATAGTTGATGTGATAGAGATAGTTGGTAATTTTAAAAGACCATTAATTGAAGGGCTGGCTATCCTTGATGCAAACCACATAATTACATGTGGAATAATATCTAGAAGTAAAAAAAGTTATTTTACAAGCTTTGTGCCTTCAAACAAGCGATCTTAAAAGACAGCCCTACCACTTCTCTTTACGATTTTCGGTTAGTAATAACATTAATAATCTACTCAAACAATCATTGTTATGACAGCTGTCATTTTCATGACAGCTTAGTTTTTTTGTCATATTATTTATTTATTTGTCAAAACTTTCAGGCATCACATTGAAAACTTGGAACAATTAAACACAACGGATGTAATACAAAAATGGGGAAAATTAAAAAATAAAAATAAATCTATGACACTATGGTCACAATCAATGTTATTTGCATAAAACTAGCATTTTGGAATAATAAAATGTCAGATACTAATATTTATCTGGATAAATATAATAACTTTCTTTAAAATGAAGACTAAATATCGTCAAACGTTTCGAAACAGGCTTATCTATTCTTAATGTTAATCCACTCTTTAGGAAGCTTTTTATTTGTTGGAAATAAATGGAATGACACGTCTTTTGATTTTCTAATTGAACACTGAGGGACCGAGCAATACCTATTAGACATTTTTCAAACCATTTTTTACTCTATCGGGCTTTAATTATGAACAAATAAATTAAAAACTCCCCAAAAACCTATGAATGCTAGGTACTAACCTGGCTTCCATTCCCGTTTCTCTAGTTCCAGTCAAGGAGCATGGTCTTTTGAAATTACCAATTATGTCTATCACATCAACTATGTCTATCCCCTTTTATTCCGAAATTTTGCAAAACTACCAACGCACCCTATAGAAGATTTCGAGTGCGAATAGTGAAAGCCTCTGCCTGTAAGCACCAGTGATGGGCAAAACTGCTAATTTTGAAAAACAGTTGCAACTGTTTCTGCTACTTTCATTAAACAGTTTAAGAAAAACAGACACAACTTTTTAAAATAATACTATATGGGGAGAAAGAAACAAACTGGTTCCACTTAGCATTCTTTTAAATTATGTTTTAATTATTGAAATATCTAACAAGTCCGAATGACAATTTCTCATAAAATATATTATATAAAAATTAAGCTTTATGTAAAATAATTAAACAGTACTAAAAATAACTAATAAATCAAAACTTATAATAGACTTTAATTGATTTTTTGTTTATACAAATTATGATTTAATTGAATAAACAATCTGG
The DNA here is from genome assembly GCA_911387785.2 of Aelia acuminata. Lineage (NCBI taxonomy): Eukaryota > Metazoa > Arthropoda > Insecta > Hemiptera > Pentatomidae > Aelia > Aelia acuminata. The sequence goes on from OU426981.1 coordinate 101,569,115, forward strand.
AGAAAACATTATTTAATAATTAAAACATAATAACTCAGAGTAGCTATTCACGGGCGCAATGGACTATAGGGTGCCCTAGTAGTTTTGCCTAATGTCGGAAGGAAAGGGGATAGACACTGTTGATGTGATAGAGATAATTGGAAATTTTAAAAGACCATTAATAGAAGGGCAGGCTATCCTTGCCTGCCCTATTATGCAAACCACATAATTACATATGGAATAGTATCTGGAAGCGAAAAAGTACACTCCCCGACAAAATTATAGGCCACCCCCCATTTTGTTAGTTATTATTTTTATTATACTATGTAATCTTAAATACACTTAAATACACTAATTAAGTAATGGGATATAATTGTAATATAGAAATAGATGGACCTAGCCACCAAAAATTGTCAGGTACTATTCAATATATGGATTGTTGTATTGATCAAATATGTTATGTTGTTTAAAATGATTGATTATTTAAAATGGACACATTTTGTAAATAGGTGTAAGGATTACTTGTTATTGGCAGAAGAAATTTGCCTTGAAGAGGGACGAATAGTCCGAAACGTCGGCAAATTAATGTATATATTATAAATTTTTAATAAAAGAAATTTGGAAGAATTATTTCACCAATCTTCAATTACATATTTTTATTATATATTTTCCTTAACTCAAAACAATACATACCATTGTAAATGCACAGAATCTGTATCTGACACCTATTTGTATTGAGTTCTGATTGTTATTGTTTACGAATTAGTGAAAATGTCAATATTTACATGCGACAAAAGTATAGGCCACGCTCAGTGCGTATCTTAATCCCGTTCTATAAGTAATATAAGTTGTATAAAAGTTGAGTTTTGAACCATTTAATTCATTCTGTGAATGGTAATTTGCTATAATTTCAGTTATTAAATTAAATATTAACAATGCCTAGGGGAAAAGTGTTATCAGAAAGTGAGAAGGCGGTTATTAACACATTACTAGAAAAAAATTGGACAATTTCAAAAATTGCTGTAACTTTGAATAGAAGCAGACACCTTATAAGAAACTTTGTTAGGTTGAGCAATGAATATGGCCGAAAGAAGAGAACTGGCAGGCCCCTGGCTATCCTACGCCAAACGTCCAACTCTTCAGCCACTGCAAGGGAAATTTGTGAGCAAGCTGGAGTCCAAACAAATATTAGGAATGTTCAACGCATTTTGCAAAAAGCCAGCCATTTGAAGCGGCTGAAACTTAAGACAAAACCCCCTCTTTCAAAAGCTCACAAGGCCAACAGGAAACGATTTGCAGCCGAACATGTCTCATGGGGAAAGAGGTGGGAAAAGGTTGTCTTCAGCGATGAAAAACGTTTTAATTTGGATGGCTCAGATGGATTCCGATATTATTTTCATGACTTAAGAAAAGAAAAAATATTTCTGAGCAAACGTCAAATGGGCAGAGGAGGTATCATGGTGTGGGCTGGGATAGGCTATTATGGAAAAACTGATTTAATATTTTGTTCGGCGAAAATGAATGCAAAAAAATATATCGAAGTAATCCAGGAACCAATTGTCCAAAGAGGAGAAGAGCTGGCCAGAGGAAGATTTATTTTTCAGCAGGACAATGCACCGGTCCACACAGCGCGCATAGTTAAACTTTTTTTTGAAGCCAAAAATATTTCCGTCCTACCATGGCCAGCTCGATCACCAGATCTCAACATTATTGAGAATTGTTGGGAAGAACTTTCTCGAGCTGTATATGCTCAAGGGAAACAATTTAACTCTATTGAAGAACTCAAAACGTGCATTTCAGAAAAGTGGGCCAATATTCGGCAAAACTATATCAAGAAACTTTATAAATCTCTTCGAAAACGAATGGTGGAAGTCTTAGAAAATAACGGGGGAGCAACCCATTACTGACTGGTACAACCACTGAGGTAATATATAAAAATTATGAAAAGTGGCCTATATTTTTGTCACGTCGAACTTCCACGTTTTTTTGTTTTTGTTTGATTTGTATTTGAATATATGATAAATTTATATTAATAAAATATTTTTCGTTTAGTATTCTCAATTCTATAATAACCTACATCTTGTTTAAAAAGTTTTATTTACTAGAATTAATGATTATTGCAAAAAATTGGGGTGGCCTATAATTTTGTCGGGCAGTGTAGTTATTTTACAAGCCTTGTGCCTTCAAACAAGTGATCTTAAAGGCTTGCCCCATTAAATAAAAGTGGAAATTAAATTTATTACTAACAATAAGCAATTCTCTTGTAATTGTACGTATAAAGCTAATAGTTATGGTAAATGCAAACACAATGGAATAATATCTAGAAGTAAATAAAAAACATTTTATAAAAAAAATTAAACCGAATTCGAAAACTAGGAACCAGTAAAAATAAATATACTGAAAAGTATGAAATAATTACCTTCTGATTTTTATGAATACGCAGCAACATTGAAAATGTTATGAAAAGTGGAAAAATGCATTAAAACGGATAATTTTATTTTGATTAGTACGAATACATACTAAGTGTTAATAAAAATTATTAAATTAAAATATTAAATACCACGTTTAATACATTACAATATTTTCGGAGGCGGCGCAAAATTTAGAACTGTTAACACTAAAAATTAGGAAAACCTTAAAATTCTCTTTACATTTTCTATTTTGCGCCGCCTCCGAAAAGATTGTGATGTATTGAACATGGTATTTAATATTTTAATTTAATAATTTTATAAATTTTAATTTAATTTATTTCATACTTTTCAGTATATTTATTTTTACTGGTTCCTAGTTTTCGAAGTCGGTTTAATTTTTTTTTTTTATAAAATGTTTTTTATTTTATACTTTTTAGTGGCGGAAGATAATTTCTAATATAAGGCGGAAAGAAGCAATGCCTTGATTTCTAAAAAAAATCGATATGTTTTTTTTATACAGATTTTAAGTGCATTTTGAGCTGATTTCTGGTTTTCGAAGTCGTTTTTTTTTTATTATTTTTTTTTTTTTATTCGGTACCCCTCTTTAGACTCACTACAAGTGAGTTCGGATCATTAGTTGGTTGTTCTATCCATGGTGGGAAGGACGAGATCTATTCCGTGGGTCCCACGTGAAATAAAAGTCAGCCCACCCAGGTACCACGTTCGTCTATCCCGGGTCTTTATATTATAATTATATCAATTTTAATCAACTTTGCATTATAATAGTCACATTTTCAATTTTTATGAATATTCACAGAATTGGAAATCGTTTGCGGTACGTGCAGTACACACCTTTCAACACCCTGTCTACTTTGATTTTTTATAAAGACCAATGTTCCACAAGAAGACACATAAAACTTTTTTTCCACAATGACAATCTTTTTCCTTTGCGGAAAATTGTCTTCGGTACTAGTTAATTGCATACATACATCTGTGTTCCGAACTGTACCTGTAACCTAAGTACAGTTATGTAAGTTACTGTGAATTATCTGTACATGAATCCGGCAACTTCAACATGTCGTAGGTATGCCACTAGACAGTTAAGATTTTGGCCGTTTTTCGACCAGTTTTATTGGGAAATATATAATACACAACATATAAGTTTGTTATTTCGGTATCTGAGAATATGACTGTCTCGAAATGGAAACAATTCTTGATAAATGACTATCTTTAAGATTTTCGTTTCTTGACTCTCTCATCGAGTGCCACCAGCCAGGGACGTTATTGTAACTTAAGGAATCCTAGGGTGAGACTAATCACCATCATAGATGGAATTGGAGATGCAAGAAGATAATATTGAAATTTTTTAGCGGGACGTATTTATTTCATGACTGAAATAATAATAAATCCATATTATGGACATATCCATAATATTTTTCTTAATTTTCAAAAGAAATTTAAGCTTAGTTAATAGGTTTTTGGTATCTCAAAATCAATAATTTGTTACTTACAGCAATTTTCATCTAAACACTTCAATAGTTGTAGAAACATAATTAAAACCCGATAATAGTAATTTGGATAACATAACAAAAGTGTCACTCCAGAGTGAAGAGTCCGCATAAGATTTTATTATTACATTTTATATTAATATCCGACAGTGATTGAGTGTATCCGGAAGCAGACAGAGGTGCCTGAATCCTTTGTGAGAGCTGCTGCGGCGTATTTTAGGGGAATCCTGAATTGAACGGTATCGGTCCTCGGGGTCCAACTGCTGGGATGAGCCACTGACGATATCGGGCGTCGAGGTCCGATGGGAAATCTTTGACGAAAGCGTTATCTTTTGATTAAAAAGGAATTAAATGAGCACCTCAAGGGCATTATCTCTTGGGAAGAATTGGAACTAGACGTAATAGGTGAAGGACAGGCCGAAACAGGATTTACGCTATTCTTTATCGAAAATCGGGCCTTGGAGTCCCATTCTAAAAAACAACAGAATTTCAGCTGTTAGCAACATTTTCTGCACTAAAATGCAACAATCTCATTAAAAATCGACTAAATTTAGTGTTTGAAGTGTTCAGCCTTTCGGACATTTTCATGTGAAAATCGGCTGTTAAGAAGGGATGTAAGGCATTGGACCCCGGGGAACGATGCCGCACCTAACGTGTTAAGGCCTCTAAACCAACTGAAAATGAGCTTTTCCAGGAAGTATTGAATTCCTTTTCAATGTGCTTAGTGAGTGGAAGTCGGAAATCAAAATCTAATTTAAAACAATAATGGCTACGATTTTACGAATCTTTTTTAAAAAGGGTTATTAATGCTCGGCCTATCTTTTAATTCTATGAATTTTGTGTTTTTATGATTATGCTGTCCATCCGTCTTTTAGACATACATTTAGGATTTTTTACTGTTATCGGTGTTTAATGTGCTTTATTCTTCTTAAATCTATAAAAAAAATCTTTTAAGCAAACCAAAAAAATGTTCTTGAGTTTTATTTCTTGGCAAAATTTTCCAGGACAGGGTCGAAACAACAATAACTTTGCCGGAACCATAAAGAAGTGTTTCATTTTTCAGAAAACGACAGCGATTTTCCACTGATATTATATATCTTTATTAAAATCTATTGTTTTTTTTTTTTTTTTTTTTTTTTTTTTTTTTTTTTTTTTTTTTTTTTTTTGGTTCTCCCCTTCCTCGCCTTGTAGGCTATACGGGGTTTCCCGAGCCAGGGGAGAGGGTGGGGGATTGATGCCGAGATTAATTAAATTTTCCCCTGGCTTCGGGTTTTGAACTTGCTCTCTTCATGTTTCCAAACAGACGTTGCCATGGGCAACGCAAAAAAAATAGAAAATCTATAGAGAATTTTAAGATTTTCCTAATGTTTAGTGTTAACAATTTTAAATTTTGCGACGCCTCCGAAAAGATTGTTAAGTATTGAACACGGTATTTAATATTTTAATTTAATAATTTTTATTAACAGTTAGTATGTATTCGTACTAATCAAAATAAAATTATCCGTTTTAATGCATTTTTCCGCTTTTCATACGATTTTCAATTTTGCTGCGTATTCATAAAAATCAGAAGGTAATTATTTCATACTTTTCAGTGCATTTATTTTTACTCGTTCCTAGTTTTCGAAGTTGGTTTAATTTTTTTTTTTTTATAAAATGTTTTTTATTTCATACATTTTAGTGGTGGAAGATAATTTCTAATATAAGGCGGAAGGAAGCAATGCGTTGATTTCTAAAACAAATTCTGTATGCTTTTTTTTATACAGATTTTAAGTGCATTTTGAACTGATTTCGGGTTTTCGAAGTAGTTTTTTATTTTTATTTTTTATTCGTTACCCCTCTTTAGATACTACAAGTGAGTTTGGTTCATTAGTTGGTTGTTTTATCCATGGTGGGAAGAACGAGATCTATTCCGTGGGTCCCTCGCGAAATAAAAGTCAGCCCACCCAGGTAGCGCTATAACACGTTCATCTATCCCGGGTCTTTATATTATAATTATATCAATTTTAATCAACTTTGTATTATAATAGTCACATTATCGATTTTATGAATGTGCTCAGAAAATTTAAAATCGTTTGCGTTAGGTGCAGTACATACCTTTCAACACCCTGTCTACTTTGATTTTTTATAAAGACCAATGTTCCATCGGGAATACACATAAAACTTTTTTTCTGCAATGACAATCTTTTTCCTTTGCGGAATATTGTCTTCGGTACTTGTTTATAACATACATACATCTGTGTTCCGAGAGGAGGTGTACAGTTTTGATCGGCTGTAACATGAATCCGGCAACTTCAAGATGTCGTAGGTATAGGAACAGTTGGGATTTTGGCGGTTTTTCGACCAGTTTTATTGGTAAATTTAATAAACAACATTTACGTTTGTTATTTCGGTATCTGAGAATATGACTGCCTCGAAATGGAAACAATTCTTGAAAAATGACTATCTTTAAGATTTTCGTCTTTAGTCTCTCTCATCGAGTGCCACCCTAGGGTCGTTATCGTAACTTAAAAAAAAAAAATTAGACAATTCATAGATGGAATTGGAGATGGAAGAAAATAATATTAATTTTTTTTGGCGGGACGTATTTATTTCATGACTGGAATAATAATAAGTCCATATTATGGTAATATCTATAATATTTTTCTTAATTTTCATACCAAATCTAAGCTTAGTTAATAGTTATTTGTTATCTCAAAATCAATAATTTGGCACTTACAGCAACATTCTTCTAAACACCTCAATAGTTGCAGAAACATAATTAAAAACCGATAGTAGTAATCTGGATAAGTGTCACTCCAGAGTGAAGAATCCGCACAAGATTTTAAGATTAAGATTATGATTACATTATATATCAATATCCGACAGAGATCGAGTGTATCCGGAAGCTGACAGAGGTGCCTGAATCTTTTGTTAAGGCCTCTAAATCAAACGAAAAAGAGCTTTTCCAGGAAGCATTGAATTCCTTTTTAATGTGCATAACGAGTGGAAGTCGGAAATCAAAATCCAATTTAAACAATAATGGCTACGATTTTACGAATCTCTTTTAAAAAGTGTTATTAATGCTCGGCCGTTCTTTAAATTCTATGAATTTTGTGGTTTTATGATTATGCTGTCCATCCGTCGTTTAGACATTCATTTAGAATTTTTTACTGTTATCGGTGTTTAATGTGCCTTAATCTTCAAAAATCTATAAAAAAAAAAAAAATCTTTTAAGCAACTCAGAAAAATGTTCTTGAGTTTCATTCTTGGCAAAATTTTCCAGGAACAGGGTCGAAACAACAATAACTTTACCGGAACCATAAAGAAGTGTTTCATTTTTCAGAAAACGACAGTGATATTCCACTGACATTATATATCTTAATTAAAATCTATTGTTGGAAATTTATTTAAGGTTATGTATAAGGTTTGTTCCAACAAGCACTTAAACCACGTCAATAACTAACACACTTCACATGTTCTCTACCACTCTTTTAATTCTGAATTTGATTGGTTTGTTTTCCCAACCGATTTATCGACCATTAAAACATTATTGAGCATTCCTTGAAATCAACCAATCAAATTTAGAATAAAAAAAGCGGGGATAGTACATGATCAGTTTCTTATTTTTCAACGTGTTTTAATAGTTTGTTAGAGCATACCTTATGATATATATGCCATATGTTTTTCAAATAAGTAAATATTTTGAGCGATAATTAAATAATTATTTTCATGTTTTTTCCCAATAACTTCTTTAATAAATTAAGAACCCAAAAGAGGTTTTAATGGGACCATATTGGGAAAATACTCTACAAGATGCAAAAGGTTTCGTTCCAATTGGTCCACCCATCTCGGAGTAATCGGTGGACATACATAGAAAAAAAAGGGAAAAAAAGGCACATTGAGTTGAGTAATTGTTGAGTTGAGAATTGAGAGGCACGTTGAGTTGAGAATTGAGTAACCTCCTCTTTCGAAGTCGGTTAAAAAAACAGTTATTTTACAAGACTTGTGCATTCAAAAAAGCGATCTTGAAGGACTGCCCCATCAAATTAAAGTGGAAATCAAATTTATTAATTACAATAAGCAATTTTCTTGTAATTGTACGTGTAAAGCTGGTAGTTCTGGTAAATGCAAACTCATCAAGTAACTTCACTCTACATTTTTCGGTTTGTAATAACATTAATTACCTATTCATACAATCATTGTTATGACAGCTGTCATTTTCATGATAGCTTAGTTTCTTTGTCATATTATTTATTTATTTGTCAAAATTTTCAGGCAACGCATTGAAAACTTAAAACAATTAAGCACAACGGATGTAATACAAAAATGGGGAAAATTAAAAAAGAAAAACAAATCTATGAAACTATGGTCCCAATGTTATTTGCATAAAACTAGCATTTTGGAATAATAAAATGTCAAATACTAATATTTACTTGGATAAATATAGTCACTTTCTTTAAAATGAAAATATATATCGTCATATGTTTCAAAACAGGCTTATCTATTCTTAATTTTACAATCCACTCTTTAAGAAGCTTTTTATTATTTGGAAATAAATGGAATGACACGTTTTTTTATTTTCTTATTGAACACGGAGGGATCGAGCAATACCTATTAGACATTTTTCAAATAATATTTTACTTAATCCGGTTTTAATTATGAAAAAATAAATTAAAAACGCCAAAAAACCCTATGAATCCAGTTTCTCTAGTTCCAGTCAAGAAGCAGCACCGTCGCTTGCGCCCCCGAATTCCCTAATAAAAAAGGAAAGAAAAAAGTGCAAATGGAAATTATGCTTTATAGCTCCTATCGTTCCAAATGAAAAATTTACTATTCTACTTCCCACCCCACCCCCCACCCCGGTCATCACCTCAAACTATCGATAGTGTTATGTCCAATACTATTGAAAATATCGATAGTCTCCGCTATTGATAGTTTTGCATCACTTGTGGAAAAGGAATATAAAGTAAAAAAAAAAGTTGATTGGCAAATCCAGGGGAAGTGCTGTAGGGCTGCCTACCCCCTTTACAACCGGTTGAATCCGCCCTTGATGATAAGAAATACTGTATGGTTAATTGTCCAAAGAATTTATTTGGGCTAAACTATGCATCAATTATATCATTCTTCTCTTCGATCTTAAACTTTTGGAACTCAAAAGTTCTAGAGCTCCTTGGATCTCAAAACTGGAAAGCGGCCGCACTTGACGGGAACAACTGGCGGAAACTGATAGAAGAGGCCTCGACTCGCTAGCGGGTTGTTGAGAAAAAGAGGAAAAGTTCTAAGAAATGGACTTAACTAAGATTTTGTGACAGAATGGTAAACATAGTTTTAAATTTTATAATTACTTCCTTCATAATTCATATCTTCATAAAAAAATTAATTACATTTAATCTGATAGAGAAATTATTAGAGCTGGGATAAGCTAATTTATTGCTTTGGCAAAGATTGAAAAATCAACAACATGATTGAAAGATATGGATTGTTCTTTCAATGTAGTGAAAATGGTTTGGGGTGCATCATAAAGATTAAGACTTCTTCGTAAACTTACACATATAATTATGGGCGTAGTTTTGTCCTGATTTTTGGATCTTAATCAGGAATGATAGTTCCACAGATTCAGAATCAATATCTTGACTAGAAAATCCTGGTAAACACACTCTTTCTTGTGACTCATTCTGAATCTCTGAAATTCAGCAAACCTGATGAAGACCTTTCTTAATCTCATACTTTTCCTTAACCTCATACTTTGTTTTTTATCACGAAGTTCAAGAATTTTCACTATCCCTTTACTTCGAAGGGAAAGACTTTGTCAGTCACTGACAGACCCTCATGAAATTTTTTTGGGGGGTGCCTGGTCAAGAAAGACTATAGAAATATTTTGCTGTTTGTGCCAATGGGCCATAGAAGCCGGAAAAAAATTAAAATGTACCCGAGTCAAAAAGTGACCCCATTCCCAGAACACATCTCAAGAAAATGCAACGTGGAACGAATACTCGAAATAAAATAGAATAATGGTAATATGATACAAAAAATTTTGTATCATATTACCATTTGCTAGAAAATGCAACAAATCTTTTTCTGAAAAAATTGTTTTACAGAAAAAGATTTATTAGTTTTTTCAATAAAACTGATCCCCCTCCCCTGAGAAATCTACATGTAACAATTTAAACTAGTCAGCTTGACCACTCGGTGCCCGAGGCGGATAAATTCTTTAGTCCCAAACAGCCCGACGTTGATGCCCCCATCAACTAAACATGCGCGCCACAGAAGGCGGGCAGCCGATGATTTTTTTACCGGCGCGCCGATGTTTTTATATCATGGGCGTCCGCAGAGGAAGGCAGCTGCCCCCTCTAGAAATTTTCAGAAACAAAAAGTACCGATAAACTAAATTCGTATTCATTTACTATATTTATAATGCATTATATAAACACTTATTTTAACTTTTAAATATCAGTAAGTTTTATTTTGACAAGTAATTTTAACTTTTAAATATCAGTAAGTTTTATTTTAACAAGTAATTGCGCCTTACAAGGTCAGAATACCTCGACCCTTTCGAAAATTTTATCAGCCTGCCCCTCCCCCCCCTTGAAGAAATCCTGCGGACGCACCTGGGAGCACTCCTTTATTATTTTATTTGTTGAATTTAATTGTTAATGGGTCGTATATTAAACACCAGTTTCACATAAAGTAATACTGTAAAGAAAATATTTTACAGCCTTGTGACATAAATAACTAGTTTTTAAAATGAAATTAAAAATAATTTTAGTATCCTGGGACTCATGCCCCTTTAGAATAAATTATTGATACATAATAAAGAAATCCAGCCAGTTTGGCCATATACGATATTAAATATTTACAGATACAGAGTCAAATTGGTAATTAAGGTATCAAAAATATTTAAAAAAAAACATATGATTAATATAACATATGAATATAAAAACATATGAACATAAAAACATATGAATAATATTGTAACGTTATAGGCGGGCGCAAGCGACGGCGCTGCTACTTTACAGGAACTAGAGAAACGGGGATAGAAGCCGATCCATTACCTGGGATTCATAGGGTTTTTGGCGTCTTTAATTTATTTTTCCATAATTAAAACCCGATTGAGCAAAAAATCATTTGAAAAATGTCTAATAGGTATTGCTCGGTCCCTCAGTGTTCAATTAAAAAATCAAAAGACGTGTCATTCCATTTATTTCCAAAAAATAAAAAGCTTCTTAAAGAGTGTATTGTAAAATTAAGAATAGACAAGCCTCTTTCGAAACATATGACGATATGTAGTCTTCATTTTAAAGAAAGTGACTATATTTATCCAGGCAAATATTAGTATTTGACATTTTATTATTCCAAAATGTTAATTTTATGCAAATAACATTGGGACCATATTGTCTTATTTGTTTTTCTTTTTTAATTTTTCCCATTTTTGTCTTACATCCGTTGTTCTTAATTGTACCAAGTTTTCAATGCGAAGCCTGAAAGTTTTGACAAATAAATAAATAATATGACAAAGAATCTAAGCTGTCATAACAATGATTGTATGAATAGGTAATTAATGTTATTACTAACCGAAAAACGTTCAGTAAAGTTACAATGATGTGTTTGCATTCACCAGAACTACCAGCTTTACACGTACAATGACAAGAAATTTGCTTATTATTATTAATAAATTTGATTTCCACTTTTATTTGATGGGGCAGTCCTTTTAAGATTGCTAGTTTGAAGGCATAAGGCTTGTAAAATGACTGTTTTTTCTACTTATAGATATTATTCTACATGTAATTATGTGGTTTGCATCAAGGATAGCCTGCCCTTCAATTAATACAGTCTCTTAAAATTACCAATTATCTCTATCACATTAACTAAATCTATCCCCGTTCTTTCCGACATTTTGCAAAACTACTAGCGCACTCTATAGTCGATTGCGCCCGCCTATATCGTCAAATCTAAAACATACGGTTTGATATCCCAGACCGTTTGTTGGAACAACTAAGCGGTTGGAACCAGTGTTGCCAAGTAGGGTGATTCGTTTTTCCCCACTTCCCAGCTAACAAAATACCCACTTTTTAATAATTTTCCCCACTTTTTCATTTTATTTAATTAAAATTTAAACTTTATTAAATTTTTCTTTCAATCAACTTGTGACATATTTTAGCAAAACTTTGTTAATTTTATGGAACAATAATCATGTGATAACTTGTTTATTGCTTTTCCCGGTCCATTTTTTAAATTCGGCGTTAGATTCCCACTCTTCTTTATAGTAATGATTAAATAATCTTGATTTATTCGCCTTCAACCTGTTTTTCTGTATTTCACTGTCACTGTCACTTCCACTCATTCTTCTGAAAAAAAAACTTTCATAAAATTCAACACCAAGTTAAAAAAAAAAAAAAGTTACATACTTCAAAAATATTTCTATGATAAAAATAAAATTAAGTTACAATAAAAAAGCTAACAACAAGATACATAAAAACCGATTTATTAGTTTTTTTTTATTGGTTATCGTTTGATCTGATGTCACCCTCTAGTGAATATATAGGGTTACTGCACCAATTACTGACACTTTAAGGAAAATTTCATGATTTTTCATCAATTTCCCCCTTATTCGTTGACCGATCCTTAAAATTCAAAGTTCATCTGTTAAGCCAATATCTCTTGTTTTCATTCCGGTCATCAAATAATTTAAAATGATGAATTAATCTATTCTTCTACTTCAAATTCGGATGGAAGTTTTTCTCCTATTACTGACAGTATAAGAAACCAATTAATGACACCATGATCAAACATTGAATAATTTTATTTCCAACTTTAAAATTAGTATCTAAGTGTATTTTAATATAATTTACTTAACTTAATCTACTTTTTGCCGTATAGCAGTATTGAGGCACCCGCAAACGGAGCCTGACCAACGTTTCTCTGTTCTCAACCAGCTGCCTTCTCCTCCTCTAATCCATTCCACTCCTGTTAAAGGCTTTTTTAATTCCTTCTCCTAGTTCTTTCTTGGTCTTGTCTGTGGCCGCCTCCTATTCACTCTCACCTAGGGAGTAGCCTTGGCAATTCGGCCTTCTGCCATTCGTTAGTTCCCTTCAATTTTTTTCCTCTGCAGATCTCAGGTACAAGTTTTCTCTTATGGTTGAATTTCTTACACGACCCCATATGGTTTTCCACTCCATTTTTCTTAGATTTAGCTCTTGCGCTTGGATATGAGGGTTCAAGACTCCCTTGCATAGTTAAGAATCGGGAGGAATGTGTTCTTTGAGACAGTTAAAGACACATCAATATCATCTGATTTATTATCACAACCCATTGCAGTGAAAGCTTTTCAAAGTCATTAATCTTTATTAGGTAAATTAATTAACTTTGAATGCTTGAACATCACTTTTATTTCAAAACCTAAAAGGAAAATCATCAACTTAATGTCACAATCACAGCTCATAGAAGCTCAGATTAACCTTTTCGTAATCAGAAATCAAAAGTTGTATTTGTGCAAGAACCAGTGGTTTTAGTAACTGTGATTATATAAGAATATTTTTCTAAATCTAATTTATTAAAGAATATTTTTAATGCAAGTACAGTCTGTCATACATTTAGCTTCTATATTTCCATCTGCAATCCTCGAAACACAGCACACGCAGATCTTCTTTTTAGCGGACATAAATGAGGTGATGTATTTTAACTGTAGGGTTTTCAACGAGGTCCATGTCTTTCATGATTTGTTTTGTTCTTCATCTATTCTTGTTCTGGGAAGGAGAACAAGACAACAATTATTATCTCACCTTTGAGAGTTTTCAAGGCTTTGGCAAACTGAGAATACGGCTGAATTGATTTGGTGCTGATAAATTACTAGGTTTTATAGGCTAAGAGGCTAAATGTGAACAGCAGTTTCTATAGTGTCCTTAAAAAGGGCTTAGTTTTTAGGTGACTTTGCAGGATTTTTGGTTTTATTATGATCAATTTATAGGTGGTGCTTTGTGTCCGGAATTACTTAGTTCTACAGGGGATTCATTGAGTCCAATGTAATTTTTCACCTAGAAATGGATGATGCCTGGAGTGTTATGTTGGCAGAACATAGATCTACTCCCTATCTTTCTAGTATCTCGATTAATGAGTGAGAATGATTGGGGAGTGCGCCCTTGGAAGGTGTCTGTGATCCGGTAGAGTTCGAGGGAACATCGCAGTGGTTCTCATGTTCCATTATACAAGTCCGCATTTTCTGAAGACATTCTTAACTATTGCTGGACAGATTAGGTCATAAGAGGAATCCTTCAAGTCCTTTTTCAGCATCACATTTGGTAGGTTTAGGGATTGCACTCCTTTCAGGGATTGTAACTTCGTCTTCCAGTGGTCTATTCCTTGTGCACCAACTTCTCTGTTTATTTCTGGGACCGAAAGAGACGAACAGTGGTTATATAGAGTGGGTACTATTTGGGAGCAATGCTAAGATATCTTAGAGATGCGCTTATCTGATAAGGAAATCCACAAATTCAACGTTGCTTCTTATAAAGAAAGCGCGAAAATACATTGGAGAGGGTGTCAACAATTGGGTATGCTCACTGTCAGTATCTGCGAGCATTCCAATAACTGACACCCTCAAAACCAGTTACTGACACCCCCTGTTAGGAATTGGATCCCTTCCTTTTTTTAAAAAACGGAAAGCACCATTGTTTTCAATATTGAAAAACTACCTAAGTAGGCATTGCAACTAAATTTCTTCATAATACCCAAGTACTGACACAACTGTCAGTAATTGGGTAAATGCACGTTTTTGGATACCCATATCCTAACATCTTCAAAATATGTATTATTATTGGAAATCCAAATTAGAAAAAAGTATTTTTATTATCTAAGATCATTATTCGAGTGCTACAAACAGAATTCAGGAGGAAAAACGAAGAAGAAATGGTTATAGGAGGCAAAATAGCTACTCACCTCCTTAGCAAAAACCTTAGCGATCTGGCAGCTGAAGGTATAGAGAGCATAAAGCTTCATTCCCGCACCCCTTATTAGTCAATTCTGACTTGATTTTGGTGGAAATCTTTGGCAGATTCATATAGCTTTGATTGACCAAAATTTCAATTTGCTAGGTGGCCTTAAATGCTTGTTTTTCAAGGAAGAAGGAGCAAGTGTCAGTAACTAGGGCAGTGTCAGTAATTGGCGCCTTTACCCTAGTGCAAATAAAACCGCGATGATCATCACTTATCAATTGAAGTTTAACTATTCAATGATGACGTAATAATCGAGCATATACCAGAAATCAATATAGTAATACATAGTTAAAACATTCGATTAGTTTAACCAAAAAAGTATTTTATAATGGAACACTCAATAACGTAAAACAAAGATGCCACATTTTAAAATTTTCCCCACTTTTCAAAATCAATTTTTTTAGAAATTCCCCACTTTTTTGGAATTTTGAAAAGTTTTTCCCCAATTCCCCACTCTTGTTGAAAATCCTCACAAGTGGGGACTTTTCCCCACTGTTGGCAACAGTAGTTGGAACGAACTGTTTAGTTCTAGATTGTTCGACCTCCATCCACGGCGCACAGTTGAGTATTAACCATGAAATCCTGGCCAAAACTATTTACCTATTTTTTGTAACTATGGAATACTTAATACATTCTATTATCAATCTAAACATATATAAAACGAATAAAATATAAAACATTTCAAGTTTTGACAAAAATTAGGGGAAAAATAAGGGAATTTGAAAAGCGTCGCGAAAATGGTTAATATATAAGATATTTGAAAGTTTTATTGCATTTCATATCTAGCTTTTGCAAATACTAATTACATTATTTGCGTAGTAAATTTCAATTGTGAAAACCTGCATGTAAAAAATGTGATGTGACCACATATATAAATGAAACCAGATAACAAAAATTATAAAAAAAAATTCACTTAAAGAGGTATTTTCATATATTTATTAAAAAAAGTGGGGTGTGTTGGGGTAAGTTTTTTTTTGCGGACCAGTAACAATGGCAGGTAATAATCTGATCAGGGTAATTAAACCGCAGAAAAATAGAAACAACTTGTGGCAAGCAATTCTTGCTTTAGCAATGCGGCGGTTGAGGAGTGACGTGACATGTCCCAACAACGTTTCATATCCGCTGATCAATTTTTCTCTTAGCTTTATGAAGGTCTGCAAATACTCCTTAAAGAAAAACTCTGTTACACCCTGCTCTGCTAGTGTATATCCGGCGCGCCACCTTCCTCGGCGGCGGCTCGGCGCAGTTAAAATCATCCGGCGGCGGCGCGCACCTCTACTTCTTCTTCCTCTAACTCCTTTGTGCCGTCAAGCGTGGAGTTGCAGTTCCAGTCCATCTAGTCCACTGGTCTCCGTCCCTAGCTAGTCTTCGCATCTCCGGTATGGTGCTTCCTCTTGCAGTCCCCAGTTTCCCAATGTAGTCAATGTATGTGCTCCTGGGTCTGCCACGAGGTCGTCTTCTTTCCGGTCTGGCTTCCAAGTACCACCTGGCCTTTCTGGTGTCGTCCATTCTGCATTCATGACCATACCACTTTAGTTGCCTCTCTTCCATGGTTTCCCGCACAGCTCGTACTCCTAACTCTTCTCGAATTCTTTCATTTCTGATGCTGTCTCTTTTGGTCTTTCCCGCTATTCTTTGGAGGAATCTCATCTCAGCGGATGTTATCCTGCTTATGTGCTTTTCCATGATTGTCCAGCTTTCAGATCCGTACATGAGCACTGGAAGGAACACCGATTTAAATATCCTCAAATTGGCTTCTCTACTTACTTCCCGCTTGCCTATGATGGTTTTAGACGCACCTCTACCATCAACGAAATTGGACCTCGAAGGTCCTCTAGCAGAGGTAATGTATTGGAAACCAAATTTTGGAACATGCAACAAATCGCTCTAGGACTAAACCCTTCATTCAGTTAACCTTTTAAACTCATAGACTTACAAATATTTAAAGTCAAAGATCATTTTAATGCTTCTATAAACTACATGGTAAATTTCACGGGGGTTGCAGAAAAATAGTGCAAAAGATGGCAACAAGTTACCTCTATTTGTGGAAGAGATCTTCTTTATTGTTGGCTAAGATCTCTTAGTAAGAGATCTTCTTTTGTAAAATTTCTTCTTATATTCTTATTTTTAATTAAGAGATCTACCTTAAGTAAAATCACCGCTCTAACTGAAATAAATGGAAAAAGTTAAAACCCTGTAAATTGGTCAGAACAAATATCAAAAGGGAAGATAGAAGTAAACAAATAAAATTGAAAAAAATAGAGATTAGGCTTAAAAATGACTGCAGAAGTCCGTTATGAAGTATATAAGTGTGAAAAGAGATTAATCTTAACCTCAAATAAATTAATATTTAAATGACTAAAAAATGTTGTTGGATAAGTGGGCGTATGGCAAAACAATAATGAAGAGAGATAAAAAATCCAGAAGCACCGCAAGCTGGTTAACCTCAGGATAACCTTCGTGTTTCATTCTGACATCTTTCAAGTGACTCAAGTTGTAATATATGATATCCCAAAATGCTTAATGTAATTAGCTACATTTTATGAATTTGTCAAACATTGATGTTGTAATACAGATGGATATTATAACTACGAGTCTGGAAGCCTTGATACGTAATAATCTAAACTTTCTTTTTGTATAAATTAAATTTGATGTTAGTACTAATTAAAAATCGAATTCAAGTTGATATACATGATATTTTTATCTGGGTTTATAGAAAGAGCTACCAATGTTAGTAATCAAGGTCCTGACAATGCAGCAATTGATGCATTTTGTGGACTTATAAATAAAGAACCAGAATGTGCACAAATTGCTGCCAAATTTATTACTGCAAAAGTTCACAGTCTGCAAGAATGGGAAGCTTTACAAGCTCTACTTGTAGGTTTTGATTTATTTCCTTTTCAACAGTATTTTGTTTTATGAAACATCACATAAAATTTAAAATAATTTTAGGTTTTAGAAACATGTATGAAGCGTTGTGGAAGTGTATTTCATTCAGAAGTCGGGAAGTTTAGATTTTTAAATGAGCTCATCAAATTGGTTTCCCCAAAATTCATGGGAGCACATACTCCAGAATCAGTTCGGCGTAGAGTTTTAGAGTTGATGTATACATGGACTGTTCAGTTCCCAAGAGAGGTTAAAATCAAAGAAGCCTATGATATGCTCAAAAAACAAGGGGTTGTTAAAGTATGTATAAGGCTTTTTATTTTATTTAAGGATGAAGGAGATATGGGAGTTGATCAGAAATAACATTGAATCGTAATAACTGTTTATAAAATTTTGTTAATATGATGCTGTAAAATATGTTCGTTTGCTACTCATTAATGTAATTTCTGGCAATCTCCACCTTGATCAGCTAATTATATATATATATATATATATATATACCTATATATTGGGAGAGA
This sequence comes from Aelia acuminata, assembly GCA_911387785.2. Lineage (NCBI taxonomy): Eukaryota > Metazoa > Arthropoda > Insecta > Hemiptera > Pentatomidae > Aelia > Aelia acuminata. Next base: position 101,587,384 of record OU426981.1, read on the forward strand.
GAGAGAGAGAGAGACAATTTCCGGTATTATTTTCCCCATATTACATCTGGGCGTGGCCATTATGACATTGTTTTTCGATGCCCCAATCAACTGAGGAGAACAGGATAGTAGTCCCCTATTATGGTTTTATAACCTCTTGAAATAGGTAATGCACAGAAATAGCATAGGGGAAGCATTACCGAATTGTTTAATTTGCCTATCATCTAACTATCAAAATGAAGAGTGTATGGACCTTTTCCATTCCAAAATCTGAACTTCACAATAGCCATAAATGTTATGACATCTTGATGATAAAACCCATGTTGGGACTGTCCTAATGTTTACTGACCAGCGCTGGGTGATTTGGGTAAAAACTTAGTTGGCTTTGGGTGATTGATTAGCCATTAATATTTCATGAGTAGAGTCAGTATTTTCTATTCTTGTATATTATTAGTGGAATTAGATATTTGATTATTTAAAGTATGAACAAGAGGTATTTTGCCTTGATTTTTGGAGTATATTACCCTTTGGAGAAATCAGAGGCCATTTGGCCTCTAGATTAAGTTATGAATTCTTAAAACCATATGGAATAGGTCATAATCTCATACTTTTTCTTAACCTCATACTTTGTTTTTTATCACAAAGTTCAAGAATTTTCACTAGCCCTTTACTTGGAAGGGGAGGACTTAGTCTCTGGCAGATTTTATTGAAATTTTTTTTTGGAGGTTCCTGGCTAAAAAAGACTATAAAAATATTTTGGTGTTTGCGCCAATGGGCCCTAGTAGCCGAGAAAAAAAATTACATTTTTTTTTTTTAATATCTTACCGAATTCTTTATATTTCGTAATCTACTGTATATTTCTTTAAATCAACCCTCAAAATTGAGTGTAGATATAAAGAAACATACAGCTGTTCCATTGATTCTGTTTTAGGTCAATGAAAAATAAATTTGTAAAAAAAAAAAAAAAAAGATCTTATATCTTCAAGCAAACGACCCTAATAAATTTTTTTTACACAAGAAATTATGCCAGGCTCACAATCAGGACCCTCATAAACATTGATAAATGTTTATTCAATAAAAATTTTTTATCAGGATTATTTTTAAGTGTAGATTTAAAGAAATATATAGCTCTCCCATAGATTCTGTTTTAGGCCAGTGGAGTTATTTAAAAAAATAATTAGATCTTTAGTCAAACTACCTACGAACGTAGATTTTTGTCAATAAAAAAGAATCGGTTTAAAAATTTCAAAGTTATATTTTTGTTTTTATTGAACCAACGTTTAAATATTGATGTTAAATATTGATATTTAACGTTGTTAAATATTTTTGAGGGCCCTGAATTCGACCATGGCATCATTTTTTGTATTAAAAAATCTATAGCGGTCGTTTGCTTGATTCTAAGAAGTTTTTTTTCAAAATTCATTGACCTAAAACAGAATCTTTGGAACGGCTGTATATTTCGTTAAATCTACTTTGAAAAATAAAAAGAAAGGGTAGTGTTTCAATTATTATTTTATAACACATTCAACAAAAGTTGCATAATTTAAATTTTATGCAGGGTGTCTTGTCTGCGGGAATTACAGGGGAATTTTCAATTTTGAACTTATAAAGTGGGAATTAATTCAGCAATTTTTTTAACATATTTTCACATTAAATTAGTAAAAATTACTGCAAACATCCATTTTGTAACCTCTTTTAAAAATATGAATACAAAGTACAATGGACTTCAGGAATTATATGGGAATTTAAGAATGCATGTACTGTTGGACACCCTGATTATATTAAACTATTTATTGGTTTAAAAATATTAATAATTATTCAATCTTGAATTATCAATTCAACTGGGCTAATATTTCTTTAAATAATTGCGAAGTTGCTTATTGTTGATAAAAAAAAAATCAATGTATAATTACTGAAATGTTTATTATGTTTGCTAACTACAATTTCATATCTGAATTTTCAATTGGCAATATCGGAGATACAATTGGCCAACTGTATTTTATTTTTATTATTGTAACCTAGCTTATTCTTTTTTTTTTTTACTTTGCAAACCATCTTTATTATAAATACTTTTAAGAAAGTAATAGTAATATATTTATTACTTGTTTATAATTACTAACTTTCTAAAAAAAATTATTAGGAAGAACCTTCCCTATTGATTCAAGAAAAGCCATACAAAGAACAGCCGTCGATTTTGCAAGATGAAGAAAAATCTCAGCTACTTCAAAAATTACTGCAAAGTAAAAATCCTGATGACCTTCAAGCTGCAAATAGGCTTATCAAGTCAATGGTCAAGGAGGTACGAATCTTGATTTTTGAACCTCAGCTATTCATTTAGCTTAGTATTTATCAGAAATTAGACAATTCCTTAAATCATACCGTTGCAGTTTCCCTTAAACATACTGGTAAAACACTAATTATTTAATATTTACAAAACCAGATCGAATAAATCTAGAGGCACTTTATTATTCTTATTAAATGAAGCACTACCATCTTAGAATCAAATATATTTTTTTCTTGATGATAACTCAGCCTTTATTAATCAATTTAATTATAATTGAAATAATATAGACAATGTCTAAAATTAAATAGTAGTATTAATTTTTATTTTTATTATAAGTTATTTTAAAATATTTTACTGATAGAGTTAAAAGTTAAGTTAATGCCAAAACTTCCAAAATGAATTTGTTTCTAAAAATAATATTTTGAGTTAGTCTTGAAGTGTAACTGGTTTTAGTTATTTATTTTCTTTTTTAAAGGCTTCTTTATGTTTAAAGTTCTCTTCAATTTAATTCCTTCTCAACCTCCACATCTCCAGCCTCGTCCCGTCTTCTCCCAATTCATGTTCAGCCATACTTTTTTCTACTTTATTCGTGATCTTTTCCTTTTCTTCCTTTCTTCTGCCTCCCATTCCATTATCAATTTCGGTATTTGATTCAAATCCATTGTTTTTAAGAGTCCATGCCATTTTAGACTTATTAATTTTAGAATTACTTTTACTTTCGATGTATTTTTTTTAAATTCATATTTTCTTTGATATGGCTTTTTGTTTACTTTTCTATCCCCCAAATCCTGGCAGATTTCTACCAGAATTTCATTTCTCTGTCAAAAGTCTTTTTCCTGTAATTGTTAACGATTAACCTTTTTGGTCTTATCAAGGGTATACCTACTCCAGAGGAGAGTATTCACCACAACTAGAGTCCCAGAAAGAGATGCTGGCTACAAGAGAATCGGTTATACTCTCTCTTCCAGGAGTACCTTAGCTTTTTAGGGTTTGGTGTCTATTGTCCTATATAGAGTTCTTTTTCTGTATGTTAGTGTAATTTCTCAACTTGGAGGCCTAGTAGCTGATGACAGCCTGACAACTGGGCAATTATGTCGCGACTTCCTTATGCTTTGGCATTTTTAATTACAAAAAATATTTCTCACCTTCAATGCCATATGGTTAGTCTAATTATTTTTTACTCTTATAGGATGAAAGAAGAGTAGAAGAAAAGTGGCGTCATGCAGCCGAACTGGAGACAGCGATCAACAATTGCCGTCTCCTCCGTGAAATGTTAGAAAATTGGGATCCCACATCTGGCAGCAAAGAGGATTTAGATCTTATTAAAGAATTACATTCAGCGTGTCTTGGCTTGAGTCCAGTATTGTATAGACTTGCTGGATCATCTTCAGATCCAGCTTTCTGTCGTCAGTATAGTTTTATATTATTATTATTATTTTTTCTTTTAATGTACAATGTCAGTGGTAGCTAATTTATCTACTTAATGTTTTAAGTTTTAAAAGTTGATATTCACATTTTATAATTTTAGCATTTAAATTTTCCTTCATTTTTATATTTTTTTCTAGAAAGCGTAATAGCAGCTAATGATGAACTTGGCGAAGTGTTTACAAAATACAATAATATTATGAAAGGACCTAGTTCTAATAGTTCTAATGATGCATCATCGCTTCTTGACCTTACACCATCTGTACTGAAACCTGCTGATGATGCAAATAATCGGCTAGCTGACATAGGTAGTTATTTAATGTAATAGGTATATAAACAATTATATGAACTTTCTCAGGTCATCCCTATAAATTTAATCAGTCCTTTAAAAATCGCAAAAACAATTTATAGTAATTATTCTTTTTTTTATCACAATAATAATTTTTAAAATAATATTTTATCATATTATAATTAAAGGTATTGTATAATTATAAAATTATAATATAAAAGTGTCAAACAAATAATTATAACTCCAATTAGTAACAGTGTTACAAAATGGTATCTATCAGTTACAAAACAGTGACTCAAAAATAATCATATGCTTCGATTTTCAAGGCAAGACTAATCCCCTAGTCCATAGCTTCTAATATTTAGTCCAAAATGGAACAACCCAGAAAGGTCCAGATCATTCCCAATCATCTGATTACGTACTAATACATGAATGTAACGGTTCCAGAAAATTCTAGAGCTCTTTTAGTGTAACAGAAATAATAATCATCTGTTTTATGTCACAATTTATAATATATATATATCAAAGCCAGTCAAAAGTTTAGACTCACTTTTATTCAATTCACAATCTTCAAGTTTAATAAGATAATTCTAACTCAAGAGGTAGAATATGGTGAATATCTTTCACCATCATTAACTCCCTTTACCCCATTTACCACCCCCCCCCCCCCTGACCAATGCGATCTCTTGTTAGTTCTCGCGAACTAAAATTTTAAAAACCATAATTAATACGGCTTTTTTTTCATGACTAATTACCTCTCGCATAGGTAATTAGTCCAAAAATCTTTATTAGGTAAGACTATAGATTAGGGGGAGGGGTGGGTTTTCCCCGACCCCACCAGGAACCACCACTGTCGCCGACTCGTCGCCTTTGCCATTTCAGGAGTAATCGATGGCTCCTTTACCATTAAAAAAGATTTCATGTTTTAAAAACATCGATGTGTGCTGAATTACCTATCGTGGATGACTTTAATTTTTCAGTTCAATGTTGGTTTAATAACCATCAATGTTGATGGCTAACAAAATGGTTACTTGTTCACTAGATTTCCACCATGGCACTGTTCTTCAATAAAAAAACATAACGGGATAGAAAATCACCGTGTTCGTTTCTGAATAATAAGGAGCGATCATATTTTCCAACACATCTTTCAAGTCACAACAAACTCGCTTCACTCTACAAACTCACACTTTGTCCCATAAGTTAGTTAAACTTTGTATCTTTAATTCCAATTTTAATGCAAAAAGTTTCGCTTTATCATTTAAAACGTAACTCCACTTGGCATGTTTGAATTATGTGCTTTTTACAAATAGATTTAAACGATCTAGCTCTGCGTATTCACCCATTTTAAAGTGCTTTAATTTACTGCTCTTTGCCAGAGAGAAGTAAATTAAAGATTTTTGTTTGAGGTTTATGGTCCAAATTTAGATATTTAAAATATTATGCCGACGAAAATAAATATGAACTATAGGGAGAGGGGTAATTACATTGTTTCTATAAATATTAGAGGGAAAATATCATGACCCTATGAATTATAGGGATTCTACCATAGTACCTACATCCTAAACTGATTGAAATAGGCGCATCGCAAGTTTACATATATGAATTTATTAATTCTAATAAATAAATATCCTTCTCTTTTATTACGTATTTCTATCAGCCTTTTGTCAGGTAACATTTGAAACATTATATGATTAAGTTTAGAATAAAATTATAAAGAAGGGTAACCTGTGGTGTCGTGTTTAGCATAGTAACCTACAATACTAAAGGTCGTGGGTTCATGTCCTGGGATGGCCCTAGGATTTTTTAATGGCAGTAAAAAATCCTTGGCTATGCCGTCCCTCGGATAGGAAGTAAAATGGAGGTCCAGAGCCTGTACAATGTCAGGTACTTGTTAAAGATCCCTATCCTAATTATACCTGGATAGGCAAAATTTAGGACTCTCACTGTAGTATTGTCCAATTAGCATTAGTAGCATAAAGGGACGTTAAAGAAACAGACAAACAAACTATAAATAAAGTAATAATAAAATTATAGTTTTTATGTTGTTAAATAAATAATATGTTGTGAATTTTGTAATTTTACAAAACTAAGGGTGAGTCTAAACTTTTGACTGGTACTGTAGGTTAAACATCACAGCTTTATTGGAAAAAAACATTGGCTTAACTTTATGTAAAAACATTGAGCCCTGGTGTCAATCGAATAATCTAGGTATTCGTATCTAGGACCACGCCTGTTTCTCTATCAGAAGCGACATATTGCATCGATCAGGGAAGTTGTTTTTTTTACAAATAGGAAATGAGGAAAGTGTTTTAGACTCCTGAAGAAAGTGCACTATTTTTATGGCTTGTAAGTCTAGAAATAAAGTGTGACAATTCACACTTGATTCTTTCTTGTTACAAAAATTGACATAAAATTTTTTTCTTATTTCAAAATTTTGTCTTAATAAGTATAATTTATATTATACATAAATAGTTATTTTAATTTATGTCATTTTGGATATTTTAACATTTCTTGTATTTTGAGATATAACCCATCTAATTAATGAACATACATTTTAACAGTTCTTTGCATTAACGTGCGTATTCATGATCAAAGCTTTACTGGGACAAAACATATTTCCTTTTATGGCCCAATAAAACGGACTTGACTGTGTGTGTATATATATACAGATGACTGTGTATGTACATTTACATGTCATACACACACACACACACAAAACATATATGTTTTAAATGTTTCAGGGTTGGATCTGGCAGAAGGTGCTAAATCCCCAGTAACTGCGAATGGTGATTCCAGTTCTCTATCAAATCAAAATAACCTTCTGGATGACATTTTTGGGTCTCCACCACCTATTTCATCCAATGTTCTAGTCCTCTCATCAAATAAACGTAATTATTATTTGTCATAGGTTACCTTTGTTCTATGTAGTTTTTATTTTATGTTTCTTTCTGTACTTGGCAGTTGTCCTAACCACAGAACAAGTTTTAGAAATCTCCCAATACAATTCACAATAACACGAGGGTAAAGTTCTGCAAACTAAACTAAACTAAGGTGTAAGAGTTGAGAAATTGTTAGAAAAAAATGTTAATTCATTTTGGGAGAAAGTTAATTCTTAATGATCAATACATTTTTTTCAATGAAATACTTTTTCATTTATTATCAAATGTTTAATACTTTAAAAAAGTATTACTTAGCAGATAATCAAATCAATTAGAATTTAAATAAATGCTTCTTTTATAACGTTTTGGGCTTGTAAGATCGTTTATAGAAAGATTTTCAGACTAGATCGTTTGTTGTAAGTAGGGGACAATGTCGCTCAAATATAAAAATATTAGAAAGGAAAATTAAAAAAAAATAATAATGTTCGGCTGCATAATAGAGTGCATTTCTTGAAATAATGAAATAAATAAATTTTTATTAAACCTCAAAAGCCAAAAAATAACAGTTTGATTTTTAAATTATGATTTCTGTTATTATTTAGACGATTTTATACCAGAGAGATACCATGGTAACCTTTGTTAACATACCCAAATGCTTTTGATCTGTTTGTTGTTGATGATATTTGTTGAAGGAGCAAAATACTTCTAGGAAGTGTCCGCTGAGTCATATTATTCTCTATTCAAGAAATATATTTGAGTTTTATAACCAATCGAAAATCCAACTGTTGATTTTACCACCTCAATAACTCCATGGTTTTACGACCTCAACAGCATTCTACATAGATTTTCAAGTTTGCTGAAAATGTGCGTCTTTGTGAAATCGATTCATATTATCCATGTTAATTGTTGTCTGATGGTCCATCATGTTTTTATTTTGCACTTCCTTGGCTATTGCTGTATGCCGAGGAACTTTAGGAGTAATATTCGGTCCAAAGAATGTAGGATGTTAGATTTTTTGACGATTGACCTTAGTCATCTTGTTTATTTTTACTAAGAAAGACATATATATATATATATATATATATATATATATATATATATATATATATATATATATATATATATATATTAAATTTTTTTTTTTTTTTTTTTGTTCGGTACCCCTACCTGGCCATGTGTGTAATAACGGGGTGGGTGTGTGTGTACTCTACAGGTGTAACCAACCTATTCTAACCATGGTGGGAGGGTCGAGATTTATTCCGTGGGGCCTCCACGAAATAAAAGTCAACCCTCCCAGGGCGGATTCGAACCGCCGCCGTTCGGCTCGAGCGTGCAACAACGGGTCGCGCTCCTAAACGCTTGGCTATCCCGGTCCATATATATTATATTATTATAAATTAATGATATATATATATATATATATATATATATATATATATATATATATATATATAATCATTATTTTTTTATTATTAATTAGAAGGAAGTTTATGATTGATTTTCATTGTTACAGCTTCTTTTTCAATTGAGAAAGAAAATTCCAAATCAAGAGGATTGCAAGATCTTGATCTGCTGGGCAAATCTCTCCTCCAGGAAAGTTTATCTTCTATCGCCAAAAATACACAAAACAAGTATGCTTGGATGTGCTATAATAATTTCATTTTGAGTAAAAATCAATATTTCCATATATAAGAAAATCAAAAGTAAAAATTGTAGACAGTTAATTGAATCAAAATACTGCACACTATTTTGACTGGATGGAGTACAACTTGCTTGAGTATGCTCAGCTACTAATCTCTATCTAAGATGGAACAAGAACCATTACAAGGAATAGCATTAGTTATGCCTTTATTTAGACCCATAACATTAAATAATGGTAAATAATAATAGTAAATTTAAGCAAGATGAGATGTTATTATTGGTACCATTTTAATCTGGAAAGTGGATTGAATCATTTTGTGAACATAATTTATGTTTGTGTGGCTCAGTAATCGTTTATCATTCTTATAATCAAAATGATGTTGAGGTTTAAAATTCAAGTAATTCTATGACCTTAATGGACATGGAAAATTAAAATGTTTACCTTCTAAAATCAAATTTTTGATGGGAGAAGTTGAAGATAAACCTCACCTTAATGAACTGTGAAGAGGTTCTTCACCAAATTTCAAAGTGGTGCTACAAGCTTGGAAAGGCAGCCTGCAGTTTTTAGGGAGTCAACACGGCAATAATAATCATTGTAATATTACAATTATAAATAAATAATAAATAGTTAATATTTATAATAATTGTAAAGAAATAACAATGTTCATAATAATCCACTATGAATTTGTTCCGAGCTTTGTACAGAATAGTTGTAATGAATGCACTCAGTTTTGGAGAAGTGATATCTGGCTTTGGTATACAGGATGAATGTTTTGCTGCACCACGCCAATGCTCATCCGCTCACTGCAAAAGTCAATAGCGGATGCTTTTGAAATTTAAGAACACCCTAACTTGTTGTAACTTGAGGGTGTTGTGCAATTGGGTTATTAATTTCACAATAACCCAGAACTTAGAGGTTATATCTGGTCAATATGGCTATTACTTCCCATTTAAGTGTTTTCAGATAGGTTTTTACAGGCTTCCAAACATGTGGCTGAGCTTTGTCTTGTGATAAAATCACCTTGTTGTGTCTTTATTCGTTTAACGCCCATTTTTTGTTTAATACTCTGCTCACTCATCATTTTTTTCAGCAGTGAGTAGGAGAAGCTTTAAACCATAGTTAATTGCCTTTGATTATGATGTTGGTGCATAGCCAGGCCGACCTCACGATTTTTCCTGAGATAAATCAGAATTTATCAGTTAGGTTACTATGCAAAACATTTTTATTTTTTGCTGGTGAAGCAAAAATTTTAAACAAGAAAATCTATCTCTCAGCTTCAACTCATTCATGGTTTGATCAGCATGGTTTGAAACCATTGTGTCATCTGCTAGTAGCTGCAGTTAGGTGTCTGACATGGGTTTTCTTTTAATGATTACTCCAATTCATATTCTTTAAACTTTTTCAGTGCACTTGAGCATTCTTTTTCCTTAGAATTAAAATTATTACATGTCGCTTCCTGCAGGGCATGTTTACCGGAAGTTTCAACATGCGTGCTCCAATTGCAGATTTCTACAGAGTGAAATGGTGCAATAACATTCCCCCCAAATATTCTATATTTCGCATAAAACTCAACATCTATAGAACTATCTAAAATGATATTGTGTACACAGGGGGAACTAACAATGACTGAATGACTGACAAACTAACAATGACTGAATCCAAGCTTACTGGATAGTATTTCTTTGAAAGCATTACTATTTAAGATTAGACGTATATAGTTTTGGGCTTCCATTTGTTAAGAAACAGCGAAAACTTATTCAACCTCATAATATAAAAATAATCAAAGAGAGTGTATAAGACATTATGAATCCAATAAAAATTTATATCTAAAATTTTAATTACTGATATGAGTATTTTTATTCTATGTAAGGGTGCAGTACATGATTTGTTTTTCTTATTTTACAGACCTCCAAAGGTGACCCTGAACGATATGAGTTTATTAACAATAGAGAACAAGACTAACAATATGAATATCAGTAGTGGAAGTAGTGATCTTTTAATTGAAAATGATCTTCTTGATGCCTGTCCGCAACCTTTGCTCTTAGATAATGATCCCCCTCTTGCTCATATGGATGAAAGCAAAAAACCAGATATCAGTTTAACCAGCGATTCTGGGTCCAATGATCGTCTCAAATTGGATACAGAAGTGCAAGTGTTACCTTTAGGAGATATTAATGTTACTTTGGACAATGTTAAACCTAGTGAGTATGAATATCATAACATATATGAGTAAATTCAGAGACAGTTGTGTATGTATTTTACATTGGTTGAGTAGTATTGGGGAGCATTAACTTAAATATTTCATGCTATAAGTTGTTCGTAGTAGAGCCGAACCTATGAGGGAAGTCGAGGCTTGGTGGGAAGCTCACGGAGGCAGTCCTCTTTCCCTTAACCCTTTACTTTAACATCCTTCTAGATAGATCCCTTTTGTATCATCCAATCTCTTTTTTTATATTGTTTCTTTATTTGTAATTGGGTCTTACGTTAGATGTAAATTGTGCCGGCATAACTGTTTCAGTTATAAAATTTGTATGCTTCTTCGTTGTTAGTTAAAGTTTTTAAATCCCCGTTAAAAGAATTTTAATGGTAGAAGAAACTTTCTGATTCCCATGTAAAAAGATAAGAAAGCTAATGTATTGTCAGATGTGTGGTAAACTAAGAAGTCTGAAACAACCTAGTTTTTGAGATATTTGGCATTCGCACCTATAATTATCACGATTCAATCTTAATTTCTTCCTAGTTAAGTTAAACATTTAATTTTTGTGAGTAAACAATTTTATTATTGCGACCTTGGTAATCTTCCATGATGATCTTTCATTGATGATCTTCCAAGTGATTCAAAACCCTGACATAACAACTATTATCAAAGGATTTGTCTCCCAAAAAAGTCATTTAAAATTATATCTAAAAATCATTATGCCAGGTGCCGAATTCGCCTAAGGTAAGAAACTGTTTTGGTGCTCCTGAAGTTTTTACTGATTCGCTAGTTTATTATACTCCCAACAATATTGGAAGTAAATATCTAACACTTGTACGTATTTTATTATGTTTTAAAATTCCTGATTATGGTCTTTTTGGTGGCGTGTAATTTTATTTTTCTGAAATGATTGATTCCTCCAACCCAACCTGCATATTTGCTCCTCGAAAAGTTCCATATGTGTCAAATGGACTGAAATTTGGAATTATGTGCCATTTACCAGGCAGAACAAAACTATTAACTTAACATTCCATCATAATTTCAATCTCAATAATCATAATTTCAATTTCATTTTCTTAAGATCTTTCTCAATGTATATAGTTTTTGAATTTTTTTCGCACCTCTACAGCCATTTGCAAATTAGTTTTTTATTCCCAATAGCCATCCTTGGAATTGATCCTTTCGGCTTTTCTAGCACAGATGCAGTTCCATTTTCAATTCAGCACCACTTCGGATGACCCATGAACTACTATTTTGTTTTAGATTGTTTAAAATTTTTAAATTACTTTATATATTTTTGCCAGTTCAGGGTTGGCTATCTACCGGTTGCTACCCCTTTCTAAACTCCATTGGCATGGGGAGGTACTTCTGCCAAAGAAGAGCTCCACCCTGGGTTGAACTTGTATGTACTGAAGTATGGCATTTAACAGTTCAGCCGCACTGGGCTCCACTTGTAAAATAGTCGAAGGGTTGAAATTTTTAAGTGGTGCATTTATGGTGTCTCGCAGTTTATATTATAACATGTTTGAACCCCGATGTATCGGTGTATGATTGTTTTGATTTTTTTATTACAAAGTTAATTTTCCTTTTTTTATTTGTTCCAGGTGCCATTCCTCCGTTTACTGCTCTTGAAGAAAGAAATGGAGTTACTGTTGCAATCTTTTTAGCTAAAAATAGACCAAGAGAGGATGTTTCTATTTATGTGGTTACAACTAGTAGCAAAAATGAATCTCCCCTAACCAACTATTTATTTCAACCGGTTGTACCTAAAGTAGGCCTTTTCTTTAATAAAATTCATTAATTAATATTTTTGGAACATTACAGATCACCAACATTTTAGTTAGTTTAATTATTATGTACCTTATGAAGCAATAAACCTCTACTATTTAATCATAGATAATTTAATTTTTGTTTTTAAAAAAATATTAATTGATGATTTTACATTGATGAATGTACCAAATTCCAATGGAAATTTAGTGTTGCAGATTGAGGTTATTGCCGCCTTCTAGTACTACACTTCCTGCTCACAATCCATTTTTACCACCATCAGCAATCACTCAGATCATGCTAATAGCTTCTCCTAATAAGGTATGTCTTCCCCTGTTGCTCATAATCTATTTTGTGCTTAATATCTCCAACATGTAATTAAGAAACACTATTTTATTTTTTTTTTAAAGTTTCTAAAATGAAAGAAAGAACTTCAACTGTTATGCTTTTTATTTGTTTAATTTGATGACTTTTTTTCTTTTTTAGATACCAATTAATCTCAAGTTTGTCATTAGCTATATAATGGATGAAGAAACATGCACTGAGTTAGGAGAAATTAATGATCTTCCACTTATTGAAAAATAATGTAGATTTCAGTATTTTATTATTTCTAAGGTTTTGGTCATTATTTATCTTGATCAAAATATTCCTTTAATGTGTATATTTTAGATTGTTCCTTTTAATTATTTCAAATATAATTGTAAATATCACTTTAGCTTTTGCTTAGTTGAGTACTTAATTAATTTTATTATTTGTTATTGATTTTTGTATTTTGTGATCGTTATGTTATCGTTAATTTTTTTTTTTAATCTTTAAATGAAACAATAAACCTTTTCAAAAAACTTGTATTTATCTGCTGATCTGAAGACATGTAAAAATCAAATATATATTTAATTAAACTGTTGTATATATTTAGTATTATAGATTTCTCTCAAAATTGAATCAAGATGATTATTCCTCCCAAATAAAGTACTGGACTTCAGGTGTTTTACCATTTTTATATAATTCCTGAGCTGAAGGGTAGTTAACAAAATCTCATTATTAAAAACAAAAATAAAGGGAAATAAGACAGTTTTCAGTTGATAGTAAATATGTAATATATGAGGCACTGCATTTATAGGAGCAATATTCCATATGTTTTAAATTAAACAAGTTGTAATATATAAGGCAAGTGGTAATATATAAAGCACTGCATTTATAGGGCAATATTCCATATGTTTTAAATTAAGCAGCCTTCTTTTTATGCTAATTAGATTAACATATATTCCCCAGTGTACATGTGATTGAAAAGATAATAAAGTTGCTATTATGTTCTTTAAACGTTTTGTTAAAATGTATATTCTTTAATTTCAAAGACTTAACTAATTAAGTGTTTTAACTAAATGATGTAAGTTACAACAAACTGGCGACCAGGTGAAGTTGATTCTATGACTCCGTGAGTTACATTCAATTTTGAACATTTTCGCTTCGATTTTCTATTTTTTCGTAGCGATACACTATAAAATTAAATTGATTCAACGAAATGGATGCGACTCAAATTTCCCAACTGTTAGCTGTATTCAACGAAAGTCAGAAGAAACTGATTGAAAGTCTTGGAATAGCTGGTGGGGACACAGGAATCAAACATCGTCCTCGCTAAATGTTAATCCAATTTTAATTCCCCCATTTGAAAATTTTGACCCAAACCGAGAATCATTCAAATTATATTTAACTCGCTTTCATAATTATTTACAATTAAAAGGTATTTCAACAAGAGAGGAACAAATATGCCGAAGATAAGCTTAAGGTAATCACTAATTTCTTATCATATGAGATTTACGAGCTAGTCAGTGACTGTAATTCTTATGCCGAAGTTATAAACACTCTAAACTCAGTGTTTGTCAAAAAGCAGAGCGAAATCTATGCTCGGCATATTTTGGCTGTTCGGAAACAACTACCTACAGAGTCAATAGACCAATATATCCAAACCTTACGTATCCTTAGCAAGGATTGTAACTTTAAGGCTGTAAATGCTGTGGATCACAAAAATCAGTATATCCGTGATGCATTCATCAGTGGGTTGCTATCCAATCAGATTCGACAGCGCTTGCTAGAAAATGACATTTTAGATCTAGAAGACGCTATCAAACAAGCCCTCGCGTTGGAGGCTGCTCAAAAACAAGCTGAAGGGTACATTCAATCTTTGAATAGTTACTCTAGCTCTAGCTGCGCCTCTGTTACATCTCAGGCAGCTACTCCTGCTCCGGAAACGGACAGTTCTTTATGTGCCATTCCCAAGCTTAGCTAATGCTATTTTTGCGGTCTGGGCAAACATCCCCGCCCTAAATGTCCTGCAAGAGACGCTGAATGTAGGAAATGTGGTATTAAGGGGCATTATGCTAAAGTATGTAGAAAGACTGCAAGCCCTAAAGTTTCCGCTTCCATCATTGCGATAGCAGTACATTTGAATCAGCTGAGTCGAGCTGTTATTTCAGTAGAAATCAATGGAACTCCTGCGCGTTGCTTGATTGACACTGGCAGTTCTTCTAGCTTTATAGACCACCATTTCACACTCAAACACATGATTCCACTTAGTCCTGGAAAGGGAAAGGTCTCAATGGCCTCAACTACGCTCTCCTCTACAATTGAAGGTTATGTCATCGTTGATATCAAACTAAATCAGCATATCTACCCTTCTTGCAAATTATCAGTTATGAAAGGCCTTTGTGCTGAAGTTGTGATAGGCCATGACTTACTCGTGGAACATTCTGATGTTTCAATCTCTTTTGGTGGATCGAAACCTCCACTTACTATATGTGCTTTTGCCTGTGCCTCGGTAGAACCCCCCCCCCCCCCGCTTATTCAGTAACTTATCACCAAACTGCAAACCTATTGCCGTTAAATCAAGGAGATACACGGAGTCTGAACTCAAATTCATAAGGGACGAAACATCTAAACTACTGTCTGAGGGAGTGATTGAGGAGAGCAACTCTCCTTGGAGGGCTCAGGTATTAGTTACCGAAAGCGAGCATCACAAAAAACGCATGGTGATAGACTATTCGCAGACGATCAATAAATTCACGTTTCTTGATGCATATCCGCTACCTAACATCGATGACTTGGTAAGAAACGTTGCTGCATATAAAATATTCAGCACTATTGACCTCCAGTCCGCATATCATCAGATACCAATTTCGGACGAAGAAAAACCCTTCACAGCTTTCGAAGCTGCGGGAAAACTTTATCAATTCACCCGCATTCCTTTTGGGTTGACTAATGGTGTTGCTTGTTTCCAGCGCGTTATTGACAAAGTGATAACACTAGAGAAATTAAAGGGAGTATTTTCGTACTTGGATGACATCACTGTATGCGGGCAGGATAAAGAGGAACATGATAGGAACCTCTCAGGACTCCTTGCAGCCCTTGACAAATACAATCTAAAAATTAACAAAGGGAAAAGCAAATTTAACCTGAGTTCCATACATTTGCTTGGGCACCTGGTATCTCATAATGATATCCGACCGGATCCAGAGCGTCTCAAACCTCTTCTGGAAATGCCACTACCTCAGAACACTGCATCACTTAAGCGAGCTCTGGGGCTCTTTGCACACTATTCAAAATGGATACCACATTATTCAGATAAAATCAAGTCATTGACCAACTATAATACCTTCCCTCTAGATCATCAAACTGCTAAAGATTTTGAAAACCTAAAACTTAGCATTGCTGATGCTGTGGTTACTACTATAAATGACACCGAAAAGTTGATAGTAGAGACTGACGCTTCAGATGTAGCCTTAGCTGCAACTTTGAGCCAGGGTGGTCGGCCAGTGGCGTTCTTCTCGAGGACACTCACCAAGTCTGAGCGTGCCCACTCTGCCATTGAAAAGGAGGCAGCTGCAATAGTTGAATCTCTCAAGAGATGGAGGTCCTATCTTTTAGGTAAAAATTTTCAACTTTTAACTGATCAACAAGCACTTTCTTTCGTATTCAACCAAAAACACTCAAGCAAAATAAAGAACGATAAAATTTTGCGTTGGCGACTCGAATTGGCACCTTTCCAATTCGATATAACCTACCGTCCTGGAAGAGAAAACGTGAAGGCTGATGCCCTTTCTAGAATTTGTAGCTCTGTCTCCAATGATCGATTGCTGGGGCTGCATCAATCACTCAACCACCCAGGTATCACAAGAATGGTTCACTGGCTGCGATGCAGGAATCTCCCTTTTTCAGTTGAAGATGTTAGAAGGGTCAATTCAACTTGTTCAGTCTGTGCAGAAGTCAAACCTCGTTTTCACAAATCTCGAGGTACTCTCATCAAAGCGACTGCTCCTTTTGAAAGAATCAACATAGATTTCAAGGGCCCAATCCCCTCCAAGACGAGGAATTATTACAATCATAGATGAATTTTCTAGATTCCCGTTCGCCTACGCCTGTAATGACACAACTTCGGCCACTGTTATAAAATGCCTAACAGATCTTTTTATGCTTTTTGGGAATCCAGCTTATGTGCATTCTGACAGAGGGCCTTCCTTTATTTCACGGGAATTAAAATCATTCCTACATTCAAACGGAATAGCCACTAGCCATTCAACGCCCTATAATCCCCAAGGGAATGGACAGGTGGAGCGTCTGAACTGTACATTATGGAAGACCATTAGTCTAGCTCTTAAGACTAAAAATCTCAAGACTTGTGATTGGGAGGAAGTTCTTCAAGAAGCTCTTCACTCCATCAGATCTTTGTTATGCACGGTCACTAACAGTACCCCCCATGAAAGATTCTTTAGTTTTCCCCGGCGAACTTCTAACGGAGAAGCTCTTCCTACTTGGCTTACTACACCCGGCCCTGTACTCATCAAACGGAATGTAAGGTCTAGCAAGTACGATGACTTGGTAGAAGAGGCTGAACTACTAGAAGCTAATCCCCAATATGCCCACATTCGGCGGAAAGATGGAAGTGAATCAACTGTCTCGTTACGACAACTTGCCCCTAGGGGAGATATAGATCAGCCGCTAAGAACAGAAGCCCCTACATGGATTGGAGAACGAAGAGAAGTGCCTCAAATTCAACCTAGCCCTGAAGGATCTGAAGCAAGCCCAATCGAGCTGAATAACTCCAGTCCTTTAAATATCAATCAGCCGTCTCAAAGTGACCCTCCACCTTCACCTGACCCAGGAACCACAAGACCCAGAAGAACTATCAAACCTCCTTCTTATCTAAAGGACTATATAACCAATTTTTAGTTCAGATAAAGAGGGGGAGAATGTGATGAACTGGAATTATTGCAATCGATTCTAATTGTTATTATTAGTTGTTACCATATGTTGTTAAAATTCATTTTACATTCTTTCAGTAACCTCTGTAGTTTATTGCGAATAAAAGCCTAGTTTCAGGTCTTATTTGTATTTATTGTATCCTTACAAATACAACAACACCTGTGCCCTAAACGAAACATTCTAGTCACTCAGCACCGATTCTTTTCAACCTCTCAAAAACCTGACCAATCAATTGCTGATTATGTTGTGGATCTGCGACGGGATATAAACGTATGTGATTTTACATCCCCTTGTGATTGCAAAACTAGTTTCTCGAACATACTTCTCAGAGCCCAATTTATTAGAGGATTATACGATAGCAACATCAGAGAATCGATTCTTCAATCTGAACTAAATGATTTCGATGATGTAGTCGCAAAGGCACTTGTACTGGAAGCTTCCAAAATAGATGGTCAAGAGATCGCGATCCACCAATCTATGTCGAACAACGGGGATGTTAACAAGATTTCAGATCGTAAGCTTCGTCGAGGAAACTCGCCGACGAATTCAAGATCACGGATTGGCCCTGTTAGTGAATCAAAAGCAATTCTAGTCGATCAAATTCAAATGTTCAATTAAGAACAAGACTTGATTATCGGAAACTCGGTATTGATGGGTTATGCCTTCGGTGCAGAAATCCTCATAAAGCCTCAGACTGCTCTGTCAATCAAGTGTTTTAACTAAATGATGTAAGTTACAACAAAATACTTCAAAATTCACCTGTGGTTATATAAAACATATTGAAGTTTTATATAGAGAGATAGTAGACAGAATCAGTTTGAAGATATAGTTTAAAAATATTGAAATTATGAAGAAATTCGCGGGCGCAATCGACTATAGGGTGCGCTAGTAGTTTTGCAAAATGTCGGAAAGAACGGGGCTAGACATAGTTAATGTGGTAGAGATAATTGGTTATTTTAAAAGACCGTTAATTGAAGGGCAGGCTATCCTTGATGCAAACCATATAATTGCATGTGTAATAATATCTAGAAGTAAAAAAACAGTTATTTTACAAGCCTCGTGCCTTCCAACAAGCGATCTTAAAGGACTGCCCCATCAAATAAAAGTGTGTAGCGGCATAACCGTTCATCGACTGCGATTTTCGAAATCGATCGAGCAGCCAGTAATCGATCATTTGAAATGTGGCTCGAATAGAGAGTGCCTGCTCTGCGTTGTTGCTGCTCGGTAATTTTTCAGGTTATCCCAAGATACCAATTACCAACTACTTGCATGGATGTTGATACTTGGTGAGGTATACCGGCTAACACGTAAATACTAGTATTAGAAGTCTGTTATCACTATTATCTTCATTGCTGCTTTTGGAAGAAGGTTATCATAACCAAGAAATTATTTTTTGTGCTGTATATAATCGGACCAAATTTTGCAAAGTTTATCAAGTCATTGTTAAAGTGAGTTTTTTTTTTCTTTTTTTCTATTGTTGTTTTCTCATTTAATCCTTGTAAATAAAGAAGAAATTTATTTTACGAAAATAATTTATTTACTTAATTTCCCTTTTTGAACACGCTTTATTTGTTAAGAGCCTTCTCGTTTTCTTATAAAAAACATCTTAACAAGTGGAAATCAAATTTATTAATAATAATAAGCAATTTTAGTGTAAAGCTGGTAGTTCTGGTAAATGCAAACATATCATTGTAACTTTACGTTTTTCGGTTAGTAATAACATTGATTACCTATTCATACAATCATTGTTATGGCAGCTGTCATTTTCATGACAGCTTAGTTTCTTTGTCATATTATTTATTTATTTGTTAAAACTTTCAGGCATCGCATTGAAAACTTGGAACAATTAAACAAAACAGATGTAATACAAAAATGGGGAAAATTAAAAAAGAAAAACAAATCTATGACACTATGGTCCCAATGTTATTTGCATAAAACTAGAATTTTGGAATAATAAAATGTCAAATACTAATATTTACCTGGATAAATATAGCCACTTTCTTTAAAATAAAGACTACATATCGTCATATGTTTCGAAACAGGATTATCTATTCTTATTCTGGAAATAAATGGAATAATACGTCTTTTGATTTTCTAATTGAATACTGAGGGACCGAGCAATACATATTAGACATTTTTCAAATAATTTTTTGCTCAATCGGGTTTTAATTATGGAAAAATAAATTAAAAACACAAAAAAACCCTATGAATCCCAGGTAATGGACCGGCTTTTATCCCCGTTTCTCTAGTTCCTGTAAAGAAGCAGCACCGTAGCTTGCGCCCGCCTATAGGGAAGAGCATAAAAAGCAAATATGGAGTGATCAAAACAGTGTAACAGTTTAAGTAGCTGGGACAAACATGAATTACAATCTATGGGAGCACAGGCAACAAAAAGTAAATGGAGCTATGGGCAGTCTGCTGCTGCACCATGGTGACCAAGGCTTGCAGAAACTGAGGTTGGGCTACCCCCTCCAGGCTCTCTGAGCTCCTGCAAGCAACACACAAGTTTAAGAAGACCACACTGCACGTTCAAATGTCTCATTAGGCCTAAGCGCCAACTGAAAAAAAATAATATATATATATATAATATATAGTTTTTGGGGCCCTTCCGCTTGTCCACCAGCCTCCACCATTTTCTCCGTTAACCGGTTGTATAGGATAAGAAGTTTCTCGGCGAATTCTCCTTGCGCTCGCCTCTCCTTAAGTAAGTAAAATACATCTTCTGGTGTCCATCTTCCACCACCATAAAGTTTCTTCAATCGTACCTTTAGCGTTTCCTAAGAGTGCGTTAGGTCGCCCTGGATTGCGTTTAAGACTCGCCTTGAGATTCGACCAATGAGAGAAGCCTCGAGAAGTCGGATGTCAAATTCTAATAGCATTCCAGATTCCTTCCGCGATATTATTAATTCCTTAATCTGGTCGCCTCCCCTAATTAAGTGCTCAAGATCCCCTATTATTACAGTAAAAGGTTCCAGTTGGCTGATTATTTCATGGATAAAGGTGGCCTTCTGCGTTCTAATCTTCAATAGTTCAATTTGCGCCATTGTCTTATTATCGGTCAATTGTAACTCTAACTTCGCCAACTGTTCCTCTTCCCTTATATTATTCACAGTATGTCATATCCAAAAATCGATTATGTTTAATTCTATTACACATGTGAGAGATCAGGAAGGTTGTACAAATAAAACAGTTATTTAGATATGTTATATGAAGTTATAATTAATATGTGAATAAATGTTCTAGTATTTTGATAAGTGTCTTTGTAGTTATTTTTGGACACAACACAGTATAAACACTAGATTCGTATGTAGTTAAGGCGTGATACGCCGACACTTTAACCAGAGCGTTTTAAGACCACTAACTGCTTAACTAACGTGACTTTATCTTAGAGTGTACCGGGGTTTCGGCACCAGTTACGATTAGACTGAACGTTACACTGAGAAATGTGGGATTTGGGCAAAGTGACAACACAACTTCAATAAATCCCGAAATCAACTAACTTTTTTTCGCTTTCCAGCTGGTATATAAAAATACAGCAACAGATGTTTATAAATAATAATTAACTTATCCTATTAGAAAATTCGAGTTTTTAACTACGTCTTATATAGAGTTAACCTATATATATATATATATATATATATATATATATATATATATATATATATATAAAGTTAAGGTGAAGGGATACACAATATGTAACTTAATGCTAGTCGTAGGATGTAAACAATCTGTATGTATATATGTATATAGGATTAAGAGGAAAATAAAGTCAGTCTTTGCTTAACATCTATGAGTGTTGTTTCGTCTCCTTATTCCTTATTCCTCTAGGGCTAGAGCCGGAAATAGCAATGGCAAAGGCGGTATCAGCTTACAACCATTCTATCCACGCGGCAACCGGATTTTCTCTATTTGAGGTACTGTTTGGGTTAAGAGAAAGGAGAAGAGACAGTAGGGACAAGGCGATGGAGGAAGAAATGACACTGAGATTAGTCAATAATAGGATCGAGTTGAAGAAAACCTGGGAGAAAGCAAGGAAGAGAATGGAAAAAGAGAAGAGTTGGAGAGTTGCAAAAGAAAATGTAAGGGTACGAGACTTGGCCGGGGAGGTCAAAATTGGGACCATAGTCTATCGTAAGTTAGGTACGAATAGAGGAAAGGAGGTGGCTAGGTATGAGGGGCCATTCAAGGTAATTGTGCTCAGAGAGCATAATATAGTGACCATTCAAAGTATTAAAGACCCCAAGAAATGCAGAACAGTTCATATAGAACAACTAAAGTTCCCGGTTGTAGAACTCGGGCAAACACCGTAATGGAGTATCCTCATCTCAGCCACATAAGCAATTGTTATTTTATTTTTAAGTCTATTACCTTTTTTATTGTTTTTCTTGTTGGTTGTCTTTGTTTCTGTTTTGTTTTACACGATTTTATCTATATTGATATCCTAGCTTGTAAGTTATTCCTGAAATGCATTTATTTTGTTTAAATTAGCTTGTAAGGTTCTTCTTAAAGTGAATTTATTTTAAGTTGGAGTTTACGGGGGTTTAGAACTGGCTATCTTGACCGACTCAGCCATCCCGCCACCCGTGTTGTGACCTTATTTTATTGTATTAAAATAAAGGATGCGTGACTTTATTTAGTCTCGGTACTTTTTCATACTTCCAGTAACTTAACTATTG
Organism: Aelia acuminata; assembly: GCA_911387785.2. Lineage (NCBI taxonomy): Eukaryota > Metazoa > Arthropoda > Insecta > Hemiptera > Pentatomidae > Aelia > Aelia acuminata. The sequence goes on from OU426981.1 coordinate 101,609,778, forward strand.
TCCATATCATCTTTTACTGGCCTACACGATTCACTTTAAACGCCTTGCTGGTAGTTCGCTTGTTTGGGGATTATCTACTCTCTCCACTGTTTGGGGCAGTGTAAATCAAACTTAAAAACCAATTCACTTTATATAATTCAAAAAAAGTAAATGGTAAAGTGTGAAAAAAAAGATTTATAGACATAAAGTCACTAATTTATATTTAATATCTTCAATAGTTAAATTTTATATTTACTGCAGACTTTACATGAAAAATTAATTGCGTTGCATAACCTGCGCTCCCATACTGTTGTCTTTTTGACTGTGCTGCTATTGCACGTGGCGTCGAGATTAAGAAGAAATTCTTAATTCTACGTTGGGAAATCGGATTTTTGCTAGTTCAAACCGCTCCGTTTGGGACTACTATATTGGTATGTGTGGATTTTTGTTAGTTCATTCATATTTAATTATAGATTGACTATGTTATCTCATGGCATAAGATATTTTAGGTTATGGTTGTAAACCACCTTGAAAACAGCTCTTTTATGGATTATTACTAAAAAATTCCATTTTGTAAATGCAATAGAGAGTGTAATTGAATTCAAAATAATTCTCTTTAACATCAGCAATGTGAATCTTTAGTTTTCAATGGACCATTTATGAGGACATGTTTCTTTGTTGATTTAACAGGTTGTTAAATAATTTTCTTAACACCACAATAGTTATGCATTCGGTAATTTGTAAATTTTGCAATGCCAATTTTAAAACTAGTTAACCTATAGATGAAGATAACAAAATTTTGCTATCAACAATAGTAGAGGAATAGAATTTTAACTTCTGATATATATGTACTTGTTGATTAGCCATTTAATTATGTTTAGTTTTTTTGTTCCTTAAATATCAATAAAGTATTTTTCATTAGTTCATGATCTGGATCTCTTAATTCTTGTTTAATTGTTTTCCTTTCCAAGGTGTATAGCTTTGGTTTTATCAGTATACATTATATACAGCCAAACCTCTATCGTTATTAAGTTTGTTAAGTTGTTGTTAAAGTTAATAAGACTTTGATATCCAGTTTAACTTTTCAATTAATTGTTAATTTTTAATGTAGTGGTTACTGTTTTGATTCAATTAACTTGTATCAGCACCTTAACTGTTCTGCTTAATATATCTACTGTACATTTTTGTTTATGGATTGAAAAGAATTATGGATGTAACAAATTTTACTATAGTTTTAATCTAAAACAATAAGTAATATATAATAATATAATATGATTCATATTTTGTTCTTGTTCGGATCATTAATCTTTTTTCACCCTCTACCATCTTTTTCCACATAGCTGAAGCCTTCCAAATTTTATTTAATTGTTTATGTGATGAAGTTAAATGTGGACATGTTCAATCTGTTTAAAGAATTAATTTTAATATTCATGAATTTAACCTGTTGAATTAATTTAATAATAGGGATTATTGTCAGAGATTCAAACAGTTATTCTGTTGGTAACCATTAGGAATCTGTAAGGTACCCTTTATTGGTGTTAGTACCAAGTAGTTAAGCTTCAGTAAAATTTTTAAAAGTTTTCTTATAAGTTATTACTCACCAACAAACATTGCTTATGTGAATTCATATGATTAATAACTTTGTTATTGAAGCTATTTTTTTTTTCTAGTGATAAAATGGCAAAAACCAAGGATAAGAAGGGAAAATCAGCTATAAATGAAGTTATAACCCGTGAATATACTGTAAATCTTCACAAAAGGCTTCATGGTATTGGATTTAAGAAGAGGGCTCCACGTGCAATCAAGGAGCTCAGGAAGTTTGCTGTGAAACAAATGGGAACCCCTGATGTTAGGATTGACACTCATTTGAACAAGCAAGTGTGGAGTAAGGGAATCAGGAACGTACCTTTCCGTGTCAGGGTAAGGCTTTCTAGGCGTCGTAACGATGATGAAGATTCTCCTCACAAGCTGTATACTCTTGTAACTTATGTGCCCGTCACTTCTTTTAAGAATCTTCAAACAAAGAATGTTGATACAAATCAAGAGTGAATGTAGATAAGTTTTCAATAAAAAGTTTTATTATATTGATTTTTTTATATTTTATGAACCCTCCAGTGGTTCCTTGTTTGAAAGGTCTCATCTACCCTCATAAAGTTTATTTTCTTGAGCTTCACTACCTTTCCTGGGGAATATCAAGTTGTGGTTTACGAATGAGTCACTCATTTCACAGGAGAATAAAATTGTCTAATCAAATTTTAATTATTGCAAATTAAATGCTTATTGTACTACAATTGAATGTGATTATTTGTAAGCTCTACAAATTTCCAACAGATGGTGTGTAAGTTGATTTATTGACAGCATTTCATTTTCTTTCGATATTCAGGGTAGGTAAGCATCCAGTAGCCACAACTATTTCTTTGGCTTGGACTAGGAAAATCAGTGTTTTTCACAAGAGCAATTATGTGTCGCCTTTTCACATGTTGGGAAAACATCAAATCTATTTGTTTTAGCACAAGACAGGTTGACCAAAATGATTGTTCACCCATTAGCACTACAATAAATAGAAATTGTGAATTCTAATAATAAAAATAATGTAAAGTATTAATATAAAAAGTTATAAACTAACATTATCTATCTCATTCATAAAATTAAATTTTTATTTTAATGTTTATGTTTTGATAAGTAGCACTGTAAGATCATGCAGCATGGTTTGAGGTTGCTCGCTTTTCATAACCTGTTTCAGGTAGAACCTACTGATGCCATATCTCATATCATGTGTTATATTCTGAATTTAACTAATATCTGCAATGGCTAAAGATTAGTTTGGTACATTTTTACTTTCACTTACTTATATATGAAATGTATAGTAAGGGAAAGTATTGCCATCGTGAAAAATTTTGACTACCGGTTTTCCATGGAAATACACGTTTTGGGGTCCCATGCGTCCAAATAACTAAGTCCCGCAAAATGGTCTGTGTATGTGTGTGTGTGAACAGACTAGCTCAAAAACTATAAACCGTGCCAACCTAAAATTGGGTATTTAGTGTATGTATAGGCCCATGATGTGAGAGCAAAATTCATCAAAATTGGTCAAACGGAGGGGGTGCTTTATTTAATAACTTTATGTTTTTTTGATTTTCTCAAAAACGGCTCTTAACCATTTTGATAAAACTGTGTATTTGATGTATTCATATTCCCGAGATATGCCTGTAAAAATTTCATCAAATTGATCAACCGGAGGGGGCACTTTACTTAATAAATTTCATAATTTTCACGTGTTTTTTTTTATTTACTCAAAAACGGCTTTAACGATTTTGATCAAACTGGGTAATTGATGCATGTATATGCCAAAGATGTGACAGCCAACATTACTTCAAAATTGGTCAAACGGAGGGTGCACTTTAGTTCATAACTTTTTTTTCTAATTTTCAACTCTTTCAATTATCTCAACGACTTTAATGATTTTGATCAAAGTCGTCATGTTTAATGAGAATCAAGTATTCTTTAATATCAGGTAAGCTTTATCATTATTAAAATGTTCTGAGTGGGCTTAAATGGGGAAGGGGCCTTTTTTGTTATGCTGTTAAGTACCTTAGTTTTTGTTTATATGGAGAAATCAACTCTCCTTGTTAGGCCTAAAAATGAGAAATGCATAAATATGAAATAAGAAAAAAATCAAGTAATCATAAAGGAGAAAAAAAGAAAATATTCAGTCAACTCATATAACATGTTGAGCAGAGTATGCCTTTAATGACAGACCAGTGTTTATAATTAAAGCCATTCTGTTCATTTAATGGAAATTATTTTTTTCAAGGTAACTAAATGAAGTTTTCAACTACATAGAGAATAATAAAATCAGTAGACTTGGAGTATTATGCTTGCATTGCCGAATAATCACAAGTAAAAACTTTTATTTAATAATAAAAAAATTAGTGTTTTTTATAGAGCAAAAAAAAAAACAAAAATAAGAAATGAATGTGGAAAGATATGTAACTTTGAGAAGAGGCAATTAATAGAATACTTCAATTTCTGATCTAAGTAAATTGGCAAGTGAAAGTTGTGTTGCGCGCACGCACCAGATTTTTTCTGTCTATTGTGATTGTACTAAGCCCTATTCCAATTATATTCTTTATTATAATAATTGTATTTGTATTAATAATTGTACTGAATATTATTATAATTATATTTGATCTTGCCTCTGCTGAAATATTCCAGTCAGTACTAAATGAATGGATCATTAATACCTACTTAAGTCAAGTTAAGTAAGATACTATCTTAAGTTACTTAAGTAAGATTAAAAAATAAGAACGTAAAACCCTTCTAAATTCTTTACCAAACAATTTTAAATTTGGCAAAAAGTTCTATTTAAAATCACGTTGGCTTTTACATTAGTTGAAACGTTTTTATCTTTATCAGTTAATTTTGATTTTACTATATTTAAAAGATTAGGATATAATTAATTGAAAACATTATGGCTACAGTGAAGTTTTCAAGTATTAGAACTCATTTTGGATTTATTTTAAAATGTCTTCCGATATAAACATGGATCAATCACTGAATCATGGTGTTTTATTTTGCTTTGTTTGGACGTGCAATAAAAGCAAGACATTAAAATTAAAACTCTTTGTTAAAGGTTTTAAAGGATATCAGTTTCAATTTCACATATCGGGGAAGGTTATCGGGTGGGTCTGCTCGTAATTATATAAATTAAATTTAAAAATTAGAGTCGGTGACACATTTCGACCATGTGACCATTCCTATAGCAGTAATGCACCACCTATTTGAGGGTTAAATGGCTTTATTATTTATTCTTTTGATTCAAATTTTTTAAAGAAACTTAAATTTTGAGCACTAATTATAAGCAACACATTTAGTAGAAGTCTTGACACTTAAGATTACTGATAAAGACACAGTTCAATATCATAGATATTAGTATATTTCATTAATCAATAATGAAATAATTCTGGCTTTAATGTATTTCTAATGTGAAACTGGGCAGTAATATTTATTAAATACTAGCAGACCCGGCCACGCGTTGCTGTGGCTCAGTAGTTATACCCTAATATTTTTAAACAAATACGGTCTTACCAATATTCATTGATACAGATGAAAACCTTTCAGCTAATCAAAGTCCAACGTGGTTGAGAATAGATCATTACACCATTTTAAAGTATTTGGTAAGAAATATAGGAAAGTTAAAGTTTTTATTTTTTTCATCTCATATTTCAATTTAGTTTGATTAAAAAAGAGCTGATTGTGTTAATGACTAACAGCGCTGCCTACACCATCGCCCTTTTTTGATGCATCGGTATAAACTAACTCGAAATTGCTATATTTTTCCACTAATTTTAAAAAGGATGACTGAACTTCTACCGGGTAAGTTTTGGTAACCTCAGCCATTGATCTATTGATTATTGGCCTAACACTACCTCAACTTGGTATTGTTAGTTTAGCAACGGGTTTAATAGTTCTCAGGGTCATGCCAATCTTGGTTTACGCGTCATATATGTCCTTTTGATTGGCGTTTTTCTCAATTTCTTTGAGACCTTGATTTTCCGACCCTTCAGCAAATAAGTGTTCGGTAGGAGGGTGGTGTGTTGAAGCTTTTAATTTAGCAATATATTTGAGTGATAAGAAATCTCTTCTTAAAGAGGTTTTTACATAATATAATTAAGAATTTTTATTTATTCAAGTACTAATTTGTTCAAAATGTTTTGGGATAACCTGTTTTTTTTTTGTTTTTTAACACAAACCAAAGATTTGATGGTTTCCACACAAGTGAGCAGGCGATGCCCATTTCCCACGTGAGTTATGCCATTGCCCAAGGGAAAAACACGGATTTTCAAAGTCCAAGTGGACATTGTTTGCCCTTGGGATTTGTTTATGGTCATGGCAAAAGCCAAACGAATAGGATATTGAAGCCTTTAAAATTTTATTGAAAATTCTGTCGGTTCCAGGGGAATAGGTGGCAACAGGACGATATCTCCTGTAAACCTTCCAGGCAACATTTTTCCTTCAATAACATTTCCTGTGATCCTTTTAATGACCAAACGTGTACCGTTGCACAATTGAGGTGGATTTAAGTTACGAAGAAGAATGATCGGTCAGCCAATCTTCAACTGGAGATTGTTTGGGTGTATATCCCAGGTATAACCAGGGAATTAAAAATTCTGATGGAAAATTTACAGCTTCGTTTACATCTAGAACATTGTCAATTGATTTTGGAAGTTTATTTCATCGAAATAAACCTTTTTTGCTGCCAAAATCGCACGACTACCCAGCCAATTATAGTCCAAATAACTGTTCAAAATATCAGGAAAGACACTTTATGTTATTTCATTTTTCGTCTTTACAACAGTGGAGAAATTTTCTGGTAATTTGATAAATTTTTAATTTAGATGCAGCTCTATTTCACCGTTTCCAATATAGAGCAATTGTTTAGGAAATATATCTGCCGATGGATCATTTTGCAGTAGTACTCACATATTTATGGTGGATAAATCTGAAACTTGCGGTTTATCCAAATAACAGTTATTCCTGTTCAGTAGAGGTGTAATAATCATTATATGTAAAATTTAAAAAATGCCGCGGAGATTTGTAATCCTTTCTTAATCAACAATAATTTAAAGATAAATAAAAAAATGTATTCTGATGAAATTAACACCGAAATATCATTTCCAATAATAGCCTACTTTAAATTAAAGAAAGGATTAAAATCTTCGCTGACATTTCTTAAATTTTACATATAAAGATAATTACAACTCTGCTGAACAGGAAGGAACAGCCTCTATTCGATTGGGATTAAATTTTCTCAACTTTAAATTATTGTTGATAAAGGAGGAATTACAAATCTCCACTGACCTTTTTTAAATTTTAGAGCACGGGATAAAAATATTAAAAAGGTTTGGTAAAATAAAAAAAACACTGTATTCAAATAATAATAACAAAACGAATAATGAAAATAAAGAAACTTCTGTTAAATAAATCAACTGAAAATATAATATTAAAGTCTTAATTATTCAGTTCTTTAGCAAATCACAAAGTATCCTACAACCACGGTTATTAGATATATCTCTATTAACCGTGTCCTACAACTAGACATGCGCGCCACAGAAATATCTTCGGCGGCGGGCCGCCGATGATTTTTAACCGGCGGCGGCGCATACCGGCGCGCCGATGCTCGCGAGATTTTTGTATCATGGGCGTACGCAGGCGAAGGCAGCTGCCCCCTCTACAAATTCTGAGAAACAAAAACAACCAATAAATAAATTCGTATTCATTTAATATGTTTATAAAGCATTACATAAACACTTATAATAACATTTAAATATCAGTAAGTTTTATTTTGACAATTAATTGAGCCTTACAAGGTCAGAATACCTCGACCCTTTCGAAAATTTTATCAGCCTGCCTTCCCCCCAGAGGTAATCCTGCGGACGCACCTGGGAGTACTCGTTTATTATTTTATTTGTTGAATTGGATTGTTAATGTTAAGGCCGTACATTAAAGGAGTTTTACTTGTAAAAAACATACTTTACAGTCTTGTGACATAGATAACTAGTTTTTGAAATGAAAACAGATAAGCTGAATGGGGTTAAAGGTCATTGTTTACTTATAACAAGTTCTTATCTCTCTAATTCCACCTTTCAATTCAGGTCAGTTTCTTTCCGACTGTTGTGAGTTATTGGTCGATTTAAAAATGTCTAATTTTGATCACCGTGCAGTGATAAAATATTTTGTAAAAAATGGGATGGGGCCGACATATTTGCAACTTTGTGGGACTCTGCCCCATCGTATGCCACTATCAAAAGGTGGACCGCACTCTTCAAAGCTGGCCGAGGAAACCTCGAATGATGACCGATCTGGGTGACGTTAGTCTCGGAAGGAGTTTTTCTGGTCGATTTTCTGCAGCATGGCATGACAATAACAGGGCAATACTATGCAGACCTTCTCGTGGTGGCTTACGTGAAACTGCGAGAGGCCATCAAAGAGAAACGCCAAGGAAAGATCACCAAAGGTGTGCTGCTACTGCAGGACAACACTCCCCTCCACCAATCAAGAGTTACCACGGAGACGGCCAAGCTGCTCCCGCACCCACCCTACTCGCCAGACCTGGCCCCCTCAGACTTCTACCTCTTCCCTAATATGAAAAAACATTTGTGTGGGAGAGTGTTTTCGTCAGACGATGAGGTGATCTCAGCTCTCAAAGTAGTTTTGGAAGGTTTCGAAAAAAAAAATTTTGGCCGGGTCACAGATGTTAGGGAAGCGGTGGAATAAGTGCGTAGCTGTTGTGGGGGACTATATTGAAAAATAAAAATATGTAAGTTGAAAATATATTTTTATATATATGTATATCAGGCTTAGAACTTTCTTTACCCCCCTCGTACTTCTAAAGATCCATCGTGTTCCTTCAGTGATCAGTTGAATTGAAAGTCGAATAGGATCTCGAAGAGGAGTGATTTGAAAGTGGAAGTTAATCGAGCGTGTCGGATAACGGAGAGAATAGAGTTCCAGAGGGATGTTGCTTGCATTATGAAGGATTTGTTCATGTATAAGTTCGATGGGGTGGAGGATATATATCGGACGTACGGGATCTGGTTTGGCGGGATTGGATGGAGGATTTAAATTGTAGGCTCTGTAAGATATAGGAGGGTCGTTGAGTTCTGATGGTCTAGTATAAGAAGAAAGCCAGTAGATCCGACAGCGGTAGGACTGGCAGAGCCACTTCATCTCGGCATAGTACTGGGTTTTATGCGTATCTCTTGGGATCCTAAAGACAAAACGTATTGAATATTTCATTAGGCGTTTAAGTTTGGCTTCGAGTGCCTCAGACAGTCCGCTGTACACCATACAGCCGTAGTCAAAGTGGGGAGAGATGAGAGAGGACGGTTGAACTGTTTCCGGGTAGAGATAGTGCGACGGGAAATTTGTGAGATATGTGGTTTCTATGAGGGGGATTGATCGAAGGTAACGCCAAGGTTTTTGACAGAATTGTGGAATGAGATAGATGAGTTGTTCAGGACTAGATTTGGAGCGACAGGAGTTGATTTGAGGAGAAAGGGAGATACAATCAAGGTGGCTTTCGTCTGCTTCGCGTTCAGAGTAAATTCGTTGAGGTTTGCCCAAGCACATATTCTGTCGTATAATTAATATTTTTACTTTATATATTTTAACGTATAATTTTAGGATATCGTCGGAGGAATCAGCGGGGCAAAGGAGAGATAAAGCTGGGCGTCATCGGCATACAGATGGTATTGACAGCGATGGGTGGAGGATGAAGATTACCATCATTGATACAGATAGAAAAAAGCGTGGGAGACAAAGAGGAACACCTTTAGATTGGAGATGTTAGAGACAAATTGAGTGCATCGGCTGAAAATGGAATTGATTGGTTTTGAGTGGGTTTAACTATGGAGTTTGCTGAGAATTACCTATTTTGCTTTGGAGTCGGGGGTACTGGATAAGGATTGCTGGAAGTAGTTGGATTTGGGGCGGTATATTAAGGATTGAGTGCTATTTCGGAGGAACTTGATGGTAATCTTCAGAAAGTCAGGTGCCCTAAAATCTTCTTCTAGCTGCGTCTTTTAGTTTCATACAATTCCTTAGCATAGGTGTTAGCCAGGGTGCTCGAGGATGCTTAACTGTCTTGAACTTGAGAAGAGCGTGACGGTCTAGGATGGTATAAAGTTAAGTGGTAAGGGTTTCCACCATAAAATCAATGGCGTTTGAGGTGTATATGGGGTCCCATTGGATCATCTCAAGATCAGGCGCTAGGATTGCAGGTGATAGGGAATCAAGGTTTCGAAAGGATTTAGTTGTGGGGGAATACAGCAGGATGGGAAGGTTATATAATTGTATGAGGTCGTGGGAAGACTGTAAAGGAACCGGATGCTGTGATAAGGCGAGGAGTTTTTTAGGGAATCGAGATCATAAAAGACAAGCCAAGTGATGGAATGCTGGGTGTAAAGAATCGGGTCGTAAGCGACTATAAATAAATTAAGGGAATAGAGGATATCTGAAAGATAGGGATGGTTAGGAGAAGGTATCTGGAGATTGTTGTTGAGGTCTCCGGAGAGAACAATGTTGGAATATGAAGGTATCGTGTAGTAATGGATGGCTTCGAATGTTTCATCAAAGTTAACTTTCGGAGGCAGGTAGATGAAACCAAAGAGTACGGATGTGGGGAGATGGATATTTCAGCAAACAGGTATTCAATGTGCGGGGAAAGGAAAGTGGGGGAAAGAAGGGAAGTGGTTAAATGGTGGAGTATTATAGGATTCATCTGAAACATACTGGATCACTGAGATGGAATACAACAGCACTGATGAAATAGAAAGATTGTTTAAGTAGAAAGCATAATAAGTGGTAACAGTCGTTAAAAAATTAATAATAAATAAAATCAAAGTTAAACTATATTTTGAGGGGGAAAATGAATGAAGATAAAAGAAATAATGGAATTCTTTATCAGTCCTTTAAACAATAACAACGACTGGTAATAATTCGATTAGGGTAATTATACCGCAGAAAAATAGAAACAACTTGTTGCAACCAATTCTTGCTGGTACGATGCGGCGGTTGAGGAATGACTTGATATGTCCTAACAACGTTTCATATCCGCTGATCAATTTTTCTCGTAGCTTTATGAAGGTCTGCAAATAGGCCTTAAAGAAAAACTCTGTTGCCAATAATATCAACGCCAAGCACAAAAACACCCTGCTCTGAGAGTGCTGTACATGCGGTTCGCCACCTTCATCGGCGGCGGCTCGGCGCAGTTAAAATCATCCGGCGGCGGCGGCGCGCACGTCTACCTACAACACCTAATCAAAACACACTCATGGAGATTGCATGTCTGGTTACCCGCAGTGTAGCCAACTCACTAATTTTCAATTCTTTTTGGCTGCACTGACTCCCCAAGTCAGGTTTCTATTAGGTTACACCTGTGACAGTAGGTGCTGTTTCAACATGTATAGACTATTATTTCAAATAATAGCCTAATTTAAATTATTAAAATGTATTTACTTTACTAAAAGTTGATATCAGGGTGGGCCACAGCAAAGCGTTTCAGCGCTTAGCTAGTAATTTAATTTATATTTAAACTGTAAATATAAATAATATTTAAAAAGGAATAAAAAAGGAAAAGGAAGAAAAAGTACCTACACTTTTGAGAATTTATTGTAACCTTTTCTTGATTTATGTATTCTTTAATGAAAATTAACAATAAATACAAAGATTTGTATTGATAATAAATAATAATATAGGAACAAATAACTGTATTCACATAACACAATACAAAATCATAATAATGATTAACTGTATTACAATAGCATGCTTATAAACAAAAACGTTATGAAATCGACATATGACGCCATGTTAATAAATCGAAATGCGACATACTGTATTTGCAATAATTCGCTATATAAGAATTATTTTGATTAATACTCAAGTTAAAAACTATCCTATCCATTAAGTTGGCAAAAACTATATACATTGAGCCAAATTTCATTAAAATCGGTATCGTAGTTTCTGAGAAATAGAAAGACAAACATCGGGACACGAGATTTTTATATATTTAAGGATATAAGGATTTGAAGTATTAAATGATGTCACCTTTTGTGTATTGTTAAGGATAACAGCCTCCTATGCCTAAGTTTTAGGCCATTACCCCCTAGGTGACTTAAAGATTTTTGCAGGGAGTAAAAAATCCTTGGATATTGCAATCCTTTGGACATAAAATGGCAGTTCTGAACCTGTGAGGTTGTTACTCGTCATAGACCCCTACTTAATTTCACCTGGATAGGCAAAATGAATGACTCCTATGAGCCATAGTAGCATGAAGTGACAGGTAAATGACAAAAAGTAATAGCAATTTATTTTTAATTTTTAAGCAATAAAATACAAGGATATCTTTAGTTTTGGTGAGTAAATTTCTGTTGAAAAATACAAAGCATATATTTTATTTTGAATTAAGTAAATAAATGTACAAATTACAAGATTCTATTAGGTTTTACTAAACATAGTAGGACATACAATAAAAGAATATTTCAATATAATACCGAGGTACTTTTTATAATTTTTTTTCTGTAAACAAGTTAAATATTTCATATTTTAGTTCTTTTGTATGTATTGGAATCCTTTTGGCCTGGAATGGATATTGTTAATTTACTAAAAAGTCCCCTCATCATTCTGAGGCGATATCCAAAATGATAAAATATTAAGGAAGATATAGCGTACTAACAAAAAAAAAAAAAGTTTTTTTTAGAAGCAATATAAAAAGATTCTGTGCTACAAATATGAAAGTGTGAAGCCGCCGTCACTCCGTTTACAGGCCCCAAAAATAATTCCCGCCCTGGCCCCCAGTAGTCTGGTTATGCCTCTGCCTTGGATGAAATAAAATAAATAAAAAAGTAGTCCCCAAAATGACCCAGTACCATACAATCATTTGGTGGATCAAACACTTATTACAAAAAAAAAAAAAAAAAAAAAAATGGAAGAGGTTCCTACTTTAGTTTTTAAAATATATTTTTCTATTCTTTATAAAATTTTTGCATTGGATATATTTAAATGAAAAGTAGATATGGCCACTATTTGGCTAAACAGCCGCTAATTTTCAAGTTTCGAAGTAACAAATGTTGGCCCTTCTATTTTTATATGGATTATTTTATTTTAGAAGATTAGTTTAAATTCATTTACTGGATGTCTCTTACCTAATAAGTCACTAATGCAATATTAATTTATTAGTTTCTGCTGCCATGCAGTGACAGCTGTTTGACAGAAGTGACATAAGGATATATTTGCCATTAATTATTTAATATAATGATAGGTATTGTTAGAGGAGCCATTTTGAAAATAGAGTTCTAGCCCAGTCTTACTTTTTAATGAGGTTTATACCAATCTATATGATGACCATTTAATTTTACATGGATATAGGAAGTTAAATTCTCTCAGTATCCCTAACATAATAAAAGAGCTGAATATCAAGGATTACCACCAGCTAATAAAATTTATCAAAAAAACAAAGATACGACTTTGTATGTAGATTATCTCTAACCTAAGCCAAATCAAAAAATTATAGATTTCTGGCTAGATAGGATTTGGATAAAATCTTAAAGCCAAAAAAAAAAAAAAAAAAAAAAAAAAAATAAAAAAGTTAAATTAAAATGGATTGAATTTGAAAAATTATAAGTGCCATTAAGTCTACCAATTTAAATCTAAAAGTTGTGAGAACCTGTGCAAAAGAGTAAATAAATGTGACTATTTTTTCCAACTAGTTTTGTTTTGGTAGTACTTTTCAGAGTGACCTCATTAATATAGAATAAGAGCTTTTAATCCAATATTATAAAAACGAAGAACATAAATCCTGTTTGTACAAGTGGCTGATGCATATATGTCTCAGTGAAACAAATCAATTTAGTTGACCCCCCTTTCATGTTTTGTACATATCCATTTAAAATGAACTTTTAGGATTGAAGGCATCGGAGAGGTTAATTGTTATTAGTGATGTAAAACTTTCGATAGCATCGGACATAAAACTATCAATACTATCGATGGTCTGATATGATGACAGGGGGCAGGTGGGTGTGGGTAGAATAGTAGAATATTTCATTTGGACAGATAGGAGCTATAATGCACGTTTCCATTTGCATTTTTTTCTTTCCTTTTTCATTAAGGAATAAGATGAACATTTCTGTAAATAAAGGATGGGTTCCATTATACCTTGAAATTATTTTTATCAGTTTCATGCTTGGTCGTAACCGCAAAGATTAAACACTTTATCAAATGGGCAAAGAAACTATTTAGAGGAAAGCTACACTAACCCTCTACAAGGAACCATGCAACCAGGATTCCCATTTGTCGAAGTAGTTGATTTGACATGACAATATTCGAAACGCAATCCTCGAAAGTGTCAAGAGTTTTTGAAGAAAAAAAACATTGTGACATTTTTCTAGACATACCTTACCTTAGAACTTCAATTAAAATGTTCTTAGGTAGTTGAATTATAGAGATTGAAAATATTTTGTTACAAAAACTGTGATTTTGTTTCAATGCCGTTAACCAAGTAATTTTCACTGGCAGGCAATCAGTTGTTTTGTTTGTTAATTATTCCATCAAGTTGGAAGCCATGTAGGAGCAAACCATTTAATTTTCAGTCTTATATTTTTTGCGTGAATTTAATATTTTATTTATTGAGTAGATAAGAATTTTTTATTAAGAATAAATAAAATTATACTGTTACATTTTGTTTATGTTTCATTTCTATGAATTCTATAGCACATGGGTGCTTAGACGCATAGGCTATCACCATATCCTTTAAAAACAATGTTTCGATAGTATTATCGATAGTTAAAAAACTATCAATAGTACTATCTATAGTTTTACATCACTAATTATAACCCATTTTTTCATTAATACATTTGAATAAAATTTTGTTGTTAATATCTTTAAATAACATTTTTTTTGTCCATATTTTAAAATTAAAAAAAAATCTTCAAATTAACATTTCTCTATTTCTATCCAAAAAATTCTTAGTCTCAAAAATATTTTTATTTAATAAAAATTATACAACAAAAATATACAAATATTCTTTGCATTGAATGGTTCTCTCTGAACTTAACAAAACCTGGGTTTAGTTCGTTTAATGATGGAAATAGCAAGAAAATCTCTGCTAATTCATGCCTAATGTCAGCGCTTAAATTTGGATTTATTTTGGAGCTCTACGCTGAAAGGCACATAAGAGCTAGTGAAAGAAGAAGAAAAAGAAGTGTTGCTAATTAAGTTTTTGTCTACTTAAATGTCTGATTTTGTCTATTACATTACTTTTGGTGTCCTTTATTAGATCTCGGCTTTCTACTTACGGTTGTAGTGGCCCCAATCTCAAAATCCCATAGATAATTAGGGCTCTTTTTAACGATTCGATGTGGAAAACTATTGCATCCCACACTAATGATTCTTTTAGCAGAAACCACGTACAATTTCTATTTTCATTTATTAAATATAAGAAGTTTTTTTTTTATAATACAAATGTTTTAGAACACAAATCGATATCAACCGAAATAACATTTCATTCATAAACAACCTCTTGTTAGTGTTTTTTTATTTTACGTGGGTAGTTGGAAATTTTCGAAGAGGCGGATAGGACCGACTTATACTTCCCTATCCTTTTCCAGATTTCTATGCAGCACTTCCGCATATCCCGGCTGCACAGAGTAGGATGGAAGTGGCAATGGTCTACACTAATACTACGACTGTTCTTGAGTCCCACGTTGGGCATCAAGCTAGCCAGCATTGCTGTGTGTGTGTGTGTAAGCCTAGCTACTGCTACCATAGGTGACCACAACTACATATGCATTCTCAAATTTTTTCGAAAATTTGGAAAAATAAAATCAGAAATCATACATAAATAACAAAAGAATGGTACATAAAACTCTGTTTTATTATTAATTATTCAAACAAAACATGTTTCCAAAAGCATTAAGCATTTAAATAAAAAAAAAAAAAAAAAATTTTTTTTTTACCTTCTATGAGGCTAGGAAAAAAATTAGTGACAAAAATGGTGTAGTTTATTTATCTTACAATACATTTATGATTTTGGAGTCTCTTGTAACTTTATTTTAAAGCAAATATTAGCTTAGAAAGATTTGATTTACAAATTTATTAAATAGCTTATAAATACTACAGTCTATCAAAGTATGAAGATTGATTAATAGTTATTGAGAATATTTGGTGTTTATAGTATACAATAATAATCAAATAGTAAGCTATAAAAATTTAATTATTTACTATCTTAGTTTGTTAGTGTTCACATAAGATAATTTTTTGTAGAACTGTTCAACTGAATAATAATATTAAGCACCAATTATCATCAATGTACATCTGAGTAAAAGTTGTTAATGTCAATACATAGTATAATGTATACCTCATATCTTACAGAGAGGTAATGCTAACTAACTAACTGATGGAATACAAATTGACTCTTGGTTTGTAGAAGTCCTAACTTCATATTAAAGGAATTTCCTTATTTAAAAGATAAATTAATTAAGATATATTTATATAATAATAACCTGTAATTATTACTTTATAAGATTCTGAATTATAAGATTTTATTTACTTATATTTTTCTGAGATTCTTTAAATTAATTTTTTTGAGATATATGCATTTGTGTCACATGTCATAAATGATAATAATTATATGGATTTTATAAAAAAAAAAAAAAAAAAATAAATAAAATAAGGTTAATTGTATATCAGTAAGAAAATTCCTTCAATGATTAATTTAATATAATGGGAAGAGTAACAAAATTGTAAATGATGAATTTCATAATAAATTTTTTCAATCTAGTCAAGTTGAAAAGCCACCTCCTAAAACCTTTACAAACTAAATCCTACCAGGATATAATTCTTGATCTGATTATTCTAATATTCAATCATGCTGTATGATCGTATGATCTTTTCATTTGCGATTTCTTTAAAAGAAATAAACGAAGCATGAGCATGCTCTTTAGAGCCTCAGCTTGGTTTGCATGTATTTTAAGTGGCCCCACCATTGTTAAAAAAGTATTAAATAAAATAATAATTAGAATATGATTACATTGTTAAGTGCAATTTAAAGTATACATGTATAAATTATAAAATAATATCTAACAAAAAATACATAAAAGCTTTATTAAATTAACTGATGTAATATTATTAAATTAAAACTGATGTAAAAGAAACAACAAAAACAAAAAATAAAAATACTTTTAAACTTACTAAAAATAAATTTCAAGTATATCTGCCCACACCAATGATGCATTAGTGTGCTTGATGGTTCCACAGTATAATTTTGCTCGAATAATTATATTAAATAATTACTCTGAAGAATTAAATAAAAATGAACAAGAGTGTTGAGTTTTCAAAGAAAACTGCACTTAACTCAGCTAATGGTTGCATTTGCTCACCAGTGATGATGATTTGGTTTTCCCTTGTGATCTTTTCTTTGAGACATAACTTTTGTTGTAGTATCAGTAACTATTTACCAGAGTTATTACACAGAGAGAACTTAAATCAACCTATTATTTTCTATAAAAAAGTAGTTTAGTTATACGGACCTGCTTAAAAATATGACTTTTTACAATGTTAATCTACAATCTGGGTGGTATGGATTTTGGATCAATTGTTTTTATACATAAATCATGATGGATACTGAAAGCTTTTGAGACCATTGACATTTTGAGAGAATTAATCTTTGGTAGCTATTCAAGTAACTATGTGATTTATCGTAATAAATATCTCTTTGGTTAGTACCAAAATATCATTGTGGAACCTATTGAGCATTTGAGAAGGCTAATTCAGTTGGGGACCAGCCATCTTTTCCAATTAGTTAAACCATCTTATACCTAACAATATATATATTATATAACTAAGAGAATTGAGAGTGAAACCTATTTTATTATAGTTTTTCACATTTTTAAATATTTAAAGTTTTTCATTATAAGACCAAAGCAAAATAATTTCTTTGAAATATATTTGAACATAATGTCAAACTATAAATGATTCATGAATTAGTAATCAAAATAAAATACAGTATTTATTATTTTCTTTTTTTTATTCCTTTAGGTTTTTTATTGTTTTTACATCGGCTGAACCCCATAACATGGCTCTAAATCTAATTGTATTTCTTTCTTAATTATGGTATTAATAAATACATGATAAATTTTTTTCTAAAATATCATTCTTCATCAAAGGTCCCTTACCAGTGCTATATGTATCATAAAATGCTTCTATTTTACATAGATACTTCTTGAAATGTTCGATGAAGTTACATTTCTCTTAGATCACATAGTTGGACAATAAATGCTTTAATTTGCTGCTACATCAGAGAGTTTATTTACATTAGTTTCTCTTTAATAAAAAATATATCAATTTTTTATTCAACTGAAAACATGAAATTATCGCTATAAAATTAAAAACAAAGATAATAAAAAAATGGTATCTAAAAATGATACTGTACACTAAGTACCTCTAGAAATTGTAATTGAACTTACTTTTTTTAAAAAATATAATCTTTAAGAATCAATAAAAACACAGAAACCACTTAATGGCTAACAATAATACAGTGATTATACAAAAAATATTTTTAAAAAATTAAAGCTAATACACAATTAAACCATACATCACTTATTATTTTTAAATAAGTGATCAGATCCGCACTCAGGCCTTCAGGTCTAAGATTTACTTATCTGAAAAAGAAAAAAAAATCTCAGCATAGAAGATTACTTGGTTTAGTTGTGGTAATAACTTAAGATAACATAACAAAAAATACTAGTCTTATGAGACAGGCATGTTCATATTTAATGAAGTAGGAATTTAAGAATCAAAGCTAAACCTTGGGCTGTTGGTGGAAAAAGATTCAATAAAACAAAATATGGCGCCATGTCCTACTTCTAGTAGAAATCATTTTGTTAAACATATAAACACCATTTAGCAACTTCACAGCTTTTTCCAGATTTCTTCAGTTGTTATGATTTGTTATTCTCTATCAGTTTTAGAGTATTATAACTATTGCAAAACTTAGCAGTCATCAGTATTTTTCTCGATTTATTGCTTATTATTTATACTTTTTTAAGGGGCCTCTAAAATAAATTCTCAATTCATCAATAGTCGAGTTTTTACCTTATATATATATATATATATATATATATATACATACATGAACGGCTATCGATAGGAGGGGTATTTAAGGCTCATAGTAAATTGAAACCTAATTTTCGAATATTTGTCTGTGATGCCTTTCCAAAAACCAGCAAAGATTACATCCTTCATTTCATTAAAAAAATCTTTTATGGAACTAAAGTTTGTAAGCAATAATATAATTATTAAAATATAATTTGTAACGTATGTTTTTCAATCCAAAAACCTGCTTTTAATATTTTGAGCATCAAGGGTTTTATAAACCATTCTCTCATTAAAGAACTATAACATAGCATTATTTGTTTGTGGCAGTTTGGCAATGCAAAACGTAATACTCTCTGGTGTGTAATTTAATGTATAAGTCTCTATTTAATTGTTATAAAAACTTCATTTAGTTACAATTGAAACAAATAATTCTTTTTCTTCTTACAATTCTATCAATTAACATGTTAGTAACCGGAAACAACGGTACCGGTCCCAGGTCCTCTTGCTGGGATGAGTCACAGACGATAATCAGACGTCGGGGTCCGATGGGAATGCTCTGACGAAAGCCTTATCTTTTGAATGAAAAAAGAATTAAATGGGCGCCTCAAGGGCATTATCTCTTGGTGAAGATTATTAAGGTACTAGACACAATAGGCGCAGGACAGGCCCCCGGGGTCCGATACAGGATTTACGCCATACTATATCGAAAATAGCATTTAACTGTTGGAATTTTGAATTACCATCCATATTGATAATTTTTGCAATGTTAAAACGATTTTTTGGATTATTTTACTGCTTTACAACCACTCACTCAATGATAAAAAAAAAATTTCTTTTTAAAGAAATGAATTTATATAAAATAAATAAAGCAAATATCAGTAAGTTTTATTTACTTCTTCGATATACAGACTTAGTAAGAAGTATATAGAGTAAAGAAGTAAGATGGAGGTGACCTGTACGGACACGCACTGGTATCGGACGCGGAAGGGTGATGCCGTCCAGTAGTCTTTCTTTATTACTCAGGACCGGTATCGGACCTCGGAGTCCGATTCTAAAAAAAAAACAGAATTTCAGCTGAGGGCAACGTTTTCTGCACTAAAATGCAATAATCTCATAAAAAATCGACTAATTTCAGTGTTCGAAGTGTTCGCACGTTTTCATGTGAAAATGGGCTGTTAAGAGGGGAATGTAAGACATCGGACCCCGGGGACCGATTCCGCATCTAGCGTGTTAATATCTTCTACCCACATTAATAATATAAGTTAATATCTTCTGCACAAACCCATTAAACGCAGAGTACATTAGGCTATTACTACTACTACTACTACTACTACTACTAGAGTCCATTTCCTCAAAATGTGGAAAGTCGAAATTTTACTGTAAGTACCCGATTATTCTTTTGTTCTTTTGCATGTAATTGCATATTCAATAAAATAAAAAATTGAGGCTCAGGTGAAAATGACTAACTTTCTGTTGTTTTTTTTTTGCAAAAATACACATGTTCTTATTGTAAATAAAGTTTACGTAATTAACATAGATACTTATATACTTATAGAAATAAATTCTGTCACCTGCTTTATTCTTTTGTTTCTGTTTTGATGATGATGATTCATTTCTCTCCCTTTCCGGACTATCCTTACTTTCAGACTTACCTAAAAATTAAGAAATATAAATATATTTATAAATTTATATGTATTTAAGAAAATGGAATTGATGAACAAATAAACAAATTACTAAACTTTGAAAATTTAATTTCTATAGATGAATTGATATGTTTACTCCTTAAATTTAGATTTATTCCATAAGTCATTTTATACAGTCCACAATTTATTAAATTGTTAAACAGAATTGAGTTAATTTTTGACTTATTCATTCCTTAGTTACACTCACCCACCCGTATGTTTGGTTGAGTTTTGAAATCAACTTTTAAGGTTGCTACAGTTTCACTTCCAAAAATAACTTCTTTGTTCTTTGGGTCAAAATAACATTAAGTTTATGAATAATCGATATATTTTTTGCCTTTGTACCCCAGAGGAATCGGATGAATATTTTTGGTAGTTTGATCAGGGTTAAATAAAAATATGTAATTTGGAATATATTATCCAAAATGCACCCAGCCTCTAAAGTCGGTACTTTTTATTAAATAATCAACAAAGAGGAACCAAAAACCTGGTTACTGAGCGTGACATTATTTCCTTGCACGACCGCTAGTAGAGGCACTTCCTAACGAAGTTAAAAACCAATTATCTTCATGGGTTATAGTGGTATAGGTTTTTTGTTATACTTTAAAATAATATAAATGTGAACTCACAAAATAAGATAATAAGAAATATGACACAAAACGATTTATTTTTAGCATCATAAAAATATTGTTTGAGGCACTGCATATCGAGTTGAAGAGAAATGAAGTTGAATATGACAGTCAAGAATAAATAAACTTAAATGACAACCTCCAATGTTTGTCTACAGTCTTAATCATCATCCGCATCAAAACCCATACTCTAACACGATTCCCATTTATTGAAAACAGATGAAAGAGTTTGGAATGATTATTATAGTTTGAAATTGGAAACAGGTTTTATAAAGTTTGAGCAAATAAAGTAAAACATTTGTATTCCATACTCTTGAAAAAAAACACAAACACAATACTGCAAAATGAACAGGTTATCGCCAAAGAAATGAATTACAATAAATTATAATATTTTTAAGGTACAGATTTCTGTTGTTTTAGGCCCTATACACAAGGGATACTGGAAATAAACTAAACCAGTTGGTAACTTGGGTTTTTCACCAGTTGCAGACTGAATGGTGACTCGACTCCGCATTCGAGGCTACTCAACAGCAACCGAAATCTCCAGTTCGTGAAGTGTTGTCATGGATATCGCTCGAGCAATGTATGAAAGTCGAGTGATATTTTTTAATTATAAACTATCGACTGTCATTACAGGCGTACTGTGCATGCGTGGGCTCCGTTTTATGAGTTGGCGGAATATTTTTATTTTTTTCTCCTGTGTACGTTTACTTGATTTTTTTCATATCTTATTTTTACGCGTAACGAGAGACAGCTAATTTCTCCATATAAACGAAAACAAAGGTACTTTATAGGAAAACAAAAAAGGCCCCTTCCCCATTTAAGCCCACTCAGAACATCTTAATAATGATAAAGCTTACCTGATATTAAAGAAGACTTGATTATCATTAAACATGACGAATTTTATCAAAATCATAAAGCCGTTTCTGAGAAAATCGAAAAACGCAAAAATTGGAAAACAGGTTTTTAAAGAAAGTGCCCTCTCCGTTTCATCAATTTCGATGAATTTTTTTCTGTCACCTCACGGGCATATATATACATCAAATACCCAGTTTTATAAAAATCATTAAAGCTGTTTTTGAACAAATCGAAAAAAAAACCCCGTAAAAATGAGCAAACAGTTTTGGAATAAAGCACCCCTCAGTTTGACCAATTTTGATGATTTTTTTGCTGTCACATCGCTGGTATATGCATACAACAAATATCCAATTTCAGGTTGGTACGGTTTATAGTTTTGAAGCTAGTCTGTTCACACACACACAGGAGCGCGCGCGCACACACACACACAGACACACACAAATACATACAAACACACACACACACACACACACCCAGACCATTTCGCGGAACTAGGTTATTTGGACCCGAAACGTGTATTTCCGTTGAAATCGAAATTTTTCACCATCGCAATACGTCCCCTTAATATATTTCGTATATAGGTAAGTGGAAGTAAAAAACTGGAAACTCAAATCACCAGGCAATCAGACATGGGAATCACTCAGGCGATTAGTTACAAACGAGTTCTCTGAATCACAAATCCGTCCCCAACGAGTAGCGCCGTGTGCGGTGTCCCATTGTAATGCAAAGGTAGTGACTCATAGTGAATATACATAGTGAAATAATCGTAGCATAAAAAAGATTCATAGTCATTTGGACCCAGGGTACCACAAAACGTCTCAGCGGTTCCCCTTTTAACCGGCTTAATTGCTTTTGGTATAAAACAGCTTGAAATCTTTACTAAATTAATAACCTAACTACCAAAGTTAGAAGGTTATACTCTTTTCAATCTTCTCTGATTGGTTGTTTAGTTAAGGTGACCTTAAACTTGCACCTTAATAAAGGCATACTTAGATAAGGAAATGGGGCAAACCCAGCCTCTATAAAGTGGGTACCCTTAATTGAAAAATTAAGGGGAAAAAACCTGGCGGTTGAGCGTGATCACGGTCAAATCACCTCCTTGCACGACCGCTGACCAAGAAACAGTACTCTTCCTTACCTAGTACTGAACCCAAGACCCTTTATGGGTTGTAGTGGTACAGGTTTTTTTTTTTAGATAAGGAAAGGAAATGCTAAGTAAGGTTCATAACATGAGAATTATCTAAAGTAATACTTAAGATTAAAGGTTATCTTAACTGCGTTCATGAAGTCTGTTACATATGAAATTAGCTAATAATATTGTTAACAATTAATTTTAGTATATAATTGAGTGGTTACAGAAAACTATGAAAAATAAAACGTTAGACATAAGTTGTACTAAGCGGTTAAAAAGAAAGGACACTTTCTTAAGTCGGTATCTCAATATGGGTTTAAATTGCATTAAAATATTTATTAAAATATGCATTTCTAATTTTATTTCTTATATCATATATAATTATATTTATATCTTTTTTGAATATCATTGCATTACCTGGTCTTCTTTGTAGATTGACCAGAACTTGACCAGAAACTTGGTCCATCCTAAAATATCCTGGAAAGCGTTCCATTTTACCTGATGCCCGGGAATAGACCTCAAGACGAAATGCCTCTCCAAGAAGTGGGCGAGGCTTTGATCTACGAGACGTACAAGGCCGCCAGGATAGGCAAATTATCAACCCTGGTTGGTCCAATTTCCTGCCCTAATTGTACAAAGGGTTTTCATCGGATTGTGCTATCTAGGGCTAGGTTCAATGTACTCCCCAAAAGGGGTCGATTAAACTGCAACCAAGGAGCTCTCGTGCAGCTCGTCTGATAAGAAGATTCGGAGCATATAACAATTAACTAAAGGTTGATTACAATTTATAGCGGGTTCAAATAATGCTGCTCTAGTTATTCACTTCCAACACTTTCGAGCTTTCAGTCATTATATATCACATATATCAGTAACAAAACAATATTTTGCACCTAATTTAAATGATTCCATGTAAAAGTACAAAAAATTTGATACGATTTAAGGCCAATAAAGAGATGCCTAAAGGCTGAAAAGGATCTTATGAAGAATAATATATAAAATACCTGCTGATAATAAATCACAAATGATAGTTACATCAAATATCAAAGTTCTGACAGAAGACCCATCCCAATTAATTCTTAACCTTCTTTTGTTTTGAAAGCCAGTAAAATGAATAATACTTATTAAATAATAGAACTGTAATGAAGGAAAAATGAAGGTTATTTAAAAATTAAAATTTTAAAGAAGATAAGAAATTGTGCTCAAAATAATTTAATCGTGTTTTCATGTATTATATGACGATAGATATATCGTTGTATCTGGTTATCTAGAAATCTTGAAAAGTTTGAATGAATGTAAAATTAAAATGTTTATAGTTCCCAATAAAAACAAACCAACTACAAACTTTGGAAGAGTACTAAACTAGGAACTACTACTGCTATGTCACTCCTGGGTGTGGCCTATTTGGAGAGGGTTAGTGTGGGCCCGATCACAACTGATGAAAACCAGTTGGGGATTTGCTGATCCTGCCCATTTGCTTGTAACATTACGCAAACAAAATATTTGAGTAATTGTAAAAGTTGGTCAAGTTAATTGAATTTGTGGACATTTCTGTTATGTTACAAAACTTAAGGAGTTTTTTTTATTGTCAAAAACCATCAGTAAAACAATAAAGAACAAAGAAAAATATTTAGAGACAATTCTGTTTTATTTTATAAACTCCGGGTTGAGCGCGGGGGCGTAGACGCCCACTCGCAGCTTAGCGTGGGAGATCAAACGGTCTTAGGGTTTACATCTTAATCCTTAGTTAGCTCCCTAAATAAAATATTTTACTCAGATTTGAAGGGAATCTATCAACCATACCACTGTATTTAAAAATAGACAGATTATTCATTTAATTTTATAGGTATAATTGGAAAATTCCCTAAGTTTCGGATAAAACAGCTATGCTAACCTGTCGACGTTTCCCTAATCCAGACATCATCATGCGCAAACAAAATAAATCTTATCCATCATACAACGCAAGACTGGTCTAACTCAAAAACTTATTCTTTAAAGATTTTTTGACGAAATATCCTCCAATTATGTTCTACTATATCTGCGAAAATCTGCAGCATTACTAGAGTATTTTCTAAACCTAAAGTATAAAGCTGGGGATCGATGGAAAATTTTTCTGAAGCTCTGGACCAGGTATAGATGCGAATTCCCTGGATTAAGTGTGGTTACGGTTAAAGAAGAATCCTTCGTTGGACCTACGAATATCCGTTCCGCGCTTTAACCAACTGAGCTACCAGGCTTGCATCACAGACACGTCAACCTTTTCTCTTCAATGGTTTTTTATGAGCAGGGCCATTGAGAGAGAAAGTTGATGTTCCTGGAATATATGCCTGGCAGCTCAGTTGGTGGGAGCAAGGAACGGAGAAGCATAGACACTGCTTTGAATCCCGGTTATGACCAATCTTTTCTCTTTGAACAGTACAAATACTTCTAATTTATTCTTTATTTTTCCACAGGTTTAATATAAAGAATTAAACTGACAGTGAGCTTCATTTCTCATTAGAAGGATTAAAAATTTCTGATATACTAGTTATACATGATCATTTTATCCAACCTCGATTCAGTTCATATTTAAGGAGGTACACAAATTAGAAATATCAACTGCCTCTGATAACACCCCCGCCATGACAATTAATCGTAATTTAAGCACAAAGCAGACAGGTCCCCTAAAATAGATACAATTTAGTGAAGCCCCCTGACCTTCCCTCACAAACAACACGATGAGAAGGAGTCTTGATTTGCATAATTGAAAAAGCCCCGACAAAAGGGCAATTGGAAGCCAGGCCGGGAGTAATGAAGACCCTGTTCTTAGGAGGAGGTAAACAGCTTTGATGAAAACAAGGGAAGAGGTTTGTTTGTGCGCACGTGGTCTGCCGAGTATTCTACCGTATGGTGTATCTCTCTCAAATACAGGCGAGAAGCCATAAACTAAACAATGTTTCGCATTGTTAAATTATATGGGTCTTATATGTTTTATCACATGAATTCTGATATCAAGTACATGTGGTTCCATTTGCATATGTAGAACATTATAGGAAGTACATGATGTATATTTATATCAGCATAACTTTATTATATTTATTTTAGAAGGTGAGAAGCGGGAGTTTTTCTAGGGGCGGGAGGTGACTTGACTACATCCAATATCTAAGACGTAAGTCGGGTAAAATACATCTGCCATATTGTTACGATTTATTTTTATTTTTATTTATTTTTAACAAACCTAACCTCTACAAATGAATAAACTTAAAATTTGAACTTCGAAATGAATACAATTAAAACATATCCCCCGGTCAGCAAAAATAGTGTTAATTAAAAGCTAAAATTTACAATATAAAAATTTATCAGGTTTTTTTTAAAGAAGCAACCTCTTACGTAGTTGTTCTTTTATTAATTTGTTTGATCCTACATTTCAGGCTTCTGGCCCATCTTCACGAAATTATTTAGAGTAATATTATTAAATATTCTACTACCATCAAGTGGAAGAGCGTTACAATGAAATAGTTCCACAACCACCAAAAATGTTTTTAAATGTTATTAAATAACATAAAAACTACTGAAAAAACTGCCAGAGTAACTAAGACAAACCAGGGAAATTTCACTGCCCGGTGCCATTTTTCAGCAAAGCTCTGGTTGTAATTATATCAGTAAACAATGCATAAAATCTGTTCATTATCGACATTCTGTTGAGAGGAGCAAACGAATGAATGGAGTAGAAACAAGTCAGAAAAAAACAGCTAAAAATTGATAATTATACTTATCTTTTTCTATAATTGTATAGGATTAGATCATCTTTATACTACTCTGCCAAGTTTTAATATATAAATCGATATTAAGTAATCTATTACATACTTTATAAACTTTCCATCAACTTCAATAAAATTTCCTGATTTAACATTTTATGCTGATAGTATTCGATTTCTTGTAATTCGTAACCATAGTTAATAGTAAAATGTGTACTATTGTAACGTTAAATCGTTAAATAAAAACATATGGTTAAAATCCCAGACTTTTTGTTGGAACGAACTTGCGGTCTGAACAAACCGTTGGAGCACGCGTATGGGCCTAGATTTTTCGAGCCCAATCCACGCAAGCATGGGATCTTCCGCGAGGGTCTGGAACTTTCCAGAAGGTTCCTTTTACGGCTATATATAAGGAGCGAGTGACTGGGCCAATTAGTCGGAATATTACTCTTTGTTTTGCCTGTGAAGCTCTAGCCATATGATTTGTGTTACGAAGTGATAATTTTTGCAACCTGCTCGAATATTTATATTGTTATAATTCGTTTGGCATTGATAATTGTTATATTTTTGTCGAATAAATATTTGCTAACCCACAGAAGTGTTACAATATTATAAATTGTAATAACAACTCTGAGGCCAGAGTTGTTATATGACAAGAATAAAAAAAAAAAAAAAGACAAGCTATTGCAAGACGATCCTGACGTTGAGGAAATTAAGTATCGGAAAAATAATGAAAAAACATAAATGACAAGAAAAATCAAAGGCATAGTTACTCTCTGATTATTAATTCAAAAATAATTTATTGAAAACAAAATCAAAATAGATAATTTGGAATGGCGGAAGAGGGAGTAATTGTTAAATTAAGATTCATGTTTTAAAAGATGAAGTTAATTTATAAAAGAATTTAGCCCATCTTAAATGCGTTTTGATGTTCGGTGGAAGAAAAAAATTATGGTTTAGCAGCTTACTGCAAAATTTTATATATTTTGCAGAGTGGTCTGGAACTGCTTTGGAACCAGGTGGCAAGGAATATAATAAAATGGTAATGCCACTGTTGGCACTGCGAGGGGCCAACGCCCGACCTCAGACCCGCAAGGCAAATCAACAATGCGGGTTTGCCTACCCCCATCGCCCTGAATTCCGGTTTGTCTTGTCTCGGATCTTTGGTGGGAGGGGGTATATATTACGCAAAACTGGTCTGACTTAAAATAGCATTTGTTTAGTCATCTTCACGAATTATCTTCCAATTTTCCTCTACTATATTTTGCAAGACTGCAATACTGTATGATTGCTGGAACATTTTAAAAATCGGACAAAGCAGGAAGCGGATATCGAAGGAAGGGAAAACAAGAAACTATAAATAACCCTCCTGAAAAATCGAGATAATAGAGATCACGCTAAACCACCTGTTTTCTTCATTAATACTAGACATTTTATACAGGCCGAGAGTGTCCCATGAGGTTTTCCCTATATTATGGCCAATTCTCGTCTGATATAATCTCAATACCTAAATTATTCACCAGTGCTTACTCGCTGAACTACCACGCTATATATGTAGAATGAATACAAGTATTGCAGAAATACATGGAAACTTACCTAAATAAATTAGCTAGAGCTAAGATGATTGTTAAAAGTTTAATGATGATAACTAAAGTCTCATTTATGAAGTGACTGTTTTCGTCAAGGCAGTACGTACATGACAGCGATACGGTGGCACTGTTGATGCTTAAACTTTTACAGCAAAACTGGTTGAAAGTGAAAAACGGAGCTCAAAAAAGAACTGATAGGAAACTAAAAGAATAACCCACGCCTTACTAATTATAAGAAAGGCAACATCTATTTAAAAATAAATGAATATATTATAATAAAAATATCTTGAAAATTACTTCTTTTATTTGTGCCTGTAGCCATACTCCATATTTCCATATGGAACCTATATTCCTTTTGAAATGAATCGTAATATTTTTGATTGAAAGTATTGGTGTTTTTGCTGTACCACATGTCTGTCAGGAGTATTTCCATATAGGTGTGAGTAAGATTGTAAATGGTTTTTATTTCCTGTTTATTTTATTAAAGTTAAACCTAATTTTAATTAAATAGTTAAGTTCAAGAATCCCAGTACCTACCAACTCTATTTCAAAATTCTGTATTGTAATTTATAGTTTAGGTGTTAGATTATAATTGGATAAAATAATTTTAATAAATACCAGCCAATTTCACAAGTGGATTAAAATTTATCTTATTTCTGGATATTGTCTGAAGTTAAGAATATATGCATCGTTATGATAGGATTATTATACACATATATTAAGTATTATGTGTATTATTAGTGTAAACAAGTTTTATAGTTAATGTAGGTACACGTTTTATCATTCCCGCTACACTGATTTGGAGAAATATATTTTAATAAAATATAAAATGTTCCTTTTGTATAAAATAAAAATAATTTGAGTAATTTTATAAATTTATATAATATATTAATAAAATAACTTTAAAAATTCAAGATAAAAATAGACATACTTCGAGGTTGATGTGCCAATTTCTTCGGCCGCTCATGGTGTTCGTGGTTGCAGCATCTGTCGTGGTCATGTAGTGCCAATGTAGGGAAAACAGCTGAAACAATTATTCAATTTTACTAATATTTTGAAACATATTTAAATTGAATTAGGAAGAAGAAATAAAAAGATGAAAAAAGGAAAAGTAATTATCATATTTAATGTAATTTATTTATTGATATAGGTCTTAAGTAAATTGGAATATGTATAAAGTACCGTACGCCACACAGTGGGAAATTTTTTTCATTTAGCGGTCAAAAATCTATAACTCCTGACTAAATTACGATAATGGAATAATTCTTTTTCCATTAAAGAGCATGGAATTCCCTTTATCAGCGAGAATAAAAAAAATAAAAATACCATCGCTCAAAGTATTTCAAATTAATTTTTAAATGAATTCTCTCTTCACTTAAATTTAAATAAAATAGTTTATTAGGTACAGGGTTATACATAGGAAATGAAGTGAGTCAGGATTATTATCTTTTGAGCTTTCTGCTTATATGCATGTCTTTTTCAGGCATTTGCTCCTTTTGAAAGATTTTAAAATAATTATTGTCTAAATAAGAAAAAATCCAAAAACTTAAATTAAAAATAACCTATTTTTTAAGAATTTTAACGGAAAAAAATATTTTCATAGAATTCAACGAGAAGTATGTTTTATGATTTAGTCTAATTCGAGGCCGAATATATAATGAAAGTTCAAATATAGGGATTTAAATCTTAAAATCGGTATATCGCCGATTGATCGCATTTGATCAATCTAATTCTATTATGGTATTTTAGCACCGTTTACCCTCTACCAGTATGGAAAAAATCAGAACCAACTATTGCCAATAATAGAAGTTACATCAATTCAAATACTTTCTTTTCATAAATTATATACTCAACGTGGATGAAATTAAAACGCATTTTTCCCAATAAATTTACAGCCATTCTTCTTATTTATAAAATATGTTTGGTGCAATAATATAAAAGATAAAGCTCTATAAAAAAAAAAATAATATCAGAGAGATGAGTATAGATTTTGCTTAAAATAAATTCAATTTTTTTCCCTATTGAGCTTTTCTTAGTATATTAATGCACTAATTTTATAAATAAGAAGAATGGCTGTTAATTTATTGGGAAAAATGCGTTTTAATTTCATCTACGTTGAGTATGTAATTTATGAAAAGAAAGTATTTAAATTGATGTAACTTCTATTATTGGCAATAGTTGGTTCTGATTTTTTCCATACTGGTAGAGGGTGAACGGTGCTAAAATACCATAATAGAATTAGATCGATCAAATGCGATCGATCGGCGATATATCGATTTTAAGATTTAAATCCCTATACTTGAACTTTCATTATATATTCGGCCTCGAATTAGACTAAATCATAAAACATACTTCTCGTTGAATTCTATGAAAATATTTTTTTCCGTTAAAATTCTTAAAAAATAGGTTATTTTTAATTTAAGTTTTTGGATTTTTTCTTATTTAGACAATAATTATTTTAAAATCTTTCAATGCCTGAAAAAGACATGCATATAAGCAGAAAGCTCAAAAGATAATAATCCTGACTCATTTCATTTCCTATATATAACCCTGTACCTAATAAACTATTTTATTTAAATTTAAGTGAAGAGAGAATTCGTTTAAAAATTAATTTGAAATACTTTGAGCGATGGTATTTTTATTTTTTTTATTCTCACTGATAAAGGGAATCCCATGCTCTTTAATGGAAAAAGAATTATTCGATTATCGTCATTTAGTCAGGAGTTATAGATTTTGACCGCTAAATGACAAAATTTTCCCACTGTGTGCCGTATCGGGGCGATATGGGATCAGATAATAATGAATTTAGGAGAAGAAATAATTTATAACTGGTGACCGAAACCGTTTATTTCTCGTTATACGAACGGGAGGGGGGTTAACCTGGCCAGGTCATGTTTCCTCATAGGTAAGGTAGGCAAGAGATTAAGTGGGTGGCCAAAATGGAGATGAGTAGATAGGATCAGCATGGAAGCTGCAGATCTGAATCCAATAACTGGGAAGCAGTAGTCCATGGTTGGCAGAGGTGGAGGAGGCTGATTCAGGGAGAAATGATCTACTAAGGTCTGGAAACAGAAAAAAATATTGAAAAAAAATTAAAATATAGTTTATTATTTGAGTCATTGGTGGTTTGATGATAAGGAGAAATCTATAATCAGTTGTATTGAATGAGGGGTTTCCACCCTACTATTGGACTAAAGCAATCGGCGACGCCAACCGTAGGGGAAGAGGGGAACCGAATTACCCCGATTTTCTCGATCCGCCCACGCTCACATCCCACACTAGTTCAATCAGTTCACCGCTGCAAGCAGCTTCAATCCAATAGGAATCTAATTATAACCGAATAAGTGGAAATCAAGAAAACATTTTGAAAAATGTAAATCAATTCATATTTGCTTTACCTTAGTATGAAATATATTTTAGGGAACGTATTGGTCGTAATTTGTTTTAAACCTTACAAAAGAAGAACTATTTATAATCTAAGTATGAAGGTATTTTCTTATTTGGTACATTTATAAATAAATATTAATTCTGGACAAGATAATTTTTTAATGATATTGTTAATAAAATTCAAATTATTTTATTAACACCGTTAAAATAGCATATGGCACCATAAAGAATTTTAGTTAGTTTGTTAGTACTTAGGTCATCAAGTCTATAAATCTGAGCGTGTTCCTGGTAAAATCACCTGCATGTAAAAATGTTGTCATGGTTGTGAAATAATTGCTTATTAAATATGAACAATAGATTCCTATAGAATTTTTATATAATAGAAAAACTTATCAGTTTCGGAATTAGTTAACAATGGTGCTGCTAGGTTTTTCTCAGTTATTCAAATAGAAATCCGGAAATATTCTTTTAAAAGAAATTGTAAATACCTGTATGAGTTTTGTGTTTTACTTTATAAGGGGAATTTGGAACATGGACAATCATAAAGTTAACAATAGAAGGCTGAATTAGAATCATGGACAATAGAAAGTTTAAATGGAAATGATGTAAGATAATACAATAGAAATTTCAATTGGAAGCATAGAAAATTATAGAGACAACAATAGAAATTTTCTGGGTGGAACTTTCTTTTTTTATTGTTAAGTTATTAAAACATAATTTTTCTATAAATTCTGACGGAAAACAGCAGCTACTTAATTTAAACGAGATGACTTTATAACCGTTCGATTGTACTGTAACCGAACAGCTTATTGTTAATCCCTTTGTAAAATGTTAAGAAGCATATTGACCTACTAAGGATCGTTGTGGTTCTTGGAGATAAACACAATACCTAGGAAGGGTGATTTATATCGGAGGAGTAATGGCGACAGGGACCTGAAGGGTGGTGTGTCATGTAGCCGATTGTTATCAAGTTCTTCCAAGTGACGCTCTTGTGACACATGTGACCCACATCGTCTAATTGCATCCGTCACTCTCAGCCCTGCCCTGGTTTCATTATGTCCAAGTTATTATTTAAAACTGTACTTAATTTTCTGAAGATAACACACTAAAAGTTTTAAGTTATAATGAGATGCTTAGAGAAACATAACAAGGTTTTGATAAAAGATTTTTATAAGATAATATCCGACTCAACGTTTCCGGAATTCGCTGCTGCTGAAATTATGATGGCAAAATTTAAGAATTGAATTTTCTCTACGAAATCCATCCAAGATAATATCATTGTTTGTATTGACTAGAACAATGTTTTCCCTTACCCGCCAATTTCAAGAACTACCATATTTTTGTTTTTGAATAAGGGGGGTGCAGTTATTTCAGGCTGTCCTTTTCATTTTGATTTGTTTAGCTCAAGTCATGTCAAGGTCAACCCAAGTTAATGTAGAGTGTTTCCACAGTGGAATTGAAATAGTATATTTTTTTTAAATGCATTAATTGATATTTAAAACTTTATTAAACATAACATAACTAGTAAATGGGAAAAAAAATGTCATGAATAGACTTTTAGAGAAACTCCCCATTGGTAGCTCTCTAATAATAGTTTTAAATTAGAAGAACGCGGGACCATCTTCTTTTCACCTTTGTATTGTCAGGAATAAAGGGGGAAGCAAGGACGGAAACAAAAGGGTTAGAATGAGCAAGGAGTTTATTGTAAAAGAAAAGGTTTCGAAACTTGGCCACATCGATCACATAATAAATAAATTAAAAGTGTAAATTATCTACTAAGTATATTGATTTTTTTTCTATTTTAGCCTATCCCGGGAATTTCGCTATATGTAATGGCGTATCAATAATTTTTGCACTAATCGAGACCAGCTAATCCCCTTTTTGAAGGGGCGCTCAGAGTTACGCCACTGAGCCAACCTATTCTTTCTAGTTTCCGTGAGCCTCACCGTAAAAGAACTTTCACCCACCCAAGCAGGGTTGATGATTTGAGGATAACAGTAATGCAAGTGATATTTGCTTTATTTTTCCTGCCTTGACTCAACATGGGCACAAATAGAAGTCTAAAGATTATTTTACCAGCTGGAATACAGTAAACCACCAGAAAGTATGGTAAGAAGAAATGACTAAGATAGGTACAATATCCAACCCATAAAGACTTAAGAAATACTCCGGTTCAAATCCTTGAAGTTGCTTTCATTGAATCAGCTATCTGAAATATGGGCTTGAGAGAACCTATATTAAACGAAAAATTGTGCATTATAACGTACTATTTCAATATTAAATATAAGGGTCATTCTCCCATTTCTTTCAAATTTCATTGTTCTAATTTCAATGCGAAAAAATTACATTTTCCAATGATTTTTTTCCACAAATTGTTAGAAGGTAGGCTGCTGTTGGTGTTTACAAAAAATTCCTTCAGAGAAACATATATATATTATTTCTTAAGGCCTTTTATTTGTCGGTACGCCATAACTTCCTTAATAACTTACCAAATTTCATGAATAAGGCATCATTTTAAAGCTTTACTTAACCGCTATACCGGAAAAATATACAAATCACTCATTTCGCCTTCGATTGCGAGTTATAAGCGCAAAACCGCGTTTTTTTAGAACAAATGGTCGTAGATGTTTCTAAATGATGTCAATCTTTTCAGGTTTTCAAGAAGAACATTTTCGGTCATATACATTTTTTCGATTAATCCCTTCGTTTGCGAGTTGTAAGCGAAAAGCGTCCCTCGGATAGGACGAAAAATATAGGACCCGAGCCTGTGCGATGATCGGTACTCGGTACGGTTAAAGATCCCTATCCTAATTATACCTGGATATGCAAAATTTAGGAATCCCACTCTAGCATCGTCCGGCTAGCCTAAGTTGCATAAATGGACGTTAACACAAACAAACAAAACAAATACGTTTCAATTAATTAAGTCTTTATAATCTCTAAATTTTATTTAAAAGTGCTCGAAACAAGCCTAAAGATCAATTTCCCTTAAATATTTAAATAAGTTTAGACTTCAGGTTTTACTAAACTCAACTCAAAGTCTATCTCCCTCATTCCACACGAGTGTGGGAGATAGGTTTTTGAGGTTATATTAAAGTAGACCATTCCATGTCGGACTCTTATGAACAACATTTATGAGTTATTGAAATCCCTTGTAAACTTACAAATTAACCGTAATATAACGTGAATCAAACTCACCTTTTAGGAAATATGAGTGGGTGAGGGAGATAGGAAATGAAACGACACTCACTGTTTTAACCGATAAAAACACCCTCACGAGGAAACGAGACCAGAACTTCTGTGAAGAAGTTTATCCTTGTTGAGACGGGAATCATTTACAATGTTGCCAGCAATGAATTATAATGAAATAAAGGTTTCCAAAGTTTTGAGACCCGATTTCAAAACAATGTGAGGGAGATGGTTGTATCTATGGGACAGGTAGATTATGGATCATAACTTTTTTTCTATAGTACGAAAATAGCAATATACCGTAAAACCAAATAATTAAGACCTTCTAACATGTATGAAAAAAAAAACTAGGTCCTAAATAAAAGAATATATATCTTTTTTCCGCCATCAAAGTCAGCAACTTGTGCTTTAGGACAGGTGAGGGAGATAGATATTGACGTTTTAAGTTTAAATTTAGGCCTATAAACAAATTGTTACTGAGATAAAAATTCTTGAACAACAAGCGGAGGTCTTCTATTAAGCATTGGATGCAATTGAATTATTAGCAATTTCACACAAATAATATAATCTCATTGGGACATAATGTATTGGTAAAACGACCCAAAACTCAAAATAGAAAATCTAATTTTAATAAATCCATTTCTACGAGTTGTGGCAGTATTCACTGCATCATGGATCTGATAATAGATGTTATTTGATATAAAAGACTAAGAATAACCGTAAAGCCGCAATGTTGGCTTAGATATCGCAAAGATGGGGCTATTTTGGGAAGGTTTATGGACCCCCACTGTCGACGAAGTGGCAACACGTGGGCGCTCCCGAGTCGGCTGCTTTGATTGACGCCCATCGGAGCTTCGTATATCAACAGGGAAGGGTTTGGGAGAGGACGGGGGAGGAGTTCGTAACAGGCTGTGGATGGGGGCTAAGTTTTGAGGATATAATGCTGGATTCCCATCATCTTAAGTTTCGTATTGCATCAAACCATTTTACAATGTCCTAATTATTTATTTCATTATTTGTATGAGGGAAAAAAATGTGTGAATAATAAAAAGTAAGCCTAATCAAAATTACCAAACTCTGATACGAATGTAATTGGATGAAACAATGAAGAAACTGAAATACAAAAATATCAAGCATCTTTTATTATTCATTTTTCTCTCCAAAAATAATAGATTTGGACTAAATCGATGGATGGGCATTAGAGTGGAAGGGATGCATTTTTATCCAATAGATTAAAATAGATATAGATTTATGTAATTATGGATCAAAACTATTCCTACTAAGAATAATTATTATTTGAAGCGCTTCTTCAATTGTTTTAGCAGCTTGGCCCTTAGACGAAAATTTTACCAGCCTCCGCCCCCCGGGCGAAATCCTGCGGAAGCCCTTGAATCACCGCGTTTAAATCAACATAGGCTAAAGATTCCTATATTATTATAGATTTATGCAAATAGACATCAAAATTGTTAGCGCTGTTTACTATAATGCGAGGTTTACTGTTTACTAAAATGAATATTAATTTTATTGATATTCATTATCAACGCTATGAGGCCAAGTGGCTATTATAAAGCTGGTGAGGTGTAAGGGAAATGGGTAATCAGCGGAGTGAGATGATTGGCTATTGTAAAGAAGGGGCGGGGCCGTTCACCCCAATCAGGGGCCATCACTGGTGGCCTAGGCAACAGTCGGTAGGATGCTTAACGGTCATTGGCCAACGGATGTTTGAACGCCTTTCCTCAATATTTATAGGTCCCCGCCAAGGAAATGAAAGTCAGCCCTTCTATTCTGGTTCTTGCCTTTGTTCTAAAAAAAGCTTTGCGAATTTGAACTAATTTGTTCAAGCACCGGAATGATTGGACGGCAATTTCCAGAATGGGAACCAATCAGAAAGATATGCGGAAATGGGTCGGAGGGGATTAGGAATGGAATAAGAACTTTATAAGAAAAGAAATATCTTTTCGTTTGGGTATTTTCGATGAAAAATCTAACTTGAAAAAAAAAAATTTCTAAGTTTTATAATTTTTTTGTAAATTTTACTAATCCACAATTAAAAATAATTGATGGACCGCCTATTGACCTATATAAAATATATTTGAGTATTAAGAATTTTGAATAATGGAAAATATATATTTTCTTGAAATATTTATGAAAAACATCACCTAATGGCTTCATTTTTAAGATGAGTCAGTGCCGACTGAAAAAACTCGCAAACCGATTAATTCACTATTTAAGGAAAAATTAGGACACTGCTTAAAAGTTTTTAAGAGATGATAATTTTCTTGAGGAAGTAACTCTTCCGAAAAGAAAATTAATTCAGTTTCCATCAAGACGGGGCGACCCAGTTTGTTCATGATTTAAGACCCCATCCACCTCTAATTAGGCTTTTTAAGCGCCCTAAATTCTGAGAACGTTTCTGGTTTGTCACAAGCAAGCACGCCAGGGAGGTAACAGCTATCTCCAGGCTGTAGCAAAGAATTAAATCTTAACTTAAATAGGTAACTTAACTAAGACACTTCTATCTGCTCCTTTTGTGGTTTCCTATGCTCGGTTTAGTAGTTTATAGTGAATTAAAAAATTATATAAAGAATTGTTGTTAGCACCGGCCTAATATATTTCGATGATCAGCAAATAAGCTGTACGATCCACCATTGAATCTATTTTTTTTTTATTTGTTGTTGGGTTCTCCCCTTCCTCGCCTCTAAGGCTATACGAGGTATCCCGGACCAGGGGAGAAGGTGGGAGAGCTTATTAATGCGAGTATTATTAAATGTCCCCTGGCTCGGGGTTTTGAACTTGCTATCTTTGGGTTATCGTTGATATTGTATTTCCTAATGCGATACCATACTCGGTCATTTCGCCACCCTCATTGTAATTAATGATCATATTATAATAACGGGGGAATTTGGTTAACGTGAGTCGATTTAATGGCAGCAGTAGGGAACGGGCCTAGAACCTGTTGAACCCCTGGCTTGCTTCGATTACCATGGTTGTTTTTAATAAGGATCTCTCATCCTTTACCTTATCAA
The DNA here is from genome assembly GCA_911387785.2 of Aelia acuminata. Taxonomy (NCBI): domain Eukaryota; kingdom Metazoa; phylum Arthropoda; class Insecta; order Hemiptera; family Pentatomidae; genus Aelia; species Aelia acuminata. Next base: position 101,647,634 of record OU426981.1, read on the forward strand.
TCTCATTTTATGTTAGTCATGTGTATTTTTTTTGTACTTAAAATTAATATACTGGTGCATCAACTGCCACGAAAGAAAAATCATGATAATCCAATTTAATGCTTAGAAGAGAATGGAACATCAAGGGAAAGATTGGTTAAAGCAGTAGATATCACCTTACTGCTTTGATTTGAATACTACCAATTAAGAAAGAAGTATAGAGCAATATGAGGAATAAACCTCATCCAGTGTGACCGAGGAACTAAATGAAACCCATTACAAAAATGGAGCTTATTAAAAAGTTTATGCAATTAAATTGCTTACAGGGGCACAAAATAGTACAGGTGTTTCCCCAAAACATTTTAAGTTATTGAAACGTCATTGTACCTCAATAAATAATTTATATATATCCTAGAGTAAGAGATCAGCGCGTTCAAATTAACCTAAGCTAATGATTCATACATTCATTCATTATTAAGTGTGGTTGCAAGAGCGTTATAAACAATCGAACTTAAAAACCTCATGTAAATTTTGAATTTGTACATATATGAATATTGGATATATAATGTTATTATACATTTTTATTATGTTTTATGTGCTAATAATGGTTATTATTATTATTATTATTATATATTTTTAGATTATTATAATTATTTTTTTCTTTTTTTTCAAATAACTGCTGATCGGGAACCTGTTAACAAAACAGTTCTAAGCCTTCGGATTTTTGTTTTCTTAGTCTTTTTTTGTCTGACGTTCATCCAAAAATATTTAACATATTTCAGTTATACTACAGAGCAAATCTATTCCCACCAAGATAATTTATTTGACCGAGAACCAGCATTACCTTTGCCAAGAGAACCATATAAATTAAACTGTCGTTATTTGTCGCCGATTGGCGGGCTGGACAGCTGCCATTCAGAACTCTGTAAGCGTGTCCTACGGCAGAAAGCAGGGACCTCTTTATCGTAAATATCCTAACTCCGGAACGCGGATAGTCGGCGCACTCCTGGGCGACGTTGTTAATTATGAGGGCTGTTAGCGAGCTTGCCGTAACTCTGGCTGGCTGTCTCACCGAGTGGGAAGCTCTTTTCTTTAGATATTTCTCAACAGAATGGAAATCCACATGTCTTGGCAAACATATCTTGTTATCTTTTGAGGAACAGTTTGGCCTGACTCAGAAGAGATAATTGGCATGAGCTTTCAACAATGTCCACATGAGAAAAAAGAAAGAAAGAAAACTGCCTGGTAACTACGAAACCCCGGATCCTAGATATCCTATACTCAGGTCTTAATATCAATTATCTCCATACCGGTTTCGAACATTTACTTGTTATTGTTTTATTCGCATGTATTTTTGATCAATTTTTAAGTTTATATACTTAATACGATTCTATTTTTTTTAAAATTTAGTATAAGTTTAAACGTACAAGTCCCGCAATAGTTAGACTAGTTCGGATTATCTACTAGCAAACCAGAAACTAAAATATAATTATGAAAAAAAATTTCTCCTTGTCGAGTAGGCAAAATAACATTACAATCGATTGCAATAGTTTTTCATCTCAGCTTTTTGTGGATTTTGTGGGATTTGTTAGTATGTCGTTTCTTTGTTTCAGCCAGATCCTTAATGAACTTACATGATAGCAAATACAAATAGTTCCCTCTATTCTTAAAAAGAACATCCAATGTGATAATTTAAGTAATGCTTTCATCGAAGAAGACTGATAATAAGCAATAATGCTCAACTGCACACTCGAAATTCAACTGCGTAAATAATCGATCACGAAGAGAATCGGGGAATTAAGATAATTACAGTGATACAATAATTATGAAATATATTTCCTATCTATTTCATGAAATTAATTTATTGCCTAATCACTTAGAAAATTGCTCTCTAGATAAATATATATATTATTATAATTAAGTTTATCCAAATTCCTTTTTAATCAACTTCCGTCAAAAGATACAACTCGAATAGCTAATTTATAAGTTTGTTCATTTAGCCACATAACTTACCCTTTTTGTCGGTTTTTTTTTTCCTGTAGAAAGAGAAATCCAATATGTCAATGATTTGTAGGAGTTAAATCGACGATTTCTGTTCGTCAATTTGGATGTACAAATAGAGCGAAGGAGCTGAGTATGTAACCAGGTCAGCATATTTCTTCGAACCGCCTAGGTATAAATATAAACACCTTATATATTAGGTTAATTGGAGATTATTTTGAGTCATAGCCTTCTCAGAAGTCATTATTAATACTTGTTTACAGTGAAAAGGTCCCATAAGAGCGATATATTGAATGATAGCGATTATCTAAAGAACTGTACACGCAGTAATAAAAATCAATATTTTGAAATATAAAAAAAGAAATGGATTTCTTAGTAATACATATTACAGTGATTAAATATAAGATAAAATTCTCATTAAATTTAGAAAATATACTTGGGTTCTTTCTTAATATGTAATCATCACAATATATTGATTTATTAGCTATATCTGTTTTACATATCTTGGAGAAGAATATCTGGCAAGTTTGAAAGCGCAAAATCAAGAAATGCAAATTCAAAAGTTTATTTGTAGACCTTAGAATGTTACGGGTCACAGTAGCATTTTGAAAAAATGGAATTAGATGCACAATATTGTACAAAAATTCCACTCTTGAGATTGAAGTGGTTTGAATGAAAGTGATAAATAAAAATAAATAAGTTAACTCTGATTTGCTCAAAATGGGGGGAAAAAATAACTGATACGCCTTAAAGTGTACTACAGTCCACATACGTTCGGTGTAATAATCTAGACATTTATTGTCCTAAAATATTTTTTAAAGGTGGAAAGAATCAGTAAATAAAGGTTTCGATTGTTACTTTAAATATCTTCATGGTTTTCACTTATTTTTCTCCAACGTCAGGCGAATCGCAGGTCAGGTCGATATTGTGATGACATATTCCTTTGAAGTTGCATGCAGTTCCTGGATACTTTCGCTCCTACCGATCGCGTGATGGGTCTCATTTGGAACAGTGGCCTATCGCCGCATTAATCTTTCCTAACCGGGTATCTAACTAATTCCTGCTTATCGACTGGGCAACCTCAGGTGGCCTCGTTCTATTAGCACTTTAGATATGGAACAAAATAGTCTAATTATATGAAACTTAGCGACTCGGTTCAGGAACCTTCTTGAAGTCCTACATAGTTTTTAGAAAGTTGTACAAAAAATAAAAATATAGCTATCTTGTTTTATATTCGGTAAATCTAATATATCCTTAAATAAATAAATAAATAAATATCCTTCTGCTCAAAATAAAAATATTAAATATAATAAATACTGTAGGGTGCATAAGCATATTTCAATAACACCTCCACAGTAATCTGAAATTAAATATTTATGAAAAATGATCATTGAAAACTTCACCTAGTGGTCTTATTCATTTATTTTTTTATATTTTAACAATATGAACTCTAAAAAAAAAAAAAAAAAAAAAAAATCAGCGATGAAATTTAATTAAAAGATGACCAAGTAACTTGAGCTCCTTCATTATCAAAAAAATAACTTAAAATAAAAAATTGATAAAATTATTTTACATCAAGTTTCCAAAAAATAATTATATTAGTAGCAGCCGGTAAAAAAAAGAAAAATAAACATGTCAAAAATCAATAATGCATACAAGTTACTTTCAAAAACGTTTTGCTTAGGTGAATTATCGTTTTGAAAAACTTTTAATTGTAAGAGAATTTTTTCGAGAAAAAATATTTGACAAATAAAATTGCGTCGGCTGGTTGTTTAGATATAAAGGCATAAAACCTTTTGGGTTATTAACACCATTGTTTTTTTTTATATACTTTTTGCAAAATTATATACACTGAGAAATTTTTAAATGCCATTCTTTCAGTCTTCAGTCTTCTACATCACCTGATTTTGCAAAAAAGGTTGCAAACATGAACTTGGTTTAGGTGATGTTGTGGCTTAAGCATTCATGAAACAAATATATATGTATATAAATTAATAAATATGTTGTGTGCGTTTGCGCTGGTATTTAATTAAAAAGATCAAAAGTCAATATTTGGCTTAAACGAAATGAACAAATAATCAAACTTCGTAAATAAACCTTTTTAAATATTCACCGTATTTCATCATGAGTGACAATCTCTCGTACGGCTACTTTCTTATAACCTCCTTTGATCAATGGATAATCAATATCCTGTCTATTGATTGTAACTCATATAATATTTTATGTGCTATATCTAAAAGGTTTTTTTTTTTTTTTTTTTTTTTTTTTTTGTCATTACGCCATAGCTTTCTCTATACTTGATTATATTCGATTAGTGAGGTATAATTTTAAAGATTTCCTTCCCCTCCAGGTGGTAAAAATAGCCAGACCCCAAAGAAAATCCCAGTAGAAGATCAATAAATAAAAAAAGTACTTTATTATGGGTGTGTAAAAGTGAAACTTGGCATTTCCTATAAATTGAAAAACAAATTATGAAAATGCGACATTTAGTTAGTAAATACAGCCTTTGGGTTCATGTTACACTTTACATAGCGAAAAAATATTTCTTCTTTATGCTTACACTCGTATGTTGTTCTCGTCTTGTGTTGATTGAAGATTTTAATTTTCAGACAACTTGACCTACACAAGGAAGGGACTGGGGTGGTTCCCAAAGAGAGCTTTAAAATAATGGCGATCGGCGACTGTTTGTGCCAGCTGAGTGGAGACCAAACAATTCGCTTCGGACTGGTGTCATTAAGGGCCAGCCTTTATAGGGCGTCCGGATAAATAGGGCCCGCCCGCGTTTGCTCTGATAAATTCAAACAGACCATTTAAAACTGGGTCAAGAGGAATCGTGAGGAGGGGGGGGGGGAGCGCAATCTGGGTCATAATTTATAAAACAGTGTCCGAATTGGTGGCATAGAATTCTGGCGTCCACCGCTGGTAGCAGCGATTGTAGAGTGGTCGTTATAGTAGGAAGGCATTTTATCTGGATATGTTTATCGAGGGGATAGCTCATCCGTTGAGGTGCATCCAGAAATGGTTTCCTAAAAATAATGTTCATGGGTGGAAGTCGCCCTTTTCGAACAATATTTATTAGTTACAGAACTACGTACGATACGTACTACAGAACTACGTATCTGTAGTTATTTTTTCATTTATTTATTCTTTAGTTTTTATTCATATAGTATTCAGTATCTATTTTTATTTTTTAATAATCTACCTCATTTTTAGGCGTCCAAATGTTCTAGAACAAGCATAAACAGAATTTATCTAAGATAGTAAGTGAACGGTAATATGGTCTTGACTTAAAATAGAAGACGGTGGTGCCAGAGTTTGTAAAACGCTTGACCAACGTCTAAAAATATGAAGTTGATTGCGATTAATAAAGCATAACGTTTTTTGGTTTGAATAATTAATAGTAATAATTAATCAACCCCTGGGCCCTCCTAATCTAGTCCTGAACAGCTCACCTATCTCAGTCAATAATTGCGTTAAAAACCCTGGCGTTACTTTCGATCAATCCCTCTTCTGGAAACCGCACTTGCTCACAAATTTCCCGTCGTACGATAACTACCCTGAAACAGTTCAACCCTCTACGACATCTCCTTCCGTTCAAAACCCGCCATCTCCTAGTCTCCTCTCTGATCTTTCCTCACTTTGACTACGGCTGTTTGGTGTACGGTGGATTATCCGGGGAACTCGAAGCCAAACTCTAACGCCTAATGAATTGTTCATACGTTTTGTCATTGTGATACTAAGAGTGTGATACGCATATAACCCAGTACTACGCCGAGTTGAAGTGGCTCAACCCCTCCTACCGCCGTTGGTATCTTCCGGCTTCCTTCTTACACCAGGCCATCAGAACTCAGCGACCCTCCTATATCCTACAGGAATTATATCCTACCTTCCAATAACCACGCTCCATCGACTTCATCTTTCGAATTCCTCCTCTTTAAATTCCTATTCGACTACTAATTCAACTGTTTACCGAAGGAACATAAAAGAGCTCTCGAATTAATTTTGTTTTTACCAGATATTATTTTATCTATTTATTTTGTTGTCTTCGTTAGGCTGCTAACAAAGAATTCATAATATTCCAGTTCATGCAGTATAAAATTTACTGTTTTTATATTTCTTTTTCTGTTATAAGAGAAAAACTTCACATCTATAGTTTCTGGGTGGATATACTTTTTATTCCAATAAGAGATTTTTACTCAAGTTTTATCGGTGGGAGAAGTTTTATTCTGCAATAGCGGAGGGACTTGATTCCCGGTTAGAGGTAGGGAATAAAGCGAAATCGCTTCACTTTATAAACGATTTAGTAGATTAGGAAAATGCCTTATTGAATTGGGGATCGCAAGTTGAGATGAAAACTGTTAGCCATATAATATTTATTAGTGTACTATTTTTGGTTACTTTATTAATTGGATATAAAGTAAAGTGGAAGTATAAAAGATTAAGAGATGTATTTTCATTATTTTCACCCGTTCACCCATTCACCAAAATTCAATATGTGGTTATAGGGTATTTGATGAAGGTGGCCATTTACGATATAGACCTGCCTTGTAGTGAACATAGCTCATATAATTCGCGCAAAACTCAAAATATATCTTTTAACGCCTTCATTCACTGAACCCTTCAGTCTTAAATAAAATAAAATCACTGAAATTAAATTAAATCCAAGTTAAGCGAATCCCTATCGTTTGAGAATACCCCTAAAACGTGAACCATAAGTCATAATATTGACGTGGTTTGAGATTAGATTTCCGTATTCTGCCTTGCTTCAGATTCATTCATATTACGAGGGGAAAACAAACAACGACAATTTTCCACATTACATTTGGATAAAGCCTTTGATAAGCACTGTGAAACGAATTCAAAATTCTTCAGATTATCTATTATTCAAAGAAATTTCTCTATACCAGGAAGTGGATACTGTTCCAAGGATTAATATATGTCCAATAAACTTTCCTAAAATGGATTCTACTTCCTTCAGGAACGGCGAAGTATTTATAAAGTTTGACAGCGGCGTAGAGAGAGGACAAGGAACCACCGCCCTACCCGGCCACTCAACTTACTTTACTTCCACATTGTTCTGACAGCTCTTATTACTCATCATATCCTTTGTAAATATTAGATACACACACAAATATATATATATATATATATATATATATATATATATATATATAATGGATATAAAAGTATATTATACATTTATATAAGAGTTCTTAAAGATATAAGAGTTTTTCTAAGGGATTTTTTTGGATGCAGATCTCACTAATTAAGTTCTTATATTTAAAAATATTTTGTACGTTCATCTACTTTTCTTTTTCCATTGTGATTAACCTGTACCCTTGTGTTTTACTTCTCAGCATTAATAATATTTAAAAATAAATATTACTATCTTCCCACCATTAAAGGATTTTAGTTTTCATGGTCATTTGTCTTTCCTCTGCCGTCTTTTGTATGTAGTGATTAATAGCTCGTTAAAAAAAAAAAGTTTTATCAGAATGAGGATTTAACGGGGTTATTTAAGTTTTTTACCCTTAAAATGGCATTACTGTATCTGTCCTAAGACGCTGTTTATTATTTCTTTGGGGCTCTTTATGTAAAATGTATACAATATTTCACTTACATTTTCGTCATTGTCACCTTTTACTTTTTTTTTTTTTATAACTACAGTTTCTAATCAAGCTGTTTTCCTGTTTATGTATGTCTACGGGGTTGTTTTTTTAGACATTTCAACAAATTTAAATAAATACAGTTGATGCGAGTTATTAGAGTAACGCTTGTTTTCATTAGCACAGGCGATAAAATTTTGAAATTGTAAATTTACAATAGAAGTCTGCCTGTAAATCTCTCTCCAAGTAATTCTTCCACGGTTAATGGCAAAAAGTACACAATAAAAGAATTAAAAAAAAATATTAAAACTCGAAGAAAGAAAGAAAAAAAATTAAATAAAATTATGGCCTAACATTTATACTTATTTAGGAAATATACATCCAGCCTAGGAAACTCCGATTCATATTTTGCTGCCCACTTGTTCAAAGCAGGACGCGAGATCCCATCGCTTCCCTCGCAGCCGCATTAATGTTATTGAAAACCAATGAAGACTGGAGTGGAGAGCACTCAGGTAGGATCTAGGAAATGGCTTCGAATCTTAGAATGACCCCTATCCAAGCAATAGTTATTATTGTTAACATTATTTATTATTTTCGCCCTGCCTCGCTTTTCAGCAGTTCAGGTGTCGGCAACATAAGGTCAGATGATGTATTTGATATTACGAATATTGCTAACAACAAAAGACGACCTACTACTCGCTGGAGGCGATCGCTATACGAAGGATAAAAGTGGACGATATTTTGACAATGACGCTCCTCCCCCCCCCCCCCTAAAAATAGGAGAATCCATTAGAGGGGATATATTTAGCTCACATCTTTAATGGAGCCCTATCGATCTCAAGGCCCTCTGTCACACATGCCAGCTCCGGTATGGATATGATTTGTATTGCAATCAGGAGTTGAGATATGTAGTCAGGGATCAGTCGTTATCTCACAATATAGGATAAGCAAATTAGGCATCAAACAAAGATTTATCTTAAATATGATAATAGCACAAAATCATGCAATCATGTCGAAAATATTTTTTGGTTCCTATTGGAGGTGATCGCATCTAGTTGGCAAACGTGCCAAGGCAATTGCGGTATGCGTGTCCTCAATGGGATGTGTGTGATTTGTGGCTGTGTCCAAGGTAGCTTAAAGAATAGTCTTGCGGTTTTACGTCGTAGTAATCAGATCGATGCGCATCCATTACCTTCCACAGAATAGTTCGGAGTTGGAATATCATTTCGGAACGATGACCATCGTTAGCATTATTATTACCTTTACATGTCTATCATCATGCAAATTTTACTCAAATCTGATTTTATTATTCTTGGGTTCAGTATTTAAAAACTTCTTCACATTCTTAGTATATTAGTTTCAAAAATATTTATTTCATCTGCAATTAGTGGGAATATAACCCCATTTAATTCTTTTAGTAACTATTTAAATTTATTAACATTAATAAAAAAAGTTTCGGTGCTAATCGCCATATCTTTATTCGATTACAAAAGTATATTTAAAAACACACTCACAGCAAGTACTTGTCATATACCTCCCTAATTTTTATTTATTAGTGTCCGACCGGAACCAAATTTTTAGCCGAAACCGAAACCGAAACCGAATTTCGTCGCGGACTTGGTTCGGGTCGAAACCGAAAGTTAAAAGTCAAAAAGCATTAATACAATTAGACTGATTTTTTACTAGTAAAAATTCTTTAATTTTTATCTGACAAGGGCATTCAGCCTATTTAATTTAAAATATTTGTTATGGTCACAGATATTGTTTGTTATCTTGATAATGGCGTAAATGCCGAAGCGTAGAACAGAAAATTAAAAAAGGGAGCCTTAAATAAATGATCGCAAAAATACTTGACTAAAATCTGCATAGCCTCAAACAAATAGAAAATTATCATAAATTTTATTCTTCAAATCACCATCATCGAAATCCATTAGTCACATCTCTTACCCTTCCATGTTACATAGATGTATGTTAAAAGATATTGGCTATGTTAATAGATATCCTTCCTTGATATAAAATTCAAAGAAATCAATGAAATAACGCAAACAATATCGTTATTTGGTGTCGTATACCTCAGTTGCAAATGCAAAACAAAGTGTAATATTTTTTATAAACATTATTTTATATTCCCACCTGTATAATGTGGAAGACAACCAGCGAATTCCATGACTGAGACAACACAGGGTAATATGGCTCGACAGGCTAGGGGAAGGTATGTCCCAGCGGCACCTCTTCCTGTTGTGATTTCTACTTAGTTGGGAAATTAGAAACTTTAACCAATATGAGATGCAAGACTGGTAACAAAAAAAAATGAGGGATGCATTTCGTGCAAACCATAACATAATATTAACCGTTTTAAATTTTAAGTTTTCCGTTATAGGAATTAGATTGGCGAGCTTGAAAGGGATATTCGAGAAGACAGAAGATGGCTGAGCCTATGAAATATAATACTGACGGATTGAATCGGAGCAGGAATGTAGGTCAGGACCCTGAAAGGCGATTAAAAGGGTCAGAGATGATGGGGATAAAGGGCTGGTGTCCTTTGGGATTAGTCCCACCACCGCCCAAGGGTCGAGATTTATTGCCCTTATAGGGCACCGGGGTCTTAGTAAGTATCTTGGGGTCTTAGCAAGTCGAAAATCACCAAGCATTTACATTTTACATTGCTAAACTTAGGGGTGGAAATTGGATTTTCGCAAGAAGTAGGCTTCATATCGCTGTGCTTATTTCTATGCCGCCATTCCCCTCAATCGAAGGCAACATTTCTTAACGATATGGTATGTAATATATTTCAAGAAAATATTTCTTATCTATAAAATATATAATATAAAAAATGTTAAGAAATATAAAAATATTCAAATGTTAAGAAATATATAAATATTTTGTAACTGTTAAAAATATTTAAGGAGAAATCAGCACACATTAGACCTAATACATAGATTAAGATCCATATTAGGGAAAGTGCAAAAACAATGTTAGCTTTATAGTGTATTTATTATACAGCTGTGAAAATAATTGTGGATTAAGTTTTACATTCACGAATAGAATACCACTAGTAATTCAGATCTCCCCCTCTCATGCCATGTACTTTTCCTAGAACTTATATTTTGAATGGTCTCAAGTGATTTTACAATCCCTGTGGTGCGTCACATTAACTGCTACAACTTTATACTATAGTGAAAAAGAGATAGAAAAAGAATAAAATTCATTTATTTTTCATGGGCACAGTTGGCTTAGAATTTATGCCGGCTCAGCCAAATAATAATGATTTAGGAGTGTTACCTACTATCACGCCCTCCACTAGTTCTTTAACGGACTTAGATATGTATCTTCATCTGTGACGGAGCTATGAAATAAATGATATGTCTATTAAGTCTTTAGTAAACAATTTTCCCCTGGCCTCTTCATAATTTTGAGTTGCCCTGAAGACATCGCCTTGACAGCTTGCTCACACTAAGATCCATTTTAATCTTTTACCAATATTTGAGTCACTATTATACACAACGTAACTATTAATTTTTTTTATTTCTTATTATTTTACCGACTTACGTTAAAAAAACAAAAAACAACAAGCATTTACATTTCTTCCCTTAAACAAAGAAACATGATTGATCATAATCTGACTTTCATATAGATTGAAATTCCTTACCCTATGCACATCCCTTACTTTAGGTTTATGCTACAATACATTTCATTGTTAATAGCAAGAAATTCTCAAAATAAACTGGAGTAAAGTTCAAAATGAAAAAACTTTAGACGTTCTGTTGAAGCTAGAACATCAATCAAGCTTTCTTTGCTTTGAATACGCCTTTTAATAAGGTAATTTAACGTTATGAAGTCCTTATATAAGATGAATTTTAATTTAACTTATGGCTTCAACACCGGCCGCGCTCAGCTTCAAAGATTTTCTGAAGCGTTTATTAACGACTTCAAGCGTTTATTATCCTTAAAATTCCATCCGCTCAACAGGATCATTTAGTAACTTAGTAGTAGGTAGGTATAATAGCCATTTAGAATAATTACTTTTTTATTTATCTGACTTCAGATTCCTTGCTTTTGGGTAAAATTACACCAGCTGTTTATGCATATAATAGCGTACAATGTATTTTGTGTGCACAAAAGATCTCTAGGCCTTCTGGGTCCTAAGTCTCTTTTTAATCTTCCTGTTTATGCAGATTAGATAACAAAGAGGAGTAAAGTGATAGATCGAGTCTGATTCATGGAGTAATGAAGAGTGAAATAAAGGAGTATTTGCATATATGTAAGGTTTTGCAGGAGATATGTTCATTTCGAAGTTCATCTGCAATACAATGTGTACACAAAGATAAATCTGGGCGTGTTTTGCGTTGCCCCATTGTGAGATTCTGGTGCCCAGATGTGACAGACGATGATATCGTCTGGTGAGTTCTTGTACTTTGAAATCGGTATGTATAATGTCAAAGGAGAGTCTTTTTTCGAATATTGTCCGAAGTACTGTAAATCTATATTTTTGGATATGTGATTTGTTTTTTGAAAATGTAACTGTTCATTGTAACAGGCAAGTACGAAGATTTTCGCAGAGAATATATATTTTAATGAAAAATTTTAATGTGCCATCACAGGAATAGTTCTGAGCATTTTCAAAAGACGACTTCGGCTGCTTCGTGTATATCGGTTGAATTTTAGTTTTATTTTCTCATCAATGATTATAAATTTGGTATAACTATTTACGGTTTTGTGAGCAAAACTAACATTATATTTACGTTAAATAACTATCTCGTAATGCATCGCTCGTTTTGCTTTTACAACACACTTCAACTTATTTTGAGTTGAGAGAGTATACACTTCAGTATCTTTCACATTCACACTTGCCTAATTGACAACTAGTGTCCAATATATTTGTTTATTGCTGTGAAGTTAGTAACTGAATATTGTGTTACGGTCTATTCATTTGTCTGCTTTCAGTTTTTTATCCTACCCGTACTTTTTGCTTTTCTTATCTCTTGGTCTAATTACTAAGCGACCTAAACATGCAGTGTTAAGATGGTAAAAGATTTTTTTTTATCACTTTCGGGTCCCACTTACGTTAAAGCTATAAATGCGCCAAGTGAACCAATCCTCCCTCTACAACCTGCATTTCTTCCATAATATGAGTTTTGTTTTATTATTATTATTAAAATTGGAAATCCTGTTTTTGCCCACGAATCAAGAATGCTCAGTTCTAAAACGATTGCCGCCCGGTCCTAGATATAAGCCTCCTCGGCTATATTTGCTGCAGCTGGTCGTTCGCAGACTTCACCGCGGCAGTAATAATCCCAAGGCCCGGGGCCACCGCCTTCGAGATAAATGCGTTGCCATCGCTTTGTCCTCCGTGGCAGCCAGCCAACTGTCACCAACTCTAATCAGCTCTCTCTCACATATCGATTTCCCGTCCGTTCCAGGAAATTGGAAATAAGAAAAATGTATAAGTACTTATCCTTCGCCGTTTTGAGCAGAAGAAGGATACTGAATTAATTTATACAATAATGATTTAATTTTTGAAGGTTAAAGAACTGCTTAACAATTACTAATTTAAGAAATGTGAAATTTACTGAGGCGTATACTCTCTCTCTCAAACTCAAAAAAGTTGAAGTGTGGTGTAAAAGCAAAACGGGCAGTGCATTATGAGAGAGTTGTTTAAGGAATAATAAGAGAGAATGCATTGAGGAGAGGCGATTATTTATCGTTTTTTGGTTTTTCGATGAGTTCAGGAACCGGCAGAAGGTTTTGTTAGTATATTCTGTTTGGAGGAAGAAACGTTGGTTTAAGTGCAACTGTTGGCCAGACAGAAGCCTTATCCAAGCAGATTTGTCTTTGACGTTAATCACGAGTAAGCCAACAGTGATGTGAATCCGAGAACAGTGAAACAATCCGGAAATTGTTTTTTTTTTTTTAATCCTATATATTATTTCTCAAGGCCTTTTTTTTCTAGGTACGCCATAACTTCCTTAATACTTCACTCAAATTTCATGAATGAGGCATCATTTTAAAGCTTTCCCTAGCACCGAAAAAATATACAGATCACTCATTTCGCCTTAGATTGCGAGCTATAAGCACAAAACCTCGGTTTTGGTATTAGAGATTTATAAATGGTGTTAATCTTTTCAGATTTTCAAGGAGAACATTTTGTGGTCATATACATGTTTTCTATTAATCCCTTTGTTGGCGTAGGGGGTAGGTTGGCCATTGGCTTATAGTTTCCGTCACACCTGTTGTGAAGGCCCCACCATTGTACCATGTGACCCGCTCGACCTCGGGTGTCTTGTCCTGAGTTTTCAATCCGATGCTAACAGTGTAGATAATAGTGTGCTTCATTGATTGATTTGACAACATGTAAGTAAATTTTTATATTTTCAGTAAAATTGGTTTAAAGGCATGGAAAAACATTTGACTCCAATTCTGTTCACATAGCCCCAAACTCCTTTGAAAAACCTAACCTTTCGACTAACCAGTTTCTTGTTTGATTGTTCTCCTGTGGGATCTTTCATATGATCTCTCCTGTGGAGTTGATTGGCTATCTTCAACTTTTTTTTTGGCTCTGTAACAATTCACAAAAGCAAGGTAAACATAATCAAAGGTGAAACTACCAATTGTCTTTAGTTCCAGCGAGGAAGATGAAAGCAATTTTTCTTATGAAAAAAGTGACGACAGTCTAAACTTCTATCTTCTTCCATTGTCATTCTGTTTTCCCTTAAAAGCTGTTAAAAACCGATTCAAAATTATTATACCCTTATAGTGCAGCTTTTAATAACAATAATATGTGTCAGGCAGTACTTGAATGAGTTGGCTAAACAACCCCACCTTCTAGGCTAACCTGCCCCACATAGGGGGTTAATTGACATACTTTGGATTGACGAATTCTTCAATTTTCTATGATCTTAGTATCAATTATTATGTTGTGAAAAAAATACTTGAAGTACTCTAATACTTGGAGTTTACAGTGGCATTAGCCCCATTGGGATTATATTAACAGGAACGACTCAACAATCAAAAAAGTGAAAACTGTTGCCAACCAACCCCGCTCTCCCCTACAAAAAGAATAATCATTTTCTGAATGTCGACGTTTTGGATTACTCTGAAAACAACGGATACGAAACAATTAAGGATTGTCTGGAATAGTTTGGTAAGGTTATGAGCTTGAGAATTGGGGTGGCCAAAGAGTTGAATAATGAAAGATGTATAACTATTTCGGGCTAAATGTAGTATTGACGTCTTATTTTACGGTTAATTTCATATGAGACATTTAGAGTACATTCAGGATTCTGCTGAGAATATGTAAGAGTTTGAGGACTTCGTGGAGCCCAACGAATGATTTCAGCTTTTCTAATTGTGTTTTATATTAATGTATATGGGCTTTTAATAGAATAATTGAAGTTTCAGTCACATAAGAGGATCAAAGAAATATTTGAAATTAACTACATAAATCATAACTAAGAGAGCTAATGATAAGGAAATAAAAGCAAATTACTTCAAATCTAATAAGCAAACCACTTCTATGTCCTCTTTCTGTTCGACCGGTAATATAAAAGCTTTCATTGACATGTTCTTTTTAGCTCTGATTAAGGCTTGCAGTGTTGGTGAAAACTTATATATATAAAATATCCGATAAATGTTATAAAGAACATCTCCAAAAAGTTGCGAGTCATCAATTCTAAAATAGTACCTCGTTGAAGAATTCGGTGAATGAGGGGAAACAGGAGTCAATGAATCGTTCCAACAACCTCTCAATGTTCAATGGAAGAGAAGGTATTGCAAAATCAATCAAAAGGAAAGAGGGCCGTCGGAAGAGGCATAATGAAATAAGTTTCGCGATGGACCCCCCTCCAAGCTGTCGGCACCTGTCAAAGGCGCCTTTTAATAATTCAGGGGTCTCTAGGCAGAGGGCGATGCCATCCCACTCAGGAGGCAATTATAACAGGGGACAATTCTTTTCTGTCGAAAATATTATTTAGTTAAAAAAAAAAAAAAAAAAAGGTTGACTGGATAAATATAAATAGGCATGTACATCCAAGGTAATTGGGAAATGCCCCCATGACGATTGACCGTCAACTTAAAATACGATAATCACTGGTATATACTTCCAGTGGGCAATGGGGTGCATTTTTTTAGTATCTTAAAAGTAGCATTGAGCCTGTCTAAAAAAACTGAAACTAATATATGTACACCTTAGTTTTAACTATAATGTTTCACGACATTATTTTTCGATCGTTCTTAAACATGATTAAACCTTTTTAAAAAATAGAAGTTTTATTTAAAGTAATACAAAATTCGTAATATTTAAAAAACCTTTAGGTTTCCTTAAGGCTTTCAATTTTTATTATAAGAAAATCATAACTGTGCCCGAATTCACAACTTCGATATTAAGAGTGGAACCTCATTAAATAGATTTTTTCCTCTTAAACCGTGTTAACCGTGTACTAATACAATTTGTATTCAACCTAACACTCTTTACTATGTACAGTGTACTGGGCACTGGAGCATCACTTGATTTGGCAGCATATTACATGAACATGATTTCTGTATCACTAAAAATTGGCTATTTTAGTTATCGATTATTCTAATTGTATAATTCACCCCTAGAGTTTAAGTTAGGGTGAGAAAGTACGTATGCACAATACTTTCATGAATTTTAATTTTTTTAAGTTGATGAACGATATAAATTTATTCAAATTTGTTTTTATACAACCAACAATAAAAAAAAAAACCTAATGATTTTATTCATAATATAATCATTAATACAGTGCTAATACAATTTGATCAATTTAATTAAATATGTCAATGACAACATTTTCAGTTTTACTTTCCGTTGGTATTCTCATTGTTAATTTTTATGCATCCCATTAATGTTATGAATGTATAGATTATATTATGCTATATTTGTTGTCGACGTAATTATAAATATAAAAATAAGATTATTTTTATAACAAGAACTGCCTAGTGAATTTACATAGGTTGATGGTACAGAATAATTATGTATTTAAGACTTCCAATCTTCCTTACTGGTTTCTGCACGAATATCCTAATTGTTTTTAATTTTATTTTAAATATTTAAATCATAATTAACCATTGCTTAGATGAAGATAATAATGAAGTGTGGATGGCAAATGGGGAAGGGCGAGAGGTGGACTGAGGCCTTTTGAAGCCGGACTAAGCACAATTTCAAGTTCGGTGAACTCATTTATTAAGTCTACACTCTAATCGAGTCTAGAGTGCCGACGTCAAACGCTTTACTATAGAGTCAGTTCGTATAGCAGCCAATATTTTATTTAAGGGTCTATGCTATTAATATTCGTTGCAAGGGTATCGATTCAAGAAAGTCGATTTATACGACACTTATCATCCCTGTAAAATGTATTTATTTTATATGAAGATTAAAGAAAAACAATATTCGATGCTCCAAAGAAATCAAAATAATATCAAACAAAAAATAAAAAGGGTTATTTCAAAGAAAATTCACTTAAAAAAGTCTTAAGACTCATTTACGATCGCGTGCCCATTACAAAATGGTAATTTTATCATTTCGTAAATAAATCAATGCATTTGATTTATTTAGTCATACATACTTTCCAGTATTGTTGCAATGAGTAGCGTAAAGTGTGTTTATTTCCAAGATCATAGATTCGAGAAAACTGCGATTGTAGAAGTCGGCCTTTAGGAAAAGAAGTTTTTAATAGGTTATTTAGCACTTGTTGTAGCACGGTTAGTAGTGACCTGAATGTTTTTATATATTCATCAAGGTATATTCGTCTACAAAGTGTTAAAGTCTGCAAAGTTATTTGCAAACTAAACAATTGTTTGTATGGTACTTTATTATTTTATTTATGAATAAATTTTACGCTCTAAGTACTACTAAGCAGTAGTACATACATTTTTCGATTTATGTATGCTTCTCTATTCAATCACATTGGTAGTGCTAACCGTTATCAAGAAGAAAGACACACTAACATCTAAAACATAAACGATCCCGGTTATTAAATTATTTGTCATCGGGGAAGGGAAATGACTCAGCGGTGATCTGATCCGAGGCAGAGCCAGTCGTTGGGAATTCTGTTGGCGAGGTTCCACAAGGCTCCCTGCTCCGACGGCAATTTGTGACGCTTGACCTTTCCGATATTCAAATGATTTACGACCAGGGAGGAACAATATTGTCCAGTCTGTTTGAGTAAGCGGGGATAAACTTTCTATAATTTATGCCTGTTGATATTTAAACAATCTGAAATCACAAACTCGTTACAAAAATAGGCTGGGATTCGAAACACTTAGGTACTGGAACTCAGCGAGTTATGTTTAAACGGTTGTTTTTTTAATGTTTGGCATACGTCGTGTGTTGTTGACACCAATATATCTTGAACTTAACTGACGTCTATATTTTTTTCCCCCGTCACAAAAAATGTCTTTTACTTGCTTTTACTGGCCATTCTGAGTATTTTCGTCCTTAGGAATTTCCAAGTGGATTCGAAACCTTGAAATTTCGTTTATAAAAACCTCCGTAAGTTATTCTGGCATTTTCACGTCCAAAAAATCCATAAATTAATAAATAAACTGGCGATGACATCATGAATCTTCTAGATAATTTTACCTGATCTGGAATGATAGTTATGCACCAACAAAAATATTTTTGTATTAGAGATAATATAATCTATAATAAATGTTGAGAAAAAGTTTAAAATATATGAAATTTCAATTCTCAATCAATAAAAATAGTAAGACACTCCTCAAAAATAAGGCAATAATTGCAATCCTACATTTTACATTAATCAATAACTCATCCGGTTACTGGTTTAGGTGTTAGTCTGCATTAAATTATTTTCAGTTGTTGTTTTCTCTTTTTTTTATTCTTATTCAAAAGATAACCGCAAGCCTACAACTTATTTAACCTAAGATTATGTCAAAACTGCTCGCTAGAGGTCCCTTCAAACAATGTTTTCCTTCATTCTTTCAAATTATCCGGCCCCAGGATTCATAGTTCTTTTGGGAGTTTTTAATTTATTTGTCCATAATTAAAGCCCGATAGAGCAAAAAATGATTTGAAAAATGTCTAATAGGTATTGCTCGGTTCCTCAGTTTTCAATCACAAAAATCAAAAGATGTGTCATTCCAAAAAATAAAAAACTACTTAAAGATTAGATTGTAGAATTAAGGATAGATAAGCCTGCTTTGAAAGATATGATGATATGTAGTCTTCATTTTAAAGAAAGCAACTATATTTATCCATGTAAATATTAGTACTTGACATTTTATTATTTAGTTTTATGCAAATAATATTGGGACCATAGTATAACAGATTTGTTTCTATTTTTTTATTTTCCCCATTTTTGTCTTTAATCCTTTGTGCTTAATTGTTCCAAGTTTTTAATGCGATGCCTGAAAGTATTAACTAATAAATAAATAATATGACAAAGAAACTAAGCTGTAGTGGAAATGACAGCTGTCAAAACAATGATTGTATGAATCGGTAATTAATGTTATTACTAACTGAAAAACGTAGAGCAAAGTTGAAAAGATGTGTTTGCATTTACCATAACTACCAGCTTTACACATACAATTACAAGAAATTTGCTTATTGCTATTAATAAATTTAATTTCCACTTTTATTTAACTATAGTAACTACTTTTATTTAACTACTACTATACTAACTACTACACTATAGTAACTATAATAACTACTACTAGATAGCTTATAACAAGATCGCTTGTTTGAAGGCACAAGGCCTGTAAAATAACTACTTTTTCACTCCTAGATACTATTCTATATGTAATTATGTGGTTTGCATCAAGTATAGCTTGGCCTTCAATTAATGGTCTTTTGAAATTGCCAATTATGTCTATCACATCAACTCTCTCTATCCTCGTTCCTTCCGACATTTGCAAAACTAGCGCACCTTATAGCGATTGCGAGTGCGAATAGTAAAACAGGAAGAAGATAAATAATTTGGTAGTAAAAAGGTTATTTTTTGCTAAATGGCAGAATGTATGGAGAAAAACTTGCTCAGAACCTTCTGGAAAGTAACTTGGAACCGTTACGAAGGGAGACTGAAAGACTGATGGATGGAGATGGAGTGGGGCAAATGGTCGGCCAACAGAGGAAAATCTACCTATGCTTCTCCGATGTGCCTAAAAGGGGTTGCGATGCCACACTGTTATACCTCTAGAAATGTTAGTAAAACATAAAACCAACTCATATTCGTAATATGTAGAAGAAAAACAGAAAATTTATAAGTACAGATCGATGCAAAAAAATCCTGAAACCACCATCTATGGATAAATTATTATTTTAATCCAAGGTTCATTCAGTTTAAAAATGATGGATCTGAACCAGTTTATGACAGAAAAATCATTTTATTAAAAATAGTTACATATAAAGTTATTTTAAGAGTTGGATGGGTGCAATTTGTTTTTGTAAAAAATACCATTCACTAATGATTCTTATAGGAAATTACGTCCTGAATAAAAAAGACCTCTAAAGCATTTATGGCGAATGGTAATTACCGAACGTATACGGCGATCCAAAGCTTTTTGCCAGTGGTTAAATTAAATTGAACACATTCAATGGATATGAAGTATAATATTTTCTCAATTAACTCTACTACATTCATCAACTCTAATAGGGATTAAGATGCAAAAGAAGTGTATTATGGTAAAGATATTTGTAAATTAAGTTCATAACATGTATTATGTAAAATAATTAATATTTTGAATATGTATTATGTAAAACATTATGTATTAACGCACAAGAAAATAATAACCACAGGTTGTAAGATGATAGTTGTAGTGCATAGAACGGTATACTTATATAGAGAAAGTTGACCGGAAAAGAAAAAATTAATTTTCGTTCTGTATTTATATATTATTGAAATTCAATATATGTTTTTGTTAAGGTACGTCAAAGTGTATTCAGCAACTCAAATGTTTTTCGCCACTGGATCAATGTTATTCTCCTTTAAGGAGGAAAGTACCCAAGCTATCGAGCATAAAAATGCAGCATTTTCTAAAATGTTTCTGCCTAAATAAAAATTAAACAGAGAAAACTGCCATTTTCAAAATTACGAAAATCACTCAGAAATATATTACAAGGTTTGAGTTTTCCCCATATGTGTCATTTAATACGATTTAGGAGTAATCAGGTCCAAGAGGAAGATGAGGAAGGAAGGATTGGTGTAGGTCCTGCAAGGAAGGAAGTATCCGGTGACAGCAGTCTCGGCTCATCATTAGTGGCAAGGGGTCGGGGGGGGGGGGGGTGTCTTTGTTCATTATTTCATTAAACAAGGTAATATTATAAAGAACGGGTTTATTCATAATCTCTCTCAAACCTCCCACTTATGCGGCATGAATTATAATTTAATACGACTGAATAATAGTCCTCTTTTGGTTTGCGGTAAAAAATGATGGGAAAAGGAATTATAACCTGAAGAAAAAAAAAAAAACACAAAAATATGACTTCAAAGAGTTCCAGACCTGTTGGAACAGTTGTAACAAATTGTTCTAGTACGTAAGTAGTATAGTATAGTAAGTTTGTGACAGTTCTACTAGATGTTCGATAACCTTCTATTGTTGTCGAGAACCTTCTGGACTGTTCTGATTCAAACTAAATATAAGGGGCAATGGACTTACTTATTCGAGAATTTTTCTTGCTCCGAAGATCGATCTTATGGTTATGTTTGTATTAAAGTGTCGTTACAAGTTAATACTTTTTGATTATTTATTTTATATTGTTTGCGTAACATTGTAAATCATTATTTTCGTCTAATAAAAATGATTAAACTCACATAAGTGTTACAGTATTATACAAAAAGATAGAATAATTTTTCCATATAATAGTTATTTCTAGAATATAACTCACCGAAGTTTTGGTTTCGGTTTCGGCCAAAAATCGGCTGATACGTAAAGTGGGACTTAACGAGATCAGCGAAATGACTCTGCCTTTAGATCCTTTGAATTTAGTAGCGTCTGTTAATTTAGTCAACTATATAAACCTTGCATTTCTCTAATACTATTGGTTTCTTTAATTAATCTAGAACTAAATGTTAGGAGTCACTACAAAAATAAAATATCAATCAACTCTGTAGCCTGCAAAAAACATCACCCGAAAGTAATTTAATGCACTTTCATATGCAACAATAGTATTTGTCGCGGCCTTTGTTTATTAAGAATTTTATAGCGAAAATAGTAATTAGCCTTAGTGGCATTATGTGACGTTAAAACAAAGAAGCAACAAGCGAAAATATTAAAAAGTTGGAAAAAAATATTTAATAAATATCTCTCAAACGAAAAACTTTTATAAGAGAGATTTTTTAATATAAAGAGTGGGGTTCAAGCTTATCATATACTGATAACAGGGGGATGTTTTGGGAGTTGTGATGCCAGTACCACATAGATACTATCAATAATTAATAATGAAATAAATAAATTTTCATATACCTTTTTGTTTATTTGTCTTTTTATTCGGTACCCCTACCTGGCCATGTGTGGCATACGGGGGGGGGGGGGGGTTACTCTAGAGGTGAAAACAACCTATTCTAACCATGGTGGGAAGGTCGAGATTTATTCCGTTGGGTCTCCACGAAATGAAAGTCAACCATCCCAGGGCGGATTCGAACCGCCACCGTTCGGCTCGGGCATGATTAAGCGGGTCGCGCTCAAACACGCTCGGCTATCCCGGTCCAATTTTCATATACCTAAATGAGTTTCGGTTTCGGCCCGAAACCTGGTCAGAGGCCGTAATTCGATTACTCGATTATTGATAGTAAAAATGCTATCAATTACGATCTTCAATCCTTTTATGAAGATTTATTTGTTAAATCGTTTCGGCTTCTATTTTTTTCACATAAGCCCATATTTTTCATAGTAAGTAGTGTTGTGAATTTAGTAGTGAAAAGTAGCTTTAGTGTTGTGAATGTTTCTGATTCCTCTTTTCAAATATCGTTAAGATCTGAATAGATTATGATAATAAGTCACAACCGCGATAGAGGTTTCGTTTTCAAAAGGTACACAGCGATTCTTCTCTTTTTTTTAATAAATGAAATCCCCTCTTCTCTCCTTGTCAAGCTAAGGATTCCCTGTTACTTATCCGTGTTGTATTAATCGCAGTTTTTTGTCCCACACCCTGAGCACCCCAGCCATTCTCGTTCATTGATAAAAGACAGACCAACATTTAGATCGACTTTTAAGCGAACTGGTCTGGGAATCTACCTTTTTGTTTCCCACGATACCGCTGCCGCCAGGCGACCGTAAAAAAAACTCCATACCACCTGAGACATTCAATAGTTTTAGATACCGATTAAATTCTATGACGAGCTTGGCGTCTGTAGAATATTCTATAATATAATACCCTTTAATTGAGATAAGAATTAAGCTTGGAAGACTTAAGTGTCATGAAAACCGACGGATCAACGTCGGAAGTGAGGGTTTTTTATTTATTTATAGTATTTATGGTATGGAGGAAGTGAGGGAGTTTTTTTAGACGATGTGTAGAGATTTTGTTGATTTATATTTGGGAATTTATCTATGTTGAAATCGACATTTTTATTAGAGTAACTCTTCCGGTGCACAGAGAACCTTGGCCTCCTTAACGATACTCCTCTATTACAATCTCTACAAATTCTCTATTATTATCTCTCTTCAAAATTATGTCTTCCTTCCAATACATGTTTTAATAATATAAGTTACAAAAACGGCTAAGTTTTTTTTTTATAAAAATGAGTTACACATCTTTTCAAAATCATGGTATATTCCTGAATTTGTTCTGGTTCCTAGGTCCAAAGAGTTCGCATAATATTAGTGTAATTAATCGCTTGTTTCTTAAGTTTAGTGAATACCTGTAGTCCAGGAGATGTATGAGCTGCTGTTACCGTCTGGTAAGTTCTAGTTGTTCTTTTTTTTAACCAGGCACATATGTTCTAAGTGATTTTGTAATTTATTCTTCTTATTTTACAAGAAACGCAATTCTAGAAATTAACTTATGAAATATAGTTTGTGTTTTTATAATGTTACTGAGCAATGTTAATTATGCCTAATATTATAATTTCAGGCTAATTCAAATATATTAACTAGCTATTCTGACATCAGCAGGTTTTATTATTCAGACTCGATTCCTGTAATTTCCGATGGTATACATGATGACATGGCAACCATGAATTTTTTACAAAGCAAAGACTTCTAGTCAATAAAAAGCGTGGGAAGTGTATAATTTGGTGAAATTTATTCCTAGCCCACAATCAGGTGTAATACACCATTCTTTTCATACGGTGTAATAAATTTCAACAAATCCGGAAATGTTTTTTTAGTTCTGTGTTGTATAAATGTTGTCTTAATATAAGTGAAATTTTTTTAAAGGGCTAAAGTTAAATAAATGTATTAAAACGATGATGAGATTGAATTGAGGGAGGGTTGCATATATAATATAAGTGATAAAAATAAGTTTTATAAGTTGATATACAACTGTTGGGCAATCGCATTTGCGCCATTTGAATCAACAGATGGGGCACCAGATACAAGGGCTCTGAGTACATTACTCTTTTATTGGCCATTAACGAAGTCGGCTTGATGTGCTTTGTACTTTATGGGGGCATAAAAATGAATACTCACTGTTTACCTTATTTTATAACGGAAATTACTGTATTTTTACAGCCTGCATCATGTTTCTCATGCCTACATAATGTAGTATTTTATATAGGCGATCTATCGGTTATTTTTCCAAGTTCTAGTGTTCAATAAATGTTCTGAATTTTAACAGATGCATATTTTAGAGTTCAAAATGATATATGATTAATTTTGATCAAAAATTACTAATGGTGCATTCACACTGCAAACTGTATTAATGTAAGCTTTAGTAATAAATATTGCTTGTTTTTTTATACATTGTTATATAATTTAATGAACCTTATTCACACTTTAAAAAATGCAGAGGTATCTACATCTAAATTATGGATTCTTGTAAGAAGTGAACATAAAAAAAATATAAATAATTAAATAATAGTGTCATTGCAATACAATGTATAGGTATCTGTTTTTACGAAATATGCCAATTTAAAGGTGAATCAAATCTTCTTATTTCTTATAGTAGAGAAAATAGTCGGGAAAAAATTGAAATTCCATGATGATATTATTACAATTTTATAAAAAAATTTTAATTTTTTAAAAAAGCTCAGGAAACCAATTATGTCAGTATCATATTATAATTGTCAATAAACTTCAAGAATATATATATTTTGCAAATTATTATTATAATTGAGTCTACAATAGGTTCGATAATAATTGTAATGACCTAGTAATCAATAAAATAACTTAATAATTACTAATTGAATACTTTCATAATGAGTAGGTCATTAGTAATTAATAACGAATAATTACAATTAAATTGCTTAATACTGTTAAGTTATAAACTAATAAGTTAGTAAATGTCTATTTACTTATTAATAAATGGATAACTAGACATTTTTCATTTATGATGGTGATCAGTCACATGGAAATGAGATTAATAGCAATCCTATTGAAAATTATTTCTTTAGTATTAGTATCAAGTTTTGATTATAATTATAATTAGTGTCATAAACAAATTGAATTCCATTTTTTACAACTTTTTTTGTTTGTTTTTTAGTATAATAGATTTATTTATAAGCAGTGATTATTGTAACTTGGAACGCTTTTATTACTAAGTTATACATTTAATGTTTCTATAAAATAATTTAAAATGAAATAGAAGGAAATGTAATTTCTATATATAAAATATACATTCATAACAGAATTAAAATTATAATTGAAACATAGGTATAGGGGATAACGAAATTAATCCCTTTTCAAACAAATCACCAGTTTGGTTTGAAAAGGTCCTTACGTGTCAAGTCTTAATTATAAGTAAATAAATGCTGCAAAAGTAGATGTCACATTTTTTTTTTAATTTTATTTATTGATAATATTTACACCCTCTCTCTTTTATTTAACCACATTTTTTTAGTGGTTCTTAATTTAAAATTTAAAATGGGTTCATTGCAAATTGAAAAGTAAGTTCAAATTTTCCGGTTGCAACTTTCTGAAAAGAAATAAGTAAAAGGCTTCCCTACTTTGATTGTGCGGAAGCAACACTTTCAACCTTAAAGGGGACTCAAAAACAGGAATATAGAAAGATTTGAGATAGAAATCTTAGTTACGAACTTGTCAAACAAAGATACAGCGGTATTAGTTTTGTTTTTTATAACTGTTATCACTAAATAAAATAGTAACTAACAGGCCGAGGAAGTGGGACGAGTGCCCCCTGATACCTGTGTGGGGGGTGCGCAGCCAAAACCTCCCCCTGTATACATACAAAGATCCGCTAAGGGTTGCCATGCTATAGATATACATATATTTCTGATGAAGTGGTCACCTTTTTTGCCGCCTCCTGGCATGACGTAGGAAGGCCTCGCCGTGTTGGCGGACGAGCTGAGCCAGCAGTAAATGGTGACGGCTGGGGGTGGACAGTTGCGAAGATAAGACTCCCTTGGAGGCTGCGGTAGGACCAGCGAGCTGCGAGCCTTCTGGTGGACTGGTCGATATCGCCAGCAGCTCCGGATACGGGGGCGGTCGGCCGTGCTCGGCTACGCTCGGCTACATTCGGCTGGCTATACTAACTGGGTCGGTGTCTTTGTCCCTGTCGGTCATTACACTATTATAGTGTAAAGCAATATAGTAGCCTATATTGATCTTATAAGCTGAAAGTACTCACTCCATCGACCATATACATGAACGTATGCCAACTCGGATCGGTTCCCAGGAAACATTATAGGCAAACCTAATCGAAATTTTAGAACAATTTTCAGTATTCAAAAACAATTAATCGCAGAGCGCTAGAGGAACGTGCGCTCTAGGAAGAACTCTCGTTACCCGGACCCAGCCATGTTAATAAATTAAGAAAACATGCCACAGCTGGTCTTGAATCCAAAATCTTAAGCATACCAGCTCGGTGCTTCGATATGTACATTTTCCGATTCCATACGTACTATTGAATGATAATGAAGGAAAAATTATTCACTGTAAATGCATATACCCTCTGAAAGGCCAACACGAAAAAGATGAGAAAAACAAAAAAAAAAAATTAATAAAGTTCTTATCCTTAAAATATAAGAACATGAAATAACTTATATATATAAAAATAAAAATAAATAATAAATAAAAATATGTCAGGACCTCCGACCTCATTTAGAAGTGGGCCATTTTGTTGATTCGGCCCGGTTACAGTGACATTGTGGCCATGCCTTGAATAAAAATTAATAATCCTAATGGGCAAAAGTAGGCAGGAGGAGTCTCTCGTGGAGGAGAATTTTATAAACAAATGAAGAAAGAAATTCCATTTCCGATTAACCTACTTTTGAAATAAATTAAATGACACAGACCTAGTTTTCAAAGGGGAAATTCTCATTGCTTCTCAAAGTCCTAGCAACAACTAATTCCTCTTCTTTAAAAATAGATATTAAAATGGGGCAAGTAGCAATTTGAAAATAAAATTTAATCCCAATGTTTCAAACCACATTGAAAATATAATATAATTATCCTCTGTAGGAACTCAAAATATATTATAGTGTTAATAATTAAGTTGTATTATATGTAATTCTTTTTTAAAGCTTTTGGATCTCTTTTTACATTATACACCTCAGCATGCTGTTAATTAAAATGCCGCTAGTGTTAAGGAAATTCTTGAATCTAATTTTTGTTTTCCGTGCATAACTGATATCTTTATATATATAAAAATCTCGTGTCCCGATGTTTGTCGGAAGTAAAATCAGAAACTACTCAACCGATCTTTATAAAATTTGGCTCATTGTGTTCAGCTTTGTCCTACTTAAAAGATATAATAGTTTTTATCTTGATTATTGTCCTCAATATTTCTTTTATTGCAAATTAAGTGCTTATTATATTATCATAAACTGTTACAGGTAGAACCTACTTATACGATAACTCATATCATCATGTGTTATATTCTGACTTTAATTAATATGTATTATTGCAAAAGATTAATTTGGTACATTTTTGCTAACTGTCTATTGTGATTGTAATTAACCCTATTCCAATTATATTCTTTATTAGTTCCCTTTACATGTGTGTTATAGTTAATCTCGACTCCGCTGAAATAATCAAGTAAGTGCTAAATTAATACTTACTATATTTATTATATATTAATTAAATAGTATATATTAAGTAAATTAATATATACTGTGTACTATATATTAATACTTAAATCATTAATACTTACTATAGT
This sequence comes from Aelia acuminata, assembly GCA_911387785.2. Classification (NCBI taxonomy): domain Eukaryota; kingdom Metazoa; phylum Arthropoda; class Insecta; order Hemiptera; family Pentatomidae; genus Aelia; species Aelia acuminata. The sequence goes on from OU426981.1 coordinate 101,675,468, forward strand.
CAAACATGAGATGTAAAAATAAAAACTTCTTTATTTTATAAAACTTCTTTATTATAAAAAATTCTTTAGATTTTAGCCAAATTTTAAATTTGGCGAAAAGTTATATTTTAAATCCCGTTGGCTTTTAGATTAGCTGAAACGTTTTTATCTTTATCAGTGAATTTTGATATGACTCTGTTAAAAAGAATAGGATATAATTAGTTCAATGCATTATAGCCATTGAGCCACAGGAACGCGTGGCCGGAACTGTTCGTATTTTATAAATATTGATTATTATTATCATTTTAATTATTCCATTTATTATTTGTAAGTATTTGTAAGTATAAATCACGATTTTTAAATTGTTAATGGAATCTAAAAATTTAAAGCTATTTTCTATTCTTCTCAAATATTTGTAATCCGATTACAAACACAATTACATAGATATACAATAGAAGGTAAAGCTTCACCTATGCTACTCCTGGGCTAGGCCTATTTTGGAAGGTTAAGTGACCGTATGTGTATACGAACTCCCATCGCATCCTTTTTAGTAAAAAGGGCCTTGATTAGCTTTATTCGATCCAAACTTTTGACTCCAGCTCACCACGCTCGCTCTCCGGGGATAAAGAAATCCCCAAACGGGTCACTTACAGTTGAGCTCGGGGCCTTACTAAACCGTACCATATTGGCCACACATATAGTACCTATGATATACTAGATAATTTATGGATTATTTAAGTTAAGTTATTAATGAACTTAACATGTGGCTAGTAGTATTTATTATGCTTTTTAATAAATTACTTACATTTATCGATAATGATATTACATTTATCGATATTGTATCATAAATTAATACTTTTTAGTAGTTAACAGTAACAGTTGATTTTATAAAAAATTTGACGTACACGACTTCTTTCGGCATAGAACAGGGTGATTGTTGTGATCATGGATTACCTTATTACTCGTAGATGCTTTACTACCTACACACACATATACACAAGGGATTTTTTTCTGGGAGGGGGCACGCAGGTTCAATTCTTATGCTTGAGGGTAGGGCTCGAGGTATTTTGACCCTGTAGGCCCAATTAATTGTTCAAATAATACTAAATTGATATTTAAAAGTTAAAATATTTGTTTATGTAATGGTTGGGGGCAGCTGCTCTCCCCTGCCCCCCTTGCGGACGCTCATGCACATACATTTATACATGTACGTGAACGTGCGATCGCGCGCGTGCGTGTGAGCGCGTTTATGACTATAATACTCACATACTTTTAATTTGGTTATTGCAATAAATAAGTTATTTTATTTTTAACTTCTGGCTACTTCTTTCAGCCTGATTTATCAAGTGTGTTAATGTAATTTTGTATGACCACTATCATATACATCGTGGAAAATTGAGTATTCTAGATGAACTTGATATAAAATAGGAAAGGATGCTCTATGCAAATTCATAAGTTAAAGTAAAAAAAAATGCAAGTTGCGCAATGTAAATTGACTTATGGAAACTTATTCTATAAAGTAGTATGTCAGATAATTCGACCATTTTACTTGGATGAACTGATAAAAGTGCTCCTGAATATTGCTAGAAAACATTGAAGGTTATAAGATTGCAACTCTTCAAGATATAGTCAATAATTTTGCCCCACCATTAAAATTAAATATTTTTATTTGGGGTCACCTGTGGTTAGCAGAGCCAACTACTAAGCATAAGGTCGCGGGTTTGAAGCCCGCCATTTGTCTAGCAAAACAAGCATTAAATAATATTTGGAATATTTTTACAAACCAGGTTGTCCCCATCTCCAAGAAGTTAAAGATTTTTAAGTCCACTTTAAGGGTCTCCCATTGTTATGGTCGTCAGATATGGGGTTGCTATAAATTTGATGAAATTAAAAGGGTCTTCAAATTCTTCATTAAAAAAAATATTTTCAAATATTTGAAATTAAGGAAGGAGAATTGTTAGACCTAAACTACAAACCTTGGGTTAGTGGTTAGTACTTATTGTACCATTTGTAATAATAATGAAATAGTAGTCCTGCTATATTATAAAACAAAATCTGGTGCGTGCGCGCAACACACAACTTTCACTTACCAACTTACTTAGATTAGAAATTGACGTGTTTTGCTAAATATCATTTCCCAAAGTCACACATTTTTCTACATTCATATCTTATTTTTGTTAATCGTTAAAGCCGTTTTTGAGTAAATAAAAAAAAAACCGTGAAAATGATACAAAATTTATTAAGTAAAGTCTCCCCTCCCGTAGATCAATTTTTATGAAATTTTTACAATCGTATCTCGGGCATATAAATACATTAAATACCAAGTTTAATCAAAATCGTTAAAACCGTTTTTGAGTAAATAAAAAAAACACGCGAAAATGATACAAAATTTATTAAGTAAAGTCCCCCCTCCGGTTGATCAATTGTGATGAAATGTTGGTTATCACATCTTTAGCATATAAATACATCAAATACCAAGTTTGATCAAAATCGTTAAAACCGTTTTTGAGTAAATAAAAAAAAACATGTGAAAATGATACAAAATTTATTAAGTGAAGTCCCCCCTCCGGTTGATCAATTTTGATGAAATTTTTACAGTCATATTTCAGGCATATAAATAGATCAAATACTCACTTTAATCAAAATCGTTAGAGCCGTTTTTGAGAAAATCGAAGAAAAATTAAAAAGTTATTAAATAAAGTACCCCCTCCCTTTAAGCAAATTTGATGAAATTTTTGCTGTCACATCGCGGGCTTATACATACTCTAAATACCCAATTTCAGGTTCGCACGGTTTATAGTTTTTGAGCTAGTCTGTTCACACACACACACACACACAGACACACACACACACACACACACACACACACACACACACACACAGACCATTTCGCGTGACTTGGTTATTTTGACTCAGGGGACCCCAAAACGTGTATTTCCGTTGAAAACCGGAAGTCGAAAATTTTCACGATCGCAATACTTCCACTTACTATATATTTCATATATAGGTAAGTGAAAGTAATATATGACATAGTATATTTTATTGCCCAATTCTTAATTATATTAGAGATAAATATTTTGTGAAAATAGTCATCTATAAACAAGAGTTATTACCCTTGTTCAACCAGAATAAACTGAATAAATTTTATGGTAATATAATGCAATAAAATATACGAGGTTATTGTTATCTGAATTTTCATAACATTGTAAATATTATCTTTTTTCTTTATTAATTATTATTAATTATATCTAGAAGAATGTTCCTATTTATTTATTATGAATGTACTATTATTTTGAGGACTCCTATAATAAGGCGGAAACCATGTCAAAACTTGTACTTAAGAATCTATACAGATTTTGTTTATATCTAATGTTTTTTTAAATAAAGGACTTTTTCTATTCTATTCTAAAGTGACAAATATTTATAGTACATGAGTGAAAACATGAAACAATTGAAATGGGTCCCACAACACTCGGCAAGATCCTCCAGTTGGCAGAATGCGATAGCAACGAAGTTAAGCCCGGAGTAATTGGAGGAATGGGCCTGCAGGCGCCAGCCGTCCAATTCCTAACACACATACTAAGCTCCTGGAATTACATTCTCTCGCAATGCCACCGAATGGAAATGCCACCAGAATTCCCATCAATAACCGCTATTAAATACCTCCATAGTCATAAACTATTAAATCGCCTTCATCATAAACAACAGAATGAGAATTCATATTTCTTTTATTAAGGTCATTACTATGTAATAATTATCACGACTAACACCAATAATTAGGCTCATAAAAAATACAATGACAATATACACTACGAATGAAGTGGTCTTAATCACTCCTCAATTTATGGGTACAGTAAATTTTAAACGAAGTACGAATAAACTTATGGTTATATTGCATACCATTTTAATATCCCCCACTAAAATTAATTTGTGTTAAATAGATGAACAATTATTATATTATTTCACTGATATTCCAGGTCTTTGAATTCGTTGTTTGCACAATCTTTGAATTACTAAAAAAAAAAAAAAAAAAAAAAAAAAAAAAAAAAAAAAAAAAAAAAATTTCGAGCTTCATCCCGTTTTTACTTTCACTTACCTATATATGAAATATATAGTAAGTGGAAGTATTGCGATCGTGAAAAATTTCGACTTCCGGTTTTCAACGGAAATACACGTTTTGGGACCCCCTGAGTCGAAATAACCAAGTCCCGCAAAATGGTCTGTGTGTGTGTGTGTGTGTGTGTGTGTGTGTATGTGAACAGACTAGCTCAAAAACTATAAACCGTGGGAACCTGAAATTGGGTATTTAGTGTAGGTATATGCCCGCGATGTGACAGCAAAAATTTCATCAAAATTGCTCAAAGGGAGGGGGTACTTTATTTAATAACTTTTTACGTTTTTTTCGATTTTCTCAAAAACGGCTCTAACGATTTTGATTAAACTGAGTATTTGATCTATTTATATGCCCAAGCTATGACTGTAAAAATTTCATCAAAATTGATTAACCGGAGGGGGGACTTTACTTAATAAATTTTGTATCATTTTCACGTGTTTTTTTTATTTACTCAAAAACGGCTTTAACGATTTTGATCAAACTGGGTATATGATGTATGTATATGCCCGAGATACGACTGTAAAAATTTCATCAAAATTGATCAACCGGAGGGGGGACTTTACTTAAAGAATTTTATCTAATGTTTACGTTTTTTTTTATTTTCCCAAAAACGGCTTTGATGATTTTGATGAAACTTGGTATTTGATGTATGTATATGCCCGCGATGCGATAGCCGAAATTCATCAATATTGGTGAAACGGAGGGGGTACTTCATTTAATAAAATTTTTCTTATGTTCACGTGTTTTTTTTTATTTACTCAACAGCGGCTGTAATGATTTTTATCAGACTGGATATTTGGTGTATGTATATGCTCATAATGTGACAGACAACATTTCATCAAAAGTTGTTAAATGCAGGGGGCTCTTTATTTCATAACTTTTTTTTCCAATTTTTACATTTTTTTGGAATATCTCAAAAACGGCTTTAATGATCTTGATTAAATTAATCATTTTTAATCAAAATCAAGTCATGTTTTTTATATTATTTATAAAAATGGCAATTAAAAAAACATGTCGATTTCTAATGTAAGTAAGTTGGTAAGTGAAAGTTGTGTGTTGCGCGCATCGCACCAGATTTTTAAATAATACCCATTAGTTGAATTTGAACCAAGTGATATTACATTGGAATGTAGTGCATTTTAAATTTCTTTTACCTTCTTCCTATACTTTGAATGTGAATAAAGTAAAACAGTTTTATTCCCAAGATTTATAGACAAATTATTGCGAAGTCTGAGAGAACCCTTAAGTGAGGAATAGCGATTGAATGCTGAATAAGTCACCGCTTGTGTGAGACCACTGTTTATCCAAAGCACAATTAAACATTAGAAGATTCGGTTTAAGGGCAGACATATTTTTTAAATCGATTTTTACTTTCACTTACCTATATATGAAATATATAGTAAGTGGAAGTATTGCGATCGTGAAAAATTTCGACTTCCGGTTTTCAACGGAAATACACGTTTTGGGACCCCCTGAGTCGAAATAACCAAGTCCCGCAAAATGGTCTGTGTGTGTATGTGAACAGACTAGCTCAAAAACTATAAACCGTGGGAACCTGAAATTGGGTATTTAGTGTAGGTATATGCCCGCGATGTGACAGCAAAAATTTCATCAAAATTGCTCAAAGGGAGGGGGTACTTTATTTAATAACTTTTTACGTTTTTTTCGATTTTCTCAAAAACGGCTCTAACGATTTTGATTAAACTGAGTATTTGATCTATTTATATGCCCAAGCTATGACTGTAAAAATTTCATCAAAATTGATTAACCGGAGGGGGGACTTTACTTAATAAATTTTGTATCATTTTCACGTGTTTTTTTTATTTACTCAAAAACGGCTTTAACGATTTTGATCAAACTGGGTATATGATGTATGTATATGCCCGAGATACGACTGTAAAAATTTCATCAAAATTGATCAACCGGAGGGGGGACTTTACTTAAAGAATTTTATCTAATGTTTACGTTTTTTTTTATTTTCCCAAAAACGGCTTTGATGATTTTGATGAAACTTGGTATTTGATGTATGTATATGCCCGCGATGCGATAGCCGAAATTCATCAATATTGGTGAAACGGAGGGGGTACTTCATTTAATAAAATTTTTCTTATGTTCACGTGTTTTTTTTTATTTACTCAACAGCGGCTGTAATGATTTTTATCAGACTGGATATTTGGTGTATGTATATGCTCATAATGTGACAGACAACATTTCATCAAAAGTTGTTAAATGCAGGGGGCTCTTTATTTCATAACTTTTTTTTCCAATTTTTACATTTTTTTGGAATATCTCAAAAACGGCTTTAATGATCTTGATTAAATTAATCATTTTTAATCAAAATCAAGTCATGTTTTTTATATTATTTATAAAAATGGCAATTAAAAAAACATGTCGATTTCTAATGTAAGTAAGTTGGTAAGTGAAAGTTGTGTGTTGCGCGCATCGCACCAGATTTTTTATGTAGTTGTTTTTGATACGAAAACACTCAAAATATTTTATTTTATTTATTGAATTAATTTCGTTTTTTTTGTTTGTTTTTTTTATTCATTTTTTTTTTGGTTTGTTTTTTTCGTAAACATTCATCCAGCTCTTCCTAGTAACGTTTCTGGATTTCCGGTTCTTTCAACACATTAATGTTGAACTTTCTATTATTAGGTCCAGAGCTGTTCTTTTCTGGCAATTTTATTCGAGCTCGAACGTGCGCTATTATCAAGAAATGATCGGAATCAATATTCGCTCCCCTATAGGCTCTTACATCTTGCAGGGACGATTTGTGTCTCCTTCCAATCAAAAAGTGATCAATTTGGTTTACGGTTAATTTATCTGGAGATACCCATGTTCCTTTATGAATGTTTTTGTGCGGGAATAAGGAGCCTCCTATCACCAGGTCTTGCGTTGCTGCAAAGTTGATAAGTCCGATTCCATTGTCATTGCTCATATCATGCAGGCTATTTCGCTCAATTGTAGGTCTGTATATGTCTTCCTTTCCAATTTTTGCCTTGAAATCACCGGCAATGATCTTAGTATCATGCTTCGGACACTGATTTAAGGTTCCTTCGAGAAGATCATAGAATTCTTCCTTTTCTTGGTCTTCTGAGACCTCTGTAGGAGCATGAACACTGAAAATACTATAATTATACAATCTTCCTCTGAGACGGAGGTAACAGATGCGGGGACTAACTGCCTTGAATCCAATCACTAGCTGCCGGTACCTTCCTCTAATGACAAATCCTGTTCCAAATTCATGATATCTTTCGCTATTATTATTATTGTTATCTGAATTTTCATAACATTGTAAATATTATCTTTTTTCTTTATTAATTATTATTAATTATATCTAGAAGAATGTTCCTATTTATTTATTATGAATGTGCTATTATTTTGAGGACTCCTAGAATAAGGCGGAAACCATGTCAAAACTTGTACTTAAGAATCTATACAGATTTTGTTTATATCTAATGTTTTTTTAAATAAAGGACTTTTTCTATTCTATTCTAAAGCCCTGGCCAGTCCAGCGGATTTCCTGAATGGCGGCTATATCTATTTTATATCTGTAGAGTTGGTCTAAGAGCAATTTTAGCGCTCCGGGTCGATGCAGGGATAGTACGTTCCATTGTCCTATGTTAAGATTCCTATTGGGGTTGCCGGGTCGTTTCCTTAGTTGACTGATCTGATCCGAGGTTGTTGTTTGAGGTTTCACGATAATTTGTTTTCAGGTAGCGGGGCTATCAACCCTCACTGCGTACCCTAGTCTGCTGATGGGGCTGCCATCTCGATGCATGCAGACCTGCATCCCCTGCCGGGGCGGCTTCCTAGGGAAGGTGGTCCTAGGGTGTGTACTGTACGTGACCTTGTGTATCGTGCGCAGTAATTGTGTACTGTGTGTGTGTTGGTGTACTGTTCCCCCAACCTGGAGGGCGAGAGCCTGACTGCAGTCTGACGACTGGGCGATGGGGTCGCCAATTCCCTACGCCAAAACAGATCCCCCTGGTTTGATAATGATTTGATAATTCTCCAGCCTTCTTAACTAAAAAGGAGCAGATACAGTGGGTGAAGAACTAACCTCATTACTCCAAATCGATCAAATTACCCCAGACACAGATTTTGAACCTCCAGATGAAGAAGAATTAGAAGAAGCCATCAACAAATTAAAAAATCATAAAGCAGCAGGCATAGATGGATTACCAGCGGAGTTAATCAAATATGGAGGCAAAGGACTCATCAAAGTTCTCCAAGACATAATATCCGCCATCTGGCTTAGAGAGGAAATGCCACTAAACTGGAACAAAACTGTGATCGTACCAATTCACAAAAAGGGAGACAGGATGATCTGCAGTAATTATAGAGGGATATCCTTATTACCCACTTCGTATAAGGTCTTCTCCAACATTCTCTTTCAAAGGTTGCTGCCGTACGCGGAGAAAATTTTAGGCCCATACCAGTGTGGTTTCAGGAAAGGGAAATCAACTGTTGACCAGATCTTCAGTCTTCACACCATTTTGGAGGGGGGGGCATGAATACAATATCAAAACCCACCACTTGTTCATCGACTTTAAGGCAGCATACGACCGTATCAATACAAATGAGCTATACAATGCCTTAGAATGCTTTGGAATACCGGCCAAACTTATAAAGCTCATTAAACTTACAATGAACAATGTGCAATGCGTAGTGCGAATCAACAATGAAATGTCTAAAGAATTCAGCTCATGTAAAGGCATATGACAAGGAGACGCTTTGGCCTGTCTACTCTTCAATCTGGCCTTAGAAAAAGCCATACGAGATGCAGGTCTTCAGACTAGAGAAACAGTGTTCAACCATCTTCACCAGCTTATGGCCTATGCTGATGACATAGATATTGTTGATCGCTCACTAACAGCTGTGGCCGAAGCTTTTTTAGCCTTAACCGAACCAGCAAAGCGACTCGGACTTGAAGTGAATAGCTCTAAGACGAAATATATGGTGTCTGGGGAAGCACCATTAGAAGACGAAACTATCACAATAGGGTCTTTCACTTTTGAGAAAGTAGCGAAATTTAGTTACCTGGGTTCGATTGTTACTCAAGAAAATGCAATCGAACAAGAAATCAAAAATAGAATCGTCTCAGCCAACCGATGCTGCTTTGGACTGCGTAGACACTTTGTAAGCAATTACCTCTCCCGGCAAACAAAGATAACTCTACATAAGACACTTATACGCCCCATACCCTTCTACAGTTCCGAAACATGGACGATCCCGAAAAAGATCGAACAGTATCTCCAAATATTCGAAAGAAAAGTGCTCCGACGGATACTGGGAGGAAAGTGAGTTGGAAACGAATGGAGGAGAAGGAACAACTAGGAACTGTTAGATATCTACCGAGAGCCGGATGTCGCACAAATCCTTCGCGCTGGTAGACTACGCTGGGCTGGACATGTGGCCCGAATGGGAAGCGACGAGATACCAAAGAAGTTCTGACAGAGCGGATCTTCGGGAGTAGACGGAGAGGAAGACCGAAGCTACGATGGTCTGATGGTGTGGTGAATGACGCACGAACTATGCTCGGCATCAGGGACTGGATGGTGGCTGCCAGAGACAGAGACGTTTGGAGGAAGCTGGTTGAGGAGGCCAGGACTCATCACTGAGTTGTAGCACCAAACTAATAATAATTTCGTTTAAGTTTGCTTGTTGTTGCATACTTTTAATGTTAAGTCAATTATCCAGAAAGAGCACACACCATACATTATTGTTGATTGTTTAAATAAATTTGGGATAAAGCGCTCAGTTACCAAACCTGCAAAATGGCCGCCGTTGGTTATTTATTCAAACTAGTTAAGTATTCATAGAAAGCAATATCAATTGAACAAATCTAATTTCAAATTCAATAGCAATTGTAGCAAGGTAGCTGTGCTGTTTTTGTTTTTCAGTATGTAGTGCTAATATGGTATGACCTCACGAGTTAATAAAATGTCTAAATTCTAGAACGAACTGAATAATGAAGTAATATTGTTAGGTTTTTCTTATAGTATAGGCATACTAATATATAAAATTAAAAAAATCTTTCGATCCAAACAATATAGGTCATTCAGTGTTGTACTCTATAATTCTGTATTGAAGTAACTTATAAATGTTTAAGTCAACTGTAATATTATTATATAAAATTAATGACCACCTGTCATTGTTGTAGAATTATGGCATTTATTCGTTTTAAAGAATTATGAAGCCACCTTGAACGAATAAACAGTAAATTAGTAAACCAAACTGCTACTACAGTAAAGTTGTCAGTTAATTCTGTCAAAATGATACTTCGACTTATTACCCAAGCACGATTGTTAGTTAATAACAAGACTTTACATACTGATTCCAAGTTCCGACAGTCAGGGTGTTAGTGAACACAATTTTATAGGTTGAAGGAACTATCCAACAAATTAATAGAACAAATGGCCACAACTCACATGCCAGAGAACATCAGAAGACGACTGTAAAGTGTCTGGATAAGAGACCTACTTACGTAATCAATCAAGTAGGTATATCAATTAAGTAAATTAAAGCCGTGGAAGGGGTGCCACTGGGTACTGCTTTTCCTCGTGCCTATCAAGCCATTTGGTTTTGTTTCATTTTATTTATATGCCAGAACATCAGTTGAGTGCTAATGGGTGTAATAACAGGGGCGGATTACACCATAAAAATGAAAAAAAAAAATTGTCATAATAACTTTGGTCAGTAAGTCAGTTGGTCAACTACAATAAATCATTTCTCATATCTCTTCTCATATTTCACATTTTTTTTAACGTCAAATGTGAGGCCTTAAAAACCAAATAATGTTAGACCCAAGGACGCAAGTAAAGAAGAAAGACAAATATTTAAGATAAGATTATAATTTGGCTGAGGAGGGCCCGATAAATGCTCCCTGACCAGAAGATAATGGTAGCTCAGTGCATTCGCCCCTGACATTGCCTGCTGAGATACTTGTGCTCAACGTCACACTTACAACACCCTCCGGTGACTGGAAGGCTGTGACGCGGTACTTCACGGCCAACCGGTGCTCACTGGGACGTTGCCTCACTCACTTGGATCGCTGAGCTTCCGCTCCAACTGCTTTGTGCTCTGATATCCGGCCACTCCTTAGTCTTATCCCTCAATTCAGTTTATAACCGGTGGGTGTTAATTGATAACATAGAGTTTATAGTCGATATAATTTGCTTTTTTTATGAGTGAATCCAACATTACTTCTCAGTAACGCGAACAACATAAGTTATTAACATTCGCAAAAGTAGAGTTGCACCTTTTTAAGTAGGTATCAAAAGGTCAAAGGCAGTTGACGAAACAAGATAAATAATACGTAATGGAATATTAACACGGCTAAACCGCCTCTTGCATCCAAGTTCTTACTTGATGAGGAAGAAAGAATGGCGGGCGCTATTGGGCACTTACCATAGGATGGTCATCGATAGTCGATAATATCGATATTTTTTCCAATATTCGTTATTTCACAATATATTTGAAAGCTCTAGGGATTGTACTTAAACATGATCGTTAGGAAAAAAATAGTCATATGTAGTGTTTAGTGCCTTGTAAAGTTGTATTGAGAGCTTATAACTATAGGTTCGTTTCTTTGTTTAAAGTCCCTTCTAAGGCTAATCGGACGATGCTACAGTGGGAGTCTTAAATTTTGCATATCCAGGTATAAGTAGGATAGAGATCTTTAACGAGTTCCTGACATCGGGTCAGAGGATCGAAACTCCCATTTTACGGTCCATCCGAAGGACGGCATAGACAAGGATTTTACACTCTCTAAAAAAAGGACCCGTGACCTTTAGTATTGTAAGCTGCTATGCAAGCCCTAAACAAACGTAGGTTTGCTCTGTTCTTAATGCTGCCTTTTTTGTAAGAAATGGTAGTTTATTCATACTTCACCTTTTAAGACATAATATATAGGTACCCTCCCCGAACCATTTTATCTACAATTACAATAATATCTTACACCATTAAAATAAAGTTGGATCGTTCATAGAAATTATTAAAGAATTTGGGTTGGAAAAAAAAACTAAAGGAAGGTTTATGTACGTCTTATTTTGTCAATCACATAAAACCAAAAAGGATATGATTCTAGACAAAAAAAACTTAACTTTTTTTTTTTGTGCGTTTAGTTACACCAAGGAATATAGATCGTTACTGCTAAATTACGAAAAATAGACGAGATGGAACATTTCATATTCAAAAAGCAGAAACCCGTCAGAGCTATCTTGAAGGGGCTGTAGGTGACAAAAGCATCGGTTTACAGAACTACCCACGAAGTAGAGGATGTGGTCAGTTCGGTAAATATCTTGTCCAGGAAGTGCTGAAATAACCCAGTGGCAAATAAAGACCCGAAGCCAAGAGGGAAACAGAAACCAGAGGCAGAGTGAAGTTACATTCTGCCGTGTTTAAAAATAAAAACAGCTTTATCTAAGGCAGTGCTCTTATTGGAGATAAATATTTAAAAAGGAGTGAGGGAGAGAAAAAAAAATACGAAGAAACTCTATCTGTTACTTTTTGAGCTATCTTAGGGTTACTGTTTAATGTTAAATTACTTTTCTTAACTTCTTTGAGTTATTTCTGTTCCATACACGTAGGCCTTACAAAAGTATAATCAAGGTTAAAGATACTCCGACAAAAATACTTTTAATGGAAAATAAAGTTCATATCATGACAAATCCCTAAATTTCGGTTCTTCGTGTGTATAAGAGGCACAGAAGCTTCGTTTATTTGATTTTGGGCACTAATAAAATAAAAGAAGTAAGTTCAAAACACGGTTGGAAAAAATTCTAATTAACTCGCGAAAAAAGGGGTCACCTGTTGTGTAGTTGTTAGCGACCTTAATTACTATAGGTCGCGGGTTCGCGTCCCGTGGTAGCGCTAGAATTTTTTTAAGGGAGTAAAAAATTCTTGGCTATCACGTCCCTCCGAAACTCGTACTCCGGTTCTTCGGATACTTCGTACTTCGTTAAAGATCTCTACCATAATTATACCTGAATAGGCAAAATTTAGGACTCCCACCTTCCGATTAGTCGCATAAAGTGACGTTAAACAAACCAACAAACAAATCACTGAAATTCATACTTCCATTTATTTTTATTTTTGTATTAAAGTATACAAAGCTGTTTTAAATACAGATTCGAATTCTTCATCCTTGTCTGCTGCAATAAACTTGTTTATTTTTTCTTAAACTTTTTAGACATACTTGAGTTATTCTCTCAATTTCTATAGTGTTTTATTATTTATTTATTTTTTAATATTACAAGACTGAGAATTGGGGTTGATGGATAATGTTGGTATGTTAGATAATGTTAATTATGCATCATGCAATACGAGTATGACATATATTAAAAAAAAAAGTTTCAAGGAGTTCAAAATGCATTGACAATGCAATATGAATAAATAATTAATTTAAAATATTGTGTATTTTATTTCTTAACTAAAATTTCTTTGTCACCGTCGCCTAATTTGGTGTGGAAGTTTGTTAATTGTCAAAGAAGTGGGTTGTTAATTTTCCCGTATAAAAATTTAGAGGACAATCTAATTTTTCATTTTTTTTTTTTCAATACATCTAGTACATTTCAATACATCTAAGATAACATGCTGAACTTTCAATATAATATTTGATGATTAGATATAGAATTTTTATGCTGTAGGGTTGATGAAAAATGATTGATGAGCATTTTCCCAATCACTGATTCTTATTGGAAAAGTTACTTCCATAAAAAAATTTCACAAATTTTCCGCTAATACTTGCGAAAAACCAAAATTTGGGATTTACTCGCACATCTGAATTTTTCTTCGTAACTACTTCCTCCATAAAGTGTACCTATTATGTACCAAATGATTAAAAAGGCCGAATATGTACATTGTAGACCGTTAATCATTAAACTAATCAAAGGAAACTAGATAGAAACAATTACTTATTAATTGATTTTTTTTAATAATAGTTACTATAATTATCATAAAAATAAACAACCAATGTATAATCGTTTCTGTGTACATTGCTAACATTCTACATTTAGTTTAACTAAACAAATTATAAATTAAATTGTAAATATTCCGAAAAAAAAACTTCCCAGATGGAGTTTGCACGGAAATTTACTCGAGCAAGTAGTTTTGTGAGATGCGATACAATAGTCAGAAGGATTGGATCTTTTATTTAGACTGTCAATTGTGAAACCTAGGGTAAGCAGGTAGCCCCATAAGGTGGTATATAGCGAGGTTTTTACTGTGTTTAATCATAGTCGTTGTTTATGAAAATTTGTCTCTTTAAAAAAATAAAAAAATGTATGCAATATATTAGAAGGACGGCAAGACTCTGCAGCCCTCTAAATCCTAATCAAGCTGATGGTACTCCGACCTCCCAAGTCCTAAGTTGGAATACTTCACAGCGCGTGGCTTTACGACTCGGGAGTTCTTACTCACGATATTTATAGTGACACGGTTTCCTGCTTACCTAATCCTCTTATTCATATTCATAGAGAGTCCTACTTTCTTACTTTTCTTCTCGGGAAAAGTTAATTACATTAACGATTGTAAAAAGCTCGAAATCAAGTAAGTTAGAGACTCCTCGGAGGGGTCTTACTTAGAATAAACGCACATACAGCATATTTACTTGACCTGCATAGTTTATATAGGATTTACGTGATATTTAAGAGGCGGTTAATCTTTGGGATGTGAAGTGTTCACTTTGTTAATGTTCAAATATTAGAAATTTCTTACATTATTCTTACAGTCGGATGAATAAGGTAAATGATTTTATTTCCTGGGATGATTTTTACATGACCCGTTCGGCTAATACTTTCCCTTTCTTTAAAAAAGAAAACGATGAAGCGAGAAGAGCAGGTCTTGTCACTAGGTTCAATTTTTTTTTTTTTTTTTTTGACTGTGAGAATCGAATTCCCAACCCTAGAAGAATATTTCAGAATCAGTTAAACTATGATGTTTTTTCTTAAACAATACAATTGAAATATCTCTAATTCTCTCTCATCCAGTATTCATTCATTCCTTATCCAATCTCCCTAACCCAGTATTCTAACAAGTCTAACTCCGAGAATATAACTATTTCCATGTTCAGGCTTTTCCAGTCTAATACTCAGAAGTTGTCAGATATAGTTTGCAGTACCAACAACAGGCTGGGAGGTTTTCGGAAGCGGTGCGAGATACAGTGAACCGTTCTATTTCGGCCCCTCAGGGGCTCTGCCAATGTCCTCGCCGGCTCTGATATCTTTGGCGACTTGCCAAGGCGGTCTCAGTCCAAATCATTCGGCCTTTGAGTCTTAACCGACCGATGAATGGACTGGTTTAGTTAATGAAAAGAAAACACTTGTGCTTTCAGTCCGATTCTATCTTTAAAATACATCTACGATTTGCTATGCCGATCGCACAACGGAAAGCATTTAAGATGTGAGTTTAAATAATTAGGAAAAGAATTATAATAAATAATAATAAAAGAATATCAGTAATGAGTTCTCCTACGAGCTTAATTTAATTTTAAATTTTCTTTTTATTTAATACTACTTATTAATAGCATGAATGTAATTTAGACGTATTTGATTCAGAATACTAATATGTTTCTTTTATTTCTCAAATTGTGTTTGATTTTAGTGTTTGTTGTTTCAAAATTATCATTCTTTTTGTAACTCAAAAAGAATGATAATTTGCAGACTTGCATCTCCGGCAGACTGGTCCCTTGCCTTAATTGTTTATTGTGTATCGTATTGTGTATAAATACTTTGTATAATTTTGTCAAATAAACTTATTTTATATATATATTGAAAAATTGTATTTTCATGAGGGCAGCAGCTCACCCCTGCCCCTTCTGCGGTCGCCCATATGTAGACATATATTAAGTTCTTTTCTTAAATAGAAAGGATTTGGCACCGCTTGGAAGCGAGCTCCGTGGTGCAGTGGTTAGCATACCGTGCATGTCACGCGGAACACCCGGGTTCGACTCCCGGCGGAGCCAAATCTTTTCTCTTCAAAAAATAAATTATTCAAAATAAATAAAGCAAACATCCATATATTTCAAAAAAAGTACCTTTTGGTTTCTTTTTTTACTTTCACTTACCTATATATGAAATATATAGTAAGTGGAAGTATTGCGATCGTGAAAAATTTCGACCTGAGTCTAAATAACCAAGTCCCGCCAAATGGTCTGTGTGTCTGTGTGTGTGTGTGTGTGTGTGTGAACAGACTAGCTCAAAAACTATGGGCCGTACAAAACTGAAATTGGGTATTTGGTGTATGTATATGCCCGCGATGTGACAGCAAAAATTTCATCGATTTTCTCAAAAACGGCTCTAACGATTTTGATTAAACTCGGTATTTGGTGTATGTATATGCCCACGATGCGACAGTCAAAATTTCATCAAAATTTATTAATTAGAGGGGGCACTTTACTTAATAAATGTTGTCTCATTATCACGTGTTTTTTTTTGTTTACTCAAAAAGGGCTTTAAGGATTTTGATCAAACTTGGTATTTAATGTATATATATGACCGAGATGCGACAGCCGAAATTTCATTAAAATTGGTTAAACGGAGGGGGCACTTTACTTAATAAATGTTGTCTCATTATCACGTGTTTTTTTTGTTTACTCAAAAACACTTTAACGATTTTGATAAAACTCGGTATTTGGTGTATGTATATGCCCGCGATGTGGCAGTCAAAATTTCATCAAAATTGATCAATTGGAGGGGGCACTTTACTTTAATTTTGTCCCATTTTCACGTTGTTTTTTTTTTTTTTTTTTTACTCAAAAACGGCTTAACGATTTTGATCAAACTGATCGTTATAAGTTCGTTGAGAGGGTATTTGATGTATGAATATGCCCGCGATGCGACATCCCAAAGTTCATCAAAATTGTATAAACGGAGAGGGCACTTTACTTAATAAATTTTGTCCCATTTTCACTTGTTTTATTTATTCAAAAAGGGCTTTAACGATTTTGATCAAACTTGGTATTTGATGTATGTATATGTGACAGCCAAAATTTTATTAACCGTAGTACGAAAATAAAAACTTTTATTTATTAATAAAAAGATTAATTTTACTTAAGAGAGTAAATAAGTGATGCTCAAATTTTTGAAGCATCGCCGATGTGTAAAAATATGGTATAAGATAATACTTAGTATATAATTAATATAGGTATATTTTAGTCTAGAAACTTTTGTTCTTCAAAAATAATAAATTTTTGAAAACAAGATAAAGCGATTTTAGAGGAACAGTAATCGTTCTTGATTTCCAGAAAGGCATAAGAGACGTAAATACTCCTATCGATTCACCTTCACGATATATTTACAAAAAGCAACTCGCAATATAAAACAAAGAACCAGTAAAAAAAACTCAACTATTGATGAAATTAGGTCCCTCAAAAAAGAAATAAGCAATAATAAATCGAAAAGTACTGAGAACTTTCAATTTTTGCAATACAAATCCTCTGTAACTTATGGAGATATACAAATATTAGTGTATGCTTAAATGTGGAAAAATGTGTGAAGTTGAGAAATGGCGTTTACTTTTTATCGAAACACGTCGATTTCTAATCTAAGTAAGTTCGTAAGTGAAAGTTGTGTGTTGCACGCATCGCACCAGATTTTTTTAATATAAATTTAAAAATTAATCTCAAAAACGTTAGACCAAAAATATAAAAGTCGATATTTTTTTTTTACATTGATCCATGCAAAATATGGTACAAACATTATCAAATACTAAAACCTATATGTTCAGTATCGTTTATAAACTTATTAATTTGATATGGAATAACCCAAAGAAAAGAAATGATAAATACTTCTAGTCCAGTATTCAAACGTAAAGTTGAATTTATAACGGAGGCCTATATTTTAAAACTAAAGGATAAAGACTTATTTCGAAAAAAACCATAATCCCTTAAGAATGAAAATTATTTATTCTGAAATATCTTAGAATGATTACAGTTGCTTAAATTTTTATTTTTAAGCAATTAAATTTTATGATATACGTATCGTCATCACCATGCTAAAGTAACGAATGTGCATAGGTTTTTAGTTGAACATTCGTTACTTTGAGTTGACGACGATATGGCTTCGCCATTACCTAATTCTGATAATTTCATTAAACAAACTTAATTGACTTTGAGGAGTTTTGGGATATCAGAAATAATCATTTCATAATTCAAATGAGGGTTAAAATTAGAAACAGAGGAGGAAGTAAGGAAAGTTAAGTGCTATTTATAAAATTAGCGAGAGTCAGTTTCCACCCACATAGGGAGGCTGGGAGGGGGGGGGCTCCCTCTTCAGGGTATTCCCACCTCTAGCAGTTATCACTGTGATAAGGGAACCCAAACCCCCAATCACCCTCCCCCCCCCCCCCAAAGGTTTGACCTACCCTCTGTTCTAACTTTTGTTTGGGGGAGGGGCGCCGCGTCGTGCTGTTGGGGATACCAAAAATCTATCCCCCCTCCCCGTGTCCCAAGTGGTCTGCCTACGCCACTGCACCTATATATTCCAAAAAACAATATTTTATTTTTCAAACATTTCTTCTGTTTCTGTGTTAAGAGCAAGCTTTCGATCTTTGGGTGATATTCCTGGATGCATGGTTCTGATCATATTTGCGACGTGTTACTATGTAAAAATTAATAACAGTAAGATATGTTTTTAAATCACAGATATGTTTGTAATCACATTTAGCTATGGGAGATCACATAAAAAGGCCAACAAATGAATTTATGATTAAAATAATTTTAGTGAAATTGTATTACCGAGGATACAATATAGGTTTATTTTCAAATTTCGTACGAGAAGCTCGGGATTCCTCAAAACCTAATGACAAAGGGTCTCTGAAACCTAAATACCCGCCTAAATACCCGGCGGAAATGAATCTTGACTTTCCTCTCTGGTCAGTACAAAGAACAAACATAAGATTGCCGTAATAAGTTGACAAAAGTATATTTAAGCCCAGTAAAACATCATGATTCAGAAATAGTTTTCCTCAATCCTTAACAGTAACAGTCCATGCTTGAATACTGTCAAAGGCCTTTGGATATGATTTAACTGCACAATTAACGAATACCCTCCTACGTTTCACCACTGCGCGCAGCCGGACACTTGATGAAGGATGCAGGATACAGGAGCAGCCGATGCAAAGCCGAGCCGCAGTGTGGGCGAGCGGGGGAGGGACTTGGGTTGACGTTGTAACCCTTGACCTTTCAACGTCACCTCTGCCTATTCGACGGCCCAATGTTTTTTATTAGATTAGTAAGGTCATCGCCCAGGTTTACTATGTCATGACAGTCACGGAAAGGCAGTCACACAGTTCCTTCTTCAATAGATAAAAAAAATAAAAAATAATCCAGGGACAATAGTAAGTTCACTCAGTGGAGTAATTAGGATGAGGCTTTATTGCATCCTAAATAATTAGATAATTTTTTTGCCAAACTTAGGTAATTTAATTTATTTGGATATATTAAATTAATCACCGGAATATAACGTCTGCCGCATCCAAGTTGAGAAAGAATCATTATCCGTCTAAATGTCCAAAAATTATACGTTATGTTCCATTTACAACGGATAAATGGAAATTAGTGAGCACGTGTACAAATCGCGTCATATGGTAACAGAAACTGGGATGTTGTAACAGAATCTCTGAGCGCGATTTTGACCATTGAATAATACCAGTCCCAAGTAGTCCATATTAATAGAGATATTCTGAACATCTGGTAACACCTAAGAGAGAATTTAGTAGAAATAAACATTATATAGGTGTTCTTTACCTTGCGGTACAATGGGGAATGAACTTCCTGATAAGCAAGAATACCGGGAAATAGCGGAGTAATAATTTTTAACACAATACCCATAAACTTGAAGACTTTGTTAAAAAGATAAAAAAACGAAATAAAGATATAAAATAAGGTATCAAAATTAAACAATGGGACCACCAAGAATCAAAATCAAAAGAGATAAAGAAGAACGACAACAAATAGACCACCTCAAGTAGAAAATCTCGGAAGAGAAAACTGTCCTTTGCTGAGTAAGAATGTAGGGCAATGTGAATTTTCCCACATGTTTTTTGAAAGGAATCTCGTTGCCCTAACATTTATATCAATTTTGATTTATGTATGCAGTTGAAATCAGGATGACAAAACCTGCACAGAATATAGTCACAATAGGATTATTAGTTCCGTTTGCTTAAGACGGATTTTACCTTTTTTATGGCACGGATGATCATGTTAACTTAGGGCACTAGAGGGCAAATTTTGAGTTGCGGTTAGTAATAGTGGTACTAACTGCCCCAACAGTAGACTATTTGAGATCAAAGATTATCCCCTATTCCCATTCAAATATTCCCTAGTCGCTGTTTCTTAGAACATACTAAAATTGAGAATGCAGTTATTTAAATAAAAAAAAAAAAAAAAAACAGTTTTTTTATTGGTAACCATCTTCTTGCCAAAGTACGATATGAATTATAGGATGCAGACACGATATAGAGGTATCGTACAAGATTTCAAAATTTATGAAACAATAAAAATTCCCTCTGGGACCGACATTGGACGAAAATCTTTGCGACAAAAAATGCCTATTATGCTCCATATCCAGTTGACTAATTATTCATGTGTTTTTTAGAAACAATAAACATCATTAGAGAAACACTTTAAGGTCTCTTACCTACATTTTGAATTTTTCAAAGCTGATTCCGCCAACATTCTAAATTGGTAGAATGTATGAAGTGGGAAGACTAAATAATAATTCCGCCCCCACATTTTCAAGATAATGGATAATCAACAAAGAAATTGGGTCTAAACTTTAAGGAATCGATATTTATGAGTGAATTTCTTCTAAATCTCGATATTATACAATAAATTTACTAAAACCAAGATTATAAAAAAGAAAATAATGGGTGATCGATTGTATAGATAAATAAGAGCTATAAAATTTGGGGATCGCTCGTTGTGTCAGAAAATAAAGCTATCTTTATTAAACTGTTTATACATTCTTTTCATTAATTATAGGACAAAACATCAACATTACATTTTTAAAAAATGACTAATTGCCTAAATGGTTTATCCAAACAGTAATGTATAATTCTGAAAAAATACATGGCATGATTTGAAACAGGAATCCCGTATATTAATGCGGAGTTTAATAAATAGATGAACAGCTCTTAATTAAAGAGAATTCAAGAGGAGCAACGGAAAGACTTTAAGAAAAATTCCAATTAAAGAGACAATTTTTATAAAATCTCTTCATAGTCGAGGCAGAGTCATAAAGCTTGAACGAACGCTACAGCGTAATCGCATCTGGGTGGACAAGTCTATGGTTGATAAACTTTAGCTAACGAACTATGAATGATAATTTTTAACTTTTTCTTATCCTCAATCAGCTGGCATTAATTCAATTTAACATGAAAGCGTTTAATTTTCCTATTATGTACAAATTAGTGGGTAAAACATCTGTCTGGTACCAGTTGAAACTAAACATTAATTGATATTTCCACGTTTTGTATAGCCTCTGAGAAAAGTGAATATTTTATTGTAGAAAAATATATTTTATTTGGTATTTACCCATTGTAATCCAGATTAATATGATTTTTTTTTTAGGATATGTAAATATATATTTTTGTTTACATGTTTAAGTGATCATCAAGGGCACTCAAACTTCAACTCATTCCTTTTTTTTTCCTCCTGAAGTTCTTTTCACAGTTTGACTCTCAATACAACATTCCTCTTAAGATTCTTTTCTTTCCTCATAAGAAATATCCTTCTCTTCAATATATCGTTGGGTGTACTGTAAGCTAAGGAATCTGAAAAAAAAATCGATTTTTGAGATATTTGATGTGTATGCTGCATTTTATTTGCTTTAAAACCTATCTGATTTTGATGATTCAATCTTTATTCCTACCCAGTTAAATAAAAAATTTCATATTGGAATAAGGATACATTTTTTATAATTGGTAATCTGATATGGTAAACCTAATATTAAAGGCGGGTTCACACGGGGTCCTGAATTGGGCGAGAGCACTACCTGCTGGCTAGTCAGTCGTGATCACTACCACGTGTGAACTAGTGATAGTGGGAATGTTGGTAGTGCACGACCTTGAAGTGACGGGTCGTGCAATCTCCATTTAGTTGGAGTGAGCACGCCCGCTTCAGTCGTATATCGTCGCTGGAGTGCTTGAGAAATAGGGTAGCTCTGACTCTAAACTGCCTCAACCGAATAGGGGGCGCTTTCTGGGGCCTCAAATACCCGACTACAATTCAAATTGCTACAATTCAACTTTTGCGGCTTCATATTCTGCCATAACGAGAACAAGCGCGAGAGAAGCACGACCAAAAAAGGCACTTTACCATGTGAACTAGATAAGGTCGTGAGCTCCTACTGGAAGAAAGCAAGTCGTGTGACATGCGCAGTACTGGTCGTGTTCTCGCCCTGTTCACTACCTCGTGTGAACCCGCCTTAAGACTTTTACTGATGAATTCCTCACCAAAAACATATTAAAAAAATATCTAACAGTCACAGAAGCAATCGCC
This sequence comes from Aelia acuminata, assembly GCA_911387785.2. Lineage (NCBI taxonomy): Eukaryota > Metazoa > Arthropoda > Insecta > Hemiptera > Pentatomidae > Aelia > Aelia acuminata. Next base: position 101,698,066 of record OU426981.1, read on the forward strand.
GAATTGCACAAAAGACATTTTTTTTTATCTTCTAAAAAGTTGAGTCTTAGTAGATTAGCAAGTTTACCGAACACCCTACGATATGTCGTCAATATAAAGTTACAATAGCTACTTCAAAGCCTTCAATCCTCATCAGATATTCTTTCCGTGTCGAGTAGATTATTCATTTCAGTATGTCTGTAGATGGCCCTCTCAGCCCTCACTGAGACAACTAAGATTGGTTTCTGTGGAGTAGTATCTAAGCAATTCAGAGAGCTTACCTTATTTCTCTAAGCCTACCTTTTCATCTTTCAAAAATATATATCGAATATAAAATCCTATATTTTAAAAAGTTATTATCATTAGTTCTGAAGCGGACCCTATCTTAGCCGTTCCGAGCCACTTCACGCGGGCGGACTGATGAGGATAAAATTAGCGATAGGGCTGACGACCTCGAGGACCGTGCTCAGGGCTTTATCTCGAGTGGTTAGGCGAGGCAGTGTTTAATATTAGCGGCTTCTTGATGGCCTCTCCGATGGAGCGGGTGTAAAGGATAACGCTTAGGCCTTTGTCCTCGCTGAAATGATCCTCGAGAAAGATCCGCGATTGTGATAGACGTAAACTTTCTTATTGTTAATAAAATAGGAGAGTTACACTTCAGGAGTCATAATTTCGTTTTAAAAAATTTATAGAGGTAAGGGCACCTGTTTCATTTTTTGTATGCTATAAAAGTAAAATAAAAGTAGTGAGACCTGGGTGATGACCTCGGCAAGTGAGAATAAGCTTAGAGTATGGGAAAGAAAGGTACTACGGAAAATATTTGGACCCGTGCGAGAGGCTGATGAATACAGAGCAAGAACAAATCAAGAACTGAAAGAGTTATTCACCGAAGCGGACATAGTACAAGTTATTAAGAAAAGAAGACTGGGATGGCTTGGACATGTGGAAAGGATGCACGCTTCGAGGTTACCCAAACAAATGTTGTATGGTCACCCTGGAGGTTCTCGAAGAAGAGGTAAGCCTCGCAAACGATGGCTGGACGATGTGGAAGAGGACCTACGCCAGCTTAACGTTAGACGATGGCGCAACAAGGCTATGGATAAAGCAGAGTGGAACAAAGTAATGGAGGAGGCTTTGGTCCTCAATGGACCGTAACGCCACGCAGTAAGTAAGTAAGTAAGTATAAAAGTAAAATAAATCTAAGTGTATACTATAAACTCTTAAATAAATCTAAAATTTTACAGAAAACATACCATGGCACCTGGTAAAAATATATTGTTAATAATAACAACCGAGGCCTAATACTTGCCATATTGAAAAATGTTTTTATTTATATGAAATTTATTTTTATCATATGTGAATATGAAGATAACTTTATTTATATCACAATATTTGTAAATATGAATACAAATAAATACGTATTTACAAGTGTGAATATAAATAAATTCATATTCACAGGTGTGAATACGAATTTATTCATATGTACAAATTTGTCTGTAAATAAAAATAAATTCACAGAGAAAACTGTGAATATTCACAAAAAATGTGAATATTTATATCTAAGTTTATGAATTCGGCCGTATTTACAAATAGAGATATGAATATGGAAAAATTCACAAATTGAGATGTGAATTTCGACTAAATTCCCATAATAATTTCCCAATAAATTTATAAAATTCCTTTCGGATTTCTCCATATTGGTACAGATTATTGAGTTAACCCTTTTTATGGAAATCACATCAGATATAACCTTATATCGATTACAAGGTTTTTTGGGATGCTGATTATGAAAAAAATATCGATTTTGAGATTCTACCGTCAGGTATCGATTTATTACAACTTGCGCGATATAATCGATCTTGGTATCGGCTATAGGGTTATCTAAAGGTGCAGATTATGAAAACGATATCGATTTTGAGATTCCGCCGTCAGGTATCGATTTATTACAACTTGCACGATATAATAGATCTTGGTATCGGCTATAGGGTTACCCGAGGTGGTGATTATGAAAATCATATCGATTTCGAGATTCCGCCGTCAGGTATCGATTTATTACAACTTGCGCTATATAATCGATCTTGGTGTCGGCTATAGGGTTATCTGAGGTGCTGATTGTGAAAATGATATAGATTTTGAGATTCCGCCGTTACGATTTTCATAATCATACCTACAATAACCTAGTAGCCGATCGAATATAGATTATATCTTTTATGTTGACTTGACAGCGGAATCAAAAAATCGATATTATTTTCATAATCAGCCCTCAGTTAAGCCTACAGCCGATAGCAAGATCGATTATATCGCGTAAGTTGTAATAAATCTATACATGACGGCGGAATCTAAAGATCGATATCATTTTCATAATCAGCACCTCAGATAACCCTATAGCCGACACCAAGATGGATTATATCGCGTAAGTTGTAATAAATCGATACATGACGGCGGAATCTCAAAATCGATATCGTTTTCATAATCAGAACCTCAGATAACCATATAGCCGACACCAAGATCGATTATATCACGTGAGTTGTAATAAATCGATACCTGACGGCGGAATCTCAAAATCTATATCATTTTCATAATCAGCACCTCAGATAACCCTGTAGCCGACACCAAGATCGATTATATAGCGCAAGTTGTAATAAATCGATACCTGACGGCGGAATCTCGAAATCGATATGATTTTCATAATCAGCACCTCGGGTATCCCTATAGCCGATACCAAAGTCGATTATGTCGTGTAAGTTGTATTAACTCGATACCTGACGGCACAATCCCAAAATCGATATCATTTTCATAATCCGCACCTCAGATAACCCTATTGCCGACACCAAGATAGATTATATCACGCTGATTGTAATAAATCGATACTGACGGCGGAATCTCAAAATCGATATGATTTTCATAATCAGCACCTCAGATAACCATATAGCCGACACCAAGATCGATTATATCGCGCAAGTTGTAATAAATCGATACCTTACGGCGGAATCTCAAAATCGATTTGATTTTCATAATCAGCACCTCAGATAACCATATAGCCGACACCAAGATCGATTATATCGCGCAAGTTGAATTAATTCGATACCTGACGGCGGTATCTCAAAATCAATATGTTTTTCATAATTAGCATCCCAAAAAACCTAGTAATCGATATCAGGTAATATCTGATGTGATTTCCATAAATAGGGTTAACTCAATAATGTGTACCAATATGGAGAAATCCGAAAAGAATTTTATAAATTTATTGGGAAATTATTAATTTAGTTAGTAGAAATTCACATCTCAATTTGTGAACTTTTCCATATATATCACATTTATATTCACACTTGTAAATACGAATTTATTTGTATTCATATTCACCAATATTGTGATATAAATAAATTTATATTCATATTCACATTAAAATTAAGATAAAAATAAATTCGTATTCGTATTTATGAATATAAATATGCCCAACTCTGGTACCATTTGAGAAAATTTCCAGGTTTTTGAGGAAAAAAGAAAACTTGTAATAAATTGCATATAATTTTTATTAGTGAGAGAAATTTAGATATATTTAGAAATATATTTAGAAAATAAAACAGATTTTTCAGAGGACAAATATTCATTTGGTGACACAAACGGTTCCCTCTGCTCGACAGAGATGCCACTTTCATCAACATTCGATATACGATCCCCTGAAAAGGGGCCTATATTACCAGCACAAAGAACCGCCAAGTTACTACCCTGGCCTTTCAATGAAAAAAAGAGGCCAACGACTGGTAAACTTTAATAGTTTAGAGATTAAGTAGATAATCCCGATAATGTGCACAACAAAACGATACTAACGAGTATTATGCGTTGAAATCCACCATTGGTTGTAAAATCAGGTTAAAGGCTTAGGTACATTACAAGGTTTTGTCTCGGCATAAACATAAAACACATGATAACTCACTGACTGCAACTAAGAGCCTTCCTTAAACTTTTACTTCAATTTGACGTGGTTTCTGTGTTTGTGAGTATTTTTAAAATATTAAGGGTGCCCATATTACCCTAAAGGGGCCATAATATACCGCCCTTGAGTATATGTATATATTTTTTCTTAATTCTAACGTTGCACAGTTAAAAGCTCCAAACAAGTATTATTTATCTTTACTTTTAATAACTTTAATTAGCTTAAGATTAATATTTATTAAAATATTTATATTTAAAAATAGATTTTTTTTTTATTACTAGCAATTGTAGGAGAATCACTTGTTATGTTTTTTGTTAGGTTAGGGAAAAATTAAACATTTCCACACTGCTACCGCGACGATGTGTAGATGTTTAAAATATCCTGATTAAAGAGATAAATTCATTATACACAAGTATTTGGTACACTGTTTTAAATACCTACTAGAAATCGTTTGTTACTTGAAAGATATGAACACAATTTAAAGTCTCCAGGAACTTTTTGCTATCAATATTTGTTCGTGAAGACGGCGAGCGAGACGCTTAGCAGAAGGTAAGCTTGGACTATACTTACAATTATAATTCTTAAAGTATTTCAAGTTTTCTAGAGTTATATCAGCCTTCACCTGATCGGTGTGTATTTATATCATGAGAAGGAAAGATAAGGCAGTCCCCCTTCCCATTGGGATCCGCAGAGAAGCAGCTGCCCCCCCCCCCCCTAGAAATTTTGACAACTAAAAACAACAAATTTAATAAATTCGAATTCATTTACAATATTTTTTAAGCATTATATAATACTAGTTAGGGTGCCCGGCTTCGCTCCGGTTGTTGTGAGGTAGTATAACAGAAAAAATTAGCACCTTCTTGAAACTACGGTTTTAACTTGTTATAAATATTAAGATTCGAGATAGGCAGAGTCCGCCCAAATAAGGGACCCTATATACTTTATGGAGGATTGAAATAGGTAAAAGAAAATTAATTTTACGCAAATCAAGGCACAATTTCTTTACCTTATTCCTTTTTATCCTGAACTATGAGTGATAAAATCTTATTGAAAAAATGCTGAAATTGGAGTTAGCCATTTTGTCAACTGGAAGGCTCATCAAACATAGTAATCAAACCAACTTCGTTTTCATAAATACAATAACAACACAGTGGCAGATTCAGGGGAGGGGCCGAAGGGCGCCCCCCCCCCCCCCGAGGAGGTTAAGACACTAATAAATTATTACTATTTCTGTATAAAAAGGGCTATCTTTTATAATTTTTTAAACTCCTTAAATGAAAAATGGATTGTATTTAAACATTTAATAAAAATTTACTACTTAAATGTGCACTAATATTTTAAATTAGGTCCTTAATAACGCAAATATTTAAAAAATAAAAAAGTGCGCCCCCCTGAGAAAATTTCTGGATCCGCTACTGTAACAACACTTCAAACTTTTTATTTTGATTGATATTCATTCAAGTTATATCTTTTTTTTATGTCTGTTTTTTTATTCGCTCACTGTACTACTACGAAATGTTCAATCATATTGCATTAAATTTACTAATATAATATATATTGATTAAATGTAATGTGTTGATCAATTAGCCTTTTTATGTTGAAATTGATTTTTAAGGAATCCAGTTGGTATTCTAATTCATTGCAGAGATTTAAAATCATTTATTATTTTTAAAGCAAAGGAGAAACTAATTATTTACCCTTAATTTTTTAGAAATTTTAAAAGAACTGTGAAAAAATATATAACCCTTATGTACAAACTGAATGAACGGACAATAAACATTGAGTGAAACGCATCCTAGCGCTTCCTGGTAGTCTGGAGCTCAAACTAAATTTTTCATTCACAATCCGTAAAGGTAGGCTAATTAAATGGTGCGAGAGTCTTAAAATTCCGGTCCTCTTCTCTTCAATTTTCATTTTGCTAAAGATAAAAACGGAAAACTTCTTCACGGTTAGGGGTTATACTGCTACTCGACGATATAACATTTTCGAACGTAGGTGGAGTCGTTTTTAAGCCTTTTCGGCCCGCACATTGTACACTTTGCTTTATAATATATATTGATAATCAATATATATTATAAAGCAAAGTGTACAATGTGCGTGCCGAAAAGGCTCAAAAACGACTCGACGTAGGATTATGGAAGTTATGTCTTCGTTTAGCCATATGACTCCTTACGGAGAAGAAGGTTTCCGTTTTTCTCTTAAGAGTGTAAAATTGAAGAGATGAGGACTGGAGTTTTAAGCCTCTCGCACCATTTAATTAGCCTCTCTGAGATTGAGATACGAGTTTATGAATGAAAAATTTAGTTCGAGCTCCAGGCTACCAGGAAGCGCTAGGGTGCGTTTCACTCAATGTTTATTGTCCATTCATTCAGTATGTAATCCTTCTATATTTTTTCAGCTGTTCTTTTTAAATTACTAAAAAAGTAAGAGAAAATAATTAGTTTGCGTTTCAAAATAAAATAAGTACTTTACATCTCTGCAATCGATTAGAAAACCAACTGGATTCCTTAAAAAATTAGTTTTCTCATAAGAAGGCTAATATATGATCAGCACATTACATTTAATCTATTTATAATATATACTTAAGTAAATTTAATGCAATATGAGTGAACATTTCTTAGTAGTACAGTGAGCGAATAAAATTAGACATAAAAAAAGAGATGAATTGACTAAATATAAATCTTAAATAAAAAGTTTGAAGTGTTCTTATTGTATTTATGAAAAAGAAGTTGGTTTGGTTAATACGTATGATGAGCATTCCAGTTGACAAAACGACTAACTCCAATAACAACATTCAAGATTTTATCATCCTTCATAGTTCAAGATAGAAAGAAATATGATGAAAAAATTGTGCCTTCAAGAAATTTTGGTTTTTACATTGTAAAAGTAGTAAGACTCGAGATATGCAGAAACCGTTCAAATTACGGGGGGATATCTTAAGGGAGGTTGAAATGGAAGAAAAATCTTTAAAAAAAATTTCTATGAATCTTCGGTGGTTTCTATACTTCTGGATCAAAAAAGACCACCACAATACAGGGTTCCTTATTTGGGCGGACTCTGCAGATCTCAAGTCTGCAGAATATTGATACCAAGTTAAAACGAAAGTTTCAAGAAGTTGCTGATTTTGTTCAATATTTCCTTTAATTTTAAAGTTTTTCTGTTGTTAAAACTAGCACACAACTACCGGAGCGAAGCCGGGCACCCCAGCTAGTATGATATATAATATTTTAAATATCAATAACTTTTATTTGAAAAAATAATAAAGCCTTAAAAGGTCAAAATACCTCAAACCCTTCCCCCAGGTATAAGAATTTTGCCTGTCCCCCCAAGTCGAAAATTTAACCAGCCCCCTCCTAGATGAAATCATGCGGGCGCCCTTTATCCACCCGATTTATTCAAAAATAAAAACTATTAAAATAAATAACGGGTTTCAGAAATATTTATTAGCAATAATAGGTAGGTATCAACGGATCCTTACAAACTACGGATATATGAAAATAAAAAAAATCTCATAAATAAAGAACTATAAAAAAACTATATTTATAAAAAACAAAACAAGTTGTGTAGTTGACCCGCTAGAAATTACGCCATGTTGCAACAAACTGGTTAAGACAGCTCTGTTCCACAATCCGCAACAAGGTCGCGCTCATTGTCGTTAAACGGGGTTTTCCGTCATTTATAAAAGAAAAACATGATCACGTCATAGGAATAGGAAAGGCAGGTAACGAAAGATGTTTGTCAACTTGATATTTTTGTTCAAGAATATGGCGATAAACTGCATTGGATTCGGACAATTAGAAATTTGCTATTCTTTTTTTTTTATAATAAAAAATTAAAAAAACTTATATAATACCCCGTGAATGTTGTTGAATAAAAACGATGCTACTAGTATAGCTATGTTACTTCTCGGCCCTGACCTCTACTAAGAAATACACTTTTATGGGTAACGAGGAACTGGATCTAATGAAGCTGATCAAACTCCTTTTTAACTAAAAAGGGCGCGATGGGAATAAGCTTATATTATGGCAACATAACCTCTCGAAATAGGTATTGCCCAGAAGCTTTACAGCAAATTTGCTAGTATTAAATCCAAAAAAAAAATTGTCTGTATAAAATTTAATATCTTGCTTTTGGTTGAGGTATGTGCGTACGTTAACAAAATCGGCTGATAATAATTAACATAAGTAGCATAGCAATAGCTTTACTAAAAATTTGGTAGTATTAAATGCAATAAAAAATTATTGAAATAAAATTTAGCATCTTACTTTTGGTTGAGTCTTACCTAAATCAGCAAAAAATAGCAATAAGAAAAATTTCGCCGCCTGAAACTTAACTCCACGTCCACCTCCTAAGGTTAGTATCGAAATAAATTACTTTTAAATTTGTTCTTGTACTGCAATAGAGAATTCTTCTCCCATCCAACAGATCTCAAAAATTTACAGTAGGAATGATTTTTTTTTTTTTACTGAATCTCTCTCAAGTTCCAAGCTCATCCTCGGAAGGCCTTTAATTTAGGGCATTGAGATAAGTGATGAAAATAAACAAACATTTTGTGAGCAAATGGTAAGGTTTTAAGATACCGTAAAATGGTAAAGAATATGCTACTATTTGAAGGTTTTGACTGATTGCTCATATCAATAGTCGCCTACAAGTTCTGGAATTTTACTAACTTATTTCTATACCATATATCAGCCTTCGATTCATACATATTAGGAAACATAATGTGCCATATGGGGGTAGAGGGAGAATTTTGTTTTCACCTCTGGTTTGAGTACAACAATATGACACATCTTATTTTGACTCTGAAGCACACTGTATATCGAAAGTGAGATATTTTTATGCAAGATATTGTTGTGCTATAATGTTCATTTGGCTAAAAAGGAAAAATACCTAAAAACGTGTTAATAAAAAATAGTTTCTTAATTTTCTCAATGCGTTATGTAATTTGGTTGTTTCTTCCTTTTTGTGGCATATTAATCAACTTTGTGCAAAAGTAGTTCTTTTTTTGTTTTTTAAATAAAAACTAAAATAAAAATATTCATTTACCACCATACTTTAATACATAAATAAGATATTAAATTATTCTTTGATTCACAGTACATTTTTAAGTTCTTTATTATTTTTTGTACCCGAAATTTCCGAAATGTTGTTAATTATTTCTTTATGTAAAATGGACATTTGAGAGCTGTTTAGGCCGCATTTTATGCCCAACTGCATAATTTTTAAACCTACCAGATTCTACAAATTAGAGAGGTTAAGAGGTGTACTTTTTTCTCTTTTATAAGATCGCGAAAATTGCTCCATCACTATTGATTTGTTTATAACGGCTGATGGATGCCCCTTATAATCTTCTCTATTGGGTATACCAATGGCGCTCACTGGATTTCGTCTAGATGGGGGCAGGCTGGTAAAATTTTTATGACCAGAGAGGGGGGGGGGGTATTTTGACTATGTATGGCTCAATTAATTGTTAAAATAAAACTTATTGATATTAGAAAATTAAAATGTGTTTTTATATAATGTTTAATAAATATAGTAATTTATATATTTTATTATATATTCATATAAAAATATGGTGCGATGCGCGCAACACACAACTTTCACTTACCAACTTACTACAATTAGAAATTGACATGTTTTGTTAAAAACCATTTCTCAAAGTCACACAAATTTTCCACATTGATTTACTTATTTTTGTTTGTATTAGCTCTTTAAAGTACACTAATTTTTTTATTATTAAATAAAAGGTTTTACTTGTGATAATTCGGCAATGCAAGCATAATACTCCAGATCGTATAATTCTCTGTGTAGTTGTTGAAAACTTCATATAGTTCCCATGAAACAAATAATTTCCATTAAATGAATAAAACATCTTTAATTATGAATAAAGCATTGATCTGTCATTAAAGGCGTACTGGGCATGTGTGAACTCAACGGGTTTTATGAGTTGACGGAATATTTTTCTTTTTTTCCCCTGTATATGTTTACTTGATTTTTTTCATATTTAGCCATTTCTTATTTTTAGGCGAAACGAGTGACAGATAATTTCTCCATATAAACAAAAACAGAGGTACTTTATTGGAAAACAAAAAAGGCCCCTTCCTCATTTATGCGCCCTCAGAACATTTTAATAATGATAAAGCTCACCTGATATTAAAGAATACTTGATTCTCATTAAACATGACGAGTTTAATCAAAATCGTTAGTGCCGCTATTAAGAAAATCGAAAAAAAACCTAAAAATGTGATAAAATTTATTAGTACGTATATACGAGCCTATATACTTTCCTACCTGAAATAACTAATTTCAGTTTCGTGCGGTTTATCGTTTTGAGCTAGTACGTTCACAGCCATTGAAAACCGGAAGTCGAAATTTTTCACGGTCGTAATACCTACATCTATATATTTCTATGTAGGAGAGTGCAATTAAAAATGCGCTCCCCACTTTCTGGGCTCGCTGTCGATAAACACTGATATAACAGAAATTTTGCAAAAAAACTGTATCCATTTATTTATTCCAATATTTTCCGAAATTTGGGGGGAAGGGAGTCATCGACAAAACCAGTTCTCCTACAAATATTTACATTTCATAATTTGGATTCATTCACACTAATGTGAATCATTCTTTAATCCGCACCTTCCGTGACTCAGGAGATTATTGAAAGATAAGGAAAGGGCAATGGCGACACATGGAGATAAGACAACTATCTTAGTGCAAGCGTCTGTAGCGGTTGGAAATATTTACATACACCATCCCTCCTCTACTTGATAACGGCTAGAGCCCTTTCCGCTGCATTAGTTTGTAGAATCATTCGCCATAGTTAATGCGTAAGAATGAGAATCATATAAATACAAAACGCTTCATTTTTTTATTTTATTAAACATGTATATTTGCAACTGAGCTATTAGCGCATCTAGAAATCCTATAGTTTGAATGTTGTTTTTAAAATAATTATTTTGGTCCAGTTTAAATGATTTATTTCATTGACGAAACATATCTCTCGTCCATTTTCTTTTTAACGTGTGTCGAACGGAAAGGAAAGAGAAGAGTAGATTTTACGAGAGTTTGACAAAGAAGGAATGACACAGATTTTACGCAAATTGATTATTTTAATGTGTCGTTGTTTATGGCATGATTCGTAATGTACCTAAGCGCATTGTAAATTTTCCAAACCATTTCCGATTTCTTTCTTTCACTAACCAATATGCCTAGCTATGTAAAATTATATAATAAAGGAAAGTATTGCAATCGTGAAAAAAATTTTACTTTTGGTTTTCAATGGATAACACGTTTTAGGGTCTCCTGAACCAAAATAACCAAGTCTCATAACAGGCTTGAACATACTAGCTTATAAATGAGTTTTCGTACGAAATTGTCATTAGGTGTCTGATGTACCTAGCTATATACCCGTGATGTAACATCAAAAGCTTTGTCAAAATTGAGCTAATATAGAGGGCACTTATAGCTACGAATTTATTCCTCTTTAAGGCTTCTACGTGTTGATTAAACTTGTCATGTTTAACCAGAATGAAGTAGTCTTTAATATGAGGTACGCTTTATCATCATCGAAACGATCTGATGGAGCATAAGTAACAAAGGAAAAAATCTTCCTATAAAGTACATATAATTTTGTTGACATGAAGTAAATAAAAGCCCCTTATTATCCCTAGCAACAAGAAAGGGTTAAATATAAAATATGAAAGGAGATTCGTAGTTATAAACTTTAGAATTTCAGAAAGAATAATATATAGTCTATAATAGTAGCGGTTCACTAATATGGAGGTAGGAAAGAAATAATAATTTATACTTTCAAATTTACATGGCAATTAATTGTAACAGTCTTAAGAATTACGAAATATCAAAAAAAAAAAAAAAAATTATTTTGTTTTAGAATGGAAAAAAAGGTAAACTATTTAGAGAGAAGACGAGAGCTTTGTGAGACAATGCGGAATGCGCCCTGTTCGAAATTTTTGATTGTTGGGAAAAAACATAAGGCAATTTGTAGCCTTTAATGAATACGATTTAATGTAGTCACTATTTTCGTAGCTATTGATTTAAATAGAAAATATTGAGTGCCTGATAATATTGGGAGCGCATTTCCTTTTTGGAAAAAAAAAAACAGTCAATCTTTCATAGGGTCATAACTTCCTGAATGGACTTTATTTTTTTTTACTGGGAAAGTTGAAAACATCAATAAACTTATCTTCTATATCAAACCCTATTTATAATATAATCTCGAAAACGTTCTAAGATTCAACTGTTTTGAGGCATCCATTAATCATTTGGGCCCGGGTCGGATTTATTTCCGTTTTATTTATTTTATTAAAGGTTGATATTAATGATTATTTAGATATAGTAATATGAATTTTTATTATTACCCTGTAATTGCAAGTATATTTCAACTTTTAGGCCTCTACTGGTTAAGTGGGTGTGGTCCACCTTCCCGCGGGGACCAGCGCACACAGGGGTATTTGGCCCTAAAAGTTGGCCAAAACCCATTTTTTGAAATTTAAAATTTCTGGTAAATAATGACTGGAAGTTCAAGTAGAGGACCTGTTGGATCATGCAAGATGATTTTTATCTCTTCCAGGCCCTTAATCCGGCGGCTATTCTAATTCAAATCTGACCTTATTCTTTAAATCGTCTGTGCTCATAAATATTGGTCTACAAAATATATTAATTTTCTTTGTTCTTACTGAAGTATCGGCATTATCATATGATGGATAGTTCGAGGCCAGGTTTGTACTTGTTATCCAGATAGTTATAATTTTTTTGTATTCAATACTAGTATCAATATCTTTTTGTTTTTTTGTAGGTATCTTTTAGAGCTAAAAATTAAATTTGAAGGTTAAAAAGTTATACTTCTGGGCATTTCTGGGCAACGAAATATTTTTTATGATAATGTATAATTATCGTAGATTATGTTTCTTGAAAAAAATTCTGCGAATAGCTGCGATTCGGAGACTTATAATTTTTTATTACTAAAATGTCTATTTCATTAAATAATACAAAAAATTAAATTTTGTTATATTTTCATTTATTAGTATTTTAGGATCTTCAGGAAGAATAACTGTAACCTGAATGGAATTATTTGACATATTTTTAAAGTCATAAACATTAGCTTTTAAAAAAAAGAAGGAATTTTTGGTGTCTTTTCTCATTGGGAAATATTGTAATAACCTAGAGCATGTGAAAGAGCTAAAACAAAATTATCCATTTTGAAGCATGATTTCCAAGTGAGATAGAACGTTTTTTCAAGGAAAAGAAATGTTTTTGAAACAGCAACAAGAAATGGCTAAGTGGGACGATATCAATCAAAAGCTCAAGATCTGGTGGACGCTCTGAAAAATCATTTGTTACTTTAAAATTGACAACGGATACGAAGAAACTTTATCAATGGTATGCTATGACACCATCTGTTCACAAAATTTTAAGGGATGGTTTTGAAGTGATAAAAAGCCCTTTGCTTCATATTAGTCTTTTATCTGAGGAAGCAGAAGAAACCCGAAATAACCATTTCCGGGTTTATAGAGAAAATAAGACCAGAAAATTCTGGATGTAATTAATAGATTAATATAGACATCAGATCCAGTTATCACAGGTATGAGAAGTTTAAGAAAAAAGGTATCAGGTTTAGACATAGAAATGTTGTCTCCCCCAATCAACTTAACCGATAGCGGTGATTCCGAAAGTTCTTTAAGTGACGAGGAAAGTGAATAATGAATAATTATATTTCATATGCATTTTCAAGAAAGGATGGTGCGTTTCTTCCTGGGATACAAGTTGTGTTTCGAAGAGGTATTAAACAATTCTTAATGAATTAGGAAAACACATTTTTTTTTCTTTATCACCATAACTTTTTATATTCACCTATTATACACTATTTTCATTTTTTAAAAATAATAGTAATATATAAATGATAATAAATCTCTAATTAGTAACAAGCATATTTCATGGGTGCAATGCATAAAGAGAAAATAATATGAACATAAATTGTAAACCCATGGATGCCTATTTCACAGTCGGTGGAGTTATGTAAAAATTTATTTTTTGAAAATTTTCTCCTTAGAGTATTTTTTTAACTGCTAAAAAAACATTTTTAATGTCTATTACAAATATAGAAGCCATTTTGAGGACTTTTGAATTAATAAAATGCAAGGAAATAGTTTTGGCCAGCTTTTCGGGTCAAATACCCCTGTGTGCAGCGGTACTAAGAGAAGGGGTCGGGATTCGATCCTATAACCTTACTAGTACAAATACACCTGTCTAACCAATCTTCTATACCAAACCCACGTATTGTATGAATAACTGAAGCGTGGAAATGCATAAGGGTCTAAATGCCAAAAAAATGAAAATGTGTGTGTATAGTATGTAGGAAATACACTTTCACTTACCTATATATGAAATATATAATAAGTGGAAGTATTGCGATCGTTAAAAATTTTGACTTCCGGTTTTCAACGGAAATACACGTTTTGGGGTCCCCTGAGTCCAAATAACCAAGTCCCGCGAAATGATCTGTGTGTCTCTGTGCGTGTGCGTGTGCGTGTGCGTGTGCGTGTGCGTGTGCGTGTACGTGTGCGTGTGCGTGTGCTTGTGCGTGTGAGTGTGTGTGTGTGTGTGTGTGTGTGTGTGTGTGTGTGTGTGTGTGTGTGTGTGTGTGTGTGTGTGTGTGTGTGTGTGTGTGTGTGTGTGTGTGTGTGTGTGTGTGTGTGTGTGTGTGTTAAACCGTGGGAACCTGAAATTGGGTATTTAGTGTAGGTATATGCCCGCGATGTGACAGCAAAAATTTCATCAAAATTGCTCAAAGGGAGGGGGTACTTTATTTAATAACTTTTTACGTTTTTTTCGATTTTCTCAAAAACGGCTCTAACGATTTTGATTAAACTGAGTATTAGATCGATTTATATGCCCGAAATATGACTGTAAAAATTTTATCAAAATTGATTAACCGGAGGGGGGACTTTACTTAATAAATTTTGTACCATTTTCACATGTTTTTTTTATTTACTCAAAAACGGTTTTATCGATTTTGATCAAACTTGGAATTTGATGTATTTATATGCCCGAGATATGACTGTAAAAATTTCATCAAAATTGGTCTACGGGAGGGGGGACTTTACTTAATAAATTTTGTATCATTTTCAAGGGTTTTTTTATTTACTCAAAAACGGCTTTCCCGATTGTGACCAAACTGGGTATTTAATGTATGTATATGCCAAATATGTGATAGCCAACATTTCATCAAAATTGATCAACCGAAGGGGGGACTTTACTTAATAAATTTTGTATCATTTTCACGTTATTTACGGTTTTTTATTTACTCAAAAACGGCTTTAACGATTAATAAAAATAAGATATGAATGTAGAAAAATCTGGTGCGTGCGCGCAACACACAACTTTCACTTACCAACTTACTTAGATTAGAAATTGACGTGTTTTGCTAAATATCATTTCCCAAATTCACACATTTTTCTACATTCATATCTTATTTTTGTTAATCGTTAAAGCCGTTTTTGAGTAAATAAAAAAAACACGCGAAAATGATACAAAATTTATTAAGTAAAGTCCCCCCTCCGGTTAATCAATTTTGATGAAATTTTAACAGTCATATCTCGGGCATATACATACATCAAATACCCAGTTTGGTCAAAATCGTTAAAGCAGTTTTTGAGTAAATCAAGAAAACACGTGAAAATGATACGAAATTTATTAAGTAAAGTCCCCCCTCCGGTTAATCAATTTTGATGAAATTTTAACAGTCATATCTCGGGCATCTACATACATCAAATACCCAGTTTGATCAAAATCGTTAAAGCCGATTTAGAGTAAATAAAAAAAAACACGTGAAAATGTTACAAAATTTATTAAGTAAAGTCCCCCCTCCGGTTAATCAATTTTGATGAAATTTTTACAGTCATATCTCGGGTATATTAGTACATTAAATACTCAGTTTAATCAAAATCGTTAGAGCCGTTTTTGAGAAAATCGAAAAAAACCTAAAACGTTATTAAGTAAAGTACCCCCTCCCTTTAAGTAATTTTGACGAAATTTATGCTGTCACATCGCGGGCATATACCTACACTAAATACCCAATTTCATGATCGCACGGTTTATAGTTTTTGAGCTAGTCTGTTCACACACACAAACACACACACACACACACACACACACACACACACACAGACACAGACACACACACACACACAGACCATTTCGCGGGACTTGGTCATTTCGACTCAGGGGACCCCAAAACGTGTATTTCCGTTGAAAACCGGAAGTCGAAATTTTTCACGATCGCAATACTTCCACTTACTATATATTTCATATATAGGTAAGTGAAAGTAAAAATGTGTGACTTTGGGAAATGATATTTAACAAAACACGTCAATTTCTTATCTAAGTAAGTTGGTAAGTGAAAGTTGTGTGTTGCGCGCACGCACCAGATTTTTACTTTCACTTACCTATATATGAAATATATAGTAAGTGGAAGTATTGCGATCGTGAAAATTTTCGACTTCCGGTTTTCAACGGAAATACACGTTTTGGGGTCCCCTGAGTCCAAATGACCAAGTCCCGCGAAATGGTCTGTGTGTGTGTGTGTGTGTGTGTGTGTGTGTGTCTGTGTGTGTGTGTGTGTGTGTGAACAGACTAGCTCAAAAACTATAAACCGTGCGAACCTGAAATTTGGTATTTAGAGTATGTATATGCCCGCGATGTGATAGCAAAAATTTCATCAAATTTGCTCAAAGGGAGGGGGGTACTTTATTTAATAACTTTTTAAGTTTTTTTCGATTTTCTCAAAAACGGCTCTAACGATTTTGAATAAACTTTGTATTTGATCTATTTATATGCCCCAGATATGACTGTAAAAATTTTATCAAAATTGATCAACCGGAGGGGGGACTTTACTTAATAAATTTTGTATCATTTTCACGTGTTTTTTTTATTTACTCAAAAACGGTTTTAACGATTTTGATCAAACTTGGTATTTGACGTATTTATATGCCAGAGATATGACTGTAAAAATTTCATCAAAATTGATCAAGCGGACTTTACTTAATAAATTTTGTATCATTTTCACGTGTTTTTTTTATTTACTCAAAAACGGTTTTAACGATTTTGATCAAACTTGGCATTTGATGTATATATATGCCAAAGATGTGATAGTCAACATTCATCAAAATTGGTCAAACGGAGGGGGCACTTTATTTCATAATAATAATAATAATAACTTTTTAAGTTTTTTTTCGATTTTCTCAAAAACGGCTGTAACGATTTTGATTAAACTGAGTATTTGATCTATTGATATGCCCGAGATATGACTGTACAAATTTCATCAAAATTGATCAAAAGGAGGGGGGACTTTACTTAATAAATTTTGTCCAATTTTTACCTTTTTGATCGATGATCTCAAAAACGGCTTTAACGATTTTTATCAAATTCGTTATGTTTAATGAAAATTAGTTGTTATTTATTACCAGGTAAGCTTTATCATTATTAAAATGTTCTGAGAGGGCTTAAATGGGGAAGGGGCCTTTTTTGTTTTCCTATAAAGTACCTTTGTTTTAGTTTATATTGAGAAATTGACTGTCTGTCATCACACCTAAAAATAAGAAATGGCTAAATATGATATATGAAGAAAATCAAGTAAACATATACAGGAGAAAAAAAGAAAAATAATCCGTCAACTCATAAAACACCTTGAGCTCACGCATGCGCCGTACGCCTTTAATGACAAACCAATGCGTTATTATTACCTATAGATGTTCTGTTCATTTGAGAAGTGGCAATTAACAAAACGCATTAAGTTCTAATCTAAGTAAGTTGGTAAGTGAAAGTTGTGTGTTGCGCGCACGCACCAGAAATTTTAATAATGGAAATCTAGCTCCAAGGCTTTAGGCGATGTCTCAATCTTACTTTTTCTGTAGATCCCCAACATTCTTTGACACGTCCCTGTAGCTCTGCAGTGGACTGCGATTCAACATGGAACAAGATTATATCTCAAAGAGTACGGATTCTCTGAAAGAAACATGGGCTATTACTCATTATTTGTTTGAAATGTTTTACGAGCCTGAACGTGTTTGGGAGAGGTTTGGCTCAGTCTGGCTCATAGTCGAAAGTATTTTTCTTTCTTTCTGTATATGGACGAACTGAAGTTATTTTAAACTGATAGAAGGCCCTTTAAAATAACAACTAATTCCTGGAAAAAATATGTACATAACACAGAAGAATTTTTACTTTCACTTACCTATATATGAAATATATAGAAAGTGGAAGTATTGCGATCGTGAAAAATTTCGACTTCCGGTTTTCAACGGAAATACACGTTTTGGGACCCCCTGAGTCGAAATAACCAAGTTCCGCGATATGGTCTGTGTGTGTGTGTGTGTGTGTGTGTGTGTGTGTGTGTGTGTGTGTGTGTGTGTGTGTATGTGTGTGTGTGTGTGTGTGTGTGTGTGTGTGTGTGTGTGTGTGAGTGTGTGTGTGTGTGTGTGTGTGTGTGTGTGTGTGTGTGTGTGTGTGTGTGTGTGTGTGTGTGTGTGTGTGTGTGTGTGTGTGTGTGTATGTGTGTGTGTGTGTGTGTGTGTGTGTGTGTGTGTGTGTGTGTGTGTGTGTGAGTGTGTGTGTGTGTGTGTGTGTGTGTGTGTGTGTGTGTGTGTGTGTGTGTGTGTGTGTGAGTGTGTGTGTGTGTGTGTGTGTGTGTGTGTGTGTGTGTGTGTGTGTGTGTGTGTGTGTGTGTGTGTGTGTGTGTGTGTGTGTGTGTGTGTGTGTGTGTGTGTGTGTGTGTGTGTGTGTGTGTGTGTGTGTGAACAGACTAGCTCAAAAACTATAAACCGTAGGAACCTGAAATTGGGTATTTAGTGTAGGTATATGCCCGCGATGTGACAGCAAAAATTTCATCAAAATTGCTCAAAGGGAGGGGGTACTTTATTTAATAACTTTTTAGGTTTTTTTCGATTTTCTCAAAAACGGCTCTAACGATTTTGATTAAACTGAGTATTTGATCTATTTATATGCCCGAAATATGACTGTAAAAATTTCATCAAAATTGATTAACCGGAGGGGGGACTTTACTTAATATTTTTTGTATCATTTTCACGTGTTTTTTTTATTTACTCAAAAACAGCTTTAACGATTTTGAATAAACTGGGTATTTGATGTATGTATATGCCCGAGATACGACTGTAAAAATGTCATTAAAATTGATCAACCGGAGGAGGGACTTTACTTAATAAATTTTGTACCAATTTCACGTGTACATATTTTTTATTTACTCAAAAAAGGCTATAACGATTTTGAAGAAACTGGGTATTTGATGTATGTATATACCAAATATGTAAAAGCCAACATTTCATCAAAATTGGTCCAACTGAGGGGGCACTTTATTTCATGACTTTTTTCCAATTTTTACTTTTTTTTCGATTATCTCAAAAACGGCTTTAACGATTTTTATCGAATTCGTCATGTTTAATGAAAATTAGGTTTTCTTTAATATCAGGTAAGCTTTATCATTATTAAAATGTTCTGAGGGGGCTTTTTTTTGGGGGGGGGGGCCTTTTTTGTTTGTTTGTTTCTTTCTTATAAAGTACCTTTGTTTTTGTTTACATGGAGAAATTAACTGTCTCTCGTTACGCCTGAAAATAAGAAATGGCTAAATATGAGATATGATAAAAATAAAGAAAACATAAAGAGGAGAAAAAAAGAAAAATATTCAGTCAACTCATAAAACTCGTTGAGCCCACGCATGCGGAGTACGCCTTTAATGAGAGACCATTGTTCATAATTAAAGCCATTCTGTTCATTTGGAAAGTGGCAATTAACAAAACGCATTAATTTCTAATCTAAGTAAGTTGGTAAGTGAAAGTTGTGTGTTGCGAGCACGCACCAGATTTTTTTACTTCTATTCCAAGAATGATAAATGTACCTCCAGTTGACAAGTACAGTAACTTTTACCATTAATGATATATTTTTGAAATATTATGGCAAAATTATGTTTAATGCCTAGTAAATATGCTTAGAAATAAATAGGTTCAAATAAAGTTTCACAGTAACAATAAAATTAACAAAAAGGGATGAAAAAATAATTTAGGTGAAATAGTTATGAATAAATGATGGGGTGATTGTCAAAGTGCCCCCACTCCGGACGGGCTCGGGAACGTTCGGCCCGGCTAGCCCCGCTCGCCGAGGACAGGTTGAGTTGTGGGGTGAGGCCTCAAAGATGGCGAATGTTACGTTCTCCTGTCCCTGTTGTTTACGGTTTAGATTTAGCCCCGAAGAAATTGAACAGAGGACTCACAGCCAGGAAATCGACAAAACTATAGAAAAAGAAAAACACTCTTTCAGGCGGCAAGTGAAACTCTTACTCCTCGGTGCGGGTGAAAGTGGCAAGTCGACTTTTCTCAAACAAATGAGGATTATTCATGGTGTCAAATTTGAACCAGAGCTTATCAAGGAATATCAACAATGTATATATCAGAACATAGTGAAAGGTATGAAGGTGCTGGTGGATGCCAGGAACAAACTCGGTATACCCTGGGAGCACCCGGCGAACAGCGAGAATGGGAGTTACATTCTAAGGTACGAAAACACTATGCCATTGGATACCAGGCTTTTCGTACACTATGCGCCTACCCTCTTCAATTTGTGGAAGGATTCGGGGATCAGAAGGGCTTTCGAGAGGAGGAGGGAATTCCAGCTCAGTGATTCTGTTTCATATTTTCTCAACAACCTGGAAAGGATATCCAGAGTGGTGAGTGCTTTTGACCAATACAGGTTATCCCCTTTTTGAGAAAGGCAGGTTTCTCTCTTTGATTTCTGGAAAATTGCCTTTGTTAATAAATTGTTAAAAACTGACTAGAAGGTTATAAAAGTTTAGTTCTGCCTCCATCTTTTAACTAAATGTCATATCACTTACCTATCCCTTACACTTATCACAATTTCTACCTAATGATAGTGTCATGTTTTTATTTTCCTATTCAAGCAATTTCTAACTTTATATCTGGCTTTGGTGAATTACCCTTTTGGCATGCATTAATTAGATATGGGTGTGTCTGACATAAATAAATGACTGTGACTATGAAACCTTTGCCATTCTTATTCATTTACATAATTTTCAATAAAATTTTATTTCATTATTAAATTTGCTAGACTTATTATTTCATTTTAATGTAAATTCAGGCTTCTGTATGGTTGTTAATCTGTTTTAGGATTACATTCCTACCAACAAAGATATACTCCATGCAAGAAAAGCCACGAAAGGTATCTCTGAATTCACCATTCCCATAAACAATATACCTTTTAGATTTGTTGATGTTGGTGGTCAACGATCCCAAAGGCAGAAGTGGTTTCAGTGTTTTGAATCTGTAACATCCATACTCTTCCTTGTCTCATCTTCAGAATTTGATCAAGTTCTAGTGGAAGACAGGTAAATAAATATATATACTATTCCAACATTCTTGTGTTTGCTGCAGAGGGATTTCTTAAAAACTTCCTTTGATTAAATGATTTGCAAAATATTTATCACAATTATTTAATTACTTACCATCATGTTGTTATACTATTAAATTGAATTTTTACTTATTGAACTGTCCCCCGTATATAATAATTTTGTCAATAGAAGCATGTATTATTATTTTGAATTCTTTTAACTTTTTTTATTTAGGGTATGTGTCTATTAGTCACTTGTGCCTGTAATTATAGATCAACCATCTAATCGATTATTTTATTGTTGGAGCTGAACTTTTAATTGTATATTTGTTAATTTCGATCATATCTATCAATGAAAAATTGATAATAATACATCACGATAACTCATCTAGTTAAAGTATACAAAATTCACTATGTTATGAAATATTCAATGTTGTTACTGAAATATTTATTCAGTTACTTAATGATTTCATTCTTTATCATGTTGTATCGTCCACGTTTAGTTTAAAGTTCCAGTTTGTTTTGTTAACTAATCATAAATTATATCATTAATAAACCTCTCAATTTTCGTATGTATTGTTTTCATCTTGATACCCTGTTATCTGGTCTTTTGGCATAAGGGGTGTGTTTTGACCAGAATGGAGAGGTTAAAATTGATTCAGTGGGTCCCCCTGTCCAAGATGAATTAGATCCGCCATCACTAGACTCGGGAATGTTAAAGTGGGCCATATTCAGCCTTCACTCTCCAATATTGGTACATATGCTTTCAGTTTCTTTAATTAAATGGTAAAACGTTTTTTATCCAAACTGCTGTTGTCTGGGTGATTCAGATAATCGAAAAATTGTTTAATGAGAAAATTTAAAAATATATGAATATAAAGAATGGATTTGGAGAAAACAAACAAAGAAATACAAAATCTACATTAGGTTCATCGAAGCACATACCACTGACATACCAGTAACAGTTAATAAACCAATTTCAGAGACATAATCAGTGTCGGCTTACTTCATAGAATTTATTTTTTAACTCTAAAAAATAATTTGGTTCTTTATGTTTTCAAGATATTAAAATTAACAATAATTATTGATTGACAAAAATAATTGAAACTTCCCCTAGCGGGCTTCAATTAGTAATTTTATCTTTTAATGAAATTGACTGCAGATCTTAATTCTGCAGAAAAATTAATTTAAAAAACCGGTTTCAATCGTTAAAAAATCGCAGAATTGACACTCTGTTATATATCAAAACGTTTTTATTTATGTGCTAGAGAATTTGTCCATTATTACTTAGTTAGTTAATAAATTGACTGAGGTTTGCTCGTTATTAGATGAATGTGTTCTTCCCTTTAATATTTTTTATTTAATTTTCTGTTTAATTGTTTCCAACATCAATCACAAGCATTCTGAGATTCCTAGTTTTGAAAATCATCATAGCTTTTAGCTTTCCTAAGATTTCTAGTTTCATATCCCTGTTTGTTATCTATCATAATATATATCAATAGTTAAAATCTCCAAAAGAAAATGCGTTATACAAACCTTTTTGATTAGGTGTATCCCTGTTGTAATGTGGATTAGGAGACCATGTGCTGTATTTAAAGAGGTACCCTTGCTAATGTGTAAAGAGGAATAACTCATGGTCCAAATACTTAAGTTGCAATCTTTTTCTATAGTTGGCTGTTAATTTTGAATTTTATTACTGCCTATGCAATATCATAGGAGAATAATAGGTTTTTTTTACAGTGGGCCATGGAAAGGATCATATTCTGCAACCATGGACTTTTTAGCACAGATATTATATTAAACATAAACATGTTCTGTTAGAAATGCTACAAATGTGTTTTATTAATTTCATGTGACAGTGATTAAGAGAAACCCAGTTACCTAAGTAAGCAAGAGATTAAGAATAAAAATAAAAAAATTAGCTTTCTTACATAGGAAATTAATAATAGCCTTTCATTATTCTGCCAAGCTTAACATACTTGCAATGTAAACTCAATTTTGTTTTGAAAAGTTAATTGACATTCCAAAGAGTGTTAATGCTTTATTTCCAAATATGAGATAAACTAATTTGAAAATATAGTTATTTTTTTGAACTTGAAATATATTCCTTTAGCTTATTAATTTAATATATGATTCTTTGTTTAAAATTTTAATTGTTACATAACAGTAACTTTGTAACTGCAAAAAAATAATTTATTGTACCTACTAGAGTTCTAATAGTCTACTTTGGGTAATCGCATTTGAATTGTTAACTCAATGCTTTCATAATACTTTTGAAACAACAAAATGCTTTCTCAATTTTACAATGCACCTACAATTAGAAACTATTGTAACTGCTTTTACAAATGGATTCCTCAACAAAAAATCATATTAAATGATATCTAAAAGTCATAAAGGGCACATCACATGATACTGAATTGCTCTAGAGGTAAGAAAGAGTTTTTTGGCCCTACTGAAAAAAAGAAAGAGTTTTTGCAGATT
Source organism: Aelia acuminata (assembly GCA_911387785.2). NCBI lineage: Eukaryota > Metazoa > Arthropoda > Insecta > Hemiptera > Pentatomidae > Aelia > Aelia acuminata. Next base: position 101,721,893 of record OU426981.1, read on the forward strand.
CACTAGTTCATAGTGCACCTCATGATGTATTTGTACAATTGTCCTTTTTTTTAGATTTAGCAAAACATTTTCATAATTAAAAAACTCTAATTATTTATAAATATTAATTATTTTAAAGCTCTGAGAATTTCATTGTGGTTGCAAAAATAATACTTCTAGCTAAGTAGTAGTTGGCGTCCAAAGTAAGAATACTTACTGCAAGTTATTTTGTTGTTGAAAACAATGATTGTATAAAATGATCCCAGCTATTCTCTTATTGTTATAGAGGAGTCTAGTTCAGATTAGAAATCAATATAAATTTCTTCCCATAACAGGACGCTTGTTCTACTGCATGGCAATATTTTGCCTTATCACTTTGACCTTATGCCCCTTAAGCCCATTTTGCTTCACCATAAATTTAAAAACAAAATGGCTCTTGGAAATTTCAGCTTTCCTATTGATTGTAAACATAAAAAAAATACTAAATGAATCCTGATTGTTATAATGGGATTCATTCATTTCTTAGCTAATTTATAGTTTTATTTAGTTGTGATTGCAATCGGAATAATGGCTTTTATTCTAGGAAAATTGGTCGTTGAAAAAATAAATTAAACAAATTATCGTCGTTGCCACGGTGAAAAAAAAAATGATTTCACAGGAGAAGCAAATAACTGATTTGTAAATAATTTTATTGTAACTTTCCCAGAAAGGCTATTCAATGTATACCAAAACAACAAAATCTTACCACAAAATTGTACAATCAAAGAAATAAAAAAAATCTGGTGCGATGCACGCAACACACAACTTTTACTGACCAACTTACTTAGATTAGAAATTGATGTGTTTTGATAAATATATAAACGCTGTTCCACAAATTCAAACATTTTTCCACATTCATTTACTTCTTTTTGTTTGTATTTGCTCTCTAAAGTACATATAAAATTTTTATTGTTCAATAAAAGTTTCTACTTCTAATGATTCGGCAATCAAACATCATACTCAATCGTGTCTGATTTTATAATTCTCTATGTAATTTTTGAAAACTTCATTAAGTTACCATGGAAACAAATAATTTTCATTTAATATGTATGTTTAATGGAATGGTGTTTAATTAAAACACATTGAGAACTCTTTCACATGAACAGAACGTCTTTAATTATAAACAGTGGTCTGTCATTAAAGGCGTTCAGCGCATACCTGGGCTCAAAGCGTTTTAAGAGTTGTCATAATTTTTTTTTTCTCCTGTATATGCTTGCTTACTCGACTTGTTCATATTTCATATATAGCCATTTCTTATTTTTAGGCATAACAAGAGACAGTTAATTGCTCCATTTAAACAAAAACAAAGGTACTTTATAGGAAAATAAAAAATCCCCTTCCCCATTTAAGCCAGCCCCCTCACAACATTTAAATGATCATAAAACTTACCTAATATAAAAGAATACTGGATTCTCATTAAACATGAGTTTGATCAAAATCGTTAAAGCTGTTTTTGAGAAAATTGAAAAAGAAAAAAAAAGTAAATATGAGGCAAAATTTACTAAATAAATTGCCCCTTCCATTTAACCAATTTTGATTTTGCTGTCACATCACGGGCATATATCAAGCACCCAAACAACCAGGGCATACATACATCAAATACCCAATTTCAGGTTTGTAAGGTTTCTAGTTTTTGAGCTAGTCTTTTAACACCAGAGATGGGCAAATTGTATCAGCAGATACTGTAACAGTGAAAAGTACTCATGAGAGCAGATACTGATAGTATCCATATCCGTCCAAGATTCTTCCTACGGATACAAGTAGTACTTGTATCCGTCAGCTACGGATACAGTGACCCGAGTATACCCGAGTATCCGTGAGTGCTTTTGGTACTTATATGTTTCGGATACTTCTACTTCTGAGGTTAGGAATATTAAACTTTTTTATTATTATTAAGCCGTCAATATGTTTTCGAATTAAGGATCGATTATTATTATTTTAATTATATAGTAAATTTTAAAATTAGTCATAATTTCTTCACAATAAAGAAGCATAATTATTTTTAGGCTGGCCTAAATTTTGAAAATAGTAATAATTTTAAAATTTCGATATTGTGGGGGGGGGATCCACCTTAAAAGAAAATTGTAACTTCTAAAATTAATTTGACTAGAATTTATATTTTTGTAAATATACACTAAATGAGGGTTCATACGGGTATTGATTTTGTGAATGGTATCAATTTTAAAATTCGATGCTGCGAGGGAGGATTTCTTCGAGAAGAGCGTTTATGATAATGGGGGAGCAGATTTCGAAAATAGTTACAATTTTAATATTTGGTGGGGGGGTTACTACGAACTTTTTTTTTAACTTCTGATTAATTCGTTATGATGGTCTATATTAGTTGCACATAAATTTTATTATAATCAAAATATAAAGAAACATACTATAGGAGTAGATATGAATTAAAACGTTCCTATCTAAAATGGACATGCTATAAATCAAAAAGAATCAGGAATAGTTTATTTGAGATGATAAAAAGTAATTCACAAACTATTTCATTTTTTTAAAAAATAAATTAAATATATAGAAAAAGAATTATACTATCATACATTTTAATAATTTATTAAACTTTTTATCTTTTTAACGATTAGACTTAGGAATCTTTGTCATTGTCGCATAGGAAATACCCATAGGCTGGTAACAACAATAAGTAACAAAATAATGGAAACCAAATCAAACTGATGGTGCGTTACATGGGTACTTTAGAAATCAGATAATCATATAAAAAATAGTGAAATTAAAAATGAGTATTTCAATAAGTAGTTGGTTAGCATGATAAAAAAAAAACTCATATTTTCATTTTGAGTAAAGAGTATTGCAGAGACTTGGTAAAATTTATGAGGGTAGAGGTAGGAGAGGTTAATTTGCCGACTTCAAAAGGTTTACTACCAACCCTTTTGAAGTGAAAGGGTACACAACGACTAAGTGTAAAATTAAAATAAGGAATTGTAAAACTAGCAATATACTATAGATTTATATATACAGTATATAATACAATATACAAATTGTTTATATCTGGACTCAAAAGTGAGAGTACACAAAAGGTAACGATGTATATAAACACTGAGAAAAAAAAAGCATGTAAAAAAGAAGTGATATAGTAATATAGAGGTACATCGACAATTGTGGATACATGGGTACTTCTACTCTAATCTAAAACTAGGTAACTTTTTTTGTTATCAAAACTTTTATGTCATCGGGAACGATTTTTTTGAAAACAAATTTTCTTTGTTCATTTTTGTATATATCATTTTCGTTTTGTATTTTAGTGGCGGGAGGGGGGAGGTAACAATTTAATGTTAAAATGGAAAATGAAAAATAATTACCAAATTAACCCGGGTAATATTTTAATCCTATTATGTTAACAAACAGATATGATCCCATAGCTGAAGGTAAAAAAAGAAATAAAAAAAATTATGATTTTTCAGTATGAGATCGCATTCAAAATAAATATTATTTTCGTATAGACTGTCATACATAACATGATATTAGACCCTGATGTGAAAGAAATCAAAAAAGTTATTTTATATCAATATTAGTGCGCCCTCCCCCCCCACTGAAATAAAAATTTGTTTTAAAGAGCACCGTCCACAATAACATAATAACCTCTGTGTGAAAGAACTCCGAAAATCTAACTTCTTTATAGTGCGCCCCCCCCCCCCTCCACCGCTATTAAAGTACAAAATAAATATTTTTTTCAAAAACAACGTCCCCGATAACATAAAATTGGATCCCCGTTTGAAAGAAATCCGAAATTCTAACTTTTCTATAGTGTGCCCACCTCCCTGCCGCTAAAATACAAAATGAATATTTTTTTCAATAACAACATCCCAGATAAAATAAAATTGGATCCCTGTGTCAAAGAAATCCGAAATTCTAACGTTTTCATAGTACCCCCCCCCCCCCCCCACTAAAATACAAAACGAATATTTTTTTCAAAAATACCGTCCCTGATAACATAGTAATGGACTCCCATTTGAAAGAAATCCGAAAATGTTACCATTTTCAATATTATAGCACCCCCCCCCCCCCCCACTCGAACTTTAAAATAAACATTAATTAATGTTAACGGATACCTGGTCATGATATAATATGCTTAGTAACATGAAGAAGTGATTGAATTTGACTGGGAAATGCTATAAAAAGCTTATAATCTCTCCTACAAAATAATTGACTTTCATTTGAAAGGTATCCATAAGTTTAAATTTTTGGAGAGTTATCGCAGCACATCCTTTAAACTTTTTAATAGAATTTTTTTTCGAAATCTAGGACTGCATTAATATATGATCGAACCTCATAAAAAAAAAATTGAGAAAATACTGTTCTCTCAAAAGTAGCAAGTCCTGCTCCCCCCTACATCACCAAAAAATAAGCCGCCATTATCATACAAGGAGACCCACATTTTGAAATATTCCGTGAATTTAAAGTTGTGGAATGAGGAATCCCCCCTCTCCCCCCACCACCAAGATTGAATTTAAAAATAAATACTTTTTCTACGAAAGCATAAACATAGAGGTAGACAGACACTCATAACAAATTAATCAGAAGTTATAAAAAATCTGGTGCGTGCTCGCAACACACAACTTTCACTTACCGACTTACTTAGATTAGAAATTAATGCGTTTTGTTAATTGCCACTTCTCAAATGAACAGAACGGCTTTAATTATGAACAATGGTCTGTCATTAAAGGCGTACTCCGCATGCGTGGGCTCAACGAGTTTTATGAGTTGACTGAATATTTTTCTTTTTTTTCTCCTCTTTGTTTTCTTTATTTTTATCATATCTCATATTTAGCCATTTTTTATTTTTTGGCATAACGAGAGACAGTTAATTTCTACATGTAAACAAAAACAAAGGTACTTTATAAGAAAGAAACAAACAAACAAAAAAGGCCCCCCCCCAAAAGAGCCCCCTCAGAACATTTTAATAATAATAAAGCTTACCTGATATTAAAGAAAACCTAATTTTCATTAAACATGACGAATTTGATAAAAACCGTTAAAGCCGTTTTTGAGATAATCGAAAAAAAGTTAATTTTGGAAAAAAAAGTCATGAAATAAAGTGTTCCCTCAGTTGGCCCAATTTTGATGAAATGTTGGCTTTTACACACACACCACACACCACACACACACACACACACACACACACACACACGCACAGACCATTTCGCGGGACTTGGTTATTTCGACTCAGGGGGTCCCAAAATGTGTATTTCCGTTGAAAACTGGAAGTCGAAATTTTTCACGATCACAATACTTCCCCATACTATATATTTCATATATAGGTAAGTGAAAGTAAAAAATCGTAGTAACTCCCTCCCCCACCAAATTGTAAAATGTAACTATTTTCAAAATCTGCTCCCCCGTTACCATAAACACTCTTCTCGAAGAAAACGGAAAGTTAAACCCCCCCCCCCCTGCAGCTTCGAATTTTAAAATCGGATATATTTTCCAATTCTAAGTAACTATTATCATTACAGAGGTTTACAATTTAAAAAATCTGAAAAGCTAAAAAAATGTTCCCTGCCCAGCTTCGAATTTTAAAATCAGTAGTATTTTCCAATTCTAAGCCACTATTATCATCACAGTAGTTTACAATTTTAAAAATCCGAAAAGAAAAAAAAGAAAATAATTTTTACATTGGAATATTCCTATCGTTTTTTTTTTTAAATTATTACTTTTTTTTTCAAAATATACGCTTTATATATTGGACCCTTATTTCGAAACGATACAGTGTTGACAACGGCTTAATATTAATAAAATTTTTATAATTTTAATAGAATATTTTAATAATAGAATTATAAGCATTCCCAGCCCCAGAAGTAGAAGTATCCGAAATAGTATCTGTAAAAATTTACTAAATACCGAAAGTACTCATGGATACTCGGGTATCCATACTGACGGATATAATTAGTCACTGTGTCCGTAGCTGACGGATACGAGAAGTACTCAGATCCATTGGAAAATATTGGAGGTATTCGAGTACAGTATCCGAGTAAAAAAGTATCTGTAACTTGTACTTTTTTACTCGGATAGTGCCCAACTCTGGTTAACACACACATAGACCATTTCACAGGACTTGGTTATTTGGACTCAGGGGACACCAGAACGTGTCTTTCTGTTGAAAATGGGAAGTCAAAATTTTTCACAATCACAATACTTTCGCTTACTATATATTTCATGTATAGGTAAGTGAAAGTAAAAAATATTTCATTAATTAAAGTACAATTGTGAATTTATTGTATTCTATTTTTAGGAGGACCAATAGATTGGAAGAATCAAAAAACATCTTTGACACTATCGTTAATAACCAATTCTTCAAAGAATCTTCTATAATTTTATTCCTCAACAAAACTGATCTGTTAGCGGAGAAATTGAAATCTGGTGAAACTAGCATCAGATGGTACTTTCCAGAATTCACAGGAGATGAAAAAAAGTTGCAGGATGTACAAAACTTCCTTCTTGAATTTTTCAGGTAATTACTTACAGACTTAAACAATTACTCTTATAGCCTATCTGAAATAATGGCTACAATTCAGACATTTGTTTCTTTGTCTTTTGTAACAAATTATGTTAATTTCGTTAAAAAAATATAAATAAATAATTATTTTTATCAAAATTTTAAATTTGGATCATCTCTCAAAAAACAAACATGTCTGTATAAACATTTATAGCTGTAGTATGCCTTAGGGCATGGAGGTTTTAAAATATAAAATAAACCATAGGGTAAGGTGTAATGGAAAAATCAAGAAGAAAAAAGTAATTAATTGATACATTTTAGAAAGTTAAAAATACATTAGATTAAATTCATGTTTCTTTTACATTCAAATTCAGCTTTTTCAAACTTTTCACCTTATTTTGGTGAAAAATTATTAAAAAATGTATTTTGACAAAAAAAAATGTTTACAGATATTTCATTACCCTCCTCTTTTTTTTTTATTCATGTCTGATCTTGCCCAGGAACTCCAAAAATATGAAGAATATTTCGACAGTGCACATGGGAAACCTTGTAAGTGCCTCTGACCTAATTTTTCAGTAGACAAAAACCTTAAACCCACCTCATCATTCAAAATGACACACTATCTTAAATTTAATAAGTTGGAAAAATCTTTCAAATCCGGTCCTAGTTATCATCATGCCTCTTAAAGCCTTAAATGCATTACAGAGTGCATAATATGCTTAACAGTTCTGAAAACTCCTCAAATAGTGAATTGTAGTTTTATATAATCCCCAAAGCTATGTAACCTTGTGACAACAGGAGTTGTAAAAACTGGAAAATTCTGGGAAAACTGTTACTATATGCACATATTTGCTTGGATGTGAGTTGACCTCTGTTTTGAAAATAGTTTTGAGGAAGTAAATATAAGTGAGGAAAAATTGAACTACTAATTACAAATCTCCTTATAAATTAAATAAATTAATCAAAGAAGCCTAAGCTCTAGATACTAAATTGACAAATAATATGTGTAATATAATGTCTTAAAACCATTTCTGATGAAATTTTGAAATTAAAACATAGCTACCTCAATCAAATTCTTAATAAAATGCTAAATTTGTAATGGAACAAAAAGATATACTCTGCGAGCGTATTTTCTGGGTTTTTCTATGACATCATCTCTCAGAACATCATCATCACGGGGGAGTTTAAAGCCAGGATTAATTAAAGCTAATCAAGACTGTTTTAATCGAAAAATATGCGATTTCGAATATTTCACGGTCTCATAACCTCTTAAAATTGGGCACGCCCAAAAGCCACTCTTCAGAATTATGACCAAATTGTCATCAATATATCCAATTGTGCTACATGCTACTTATTTTAGTAATTTTTGACAGTTTTAAATATAAACTTAATTTTTTTTATAGACTTTAACTGTGTGTAATATTGGTAATGTTAGTGGGTTGTACGAAAATCAAGGTTAGATTTCATATTTTTATTAAATCACCTTTCTAGATATTCCATAGACTGTTTATGTTTGGTGTATTATTTCTTTATATAGATGCCTTCAGTCAATTCTTTATTAATCCTCTTTTAAAACAAAAATATTTTTTTACCTCTGTAGTAGCATGTTACTATTTGGGTATAATAAAATTTGTTCTAACTTGTCAAAGAATGATTTCCCCTGATATCGTTTTTGGGGAAAGGTTTTTAAGGCCAGGTCGGAATAGAGCCTAAAAGGCCGGAAACATTAAGATAGTCCAGGGTGATGGCAGTATGAGCAATGGTTTAAAAATTTTGGAAGGAAATATTCAGCCTTGAAGACAAGAAAAGTCGTGGAAGGACTATCCCTTGATGATGATATTCTGATAGAGTCGTAAAAAAATCCCAGAACATAAGGTTTGAGAACAAGCAGAGTATCTCTCAGATGGCAAATTGACCACCTCAACGCAATCAGAAACTAAATAACCTCGTAGCTCAGATACCTCATGAATTTACTGACTACTGAAAATATCATCATGATAAAGTTGTTACAGCACTTCGTATTCTCAAAACGGAAACAATACTTTGCCAGACAGAATAGTCACTTGTGACAAATAGTGGGTTCTCTGACAATTCTTAACCAGTTTGTCCAGGGTGCAGAAATGCATGTTATATGGCAATTTCAGTCATCAGGAAATTTATATGGAAATTTTTCTTTCTAAACTGAAAATGCAGGAAATTTATTCAACCACTTTCTTAATATCTTTTGAAATTATATTATTATAGTTTATCAAAGTTGGCAATTTTCATCTTTTCAAATGATTTACGCTCATGTTTCCATGGCTGCCACTCTAAAATGGCTACTCCAAATGAAACATGTTAAATATAAAAATTATAGAACATCAAATTCGATGAAATATAAGCTGCTTAATTTCAAAATTATGATCACTCCTGAGAAAATAAAATAAATAAAAAATTGAAAGTTACTTCTGATTTTGGTTTCTTGCAAACTGGCTAACTACTGATCATATAGTTATGCTTTCTCTTTACCTTAAAGGGTGTAATATTACAAATAAAATGACATATTTGAAATTAAAACCATTTAGGTTAGGCTGAACATTGAAAATTTGTGTTCACCATTTTGGTGGAAACTCTATGAATGTTCTAACACCTGTGACTTGTAAATGTTTAATCTAAATGAAAAATGTTGAAAATAAAAGTTGTAAATTTTCAAATTTCGCATAAAACTGTGAAAGTATTTCTAGCATATGTGATTTGCTAAGACATCTTTTTTTGAAGTATTGATTTCAGTATCCAGTTGAAAGGAATCTCATAATAATTTGTTGATTTTTAAGGTGTAACTATGTTTATTTTAATAAAGAAATTTCCTGAACACATTCTTGGTCAGTTTGTTTTATGATAGCATTATTTATTTCAGATCAGTTAAGAGGGAACCAAAGAAACCATTGTTCTACCATTTTACCACAGCAGTCGACACAGAAAACATAAAAGTTGTTTTTAATGCTGTCAAAGACACAATACTTCATAGGAACCTTGAAAGTCTTATGCTTGAATGAGAAATGGCAGAAGCATTGATTAATAAAAGCAACTTATTAGCTTTAACATTGATGAAAGAAAGTCGATATCTCATTTCCTTAGTGATATTATTATTAATTAGTACATGTTATTTTATATATGTAGTGTAACATATATGTATTGTAACACATTGTAAATTAAATTATCAACTATGTTCATATATTTTTTTATGGGTTACTCTTTTCTTTTTTTTTTTTTTTTTTATTAATTTATTCTGTGTACATATATGAGTTTACATGTTGTGAATGAATTATGAATTTTGAGATATATATATTTATTTTATTTTTCATTCCAAAATATTATTTATAATTTGTTATATTTAAGCTTCACTGTCAGAAGTAAAAATGCATTTATAACCGCTAAAAATATTTAATCAAATTGAAAAATATTATTAAATCAATAATATTAAAAAGGTTTATCATGATATACCGTGTGAGTTGTAAGTGAAGCCAACAACAAATTAAATTTATACCATATTAACAATATTTTTTAATCTTAATCAATGTGAAACAATATTTTTAATTGTTGAAAATCAATTTGACTTAAACATCCTCGCTTCATATGACTCAGTCATTTCCTTTTATTTATATAATCTCACTCTGCCTTCAAGTTGAAAGTTCGCGATCTGAATAAACTGTGATTATTTGTGATTTTTTTTTGTATAAAAATCTTACTAGAATGTATCAAAATTTAATTATCTAAGTTATCTGACATCACATGTAATTTTTATCAGTCTTCCTTAATTATAATTCATTAAAATAATGATCCATGTCAGTGACTTGACAATAAAAATAATCTGTTATAGAGCTGTAATTGTTATTTTTATGTACATATGTATATGAATACATTAATCTGCTGCCTGACATTTTGTTTTATTTTTATGTACATAAAATCAAGATAATGTAAATGGACTCATTGTATATATAAATATGACTAAGCTGATTTAATTGTATATGAAGAAGTATACTGTACAAAAATGAATTTATAAAAGTTACTTTTTTTCTCTATATTTTGTATATCCATGAATGTTTGTAAATTTATTATTTTTGCATTGAATTTTGTACATAAAAGAAGTACTAAAATAATATTTTTAATATGTATTCTTTTTTACTGACTGTTTATTGAAAAAAGGAATACCATTTGATTATTGGGACCAATAATGTATTTTTTATTATTAAGTAAGAATCATAAATAAGATATAGTATTATTATGTTTTGTATCTAAGTATTTGTTCTGTCATCTTGTGACCAAGTCTCTGCTAATTCTCTTTTCATTAGAATATAATCAATCAAATTAACTCATTATTTGATTATTGTTGTGTTCATAAGTGAATTTAATTGAACTTTGAGTGCCTTGGAACCAAACTCATACTAACTACCGAAATGGCAGGACCAACATAAATTAATTAGGTCTTGGCCCTTAAAGGGATAATGGCAAAATATTAATATTTAAGTTTTTTCTTTAACACTGTAAAACTGCATAACTCCTGGGATTACTGATTTATGTATATTTTCAAAATAAATGACATCACAGAACTTTTCCATGCCTTAGAAAGAAATATAATATGTTATATTATATCTTTTTTGACCATTGCTCATTTATGATTTAAACTCAGCCATATTTAAAATTTTGTTTAATTTAATATTTAGTTTGCACAATTAACACGTGCCAATAATTTATTATTTATTGTAAAGTATAATCATTTTATATTAATAAAATATATAGTTATTTCATTTCCGTGTAAATTAATAATTATAAAACTTATTTAGTTAGGATTTTTGTCTTGTTTATATAATCAGATATTTTATTTTATAGAAAAGTATATGTATATTCTTGTTGATCCAACTATATGTCTAGTCATTGGATTTTTAAAAAATAATTTCTTTATGAAGGTTGTTTAAGTTATGATATTTTCACATCTTTTAGTGGTATAAGTGCTCTCTAAAGATTAATTTTCTACTATATTGATTTAATTTTGCAATAAAATGGTGAACCTGTTCTCATAATGTATACATATTGTTAATTATTAAGATCTTTAAATTTTTTGACTTTTTTTTTTTTTTTATGACATTTCTTAATTTTATAAAAATAAAACAGTACAACATAATATATGGTTTATACATGGCGTTATATTTTTTCATCTGTTTCCCCCTTAATTTCGGTTATGATACTAGACAAAAAACAAAAAAAAAAACTATTAGGGTAATTGCTTTGTTAGTTGAAATGCCAAAGGATTTTTAATAAGTTTTTGTTCCTATTGTTCATAGTTCATAATTATATATTTTATAGTGGAGTTTTTCTTTTTTGCTATCGACTCCCAGATAATTCGAAAATAGCTAACAGCATTTCTGCTCTATATTACTTTTTAAAGGCTACTCCTTCATTAATCAATGAAAAGTAAACAAGAATAAATAATAAATAAGAAGAAGAAATAAAACCTTATTATATGTTTACCTACAGTTCAATATTACTTCAAATTACCTCAGATAAGCTATTTTGAGTTTTATCTCATTTTCATTTATTACTTTTATCATGGTTTTACTTCAATAACTATATTCTTAATTTTTTTTAAAATTCTATAATTTTTTACGTTTATTTTTATCAAATATATTTATTTTTGTTTAATGTTTCACATACATTTGATATTTCTTTATATAATTGCTCCGATTGGTTGTTTTCTGTTTTTTCTCTTTTAGCCCTGATGATGAATAAAATTTTGGTCAAAACGTTGGCAAAATATGTAATTCTCAAATATTAGTGCTATTTATTTTGACCGCACCCCCAGCCATTTCCTCTTCAGAAGTATATATAGATTTTCAATCAAGAATTCATCAATAAATAACTCATGAACCAATGTTTATGAGTTCTTGCCTTCTCCCAACAATCAAATTAATAATTTTTTTAAAATAGCGGATAAACTTAAAGATTGCAGTTTGGTTTAGGCCAATTAGCATTATTCCTGAGCCCATCTTTGTTTAGATGTCAACACCTATCAATGCATTATCTTATGTACGAATACTTAACTGGTATTCTATTTCCCTTCCCAAATGATAAATGCCAGGTGGCCAAAAGGGAAGCATTAGTACCTGGATTCTGTTCTGAAGAAAATCACTGAAAAACGTTTTAGGTCTAAGATTATTCATCAATATTTAAACCTATAGCTAATTTTATACTACAGAATAAATGATTCAAAATTAAAATTCCTTTGCATGGTGAATGGTATTATAATAAATTTGCTTGGATTTATATTTAGTCTTGACACAATTTCTGTGTGATTACAGCTAGCTCATCAACATGATCAAATCGGTTAGTTTGTCTAGAAGAGTGTTGACTAAAGTAGTGTAGAAAAGTGGGTGGATTGTTCATTTAGGCCTTACCTGAGGATTTTTTCTTTTTGGCTTGCACAAGCCAGTTTGTGTAAATAAATTGGTGAAGGTGTTTTTTTTTCTTTTTTTCTCCTCTATAAGTTTACTTCATTTTTTTCAAATTTCATATATAGCCATTTATTATTTTTAGGCGTAACGAGAGACAGTTGATTTCTCCTTATAAACAAAAAATAAAAAACAAGGAAAACAAGAAAGGCCCCTTCCCCATTTAAGCCCCCTCAGAACATTTTAATAATGATAAAGCTTACCTGATATTAAAGAACACCTAATTATCTTTAAACATGACGAATTTGATCAAAATCATTAAAGCCATTTTTAGATAATTGAAAAAAAGGTAAAAATTGGAAAACAAGTTACAAAATAAAGTGCCCCCTCTGTTTGACCAATTTTGATGAAATGTTGGCTATCACATCTCTGGCATATACATACATCAAATACCCAGTTTGATCAAAATCGTTAAAGCCATTTTGAGTAAATAAATAACAGATGTGAAAATGAGACAAAATTTATTAAGTGCCCCCTCAGGTTGATCAATTTTGATGAAATTTTTGCAGTCTATCTCGGGCATATTACACGATCGGTGCCCACAACCCGCCTGGCGGGTGCACCTGACCTAACCTCAGAGGCCAACGCCCCGCCAGGCGGGTGCACCTACCCATTGCCTTCCCGGCTCCCTGGATCCGCAGGGGCCTCTCGTTTTTACTTCATTTTACTCTGGGGCCTCTCACAGAGTAGTCGCTGTGTATTTAAAGTGTTGGTTTCTCCAATCTTTTTTTCTTGATTGGAGTACCAGTCCCTTTTACAATGAGTTGATTTTCTTTATTTATTAATTTGGATGTTTTGGAATACTCATACTTTCTCAATATGTGTACGATTTATATTTATCTTTATGCACTTTTGATGCATAGTAACGTGATTTTCACAAATATTGATTGTAATTTATTGTAAGTATTGTAATTTGCTTTTCAATAAAAAAAATAGTGTATAATTTATATATACTGATGTAATTTATTTATTAAATAAAAATGAATGTAATTTATTTATTAAATATTTTTCCTCTACCTTCCACTAGTCTCCTTCAATTCTTCACTTCATCTGTCCATAAATCCCTGTGGGACTTATGAAAAGTAAAAGAAACAGGTAATTTAGAAATATTTTTTCATAGCACCCAGAAAATAATAAAAAAAAAGGAACTAAGAAAAAAAATATATGAACCCCCCAAAATAAAATTTGACATGCATTTTACATTAATTGGGTTATTGAAAGAAAATGCTATTTCTCACATTAAATTAAAAATTACGCCCTAAGCACTGATTTGATTATAGAAATACGAAGGTATTTACGTGGCCAGCGACCCGCTAGGCGGGTCATGAGTTACCATGCGGCCCACGACCTGCCTGGCAGGTTGTATGTAAAAAAATGGTAAATGGTACTTGCATCGATGTTATAATGATTGATTTGATTTATTAAAGTGTTATTTACAAGAATGAATAAAAAAACCATTGGGCACCCGCGGATGTATGCTTATTGTTAGTGGGTATTGAATGTGTTAATACATCAAATACTCAGTTTAATAAAAATCATTAGAGCAATCAAATACTCAGTTTAATAAAAATCATTAGAGCCGTTTTTGAGAAAATCGAAAAAAAAGTAAAAAGTTATTAAATAAAGTACCCCCTCCATTTGACCATTTTTGATGAAATATTTGCTGTCACATCGCGGGCATATACATACAATAAATACCTAATTTCAGGTTCGCACGGTTAATAATTTTTGAGCCAGTCTGTTCACTCACCCACAGACACACTCACACATAGACCATTTCGGGACTTGGTTATTTGGACTCAGGGGACCCCAAAACGTGTATTTCCGTTGAAAACCGGAAGTTGAAATTTTTCACGATCGCATTACTTTCCCTTACTATATATTTTATATATAGGTAAGTAACAAGTCGAATACAAATGAAGATTGGCCATATAAATTCTCACCGTTTCTCAACAAATGGTAATGCTAAGACATGATGTTACTAAAATTCAGGCTAGATGATAATAAAAGGAATGAATCTTCCGAAAAATCAGTGTTTTAGTAGGATATAAAAGGAAAGAATAGATAGCGATTGAGGGGGGGGGGGATTTTCAAGAAAATAAAATACATATTAATTCTTATATAATCTTTAATTTATAATGCTGGAATACACAAAACACAATGTAGCAGTATCATGTTTTCTACAATTTTGGCTCAAAAAGCCATTGATTGATAGTATACAATGCTATCTAACAATGAGTTACAAAACAAAAATAAATACAGGAAAATTGAATTTTATGTGGATTTGTGCTGTTGATGTGCGATTACTCAATTGTGCCAAAAGGAAGACATCATTAATAAATCAATAAATCTGTACTTAATTACAGAACTTAAAATCTATACAGTGTTAATATCATTTACAACAATGGCAGAATCAACCCCAGAAAAAGCATTTAAATTTTAATATCACTTATATTGCTTTTAAATAAAAAGATCAACTGTATATTTGAGTTAAAACAAATGAGTATTTCACTTTGGACAATAAAACATAAGGTCTCCGACAAATTAGTGATCTGCCTTATTGAAGGAAAAAAAGAAAAGAAATTCTGAGATTGAATGGTTGTGCTGCCAGCTAAGTTAGGATTTGAGCATTATATTGGGGGCTCTTTGGTCTCTGAGGTGTCACTTAATAAATGAGATTCTAAACTTGTGAAGGATTATCTTGACAGGTATGCTGTCGGATCTTATAGGCGATTCACATCAGCTAGTATATGCAAACCGTTCACAACATTGATACTAGTAAAGGTGATCAGTTACGACTAATAATATTCCTAGATAGTTCACAAGACATTGGTCAAAAAGATTTCATCAGTACAAATCTAAATAATTTAATAAATATAAACAATATTAAGAACAAGTCAAATATAAATAGAAAAGAGGGCTCCATATCAAATCACCTTTACTTTATAAATACTATTACAATACACAAAGTGTTATGTAGCCTTTCTTAAGACTAAACATATATGATAGATTGATTATGTATATATACATATATCGATAATTAATATGTACGTACTTTTTCTTAAACTGCTAAGCTATAAACTAGATTCATGAACAACAAGCACTCATTTTAGACCTCACCGCTCAAATTCAACATTATCAAATCACAAAACTTGAACAATGAGTGTCAGATTATTGAAAATGCAGGAGTAATCCTTTCACACGCTTTAAACATACATAGTTTTGTACAAATATTTATATATGTATATCTATATTTAATTTAAATACATTATGCCTATACAAAGTTGTGAATAGATGGTGAAGGAATATAACAACTAAACGACTCCTGCATTCTCTTACAATGTCATAAAACTAAAAAAAAAAAATAATAATAAAGATAATGCAAAATAATAAACAGCTGCTTATCATCTCCTAATCTATGCCTCTTTGAAAGAACTCAAAACTTTTTTCTAAATCCAGTCATCTAAATAACACTAAAGAGAGCTGAGGAGATATGTGTGACTCCGATGGAGAGATATAGTAATAATGCTAAGAATTAATTATTAATACAATAACTATATAATTAACTTCAGTTTCTATTAAAAAATTGTATAAAAATGTTAACAGGAATTGTAGGATAATACCGGTTATATTTTAGATACATACAAATATTTTTAATGTCTTTTAAATAATTTGAAGTACTCAAATGAAGAGGCTTTTGTCTTTTTTGTACAAAACTAAGGGCTCTGCATATTTACAAGACAGGCTCTAGTTAATGTCATGTCGAGCTCCATTATTGTACAGACAAGACTGAACAAAAAGTAAGATTTTCTATTAGTTCTTATTCTTCAATTTTTTTTTTTTTTTTTTTTTCAAAGATATAATTAAGAAGAACAGAGTTCCGCAAGCTCAATTTGAGATTCTGCAGAGTATGTACTTAAAAAAATAATATATATATTTATATATTTACACACAAAAACATTCATAATTAGAAAGAAAAAATATCTTAATAGCAATTATAAGAAATATAATTAAAATAATTTTTTATGGGTATGAGTCAAGTGAAGGAAAATGATTTTGGTGTTATCATTCGACCGTTTGGTCTTTTCTCTAATCTGTATTTTTACATCTATTTTATTTTGAAATATCATTAGGTATAAATATATAGTTGAAATATACATACATATTTATGGATGAAAATTCATTTTGGGGTTCACAGATATGAATGCCTAAATAGCTTGAAACTGAGAAAAGAAAGTGAGTAATATAGGATATTTTTTTTCTATTTTTTCTTTTTTCATTTTAACTTATTACACAATAATCATTATGTATAAACCAGCATATGAAAAGACGACAAACAAATGTGTGATAAAAGTTCCTAATGATGTAATACTTACATAGCTTTTGGGTTAATGTAATTAATTGTAAATTGACTTTTATATTTACAAACATTTGTAGAAACAAGTAGTAGACGGCTGATTGGTTGCACTCAGTATGGGGTAAACCTGTTGTAACCGCTCCTATATACTGCAGCCTAATAAAAAAATAACATTAAATTATGAAATGTTATACTAAAATCATCAGTTCCTTTACACACTTTTTTCAATAAGTTTTAATTTAAATATTAAAATCACACTTATGAATTTAGCATAAAACATCAGAATAAAAATAAATTCTGACATAATTGTATTCAAACAACCTTCAGAAAGATAATAAGTACAAAAATATTTGTACTGTGAAAATTTTTGCAATCAACAATTTTTTTTAAAGCTTCGATTACTATGTTTTCAAATTAAAAGTATTAAGAGCACAAACAATGTTCGTGTTATATTAGTAGCTTTACTAATATTTTGATGAGAAAATAATAATATAAAACCACAAGAGATCTATTAGACCTCCATACGAAAATTGTGCTTGATAATTTTTGTTGTTCTTCCTGTTTAATGAAAGAAAAAGTCCATTCAATATTTTTAACATGTTTTTTTTTTTGTTTTAACAGAATTTTGATGCATTACTGAACTTCATGAAAACATAAAATGACTTACAATAGTAACAGTTATTGAAGTTACAAGGTAATATACCACGAAGGGAGGAAAAAATATATTCCTATTCTTATTATAAATTTGACGGATTTAAATTAAAAAATAATTTTAGATACATACATTTACGAAAAATAATAATAATAATCCACATATCTCAATATTAAAATATCCCACAGTTCAGATTATAAAACCAGAATATAGAGACCGATTTTAAAGATATTTCAGTTTTCAAACCAGAGAAGAGATCAAAATTTAAAATAATGACCACCTTAGAGATGATGGTAAATTTATAATTCCTATCATTATTGTCATCTCTAGGCCTTAGGACACAACAACCCTTCATTAGTATTCACATCCGTTGACATTTTAGGGTGATAAAGTTAAATAATATTGTTGGCAATAAGATTAGATATTTGTTTTTAAATAACTTCTAAAAACTAAACTTTGGTGTCTTTCCCAACTGGCTGAGATATCAAAATCTTGAAAAATAAATAAAGTTTGATAAATATAATAGATATATCATGCAGAAGTACTAACCCCATATCCTGCTACAGGTCCTATTCCATGACCTAAGTAAGGATCAGCATATTCACGGCCATAGCTGAAATAAACATTAACTTAGCTTCAATTTTAAAATATATTAAATTTAGTAATATTGTAAAAATAAAATTACAAAAACAATATAAATATGGGAGGAGGTCCTTTAAGTGTTATCCCTGTTAATGAATATTAATCAAAAAGTAGTTGTTTATGAAATCCAAAGCATATTTCATTTTACTTAAAAATCTATGAAGAACATCAGATAATATAAAAGTTAACAGTACATTAGATATGTGTAAATATAAATATATATATATATATATATATATATATATATAAGCCTGTTGGAATGAGTGTGGCAATATTCAATCTAGATGGTTTTAAGCAGTTTTGTTGTTTTTTTATTATTTAACTGTAAATAATTAAATTCATTGTGAAAATTAAGACTCCCAAAAGAAAACAGTTGTTAACAGCAACAATTTTTTTATTTAAACCACTGTATTCTAATAGGCTTATAGAAATCGTGATTACAAAAAAAAAAAAAATTATAAGTAATAGTAATAATAATAAAATAAAAAATAAAAAAAAATGAAAATTTGCACAAGAGAAGAAAATTGCTGCAGCATTTCAGCAGATCCTAGGAAAAGATTTAGCTCTCAGTTCATTATATAGAAGGTTTGAAGAAGAAAGGTAAGTAGTGTGATACGATAAATCTTTTATTTATGTTGTATTTTTAACTGCAATAAAAAATAAGCATCCGATAATCTTGAATACTTTTGCTTAACTGAATTTTTCCAGAATGACAAATAAGCTAGATAAAAAGAACTGGCAACTAATACTAATACCATGAAACGGGGGTATCACTGCTGCCTGTCTTCGTCAAACTCATCAGTGGTTTAGTAAGCGCTGCGGGTTAGTAAGATTGAGCCAAAGCAATGTATTAGAGACTAAATGCACAAAAACCTTATGAATTATTTCTCTCATTAGCAAAGGAATTACAGTATATTTGATAGCATAGCTAAAAAAAGTCGGCTAATTGATTTTCTTTCCGAATAATCATAAGAAATACAGTGGAAAGTATTATCTTTATAACTGAAAAAGAGTTGACATCACTAATTTTAAAAAAGTATAAAATAAAATTAATTTTTTTTTATAAATATTAGTAGCAATGGATAATACACAGTGTTTGAGTGAAAGTATTTTAGAATTTGAAAAGGGTAAAATCATGAGATTTTTGTGCACCACATGCTACCGCCGCCGCCACAAGCATTTATTTAATCATTGCCTATACCAGGTGTGTAAATATGAGACCGGAATTTGCCAATGATAGGAGGTAGCAGTCTCTCCTCTATATAATCCAGTATATAATCTTCTAACTAATCGTCAGTGGAGTTATCTGCTTTTGTTTACATGTGATAAAGAGTTCCAATGGATACCAATATTAGTTTCATTCTACAACCCTATGTTTAGTAGCAACAAATTAAAATTTGTGGACGGCATTGATTTTCTGTTTCTATCTGAAAAAAACTGCCGCAGAATCACATATTATGCTCGGTGAAGCTTACGGGGAGCATGCCCTAGGCAAACCTCAATATTTCAATTGGTTCAAAAACATTGACCGGCAGCAGGAAGCTCAATACCTCATTCCAAATGCTGCTCTCCAGGTACAGAAAAAAGTCGTTTCTGTTTATGAACAAAATTTTGACTGGTCATGAACAGAGGATTTACTTCGAGAATCATTAGCGTTAAAAAATCCTGGGTAATTCCAGGGGAACCATTGGCATCGACTGCAAGGCCAAATCGCTTCGGAAGGAATACAATGCTCTGTGTTTGGTGGAATCAGATGGGCGTTATCTAGAATGAGCAGCTGAAACCAGGGGAAACTAATACGGTTAATACAGAACGCTACCTACAAAAGTTTTGCACCAAAAATGTCCCAAATATCAAGAAAGGACACACAAAGTGATCTTGTTCCACAACAATGCCACATAACATTCAGCTAAACGGACCAAGGAAACAATTCAAGCGTTTGGGTTGTGAAATTCCTCTGCATGAGCCTTATTCACCAAATTTGGCCCCATCCGATTACTACCTATTTGCATCGATGGGACATGCTCTAGCTGAAGAGCGCTTCACTTCTGATGAAGATGTAAGGAACTGGCTAAGTGATTGGTTTGACTCAAAAGCGGAAGAATTCTTTTGGCGGGGAATCCACAAACTGCCTGAGAGATTGGAAAAATGCATAGATAGTGAAGGACAGTACTTAGAATAAAATAGTATGTATCATTTTTATACAATAAACTCTTATTTGCTATTTGAAAAATTCTGGTTTCATATTTACACACCTGGTACTGACTGTTTGTTAATCGCTGTTACTTACGTTGATGAACATGGTATATAATTAAAAAAAGCTAGTATCTTTTGTAAGTATTGTCTTTACAACTTTAACTTTCCTCAATCAAGGTAGTGGTGGTGTAAATAAATATAAATGGTTTAAAATATTTTAAAAATCGCTAACTTAGCTGGAATTTGATCTAAGGAGAAACTTAGATTCACACCTTCTGCCAATTTTAGTATTCTTATAATTAATTAATCCAATCTTAAATGGTGGCTAACCACCAATTTTAAATTATTTTTAAATAATTTATTTTTTGAAGAGAAAAGATTTGGCTCCGCCGAGAGTCGAACCCGGGTCTGTGAAGAGGAAGGATTTGCTCTGCCTTGAGCCGAGCTCTGTGGTGTAGCGGTTAGCATCCTCGCATGTAACGCAGGAGACCCGGGTTCGACTCCCGGCGGAGCCAAATCTTTTCTCTTCAAAAAATAAATTATTATTCTTATAATTGTTTATATCACATTATGGTTTTTAATATTAATTTTTAGATAGCGATCAACTGATTTATTTTGAGAACTATTTCATTAATTACTTTGGATAAGAAATTCATAATGACTTAACCTTGGTATACAGTAGAGTCTCGGTAATCCGAACTAATGATTGCACACGCTGATACGGATTAGCGAAAATTCGGATTAGTGGAACATGGAAAAAAAAGTACATATAAAGATTATACATATGCATTTGCATGTGTGTATTTAAAAACTGAACAACAATGCTGAACAATGAACGATGAACAATGAAAGAAAACAGAAACTAAATGTATATTAACTTTTCTATTAATCAAATATATTTTATAATGCTAGAAATTACACTAAATGATACAGGACACATCATAATGATAAACTAATGGTTTATTTTTTAAAATAGTAGTCCATTATCGTTTTCTGTTTTGATTGCGCAATTTTGAGACTCATTGCATATTACTAGCAATGGTTGTGGCGGCAACTCCGGAATCTAATTGATCTATAATTTTTGACTTATCGGCAAGCGACAGGGTTGTGTGCTTTCGCTTAGACATGCTGGTAACGTTAGGTTAACACAATGACAATAATAGGGGTGTTCCGAACAGACTGAAATCCCGAACTGAACTGAGCGATACTACCCTATACTAGACCGACTTTCGTCGGCACTTCCGAGAAAATTAAATAGCAATGGATAAAGTTCAGTTCTGAGAAGTGGCGAGTCTACATATCCCTCCTGTGTTTTGGATTCTAAGGAAAACCCGACAAAAGATCTATGTCAGGAATATTTTTTTTTTTTACAATTAAAAAAAATAGACCTGATGCCGGTTCCGATTACTGGGAATTCGGATTAGAGTGGGTTCGGATTACAGAGACTCTACTGTATAAATAAAAATTTATAAAATAACCTTAAAAAAAGAATACAATCATTTGATAGAATATGTGAGCTCTTTTGAGAACAGGAAGCATTGAAGAAAGAGAAATTTCTAGGAAGATAAGTGGATGTAATAAATCCAACATAACAAATCAAAATATGTATAAATATATAAAGTGTAATATGTATACATGGAAAAATTGAAAATACTATACTATGAAGAAAGCATAAAGAAGGATAGTCAGAACTAAAATTCTATAGTTTTTAGTCTTTGTAGATGGCACTGCAAATGGGGCTGGTTCTCCTGGATTTAGAAACCTTTCAAATTGAAATAACTACACAGGTAGAAAGTGACAGAAAGAATTTTTCAAAAAGAGGTGGAGATTATTATCCAGGAAGGAAGAGAGGAATCTTTGCTTTTACTGAAAGTAGACATGAAAATACAATGAATGGGATTAAGTGTCTCAAAAGGTAATTTAAGAGATCAAGAAAAACACCAGCACCAATAAGATAGTTTGATCGGGAGCAAATAGGGCTGGCTCAGATGGATTGAATAAGGGAGGAGGGTCTCTTTGATCCCGTTGAGACTAGATAATGTAGATTGGGTTCAATAAAGCACTGCCATGCAAGAGTTGAGACTGACCCCGCGACAGTCGCATAGCCAGCTACTGGTTGAGCTGCCGCGGCTGCTGCACCGTATGCCCTAGCTGCGACTGCTGTGTAACTCGCTGCTGCTGCGTAGCCAGCCTGCTGAGCCGCTGTTGAGAGGGCCCCGGGTGCCTTTAGTAGAGGAGACGCTGCTGCTGCTGCAGCCACCTGGTACAAGTGAAAGATATAATTTGATCAACAGATTATTGCTACATGATTAAAGTGAATAAAAGAACATAATAGAGAATAATTTTTCATAAAATGTTAAGTTCTTGATTAAAGTTTTTTTTTTTTTTAATATTTTATAATAATATTCCACTTTTTCATTGAGCTTTTTTTGTTACAATTTAACAAAAATCATCAAATGAGTAATGAAACATAAAAAGGAAGAATGAGGGAATAGAAAATTAATGAAAGGGCACATTAAAACTAGATGATAATGAAATAGTGACTCATGAAAAAGTAAAGGAATAAGTACATAGAAATTTTGCTGCAAAAGTTCATTAAGATCAAGAATTTAAAAAATGATTTAATTTTGAACTTGATTTTAAAAATAAAATATTTCCATTGCAAATAAAACTTCACTCATATTTATCAGCATGCTCATGCGTACCGCATACTACATGTTTTGTTTTCCAATGAAATATAAATGCTGATTGCATATCGACCATACATCCCTCAAGTTTCACATTTAATTTAAAATTTAAACTTTTTTTTTCGAGTATAGGAATTTCACTTTCAAAACTTAAAATGCAAGTCAAAATCACAATAAACCTCTACCCAAATTAAATTAAGACTAAAATATACCTCCATCATGTTAATATCTAGAACACCTGACTTTGATTATTCATCTCTAGCTGAAATAAAACAAATCTATTTTGTTTCCCCACTCATACAAACTAAACTAAAAAAAATCCATCATAGGCTAAAATAAGACCTCTTGACAAATGCAGTTGAGCTATAATGTTTAAATAAATAATTATTACGGTAATAAAAAGTACAGAAATAAATTTAAATTCAAATTACAAATTAGAAAAAACAAAAACACTTTCTTCTTATGTCAGTGTTTCTTTGAATGACCCCCTTATCACTTTCTATATGCATTTATTATGAAGAACACCACAATTAATGAAAATAAAAATATTTAACTAATGGGAAATATTTGTTTTATGAGAGATAATGTTTTCAAATCATTGACATAGACACCGAAAACTATTTTAAAAAATTCGGAAGTAAATAAAATTAATTTTACATGTGGAAATTGGTCAATCTAGAATTATCGATAATCAGGAATTTCCGTTAAAACCTTTTTCTATATTTTTAACAGCCTGTGATCGGCCCTGAATGGGTGGTTCATCACCTGGGCTAAAAATGAAACAAAAATATATGAGTCAATATAAGGTATTTATAAATACCTAAAGATACCAAGGAAAATTAGAATTATATATAAAAACAGAAGGAATAAAAATGTTTGATGTATTATTATATCATTGCCTCAGTTAACAATTGTAACATCTCAAAAATGACTGTTTTTGAATTATAAATGTCATAACATTCTAAAAATTTAATTTGTAACTGTTTTTAAGTGATATACTTTAGTGTAATGGCATTTCTCTGAATTGTATACCTACTTTGTACTCAATCTAATGATTCGAGCTTGTTTTAAGCGTTTTACTTCAAATCTCTTTCGTTTTCTCAAAATAAAACTTTGGAAGCTGGCAAACAAAAACCCCTTTTACCTTTTACCATTGTATTTTTACCTCAGCCTCTAAGAAATGCTTCACGACTCACCTAGGTAAATATCAGATTTTATTATATTTAAACCAAAGGAAATGGCTATTTAAGATGATTCTGGGAATGGTGGCACTAATAACTTCATTTATTTCCACAAGAAGAGAAACCCAGAATTCGGGAAAAATATTCCTAAACCATGATTTTTCTACCACTGTTCTTAACCATGGATGCAAATCATTTCTTTTGTAGGCAGTCTCCTCTTCACTCACCACTTCTATATTTCATAATATCCATGCCATGAGAACATAAAACTGTATGGATCTTGTTTCTATTATTTGTTGCATTCTTCCTGTCATTAATTAATCTTATAATCAAGCTTATGCATTCCTTCGGTTGTGAATATATACTTCCTTATGATCTGTGCTTATAGATGACCTTATTTGTTTCGTTTTTGTTCCAGATGTTTGGATCGAAACATAAACTGTTAATAAATATTAAAAAAAGTTTTTGAATGAAATTCCTGATTAACAATCATTCTAGAAAATTGATTTTCTATAAATTCCTCTTTTAAACTTTAAACTGATTAATATAATTTTAATACTGAATTAAAAAAAAAATATACAATAACTAACAACATATTGGTAGCATCAACTCTATAAAAATTATCAGTTACCATCATAATAATATTAATGAATTTAGACCAAGTATAGTGATCAAAGTAGACTTATAAATTCCTTCGCCTGATGATTCTTTTTTAATTGGGTTAAATTTCAAATATTAGGAGTAAATCATAATGTTTTTAGTATTTAGTCTATCTACATTTCATTTTCCAATAGACTTTACACCTGACCACAATCTAAATAAATTAATATTTGTATATTAATTTAAACAAATTTCGAATTTGAGTTTTAATTAAATATTTGCAAGTGATATTTTCCTTGAAGCTACAATTATATACGCATAGAATCATGCACATGCAATCCACTTTTTATAATATAACACATAAAGTTGACTCTTTGTAGCGCATATTCTAAAAATATTCAAATGAAGTAGATTATTCAGAACCGGCACAAAGAAAAACCTTCTCCTGTAAAGGCATCAAATCAACAAAGTTGACGTATGCAATTTAAGCACAATATTCCACTGGAAAGTACAATACACAAATGAGAAAGTTGCGGTGCACATGCTCATGCAAAATAATGGAATTTAGATAATTCATTATTAAGAGTGAGTAATAATGATGAGACTCCTGAAAGATGGTAGCCTGGATAATTCAAACAGTGTCAGAGGATCCTCACTCAGATATCCCTCTTAATACTAAACTGATAAACATAAAACATTGGATAACACAAAGTAATTCCGTAATTCATATAAAACAATGGATATCTCGGTCAACTTTATAAGAAATCTCTGGTTAACACGGATCTTGAAACAGTTTAGGCAGCCCTAGAGTGAAGCTTTTTGGCTAACACTAAATCATTGAAAATACCAACATTTAGTACATAATGGTAACAAATGGCCGTGAGCTACTTTCGTGATCCCTTCTCCTCATTTTCTTCTTCCTTTGTCTTCAGTTTTAACATTACTCTTTACATTCAACAACAGTTTATGTAGAGGAATTAGAAAGGGTTATCAAATTTTAACCAATGGAATTGCAATTATAAAAGGAAATAGGAAAGCTAATACATTATTATCAGTAGTGTCAGGCTCTGATAACAACACCTAACAAAAATAAATAAAAACAGTAACCCAGTACATCTATTATGTACTATTTGAAATCAGTCAGAATGTTATGTATCTATCTGAAATCAAATTTTGATTTTGATTTACAAAAAGTTGATAGCAATGAGAAACCGAAGACAAAAATAGCTAAAAACTAATATTCCAAAATCAACCTCAGTGAACTATAATTTAAAACACGAAGAAGATAAACTGTTACTAATGAAGACAAGCTATAACCTCAGAATCTATTTCATCATCAAAGAACCTTAGTGAAGCAAGTCATGGAATTATTTTGAAGAAATTGAGATTTTAAATGGAAAGGGGCTTTAAGAAATAGTATTTTATCTCACTCTAAGTGGGACAAAAAAAATTCATAATCGAATAAAACTTTTTTCTCTTAAAACCTAACATAATATGAAAAAAAATTTCAACTTCTTCATTTCGAACATGTTTCTGCTCTAATACTGTCAAATTACAAATAAAGAAACTTTAAGGCAACTAGATACATAAACTTTGTTCCTCTTAAATGAGAGATCTAAATATAAAGTAGGTTAAAATAAACCTTAAATTGATATAGGTTAGGTTAACGTATGCCTAAAAATGATCCAAATTACTGATGTCAATATTTACCTACAAACTCAAATCAATATTGAATTCAAAGCGAAGGTCCACTGTTATTAATATTGTGCACAGGATAAATGATAGGGACCAATCTGAATCCTCAAGATAATCACATCTATGTAGTCAGTGTATCATCAAAAAAAGGATAAAAAAAAAAAAAATTACACTATAACCTATTACAAATAAAAACAAGAAAGATACTGATTGTTGTCTTCTTAGCATCCTCAGGTGAACTTTTATGAATATTTTTGTTACAATTGAATGAAGAAATCTCCAGTTTAATTACCAGTATAAAAAAAAATAATGAATTCTAGCAAATTACTACATCAAATTGCTTATCAGAGTAACTTATGTCTCCCCATAGAAACATATAAATTTAATTACTTAGTAGTAAAGTACAGTTTGCTATTAGAAAGACCAGCGAATCACTAGTGTCACTCTTGTTAAAGCATTTCAATGAAATTATTTTATCCTATATTGTAAAATATTATCTACATATATAAGAAAATGTATATATTTGACTATTATTTATTCAATCAAATTGTTATTTAAAGACCATGACCTCAACAAAACCATCAATCTATGTTATAAAACAGATATCCAGATTTTTATGCAAATACAAAATTAGCTTCTTATTTTATTTTTTAGCAAAAATAGTAACTGATTTTTATTTTATTTATTCAACTATTTTTTTAATCAGGGTATTATTTATGTCATTTAATGCATAAAGAAACAGTTATCTCACTTTTCCTATTTTGAAGTGTCTTTGAGCTACAGTTGGTATTTTGTTTAAAAATATATATATTTAATTTTAAAACAATTAACGAGCAGGATAAACAATGAGGCACTTAGATTGCATATTATTGATTTCAAATATTTAAATATGAATTTTTCTGATTTGTTGATAAAATCTAATGAGAACAATGACAAAACCATGAAGGGTCTTTGGTACAGTCTACAGTACTCTGTAAGAAAGTTATTAATACTATTAGATAGTATGCGGTAGTGTAAGGTTGGGATGTGACTGTGCTCATGCTCAACCGCCTAGTTTTCCACTTCAATTTTTCAATTAATAGTGCCCAGTTTACAGTGGCTGATAACCACCCGAGGGTCTCTCGGCATCCGAAAAGATATCCTAAACTGGGGGCCTAAAGCATGGCAATTCAGTGCCTTAAAATTGAGCTGCCCAACTTCACAAGGAAAGTTTACGCATTTTTTTTCGCTCAAGAATAAAAAATTATTAATAATTTGCCTTCATAAATTAGGACTCGTTTCTTAAAGGCAAATATGTTGTTTTATGCTCCCCCTTCATACAAAATAGAGTCCCTAAAAAACTACATGTTTCATTATATCAATCTTTTTGCAAAGAAAACAAATTTAATGACTTATTACCCTTACCGCTAACCTAAAGGTCATGGAGTGGAGAGTTTGTTATCTCCAACTTTTAAGTTCACAATAACAAGAAATTCAACTTATGATATTTAATATATATCCGTTGCTTATTCTAAAATTTAAAACTTCAAAATTCTCAAATGTATTTTTACTTGTACTTATATTTTAACATACAAACAAAATAATATTTAAACAAACTGCACAAACCAGAAACATATTAATTACACTAAATTGCATGATTCTATCTATATGCAAAAACAAGCTTGAAATATTTAACAGGAATAAAGAGGAAATCCAAATTATCTTCACAATGAACCAGATGATCTCATACGGTTTCTCATATTATGTGGTGAGCCAAACAACAATTTTATGAAGGATGACTGGACATTACGTAAAAATACCTGTAATTTATTAAAGATCGTGTAAAGATTAATTTGCTATAGTGTTATGAGACATTGTTAAAGTAGATCTCATATTGTAATAACTTAAAACATTACTGTTAGTAAGCAATCATTATTCCATGATAAAAAACATAAATTCACAAATTTGTGCATGAATTATTGTTTGGTTCACCTTAAAACAATCACTCAAAATCGATAATCATAAAAGGAAAAGCTGATATTAATATTTTAGTAGATGTTATTTTAAACTAAAATAACTCATACATATAGTTTATGATTAGTAAAGGAACTGGGAATGCTTCTATAACAAAGTTTGTTTAATATATACCGCCAATCTACACTCTAAAAACAAATCACCAACAAACTAACAAAAAGCCAAACTGTATAATACAGACTCAATAGTTTTTGAGCTGAATATACAGTTTGCAAATAACTTCTATAGTTTAACTATACCTCAGTGCTGGTCCCCCCAGTACCCTGTAACATTTATAAAATCATATAAATCAACCCTAGATAAAAAATAACCCAAAATTAAAAGAAGGAAAACTAAAATCAAATAATAAATTCTACAATATCAAACACAAAACAGAATTCATAACACTTACAGGGTCTTCTTTCAGGCCAAGAGAGATCCCGGGAATGTTTCCAGCTGCCAGCAAGCCCTAGACGAGACCATGCAGTATTTTTTAATTTGTTAATACGAAATAAAGATAAATAAATAATTTTTGTAAAAGGAAAAAGTACCAAAAAAGAATTAACCAAAAATATTTAAAAGGCAAAATAAAAGAACTAAGTACCTTTAATTAAAATAAAGATATACAGAAACAAAAATAACTGGTGCACATCACTGAGCTATAATAAACATGAAACTTTTTTTTTAATATAAAACTTTAATAGTTAAAATTTTATAACCACCTATGTCAAAACCTTATCCGAATATGATCAACAAATTTGAATAAGGAATTTTCAAACACAGGAGTCATAATTCTTAGAGTGTAGATGGTTTCAGAAGCTATCTAATGCTACACCTTGAAGCACTTAAAAAATAATCAATTTAATCCAAAACCCTTTAAGATATATAAATATTGTTTAAAACATATTAAAAAAATTATAAAAATATTTCCTCACCAAGCAACTTTGATAAATTAGGACCTATGACTAAGATGTTACTCAATACTTTGAAATTTTAAAACTTGAGAAATTAATCATTTAGTTTTATATATTATATATATATATAAGAAGAAATGAATCATGTAAAAATTAAAGCTCAAAAAGCAAAATGGATTAGTAGATTTATATATTCATAATAGAGAATTCAATAAATAGTACTTGTTCTTAATTTAATTATATAAGCAATAATATTTGATATTCAATCAGGAGCTTTCAAATTTTATTTAGCATGTTCATTAATATTTTAGCGTATCATTAATTTATTTAATTTTGTTTAAATTTTAAATTAGCAATATTATTTTCAGTAATTCCTACATTGCAATATAATGTATGATGAAGTTTTTCATAATGAACCTATGAGTTCTAAATATGTAGTTGGGCAGTAAAATAGCGTTGAATGAATTGGGCAACAGATCATAAATTACAAATAACAAAATATTATTTACCTGAAGTCTGTAATTACTGTCATTAGCTGCATGAGCCGCGAGAATAGGATCATAGTATACACCACTGTAACACATAATTGTATCATTTTTAGATGATTAATGATTTCCATACTTAATTTTTTTTAATCCAGGAGTTAAGTTTTTAAATATATATATATATATATTTTTTTGTTTTAAAGCTTTTATTACTAATATATGACTGAATTATTGATTTCAAAGAAGTTATATTGTATATCAATATTAAATTAATTTAAAATATGCTATAAATAATTAGCCCAACACATAAAAAAGCACAGTAAATAATACCCCACAAGGCATGGAAATAAAAAAAAATTAATATAAATAAAAAACAAATGTGTGCTTCTACTAATAAAACAGTTCGTACAAATTAGTTGATTAATCAAAGTGACTCAAGCTTATTTTTCTTTTTTTTTTCTCACCGAGCCAATACTTCACCAACAGCCAGTTTTGTGAATCATGCACTTCAACAGGCTCATTCAACAAGGCAACACACAATAGGGTATATACACAAAATCACAGGTACATTCGTAGTAATGTTTTCATATACAAGAAGGAATAATAAACAGCTATTTAAAAAAAAAAATTCAAGTATCATCACACCATTGGCAAATTAAAAGAATAAAATGAAAAAATAAAAATAAAATGTTTTGCCAACTCATGATTTTTAATAATTTTCTTTATGTGATGAATTTTGAATTAATCACTTGGCCATACATACTTCCAGATTAGATTTTGATGGAATTGAAAAAGAAAAAAGTTAAACCCAAGATGAATATTATATATTTTTTCAAAACCTATTTCAGATCTTTTTTGCTCAATCACAAACTTCTGAAAAAAATAAATTAAATAAACATTATGCATGACAAAAATAAGAATTCAGGTCTAAGTCTAAAACTGTTAAAATTTCAGTTTAATTGAATTTAAAATGAGACTGAATAAAGGTACTGATTTTCTAAAATATAATGTGCCTTGTATAAAATGGTAAATAAAAAATATATCTCAAAGGCAGTAAAATTTTGAATTGAAAATTAATAAAAAATGAAACCAAAATTTAACAATAAAGGATCAAAACTGAATTCCCTTTTAAAATATAAATTCAACAAAGTTCTTCCAAATGTACAAGGTACTATTGGCTGGACCCCTTCATTACGCTTCGTATAAAACAGATCGAGAATTCTTAAAAGAAAGGTTGAAAATTGGCACAATAATCTTTAGAAAAATACTAAATAAATAGAAATGATAAATACAGTAATAATAACTAATAAATAGAGTTATAAAAATGAAATTCATTAAAAATTATATTAAGCATTTAAATTGACTTTAGGACAACATATGGACTTTAAATTGTTCAATAAAAGAGAATTTAATGTGTAAACATAAATGATCTTTCATATTAATCATAACTGCAATAAATGACGTACAAAAAATAAAATAAAATAAACCACAGACCAGAATCAGCAAACTAGAAAGGGCTTTAGAGTCATTATATCAATTACATTTCTAGAATTGAACAAGGCGAAATCCAAGATATTTAAATAGATAAATAACTTACTATCACAATCAAAATGGGAAAAAGTATGAAAGTACCAAATTTTTTAACAGTAAAATAAAATGACATTAGGATTTTATAATTAAAAAAATGTTAAACACTGATAATTTAAAATTTAGCTCAATTTATTTCCGGTCTCTTCAGCTGATCTGTGGCAGAAATATGCGGTCTTTCATTGATAATTTAAATATGAAAAAGAGATACAAAAGTTTTAGAAAAGGAAAATAGAACCATTTCAACCTTCCTCATCAATTAAAATTAAATAAAATGCTTACCTCTGACCTGAGAAGGGGGTTTGGCTTCAATACCTGCCATAAAAAAGAAATACCAAATACCAAAATAAACCTGATATATTTAGTATAATAGTTTGCAATATCATCGATGACTTGTATCTAGCCTGATAGCAATATTATATTAACTAATATAATCATTTTGGTGAGTAATCAATAAAATAAATGGGTAAACGCATATTTTATAATAAAAAATAAATCCATGTATGTTAATATTACGATTAAAACAATACTTCAAATTTAAATATACATCTAAATTTTTATTCTAATCTTAAATGAATAAAGATTAAAAAAAAAAATATAACCCAGATAATCAATAATTTTAATAAATATTTTTAATTAAACATAAATTTCAATTTTTTATTTTATGTTATAAATATTTTACTTAAAATTCTTAATTTATGTAACAAATTCAGAAAATTGAGAATGCGATTTATATTATTTTTTGTTGAATGTTTGTTTATGTAGTATTTAAGAGTTTTTCTTACCATAGAAGTTTTTATCTGTATTAAAAGATAGCCCATAAATAAAATTTACTAAAAGAAGCACTAATAAAATTGTATCAGAATCTCATTGCACTAATACTGATTAAAGAAAAGAGTTCCTTTAGCAAAATATACAATTTTTAAAGTATGGATTTCAATAAAAATTACAGCATGATCATTATAGTTTAAAAGGTTTATTTTGGTAAATGACATTTTTCTAAAAATACAATTTAACATCAATAAAGATCTTTCTGAAGGGTAAATCCAACGATATATATAACAATAAGTAGATCAGACAATCATAACTGTTTAAGCGAACAATGGATAAATAATAAAGTAATTACAAGTGAACATTAAAGAACTCTGCTTGAACAACTTGCAGTTAATTCAAGAAAGTTTAAAACTAATTTTAAAAATATACAGTCTTACATTATTAAAATGAAACCCCCATTATTTTACCTTACGATATAAATAAGACTAAAAACTCTCTACAATACTTATGACTCTGATCTACTTTTAAAGCAGTTGAGCCACACAACGAGACAGATTTATAAAAAAAAAAAAAAAAAAGGAAAAAAAAAAGAGATGAGAAATTTGAGAATAGAAAAAAAAAAAAAAAAAAAAAATACCAGCACCTTAATAAGGTGAATGACAAATAATATACATATAAAAAAAAAAATTTGCATAAGTAATTATCAAAGGTAATGTTTAAAACAATTTTTTGCAGAAATATATACATGTAAAATATATATATATATAAATACAGGTAGATAGTTGTGTCGCTCAAAATGCAATGGAAAATATATATATCGCTGTTTATGTACTCACGGAGTGTATCCAAGTGCGGTCGCAGTGGCTAGGGGGGAGGGGTGGCGAGCGAAGGCTGCCGCTGCAGGGAACGCCGCTCGGGCCCGCCTTTGTATCGCAGCCCCTCTCAGTGCGGCAGCTAGACATAATCAGCTCACAAAATCCCGCCCGCTCAATCATAGCAAGTTAACAACTTGTCTCTACTCTAGCTAGCTTACCCACCCTTTATTGTATACATTACAGGTTTTATATATTTATAATTAATATATCATTAAATCTCAAAATTGATTCCAATATAAACCTTGACGAACCAATAAACTGAAGAAATTAATTGCATCCATCAACTCACCATCTATTCCTCCATACAAAAAAACTATGGCATGTTGTTTATTCAAAACACACGACAATAGTGATCTCAAATTGTTTTTTATTCGATTTTAAACTTTCTGGGTTGGTAAATTTTGATTTGTTAATACTAATTATACCTGTGAAACATTGATGCCATGCCTTAAAAAGAAAAAGAGAATTACAGACCCAACACCATTGTATGCACTCTTTGCACATTTGCATGCCAGTGCTTTTTCAAGTACACAGAAGCATCTAATTCAAAATTATTATTTTTCTTAATTCACAGGGACAAATGCCATATCAAAACAAAATATATCATAATGATGCAGTTAAAAATTAGGTATATACGTTTAAAAATACTCAATGCATTTAATAATCAAATGTTAATGCAACAAGATCATCAACTATCTGGATATCTTAATAAAAACTATTCTATGATATTTAATTTTCATTCATTCCCTCAAGAATGAAATGACATTGCTTATTCTATGATTGTATCAAAATAGAGTTAAATGGAATCCCTAACGAGGGGATACTTAAAAATACTTAAAAAGTATGATAGAATTCGTCCAAAAAAACTGGATGAAAAATTTTTGCTGCATTTAAAAAAAAGAAAATCACTTCACTGATAAAAAAAATAAGTTTATATGTTTTTAAATACTTCATGTGAATTCTATTTCGGTTTCCAGATGATCGATGGTCTATAATGCATGTTAGAAAACTACAATGACAA
This sequence comes from Aelia acuminata, assembly GCA_911387785.2. NCBI lineage: Eukaryota > Metazoa > Arthropoda > Insecta > Hemiptera > Pentatomidae > Aelia > Aelia acuminata. The sequence goes on from OU426981.1 coordinate 101,756,514, forward strand.
AACAGAACTATAAACATTCAATGATAATAATAAATATTGCTACTGATCATAGTGTCTAATAACTTGTAACATTTTATTGTGTCTCATAAATTCTTTTGAAGTACCTAGTCTGTCATCAATGTAAATTTTGATACTTTTTCCATCATATTGGTTCGAATTAAACAGATGTTTTTTATATATTAAAATCTAGAACTTTTAAATATGTATATATATATATATATATATATATATATATATATATATATCAAGCATTAGTCAAACTTATCTGTAACATTGTGACCTCAATATTATAAAGTAAACCTTTGATTTAAAAACTTTAAACCATTGATTTGATTAAACAACTTCCACTCCTGAGGCAGGTGGCCTTAGGATTTTTTAATGTTCATTTATTTAAGATAAGATTTATATCAAATGAGACAAATGTGAGACATCTTAAGCTACCCCCATACAGAACATGAAGAACTGAGCCAAACCAAAAACAAAGCCGGGTTGGTTGCTATCGATTATCCATTGCTATAGCTGGTATTAACGATGACTTTTCCAATCTATTGCAAATTTAAGAAAAAGAAAAACCTACATTTAAGGAAAGGCTTTTTTGTGTGTCTTGTATTTGAACAGGATTTTATGTACTTAAAAATGTTTGGTTTTATATAATAATATTTAAAAATAATATTCAAAATTAAAATGATTTTCTGTATGGTAGTTCGTAGTTTCCTATAAACGGGTTTTAACAGACCTGCATCTTTTTTAATAGCAATTTCTGATTTTCTATTATTTACTAGTTTCAAAAACAATTTATTGAAGAAACTCAGGAGCAAAATGCAACTGAAAAAAATCTTTTCCACTAATAGGGGGAGGATGAGGTCGTTGATATCCATGCTGAACAGAAAACGTAAAAGGAAAAGTTTTGGAAGGAATCCTCACCATCGTGCCAATCTTCCCACCCATCGATAACGACCCACATAACAACTCTTGTCTAATTCACGCAAATTTTTTAAAATTTCTTCGTCCTCCATTAAAAAATAGACTTATTAAATATTTCAAACTAAGAAGCCTTAGAATGCTGTAGTTCACAGAACATTTACAGAGCATCTATTGGTTGTGGAGAGTACTATTTGTTAATAAAGTGATCAGCTGATCGTCTAGAATAGCGCTTTGTATTCAAAAATGCCAAGGACTCGGCAAAAGACTAGAGGAACAGAAAATTGATACCAATGAGAAGCCGGCCTAGGACCTCTAGTGTTAAATATGTTTGTCGGTCCGAGCTCGTCAAAGGACCAGTAGGACTGGTGATGGATAGAAACTCGCGAATGGAATGAGTAACTGGGCCCCAGGTGGGCATACGTCCACAAAGGTTAAGGTTTAAATTTTAATTTTATTAAAAAAAAAAAAAAAAAAAAAAAAAAAAAAAAAAAAAAAAAAAAAAAGCCTACCCGGCACTGGGTGAACTGAACTGTCCCTACTAGACTTGAGAAATCTACAACAGCCAACGCCCCAAGATGCTGGCCGTGACATAGCCAATTGTCACATATTTTTAATCCTAAATTGATTTCTTAAATTAAAAGTAGAAACAAATTTATGTACACTCACAAGCTGAATAGTTCCACACCACAATCATCCACTCTCCCTCCTCTTTTCCGATATATAAACACACATACACTTAAAAAACAAGGAAAAATAAAGAAATTAAAAATTGAAGTGGGAAATTCTACAAGAATTACATTCATACTGCTATAAATTAACCTTCCACACATTTCATATCTCTATAAATCAATAGTTTACTGAAACTGTTAGTTTTATTAGAAAAAAAAAACTTGGTTCATAGACTATTAACTTCAACATATCAAGAAAAAAATGTTACTTACAAACTTAAAGGACTTACGAAGGCTCTATCACTCTATCTATGGCTATATCACGAAAAACACTCTATCTATTATACAAATCAAATAAAACAGGAAATAAACAATTCTTTCATACAATATTTATTTCTGTGAGCATTGAAAATTTCCTATTAGTTCTTTTTTTTTTGACACTCTATCTATTATACAAATCAAATAAAACAGGAAATAAACAATTCTTTCATACAATATTTTTTTCTGTGAGCATTGAAAATTTCCTATTAGTTCTTTTTTTTTTGACAAAATATTCAGTAAATGCTGCTATGAATGCTTCCTCTTCTGCAGTAGCGGAACCAGAATTTTTCTGAGGGGGCACACTTTATTATTTTTAATTTTTATTTGTCATGAAGGATCTAATTTAAAATATTAGTGCATAGTTATGTTGTAAATTACTATTTAATGTTTGAATACAATCCATTTTTATTTTAGAAGTTTAAAAATTACTAAAGATTGCCCTTTTTATACAGAAATAGTAATAGTTTATTGGTGCACGCCACCCCTGGATCCGCTACTGCTCTTCTGGGGCACATCCAGTCTTAATCTCCCGGCCACTGAGCATAAGAGCAGAGTGCCTTTGCTCCCAACTATTATGAGTTTTAAGTATGAGTTATAATTATGAGAAAATCAAATAATTTTATTTAGAATTATCTTCAAATTTGATATTTAATTGAAGTTAAATTCAGATTATTAACAAATCCAGCAGTAAACTAAATTTAATTGGATAATGATTATAGATAATTAAAATACTAAGCATCTAAAATTGGCTTTATTGGAACTAATAAAAATGAAAATAAACCTGCCCATATTAATATAGTATGCAAGATAAAATATGAGTGACAACTAAAAGTATTGGAGATAACTGCAATCAGACATAAGTGAATACTAAACATTACTGAGGATAAGCATTAAGCTATAGCAGGTAGGAGGCACCGCTGCCACAGCACATCATCCATCGGTTCACCATAAAAAAAATCCTAATAAATAACTCCTTCAGTTTATTGGTACCATTATAGCTATAAGAATTTAAACTTTTATTTGTCAATGATTTTTTTTTTAAAATAAAGCCTGCAATGTACATTTTTTTCATTTCATTAATAAATTGTTAGAAATAATTAAAACAAATTTGAAACCATTTTTCATGATTGTTTGAATATTTAATATCCGCGGCAACATTTATAATTACCTTGACTACACATGAGAGCAAAGAGTTATCATGCAGTCACAAACATAGTCTTATATGATGAAAAAATAGACTCCACCAAAAATAAAAATAGTAAAAAAAAAAAAAACATAAAAAGTTTAAGGAAATACCTTTAGCAAATGCAATTTAGTCTATAAAAGAAGTAGCATAGCACCAGAGTACCACAAATCTACTTGAAATGTTTAGAAGACACAATAAGGCGACAAAACAGGCATCTATTATTATTAAAACTTTAATTGTGGTGACTCTTAAGACTAGTTTTAAAAGTGATAAATTGAAGCTATTTAACTAATATTGAATTTATCTTCGTCAATGAGACAAAGTCATTTGGCTGATTGTTAACTTGCTATAAACGTGCCGCAGCCAATTAAAGTGATTTCTATTATATTAACTTTAATTTTTTGAAAAGTATACCACTTTTGGCATGTTTTATTTAAACACATGCGATTTAAGATAAACACAGTATAAAAAAAAGTAATAAAATAAAAACTGTACATCATACACAATTATGCAACACATAATGTAACGTATAAGAAACATTTTAGTAATTTAAAAAAAAGGTCAAAGATTATAACACAGTTCCACTTTTTCAAACTTCTGAAAACCCTGGCATGGCCAAGAGATAAAAATATAAATCAGTGTGGAGCCCCTCATGCAACAATTTTCCAAACTCATTAACAGCATACATAACCTTTCAAATAAATTCTGGAATAAAATTAAACATGTGTGCATGTGAAACACTACGCCAAACATTTTAAATTAAGAGGATAATTACGTAATTTGAAAAACTGGATATCAACATAAAGAAACTATAAAAAAGAAATGCTGAAAGATGATTAAAAAATGTCAGTATAAAAATAATATAAAGTAAAACAATTAATTATTGTTAATTATATTTAAAAGAAAATTAAATTAATAAACACGAAGAAACTAAAGGTTATGCATATAATACAAAAGGTTGTATATATGTGTATATAAACAAAATTAATAAAAAACCATTTGAATAAAAACCAAAAGCTTACTGGATGTCAAATGCTCATTCTTTCTACAACCATTTCAAATGAAGGCATACTCTGGACAATGCTTACAAATCCTGAAGAGAATGCTGAGCAATTAAACAAAATCTGATAAATAGCTCTCTACAATTACCATATTTACAAACAAACAAACAAAAATTAACTAATAACAGCTAATGTATCTTATATAAAATGCTTAAAGAAAGAGATGGGGAAGCAAAACATCTCCATAGGAACAAGATGAATTAGTAAGGGATACGGACTATAACGTGCGTTGGAAGTTGGGTAGCAAACAAAGTCATACTGGCACGAAATACCTTCGCCTCGTTCGACTCAGTGCAGCCAACCAGGGCCAAGTAGCAGCCAATCTGTACCCTGCATTAATAGCACGACTTCAACTAGTTTCCACGTTATCTAGCCTAGTTTTAGTCCTACATCTTAAAAAATGACACTTTCATCATTGTTGACATAAAAAGAACAAACCAACCTAGTTTTAAATTAAGTTTTACACCCGATGAACAGTAGTCAAAACATGCAATTCTCAGTAGAAAACAATCCACAGTGGATTTCAAATATCAAGCCACAACTGAAAAGTCTATTATAAATTTACATTATCTTCCTCAATTAGTAGAATAAAATATACAAATTTAAGATTGCATATAAAATTAATCATTTTTACTGCTCACAGATTTAAACTTAATAATAGTTCTTTTATAGTAATTTTCAGTCAAAAAACCTAAATATGCTTAGTGTAAAACTAAACAAAAATAAATGAACAATTAAGCATAACTGGATAAAATGAACACCAAATCATTCAGAAATCAAAGTTCTTATAAACTATATTTCTGTAAATAAATAAAAAAATCATAAAACCAAATATATGAAGTAAATAATAATATTGGAAAGAAGTGTGAATTTTTTTTAAAAAAGAATAAAAAATAAAAAACTGGAAAACAAGTACTAGGTTTGATTCGAACTGTTTTAGACAAAGAAACATTAAGCCTTCAAATATTAACTACTTTGATTTTCTTATTTTATTCATATAGATCATACCTAATTTTAGAAATACCATCAAACACATATAGACTAAATACTAAAATACTTAAATATACATAGACCAAAAAAAATCAGCCACATTAATTTTTATATTTTTTATAACAGAACATGTAATTTACAGCTACGTCACAGTTATTCCTGGCTTTATCTACAGTTCTTATCATGCCTTTGAATGTTAGATAATTAATAACACTTAGTAATAGATTATAGGAACAAGATACATAAATATTCTACCATTTAAGGCTACATTGTGCACGTGAGTTTACCAGCTGACGCGCAATAATAACTGAGTTTTTTTGCTAAAATTTAGTTCAACTGCAAAAGGTCTCAATGTTTTCCAAAGAACGAATAAAAATAGAATAAAAAAAAAGTAATACAAAAAGAAGGAAAAAGAAAATGAATTTCTCAATGTTAGTCCTCATGAGATGTGGCCTGCTTAGCACAAAAATATAATCATAGAGAAGCTTCTAGCAGGACACTATGTCTATTACAGCAAATGAGGTTTAGAACTCCAAAACCCATTAGTTTAAAAAGATGCCACAAATATTAAGATTTAACCATAATTTTTACTATATCTTCTGACTCATGCCAGGCTATTTAGTCGGTAAGCGTGTTGCATGCATGTGTATTAATTATAAATTCATAATTGGATAAATATTTATATTGTAAAAGAAGCTATTATCTCAATTCTTCAACATACCTTCGGGCCACTGGAGGCAAACTGAAACAAGAAATAACTTATGAAAATCAATCTCCAATGTTGACGTTTCAAACTTTTTATTTTTCTAAATAAAAATATTAAATCAAGCTATGCTTTAAAAATAAAATTCATTATTTTTTTTTTATATTAAATAAAAATAGTAATGCACCATATAAAAGAAAATAAGTTAAATGCAGACTAAATAGGTCAACCAAGTACGTTGAGGTTTAGAACAGAAAGAATGCATGTGCTAAATATGACAAACTACAAAGTGAGATAAAAAGGTTTATGGGCTACGGATAATTAAATAAAAAAAAATTATAATAAATAAATTAAAATAAATTTTACTTGGTAATTTCAAAACATAAAATAAAAGAAAGAAGCATAAAATAATGACTAACTGAATCTCAAACCGCACAGATTAAAGTAGCACATCCTAAAAATAACTAAACAAAACCAAATAGAAAAAAATAAGCATACAAAGCTCCGATAATTGTAGCGAATTAAGCGAGACGGCTCACCCGTATGAGGCACACTCCCACTCCTAGCGAGAAATACTAAAATGACAAAAACGTTATCTGTAATAATGGGAAATAATACATGCAGGCTAGTTACATGGAAACGAAAAAACAAAAAACTGAAACAAGTAGTGTTAAGATGTAACTTTCTTCAATTACTTATCTTCTAATAATTAGAACTGATAACTATTTAGAGAGCTGTAAACACAAGTTCAAATATATTTATTATAAGGAGTATTGAACTCTAATGAAATTAAATTTTAAAAATATTAAGTACAAATTTTGCAAACATCTAATTGGATCAAGAAACTCATCCACGGAAGCAATATGTATACTATTTATGTTTTTAATCTGAATTTAAAACAACATATATAAGTAATTAAAAAAATACACAGAATCATTAAGTTTGAGAAAAGTAGAGTAGTGAACTATACTACAAAAAAAATTAATTTAAAAAATGTGAGTGATTAAAAAAAAAAAAAATGGAATAAATTGAGAATAGATTTTAAACAAACTATTTAAATACACAATGTAACCACCTCATTAAAACTAACAGAAAAAAATGTACATTCTCACAGCTGACTGGTTCATAATTCATCAAGGATATGTAGGTGGAGTCTAGGTATCTAAGACGATCAAATAAGACTTCAATCCCTTCATATTAAAATTGTAGCTATTTATTATTAATATTGTTTTTTTATTTTTAAGACTATATCATTTCAAAAAGAATTATGAGATATAAACGGAATCTTTTTATAAAATTCAAATTCTTGTGATTTTGACAATTTTTCTACATATATATTATTCTGTATATATGTATATATATATATATTTATATGTATATGTATATGTATATATGTATACATATATACATACATATATATATATATATGTATATATATATATATATATATATATATATGTTTTGCTTTGTCTAATTAAATTTTCTTTCATATAATGAACTAGATATGTACAAAAAAAACAATCTTTAAATCTTACCACTTATTTTGTTACTAACATCACAACCCTAAACTTTTTTAAACCCCTCCCCAAAACAGATTTATACTCATAGTTTTTCAAGTTTTTATGTTCAAGTACACATTAGTAAATTATTAAACAACATCTTTAAAGGGCTGTTTACATGGTTAAGTTTTTGGAACGAAGTTTGGAACCAAATGATGCTTCGTTATTTGACCGCCAGTGTTGCTTACAATGGAGGAAATAGTCTTGTTTAGACGTTTAAGTATTTTTACCTATCTTGGGATGTAAATGTAGAGTTCACTTATTAACGGGTTAATAAGAGTAGCAATCATCATCAGTTAATAATCATCCCAAGATTGATAAAAAAAATCTAATCCGTGTGATTATTTGGTCCATTGTAGTAGCCCTTGGTGATTAAAAAAAAAAAGGAAGGAACGCTTGGTTTCAAACTTTGTTCCAAAAAATTTAACTGAAATATCTATACATACGCTTATTTTATTTTATTTTTTAAATTGTGATGCCATTTTATCTTGTGTTAGAAAATAATTCAATTTTAACTAAGTGAGACAAGCGGCACTGATATGTTTCATCATCATCCAATAAATTTATGACAGACACAGGACTTTAAATAACCATTAATTCTTATAAAAGGCATAAATTGTGGTTTTCTTATTAAATAGAGGGGACGCAGACAGGAACATAAAATTGCTTGAAAATGAAAATTTAGATATTTAGATCTGTAACTGTAAGGAAGCACTTACTAATTAACCTATTTTAACATATTACTAAACAGAAACCACCAATATTCAACTTACTTCAAGAGTTTATATTTTCTTTTATAATGTTTAAATAATAATAATATAAATATTATGTTTAAATAAATTATAATGTTTAATTGTTAATTTTATAATGTTTAAAATATACATTTATTTAGTCAATAAATTAGTGCTGTAAACATTTAGAAAAGAATGTTAAATGTAGGAGTGTACATCCTTATTAAATGATACAACAAATATCCAATAAATTTAATATGTTCCTCATCAACTAAGCATGCGACTACTGAAATCTACAACTACAATTTTAATTGCCCAATTATTACTTATCTGTTAATTTCACAATCATGTGAACATTCACTTTTGAAAAAAAAAAAAAAAAAAGGCATGGTTATTTTTTAAAAACAACCAAATATACACATTAGTTTAGTAAACCAAAGGGATAAAGCCTTTAATATAAATATCACATAGCAAATAAGGATAATATAGAATGCAGGGTGCTAAATTTATGATAGAGATTATATACTACAGCTTTTGTGCATATTTATTTAATCACTAATTTTTTAATAATTTAATAAAAGGAAATTATAGCCTGTCAAAGCACCAACTAGCTGGTATCTAGACACAAATCAAAAGGTGAAATTTAAAAAAAAAATTTAACAGAAATGTAAGCTGCGAAGTAATTTAATTTAAAATGATTAAAAATTCATGAGAACATTATCTTTTAAACATCCAGATAGCTATAAAAATCTAAAGGTCTTACCTCCATTTGGTATGGTAGGGGGTTTCTTTGTTTGAACTCGTGCAGTCGCCATATTAACCTTAGAGGAAAAAGAAGAAATAATGAGGCTACATCTTATATATAGGAAATAAATAACTAATAATTAAACTACTCTTAATATTAAACTTTTGTGAAATAAATTTATAATATAAAAATGAAATTAAAAAATAAATCAATGATTTACTATACCAAATAATAAAATTGTGGCAACATTTTTACCTTCATTGAAGTTTACAATATTATTGAAAAAATTTACACTCCTTTACTTGAGAGGATTGATGATGGCAATCTCTTCTCTCAATGCAAAAGATATAAGAATGGGATTGGGTAGTAACACTTGGGTCTGATAGTACAAATATAACAGAACATAGTAGGGAAGGCTATACCCCTTGACTAAGAGAGGAGATGAACAGACTTTTATTCGATAGAAGAAGCATGGAATAAATGTTAACAGCACATCAGCAACTTCGAGTCAAAAGGAGAGCTGGTTTAAATCTGGTGTGCGGGAGTCGACTTTTATTTTCTCGGTGGATTGAGGTAGTAAATTTTGGACTTGACACTCTAGACTTAACAGGTTAGTAATTTGTATGATAACCCATCCTATCATTCTTAATAATGTTATCGATTAGCCATGGGGACTTAAATAACGACCTCATAGAAAACTACGCGATTATTTAGTATAACTTTAAACAATTTATTCAATAAAAGAAAAAATGTTGCCACATTAGGCATAGCATATTTTAGGTAATGAAGGTCGAATCGTAATTGTTAAAATTAAAAACTATAAACTTTTCGGTTTTAATTAAAATAAACTAGCCTGTAAAAAAACTTAGGGTTAGCATTAAGGTTTTGCTTCAGTTTTCAATTTAATTTAGAAGAGGAAAAGCAATAATATGGTAAAATAACTTTTTATTAATTAAAGAATTCATCAATACTTCAAATAATTTCACTTGATAGTTTATTCATTTATTAAACTTTTTATTTCATACAACTAAAAAAGCTAGGTAACTAATTTTCTTTCTGAAATAATTGTTTATTCTGTTTTTTTACAAGCTGGTTGATAAATATTAAGCGACCAGTATATTCACTATTTCATTAAATTTAAAAATAATTAAATAAAAACCTTTGCATCTTACTACAAAACCTCAATAATTGATACAGAAATACTCCAATAATCTCAAAGCTTACACGACGCTATGTGCATACATTCTAATAATTTCAAAATTAGTATTCATTATCATCAAAAATAATTCATTTAGTTTTCTTAAAAACATCATGGACTTTAGAATGATTAATTTTGAAAAACATACTTTTCAAAAATGTTGATTTGTCTTAGGTTGATGACCGACTGGATAATTTAATATTTATCGATTTATGCACATGAAAAACAAATTTAAAAGAAAAAGGAACATAGCTGTTGAGATTTATGGTGTAAAACTGTATATAAGAAGGAGAAGTTAAATACTTGAGATAAATAAAAAAAGTAATTATCTTACCTTCGGCAAAAGAAGGCTAACCCCCTGCCCAGTGAATTCTCTAAGGCAGACAAGAGCTCATTCAGCAAAGAAATGTCAAAATGCAATACCATATAATACCCACTCCTCACTGATTCTCAGGAAATAGTCATAACAGATATTTCGTAAAAACCGTTGTGTTTTAATAATAATAAAATATATAATAATGAGCTCAATCCCAGAGGAAAGTATTTGACATTGCTTTGCTGATTTGCGGCACCTTTCTACATAAACTCACTATGTGGTCGCATTGAAAACACTGCTTCAACAAAGACAATATTTGAAAGCAGTTAATTAAGTACAATATATTTAAAGTTATTTGAAATAATCTTGAGGATTAAGAAAGCAACATAATAAACAAAAATAGAAAAAAGATTAGGTAAGAGAAACATTCAAGATGAATAAAAATAACACATATCTTAAAACTATGCATAAGTTTTTTAAAAAGATCTTTCTAATTACTATCAAGCATCATTCTCAAGGCAAAAACTACATACTATTTAATTAGCACTTTTGGTTAACAAAGTATTCACCTAATTAAAAGCAGGAATTAAACAAAACTACTCATTTAAAATTTAATCTATTTTACTGTTATTAGAGTACTCTGGATCACTATGCATACTTTAGGTTTTAGCCTGTGTATGCATAGCGGAACAGAACAGTGATATGACAACAAAAGACACAAAGTGACTATAACCAATTATATGCCTAGTACCTATGAACAACAAATATATTTATATATATATATATATATATAATATATACATTCCAAAGTTATAATATAAAACTAATATTTAAGAAGTGATAATAAATTATAATTACCAAATAAAAATACATTATACAAATTCATGCTCGTTGTTAATGAGCCATATTACATGTAAGCGCCACAAAGCGAGAGTTTGTAGTGGTGACGTGCTTTGTCAGAGGTTTTCGTAAAAATAATAAGGTTTTGTTACAAAGGTAATAAATGTACTTATGTTATGTGCTACCAGATGTAGTAACAGGTTTTCATGCACACCTCAATCTTTCTTCCCTCAACCACTGTGCCGTGGAGCCGCTCGCGTGCTGTGTCCGCGTCGTTGCTATTTGCGAAAGTTACAAAACCGAACCCCTACATGCAACACAGACAAAACATGCAATGTAAACAACTGCAATTATCTCTATAGAGAAATTAATTTAAAAAAAAAAATTATCTTCCATTATTTTTTTTTTCTGCAAAAGGGGAAGGGCCAACGTGCAACACATGTCAGATCATCCCTTGATATGTTTTTCTTTTTTATTAAATAAAAATAAGTAAATACAAATGTAAAAAAAAAAAAAAAAGAACATATAAATAGAAAAAAAAAATATTGCAGACATTTTTGTTTTATAAATGATTAATACATGTGATAATAGTATAGCACAAAGGCAGTAAATTGGGTCATGTACCAGAATATATAAGAACAGAAATAAAGGACCAAATCGTATATCAGTCAGTACTTCTTGATGTTAACAATAGGTTCATATTTTTCAAGCATTAAAATTTTTAATTTAAACAAATTTCACATTGACATGTTGCTTTGTAAACAAAATTAAATAAAATTGATACATATTAACACTCTTGATAGTTCAAGAAAAACTACGATATACTATAATAAAGTGCAGCAATTTTTATCATGCAATTAGTTTTTAACTAATATTCTTCATGACATATTCATATGTATATGTAAACATATATATTCATTTATTGTCATACGTTGATTTTCTGTAAGACAAACAATTGCTTTACATGGCTAATAAAACCAATGATGATAAGATACTAGAAAAAATACCCATTTATATAATAAATAGTGATAAAAAATAAATTGGGAATCGCTATAATAAAAGATAAGTACAGAGATGACTGGCAGGGCCCAGCTACACAAATTTTGGTTAAAATATACCACTGCGAGCCATAGTGGAGTAAGCAGCCAGATTACTGTACAAACTTATAACATATTCTACAGTGCAAAGTGAGTAATTAAATCACAGATCATCCACAGCTTTTTTTGTATAGATCTTCTGGTGGTTACTAAAGAAATAAAAGGGTTTACATGACGGCCTCAACACACATTCAATAGTATAACCTTACAAAAGATGTAAAAATAAATGGAATTTGAATTTAATCTAACTACTTTAAGGGCTAAAGAAATATTAAAAAACAAAAAAACAAAAACAAATTAACAAATAAAAAACAAAGGACATATTAAATCATTATAAAAAATCAAAAACAAAATAATTCTGAAGAGAAGCATCTGTAAGCAAAGGAATAATTTATGTTGTAATGAACAGTCTTGAGTGTCATATAAACCAAAAGAGATTGTATGTGGTGCTGTACCATTAGTGCTACAGCGCCTAACATACCGTTCTATAAATAACAAGAACATAATGAAATATGACCACCACCACCACAATTTGCCCTAACATGCCAGCCGAAAATAAAAACAGGCAAATCACTTCTTTTGGTCAGTTAAAAATACAACCATTATTAATTTCAAAAGCTAAATCACGTTACCGGGCACTACATTATGTGTACCACACATATCAGGCTTTCGTCTAAGCTAAGCTGTGAATAACGAAAGCAACAACTTTCGTTCTATATTTACACACTTACTTTTCCAAGTCAGACAAGTAGATTCAGATGAATATATGAAAAGAATGACAATTTTTTATTGTATACAAACAATAAATATATTTTAGCATTTGAAACATCTTAATTGGAATAACAAAAACTAATTCATTCACAAGCTTTGTTATCGTAAATGATTTTTACTCTAAAAGATAGATAGTTTTTCAGAAATGTTTTATACTAGACCATACTATACTGGAATATAACTTAAGAGGACAGTAAGTTTTTAATATTTCATTTAAAAATAGTGATTAAATAGAGGTTAATATGCATATAATCAGTAATAAATTCTTTATAAATCCAAAATGGAAGGACTAGATTAAACAAATTTAAAAAATATCAATGGAATAATTTGATATAGTCAGTTGAATAACGTGGAGGTTTGGAACTTTGGTTTAATTTGATAGGTTATATTGAGGCTTTATATTACTGCTAATATGATTTCATTGCTAATTGTTGAAAAAATCATGTATACCCTAACTACACCTTAAATTAAAAAAAATATTTTTAAACATTCTTCACAAATGAAGATATGTTAAGAGATCATATATATATTTATTAAAAAAGGAGAATGGAAAATACTGGTCTGACTTGACAACTCAAATTCTGCAAAGAGAAACCGCACAAGATAAACAAACTGTAATAAATAAATAAAACTCGTTCAAACAGAATCTGAGATAAGAGGTACAAATAGAAAAAGAAATAGAAATAGAAGAGTAGGTATTAATCGCTGACATGCTCTGTAGTCTGTATACCTGCAACTTATTAGTGAGTATGACAACACATAAAGGCAACTGTCAACATCGACATCCCACCTTGTTAAATATAAACATGTGCTTTGTTAAAACTAATAGAAAAGAAAATATTTATATCTTTATGGAAGAGAAGATTAAAATTAATATATTTAAGACAATCTGTTAATGAATTTACAGCTCATAAAATCCTCAGAATTTTTTTCAAGAATATGGTATAATCCAAAAGAAGGGGTATAACTATTATCATGCAATGACTGAAATGGTTAATAATTAAATGATTCAAATTTAAATTTAAACACGATCGGGATTGGTACTACTATTACTCCAGTCATGCTGTGAAAATTTCCTTACTTAAAATTTTATTTCATGATCTATTCATTTAAAAAAAATATAAAGAAAAAAAGAGGTATCTTGTTTTTCACTAACTATATCTCACTCACATCAATCACCAAAAATTAAAATACTTAACAGCCAAAGGTGCAATAAAAAAAGCTGAAAACATTTGGCATACGCAAGATCTTGTAAAATTTAGATGCCAAAGTGTCATAGCAACACAATATAAATTATTTAAATAACTATACTTTAAAAAATTGCAATACCCGGCACAAAAAAGGAACTGTGGCGGAACCTTCTACTTCACAAAATGAGGGATTCAAACCAAACACTAATTAAGTGTGCTACATTAAAAATTATTAGCACCGCTTTTTATAATAGCTAAAAGTTTAATAAAGTGATGAAACAAGAAATTAAGCATGCTGTACACATAATTGGCTTTGTAAATCAAAATCCTCCAATGAGTATCAGTCACTTATTGAAGTTTTCAGGCAATTAAAGGCATTAGTTACCAAAAATTTCAAATTAATAACAAAATGTAATTAATAAGGACAATGATGCATCTTTTTTTTAAATATATATACTTTTTTTAATTTTTAGCAGCAGTATTAGAGAGAAGTTGAATATGCCAAAATAAAAAAATAGTAAATAAAAACTTTAAAAAAATATTGCCTTTGGTGGTGTATATTTGTACAGTATGCAACCAACAATAGCGGCTAAGAGAATCTGATTCACCATGGTGCCACAGACAAAATCTTTCAAATGCACAAACAGATCGGACATGAATTGTGTGAGAAACGTTCGTACACTCTTTCCTGTTATTGGGGGACTGAGCTGACAATTCACTAACCACTGCTGCTATCTATTCGGCAACGATCAGTTTCTAGAAATAAAAATTATATTGGGATTCAATGAGGAGAGGGGAAAAATAATGAAATTAAATAAAAACAAAACAAAACAAAAACAAAAAATGACCCTCAACAAACTAATTCTAGTTTCAGAGCAATAACTTTTGAGTGCTCTCAGCTGATCAAGGATATTACCATTTGAAACATACATACAATCATGTAAGAATTTTAATCATAAACCATGACAATTCTTGAAATCTATAACATAAATATTGATGAAGTTATCGCTCTGGTAATTAAAGTTCAACATTCATCTTTTTTAAATATATTTTAAATTGTTTTATAAATTATAGTTATTATAAAGAGCTTAAGATGAATGATGAAATATCACAACTATAGAATTATAATTTCAATACAAACATTTGTGTCTTATGTGGTGAACATAAAATATGTTTGTCTTCTTAACTATAGCAGATAACAAATAGCAACTGTAAATAAAAAACTTAGATGCTCAGTATATGATTTATACATAAATAAAGAAATTAAAAAGAAATCATATTGTTAGGTAAATGTAAATGAAATGGAATTAGTAATAGCATGAGCAGAAAGCGGAAACTAAATAATTTTACCTTTGATCCTCGCTCATTGAAGATAATTTCGACATCCAATATCACTCCAAATTGCTGTAAAATAAAAACCAATCAAATATAAACAGTAAATACAAGTCTAACGAAAACTAAAAACTGTGTGATTTATATCAATATACTCTAGAGTTCATAATTGTTTAATGTGTTAAGGAAAAACAAATCATTAATGCGGTGAAACTCATTTACACCATCTTATATTTGAATATCACAAGATCATAAGAATCATGCCATATAAATAAAATAAGGATTTTCCAGGAGCGGGGTAGCTCATGGGGTAAGGCATGAGCAGCTGTGCTATAGGTTCTGAGTTCGAATCTGGCTGGCACAGGATATATTTAATATATCACAATATCTACTATAATTTAAGATAACTATAACTTATTTCTTTTTTTATAGTTAGATATTAACTACAATACCTAATAAATTATTCAATAATTTGGCTGAACTGAAAATTTAGAAAATACCCATCACACAGAATCACATTGAGGCTGACAGTATATTGACATCCTATCTGACAAAGAATTATAACTTCCTATGCTAAGATCAAAGATAAATGGAGATGTCACTTACCCCAAACATGGCCCTTAGGTCAGGTTCCCTAAACCTGAAAGGTATATTTGAAACGTGTAGCCTCTTCGATTGGGGTGCTTGGCCAGGAGGTTTCTGTTCCATAGGGACGAGGGAGTTGGTAGAGGAAGTCGGTGCTCCACTCGTACCGACTTTGGCAGCACCGTTTGCCGTTTGGGTTCCATCACCTTCACCTTCAGTCTGCTGTCAACAGACAATTAATTTTTTAACAAGAATAATGACATAAGTCTTTAAAATAAATTTAATGTAAAATATTAATATCAATTTTAATATTAAATTAAATAAATTTGAAATATATCTAATAATAAATACAATATTTATCTTAATTAGATTAATATATCAAAGTAAATATATGATGTTAGATGAAGAAGTTTCTTTTTTTATAGTTCAAGAGGCCCGATTTTCTAACATACACTTATTTATATTAATTAATGCCCGACATTTTCTGACAGCTTCAAAATTAAGATGTTTACTTTTTCAAATTTCATTAATATATTTATTGTCTAGAAAATATTATAAGAAAATCACTACAGTAAAAAGACTAGTGGAGATGGCTGCTGGAAAAATAAGTGAAAGTAAAAATTCATTGAATTATAGACTGAGTAAAACTGTTTACTATCTCCAGTTATATTATAATAAATAATATTATTTACAGGGATTTTAATAGATAATCAGGAATTTAAGTCACACAACATTTTCTATATGTAACAGCCTATGTTTTGACCTAAACAAGTGGGCCTTAAAAATAATGTAAAAAAAATTAGCCATTTTGATCATGAAAAGAGGTACTTGAAAATGGACGTGTCTGAAACGTACCAATGAATAATAAGAGAAAATATAAATAAAGTTGGATGTATAACAACCCGAAATTAAAGACACATGACATAATTATTAGAAGCAAGTTATTATAAGGGTTTTCCTGAAAATGTTGAAAACAGTGTTTGTCATTTTGCCAATGGAAAGGGTCATAACAGATACATAATATAAGATACATACATAACAGAAGGAATACATATGATGCTTGAGGATGGACTGACAACACACAGTGAGATAGCAACTAATAATAGAATCCCATTCCATAAGATCCAACTAGACCATGATATGGATATTATTATTAAATTCCTATATTAATTTACAAGAAAAAGTTTACAATTCTCCACCTCAAATATTATTTTGTGTAAATTCTTGTCTCTGTCAAATGATCTGCTAATTTTAAATAATATTCAAGAATTTTAATTTGTTGGAGAACAATTAAAATTATTATAAAGTCAATTTGTAGTCGAAATTTGACAATGCTATATTTATTATCCATACCAAAATTAGAATGTATTTATGTTCCACCCCCTACCGAAAAATCTAGATAATGGGAGGGTAGAAGTTATGTACACCTATGTACACCTACATTACTAATAAATAATTAATTATCTTCTGATTTTATTTCCGACTTAAAATTGGAACATGGAATTGTTAGTAAGTGAGAGGTGAATATGTGCCCTAGGATGCCGGTTTGACCTCGGCTCGTTACGACCGCCCCCTTAATCTGATTTAGGAGGCCCTGCCTAGTTAGCCAGCCCATCTCCCACTTCCGCTCTCACAGAATGGCCCGGCAACAGAGCTTCCCCATTACGCCGCGTCACAATGATATAAGGCCCTAAGAGAGTAGAATATTTTTTACAATACTTTACTAGGAAAGACAGGGAAACTACAAAACTGAATATGGTAAAGAAATGGGACTGAAAACAAATAAATGAAATGCAGCAGGGAACGGAGACGGTTTGCGATGGAAAGGAATAAATTTGTGAAGACGCCGAGAAATGTAGGTCTTCAAAGTCTATTACAGTAAGGAAAAACTGTATCAAATGGGAGGGGAAATCAATGCTGAACCAATGAGTTGAAGATGATAAACGCTCTACCGCTTCGATCCTTAAACTCCCAAGTTAAAATCTAAAGTTTACATAGCTATTATACTACCAAAGCCCCGGAACCCAAACATGGCCGAAGTGTTGAATAGAATATTAGGACCGAAGAAGTCAACTGGAGCTCAATAACTCATCATCCAAACCGGAATCCCTAGTAACTATTACTATCGTTTAGTAATAGGATAGAGAGGAATAAAATTTGGATAATCTTACACAAGCTAACACAGTAGAGTCGGCATCGAAACTTCGGTTATTCCACTGAGAAAAAAATCACCATGGCTTAAGATTGATTTATATTTATTGGAGTAACAGACAACGGTGCGGAATTCGAAGACCCATACCTTCGCTTCTATGTAGTGTCGCACTATTAAAATGCTCGAAAGATTCAAGAACACAAGGGATTCTACAAATAAAGGAACGCCGAAGACAAAAGACAAAAATACTTAAATTAAAAAGCAAAAATACATTTCGTTATTTAATTGTTACTCCATTGAATACAGTTAGTGGTCCATGAAAAGTGCTAGAAGGAACTAACACACTGACGGGGAGGCGGTCAAACCGAGGGAGATGAAAGCGAATTAGACGGCCTGCTGCATTCCTATAGTGCCCTCTTTTAGCCTCCTTCCGATAAAAGCGGAAACTTGTCAAGAGCCGTTTTAGAGAAATAACCATTTCAGGAGGCTCCTTTCTGTACTATTTTCCGCTCCGTCTTTATCAGTCTCTTAAGGGGTAATTGTTCGAGGGTACGACACACAGTATAAAAATGATTTATTATTAGTATATGGACTAGTATTTTAATAAATTAATGCTACATTAATTAGATAAATTAATGTTCAACATTCAAGAAAATTCTTCTGAAATAAAATATAACACCAGTAAAGCAAGAGATTGATACATATCGAGGAGCCAAACATTTTAAATCTCGGATCATTAAAAAATAGAATAACTTGATTCGATGGTCATATTATTGTCGAAAATTGTGTATTTTAAATTAACAGATATTTTATAATAAATACAAGTTAAAAAATAAAATAAAAAAATAGGCCAAAGATTTCTTTATACACACAGGTATATACACAAGTGTTTCAGGGACGGTCCGACCTCCTCACCGGAACTAAACTAACTGGAATGCATACTACCCTCAAACAAGATAGCAGGACCATGCAACCGAACAAACATTGTAAGAGAAATTGCCTCAAAATAATGTTTTATTTAGGTCATCAGTAAGTCTCATATGCTACTCGTACATGTTTTAATGTTAAATTTGATGGAATAGTTGCTGCAAATAAGTGAATGTAAATATTGTTTTCCATACGCTTATTCGCAAAAAATTCTATTAAATAATATTTTGTCGAACCATCCTAGTTCTCATTTAAATGTAAATCCTCATTTTAAAATATTTTATGATTTTTTTCCAAAAGTAAATTTCTCAAAAATAACTTAATTTATATAAAAATAACTCTTTGAAGCAGACCGAACTGATTAACTTTTGCTCTAAATGTGCATTATCAAAGAATTTTTTAAGGAATAGGTAAGACTAATGAAGCCAAAAAACTGGACTGAACTTAAAGTTTTCCTTTTTTTACACACTTTGTGTAATAAGAAAAGAAAATAATTAAATAATGGGACTTGACTAAATCCAACGATAAAAGTTAAACTGGTACCTAAGATGACTGAGAGAAAATAAATACATCTTGAAATGTAAAAAGGAAATATACGGAAGAAGGAAAATGACAGAGAGGATAATGGAATTAGGAAGACGATAGGAAGGGCAAAGTTGATTAGGGGGATCCCCCTAGGGTCGATACGGCCCTCTTGAGGACCCATCGCAATTGTCTCTGTAGCGAAGGGGGGCAGGAAGAGGCCACTTACTTGCCTCGGCTTTCTTCTTGCGCAAGGACAATATCCCAAATATCTAGCTATCTTGTATTCAAGGCGGGCATCAAGAGGAACAAGTGGCCGAGGGTGTAGTTTCTACCAAAGCAACCTGCAATCCTGGTTCGAATCCGTCCTGGCAGGTTACTTTTGAGGCAGACCCAAATAATGAATCTCGATCATCCAGAATAGGTTGGTTATACCCTCTGTATGAAGAAGCGGTCTGGAACGTATTAAACAATTTCAATCTGCTAATTATACAATTAAGATTAAATTTTTTCTCAAATATCATTTGTGGTTTATGGACTCCTTCAGTGAAGTATGAACTCCTTCCTTAGTTTCAACTAAGGAGGAAGAAACCCTATAGAGAATGATCTGGGTCAGATTGCTATTGCTCAAAGTAATAAGTATTGGATACAGAACGGGAAAAGTAAATACATGTAACACATCTCTTCTCATCTGTGTGGATTGCGCGATATTATAATTTCTTCCGTTTGTTACATATTACATTCATGGATCACAATTAATTTTTGCCCGTGATATGAAATGATGGCATGAACAGCCCCCGTTACTTAATGATATAGCAGTAGAACAACACATTTATTACTTCCTATCTCTATGGACCAGGAAGGCCACCTCCCAATAAATATCGCGGACGTTGGGTTAATAATTTCGATCTAGTGCCAACACCTGTAATATAAAAAATCTGTAACGACAAAAATTTGCAAAAATGCCAAAATTAGGATTGTAAAAATTACAACCAAAGGTATCAACAATTTCCTTTCACTGTGCTCGCTCGAAAGACGTAACAGCACCTTAAATCACTATCACCTTCGATTAGTGACAACAGTACAAGGATAAACTTACTGCGAATATGGTTTTAATTTACAAACGGTGCCCAGAGTAAACTATTCCAGGTTATCAGGGCATGGAAATATAATGATAGCTGTCAGCACATTCTATTGATTGCTGAATAGCTGTTTTCGTTGTGATGAGAATCAGGAAACTCCAGTTCCATTAGAAAATAAGTCAGTGCCATAAATCGACATATGGGGAGTTTGTAGCTTAAAAAATTAATATCATAAAAGTATAGCCAATTTAAAGGCGAGAAAAGTAAGCAAGTCGCTAACGATATACATAACCCGATTGCTTGCGCATACTGAAGCATAATGGATACTCACAAAAACCGGTTTGCTTAAGTTAAGGAATGTGCGGCGCATGTTAACAGGGCAGCTCTGTCCGGCAGCTAGCCTTGGTTATTCCGATATAACGGAATATAAGTTGTTATTGTCACTAAAGGTATAGAAGTACCTCTTTTCTTCTTTCTATATTTTGGGTGTCTGTGGAGCTTTGAAAGTGAGGGTGATTTCGGTTTAGGGATCATTGATACATAATAGATAATTAGATCAATGACAGTTCTAAGGCCTTAAAGAAAAACTTATATATGATAAATCTTAAAAAATGTCACGCAGATATGTTTTGGATGTAACCTAGACGTCCTATCGGGGACTTATCATTTACCTACCACAATCGGAAGTGAGGCTGTATGGGGGGTATGGTGATTGGTCGATATTGATTCCATAGCTATCCGGATTCTTCGAGGAGAAAAATATTCGCTTTTTTAAATGACATCGATTTCAGAGGAAACTTTTAGTAAAGGCGTTAAACTAGTTAGATAACCTTTACTTTATTATTGTTATCATGCAATTTCGGGATAAAAAATTCTTGGTTCGCAAATACTGTGAAATCTTGTTACAATTTCAAATAAAACTATCATCCCTAAAAAATAAAATAATGAATTTAATTACGAAAATTTTAATTTTTCTAGTTTCTCTGAATGGACTTACAGTTTTACTTTCGATAGGATGAGTAGAAAAGCACTTTTTGATGATGATACAAAGCTATCGGTGTCATAAATAGGACCGACTATTATATAAATAAATTTTAACAGCTCAGCAAGAACCTGATACTAGAAAGGTAATAAGTCAAATTTGATAAAAAACGTGAAAAATAAAACTAACAGAATAAGAAAAGAAAAATGAAAATATTTATAATAATTTTGAAGTCTTCTCAGCTTAATTCATATTAAATGTAAAAAATAAATTTAATTTAGATCTTTTAGATATTCGGAAGAAGTACCCTCCCATTCTTTTCGCAACAGCTTTGATATAAAATACCAAGGAAGCATAATGACTGAGGTTCATGACTTGGTCCTTTTAATCGGGAAAAAAATTGTGAGGGCTACCGGGCATCGAACTCTTGTCCCACCTTTGTTCGGAGCCAGGAACACAACGGGTAGCGGCGGGGCCAATGAATTCTATATAAAGCAAGTATTTCGTTCCACGTTAAACATATTAACGAAACCAAAAGGGAGAGGGAGAAATCTATTTAAAGACCCACGGAACACACATACAGGATGCAGCAAGGATAGACAGACAGACTACAACGGCTAAAATAATCCTCGTACACATCCTAGCAAAGTAATATCTAAAGAAGATACTGAGAACTAGTAGAGCGAGTCTAAGTATATTCTTGAAACTAAACTAAAACATTACTTTCGTTAAAGTAATATTCCTAATCAGTAAGTTTAACCTTCCTAAGTAATGAAAAAATAAATATTTAGGTTTCTTGAATAAACAGAACTAAACTTTCCTCTACATTGCGCACAGGTTTTCACTTCCCAAAGGCTCTACCATGTTTACATCAAGCTTAGTAATTTCTGTCGATGTTTTTAGACCAAGAAGTCCTGCTACACTGAAGGTATATTTATTACTTACATAAACATTTAAACAACTTGTATTTTAACTACCCTCGAAGGATCTAGGATTAGAGAGCGGGATGTTGTACAAGACAACTTGGTCAATCGCCTTGTTTTTCTATTTCAATATGTAATGAATTAGATGAAATTTAAATTGGATGTAATTTACATGATAGATTTATTCTGTTCTAAATGATAAAACTGTATCACTCAAAATCTAGGTCACAGTTACATCAGTAATTAACATTTTGACCAATGACCATTTAGTGCAATTGTTACAATTACGAAAATGATATTTCTCTCATTAATGAAGGGTCAGGTATTATGTGCTGCAATTGCCGCTCTCTGTTTATTAGCACGGTTCATATTTTACCAAAATTTAATCCTGGGTACACGGATTTTGAAGTTCAGAACTTCTCAAAGGAAATATATTCTCAGTTTTTTGAATTTACTAAGATCAATTACTATTACAAAAAATAACATTATATTCTCAGTTTATTGAATTCGAAGCTTATTAACTGAAGATTTTTTATAGGATTGGGACATCAATTTATGCTTATGTTTTTCTTGTTTTCTTTTTAATAACATTATAAAAGCTAAAATTCCGTTCATACATTAAAGAAAAAAAAATCCTTAAAACGGATACGAATCGATAAGTTTCTGTTTACTGTTTATCCTATAAAACATAAAATGTAAATGAAACAGGCTAAACAAATTTGATATAAGAATGTCTAACTTCTAAAGAAGAGAAGGGAGTTTAAAGATTAATAAGAAGGCAGAAGAGCTTCTTCAACAGTTTCACCGAAGAGACCTGTAATTTCGGCTTTTATTTTTAACGCAATAGTTACAATTTCCTTAAGACATCTTCCTCGGGTCAACTTCAAATTCCGACCTTTCTAATGCAGACTAACTCTTTCCTTTCGTTCCGTTACGCAACTAAGAAAATTTCCAGTGATGCGTCTAGCACGATCTACGAAAAGTGTTGATGTAATTTACGACTTCACTGGATATATAGAAAATTGTGTTTTCTACCATATTCTGAGAAATGATCAATAAGTAGAAAGAAAATTGCAATGTTTTAATATGAAATAAAATTCATATTGACGTTTCGAAAATTCCTATGGGTTTGGAATCAGTTTCAAGAAGGTGTCTGTTTTTTACTTTCACTTACCTATATATGAAATATATAGTAAGTGGAAGTATTGCGATCGTGAAAATTTTCGACTTCTGGTTTTCAACGGAAATACACGTTTTGGGGTCCCCTGAGTCAAAATAACCAAGTCCCGCGAAATGGTCTGTGTGTGTGTCTGTGTGTCTTTGTGTGTGTGTGTGAACAGACTAGCTCAAAAACTATAAACCGTGCGAACCTGAAATTTGGTATTTAGAGTATGTATAAGCCCGCGATGTGACAGCAAAAATTTCATCAAATTTGCTCAAAGGGAGGGGGTACTTTATTTAATAACTTTTTAAGTTGTTTTCGATTTTCTCAAAAACGGCTCTAACGATTTTGATTAAACTGAGTATTTGATCTATTTATATGCCTGAAATATGACTGTAAAAATTTCATCAAAATTGATCAACCGGAGGGGGGACTTTACTTAATAAATTTTGTATCATTTTCACATGTTTTTTTTATTTACTCAAAAACGGTTTTAACGATTTTGATCAAACTTGGTATTTGATGTATTTATATGCCAAAGATGTGATAACCAACATTTCATCACAATTGATCAACCGGAGGGGGGACTTTACTTAATAAATTTTGTACTATTTTCACGTTTTTTTTTTTATTTACTCAAAAACGGTTTTAACGATTTTGATCAAACTTGGTATTTGATGTATTTATATGCCCGAGATATGACTATAAAAATTTCATCAAAATTGATCTACGGGAGGGGGGACTTTACTTAATAAATTTTGTATCATTTTCACGGGTTTTTTTTATTTACTCAAAAACGGCTTTAACGATTAACAAAAACAAGATATGAATGTAGAAAAATGTGTGACTTTGGGAAATGATATTTAGCAAAACATGTCAATTTCTAATCTAAGTAAGTTGGTAAGTGAAAGTTGTGTGTTGAGCGCACGCACCAGATTTTTTATCTTAAATTGATTCTTGGAATACAGTACCTTTAGCACTGCGTTGACCGCATATTACAACTAGGCGAAATATCTATATTTCTTATAAAAATTTATGATGATACCATGCAAGCTCATATAAAAAATATGGAATGCGCAGAAAGGTATTCATGACTAGATACAGCCCCGTCGCTTCCTTTTGTGCTCCACTTCATGAAAAATTAATGAGCTACTCTTCTTGAGCTCCCCCCCCCCCCCCCCGGTGGAATATACATCCTCATCCTTTAAGGGCACCTCCCAGACCCCATTGCGGATGCTCTCTGATGTCACGGGGCACAACTCTAAAATATACTAGACCGAGTGGAGAAAGGATCTTGGGGGACAAAAGAATCAAAATTAGATTCGAAAACCCTGGAAGAATCCCCCCTAAATAAGAGACAACATTCTATTGGTTTTCAGCCGCTGAGGAAGGGAACTTACTTTTTCCAATATCATCCAATCCTATTACGCTTCAACTCTTTATCTCCTCCCCATCCCCTTTTCAATTAGTTCTTTTTCGAGAAATGTACAAGGGTCGGGGATGAATTCTTTCATTTCAGAGATAATCTGGAGAGTAGGGAGGATTCCTTCCCTTATTTGTTATTTGTTAAGTTATTTGAAGGCGATTTATTCTTTCTCAAGAGTTTTCTGGTTTAAACAAAGTTCTTATTTATCGCCACATGCTAATGATGTCAAATTTATAATTAAGGATATTACACATTTATTTAAAATAGGGGTTAGAGACTTTGATATTATAAAGGAAAGTAATTTGGATCTTCGTCTCTACTACTGTTTATTATATTTTGTAAATTACAAACGTTTCGACCTCCAGGGCCGTCTTCAGTGTCTAAAAATTACATAAATTAATGTTTGGTTAGTCAACTTTTTACAAATTAATAAAAGATATGTATAAAAAGGAGATATTACTTCTTTAATTACTGCATCTTCCTAATCATATTACTGCCTTCCCAGTAGTTAACCCTAAACGTACCAAAGAGGTTTAACAAGGATGTATATATGTATTGTAAGTATAATCACTGTCAACTTAAACATATTTACAAGCAGGCCAGTGACTGTGTTTTCTATTACGACGATGTAGGCCAGTGTTATTAAGTGTGAGTCTAAACAATACAGCCAACATTCCATAATATACATGAATTGTCGAAACAAACCAAGCATTATAAAAATAGCTACCATACTAGTTAATTTAAAACATATAATAGATAAATTCCAATCAATTACTAATAAATATTAAAAATTAATAAATAGCAATTAATAACTAACTTTATGCAAAAATTAAAAACCATATGAAATTAAATATATCTATCTACACACACAACACAAGCACATCATATATACCTTTCTATGTAGGTTAATCATAAATTTCTACTTTAACAACGAAAATTAAAATATTCAATATAACAATGAAAACCATAATTTAGTATTTTTAATTTGCTTATTTCAATATCACATTAGTTATCACTCCTATCTTATTTTACTTTTTGTAATATTTCTGCATATGCATGATGTAAATTATTTGTGTCTGTACGAAAATTAACCGCTTTATCCAGATTTTGAGAAATTATCATTGACTCTATTATTTTTCTCTTCGTGCCGTTACCCTCTTTGTGTACAATTATGGGCTCATCATAATCAAATTTATGTCCTGTATCTATCACGTGTTTTACCAATGCTGTTTTGTTTGAATTTTTATTTTTGTTTTTCACATCATTTTGATGTTGATAAATTCTCTTGTTTAGATGTTGTCTGGTTTCACCATAATAAGCTCCAGGACAATGTAAGCAGTTGATCTGGTATACCACCTTCGATTGCTTCTCTTTTATTATTTTATCTTTCAATTGTGTATACGATTCTTTAATTTTGTTTCCTGCTTTATATCCGAATTTTAAATTATCTATGTCATATTCTATAAATGATTTATATATATTCTCCGAAAGACCCTGTATGTAGTTGCATTTGACAAATTTATGGCAAATTGGTGTTATTTTATTCTCCTTATTTCCTTCACTAGTCGAAAATTGTTTGTACCACGCTTTTTTTATCATTTTCATTGGGTAAAAATTGTCCAAAAACATCTGATATATTCTAGTTTTAACGGCTGGAATGAAAAGGGTATCTGTTATTTTTATCGCTTTATTTATTATATTGTTAAGTACGTTATGTTTTTGATAGTATGGATGACAGGAAAAATAGTTCAGAATAATGAAGGAAGGTTCACAAATTGTAAGCTATTCGGTCTCAAAATATTTTCCTTTATTGACCTTTATATAGTCATAGTCACAGTTTTAGGCTGACGTTTCGCTCATGTTTGAGCATTTTCAAAGCTAAAAAATCAAAAGGGAAATCACAGCTTTGTGGCATAAAATTATTTTTAACAATTAAAAACATAATGAATATTAGTACAATTTTAGGAAAGTAATCTTACCACATTCATCATCTATTGGTAAAAATCACAAATTAAAAAATTGTGTCATTTGGTACAATAAAATTTATATATATATAGGAAGAAACCTAATGGTCAAAAATCTTGGTAATACATTAAGCTGGTGTAATCATAAATAGTATTAAAACTATAAACAGTGACTGATCTGAGATGGACATATGTAAATACATATATTTCAAAGAAAAATTAAAAACAATTAAAATTATAATCAATTAATAAAACTAACAGAAAAAATATCACAGTCTTAAATTAGTAGAGGTTTAAAAATGACATAACAATATACATTATCAATTATTACAATTTACATTTTTATTGATTTATAGATATATATATAATTATATGTACAAGCATATTTGGTGTTGTAAATTTGAAGGTAAAATAAAATTAAGATGTAAGACTGCATTATTAAATTTAAAACTTGTTTATAATATTACCATAAATTTTTTTTATTTCTGAACCTTCTTTTCTGCAGTTAACTAAATTGTTTATGTTCTAATTGTAATAAATCTTATTTGGGCCATACAGGGTGCAACCTAGAAAGTAGAATAAACCAACATAAATACAGCTTAAAGCCAAAGTCAAAAATCAATTCAGCTCTAGTCGAGCACCATAAAATTACTAATCATGAATTCAATTTCCAAAAAACAAAAATAATCTGCACACAAAAACACAGGAAAAAAAGAGAAATTATGGAAAGCATATATATAAATAAAAACATAAACAATTTAGTTAACTGCAGAAAAGAAGATTCAGAAATAAAAAAATTTTATGGTAATATTATAAACAAGTTTTAAATTTAATAATGCAGTCTTACATCTTAATTTTATTTTACCTTCAAATTTACAACACCAAATATGCTTGTACATATAATTATATATATATCTATAAATCAATAAAAATGTAAATTGTAATAATTGATAATGTATATTGTTATGTCATTTTTAAACCTCTACTAATTTAAGACTGTGATATTTTTTCTGTTAGTTTTATTAATTGATTATAATTTTAATTGTTTTTAATTTTTCTTTGAAATATATGTATTTACATATGTCCATCTCAGATCAGTCACTGTTTATAGTTTTAATACTATTTATGATTACACCAGCTTAATGTATTACCAAGATTTTTGACCATTAGGTTTCTTCCTATATATATATAAATTTTATTGTACCAAATGACACAATTTTTTAATTTGTGATTTTTACCAATAGATGATGAATGTGGTAAGATTACTTTCCTAAAATTGTACTAATATTCATTATGTTTTTAATTGTTAAAAATAATTTTATGCCACAAAGCTGTGATTTCCCTTTTGATTTTTTAGCTTTGAAAATGCTCAAACATGAGCGAAACGTCAGCCTAAAACTGTGACTATGACTATATAAAGGTCAATAAAGGAAAATATTTTGAGACCGAATAGCTTACAATTTGTGAACCTTCCTTCATTATTCTGAACTATTTTTCCTGTCATCCATACTATCAAAAACATAACGTACTTAACAATATAATAAATAAAGCGATAAAAATAACAGATACCCTTTTCATTCCAGCCGTTAAAACTAGAATATATCAGATGTTTTTGGACAATTTTTACCCAATGAAAATGATAAAAAAAGCGTGGTACAAACAATTTTCGACTAGTGAAGGAAATAAGGAGAATAAAATAACACCAATTTGCCATAAATTTGTCAAATGCAACTACATACAGGGTCTTTCGGAGAATATATATAAATCATTTATAGAATATGACATAGATAATTTAAAATTCGGATATAAAGCAGGAAACAAAATTAAAGAATCGTATACACAATTGAAAGATAAAATAATAAAAGAGAAGCAATCGAAGGTGGTATACCAGATCAACTGCTTACATTGTCCTGGAGCTTATTATGGTGAAACCAGACAACATCTAAACAAGAGAATTTATCAACATCAAAATGATGTGAAAAACAAAAATAAAAATTCAAACAAAACAGCATTGGTAAAACACGTGATAGATACAGGACATAAATTTGATTATGATGAGCCCATAATTGTACACAAAGAGGGTAACGGCACGAAGAGAAAAATAATAGAGTCAATGATAATTTCTCAAAATCTGGATAAAGCGGTTAATTTTCGTACAGACACAAATAATTTACATCATGCATATGCAGAAATATTACAAAAAGTAAAATAAGATAGGAGTGATAACTAATGTGATATTGAAATAAGCAAATTAAAAATACTAAATTATGGTTTTCATTGTTATATTGAATATTTTAATTTTCGTTGTTAAAGTAGAAATTTATGATTAACCTACATAGAAAGGTATATATGATGTGCTTGTGTTGTGTGTGTAGATAGATATATTTAATTTCATATGGTTTTTAATTTTTGCATAAAGTTAGTTATTAATTGCTATTTATTAATTTTTAATATTTATTAGTAATTGATTGGAATTTATCTATTATATGTTTTAAATTAACTAGTATGGTAGCTATTTTTATAATGCTTGGTTTGTTTCGACAATTCATGTATATTATGGAATGTTGGCTGTATTGTTTAGACTCACACTTAATAACACTGGCCTACATCGTCGTAATAGAAAACACAGTCACTGGCCTGCTTGTAAATATGTTTAAGTTGACAGTGATTATACTTACAATACATATATACATCCTTGTTAAACCTCTTTGGTACGTTTAGGGTTAACTACTGGGAAGGCAGTAATATGATTAGGAAGATGCAGTAATTAAAGAAGTAATATCTCCTTTTTATACATATCTTTTATTAATTTGTAAAAAGTTGACTAACCAAACATTAATTTATGTAATTTTTAGACACTGAAGACGGCCCTGGAGGTCGAAACGTTTGTAATTTACAAAATATAATAAACAGTAGTAGAGACGAAGATCCAAATTACTTTCCTTTATTAAGGATATTATTCATCCAAAAATCTTCAACAATAACGAGTTTGTTAACAATTTTCAAAGATTATGGAATGGTCTAATTACTTGAACAACTAATGCTTTAATTATTTAAATATCGAACATTATTATCGTCTTTTATTCGAGATGTTAGAGGAAGAAGACTGCAAGGAATAGTACACTTTCTAATTCTTTTTGGCCTAGCCTTGGCGGTAGGCTTTTCATGGCCATAACTTCCACAGTTCAAACGTTCCGAAGCATCCGAAATGTAATAGGAAGTCGTTGTACTTATCATTTTTCTTTACTCGAGGATAATTTTTTCTTTAAATGGCAAAATGAAAATTTATTAGGACAAGTTATTTTAAATTATCATTTGAATTATATTGAAAAAATCATTAATATCGTCGGTTATACTATCAAACCACTTAACTGCAATTAATGCACAAAAAGGTTTTTTTCCCATGTTTAGCAAGACATATAAACCTATGTTGAATTGTTATTTCATTTCTACTACGATCGTTTTTAAATAATATGATACATTAAAAGAATAAATTTCATTCCAAATATATGTATATAAAAGGGAGAATTATTGATTTTTTGTTGTTTTGTATTACATGTTTACGAGTTTCGGTAGTTTAACCGATGATGTAATTTCTATCAAGAAAGCCAATTCATCGGACAGAATCAGTGCTTCTACTACGCTTACTTAGTTAATAATGACAAAGTTAAAGTAACCGTTTACTTTGGAACTTTCATGTAAGTAAAACAGAGAATGAACTAAAGAAAACTTGAGTAGGTACTTACCTACTTCTGCTCTCGGTTAGTAACTGAGGGCAGAGCTAAGAGGGTATATACATGAAAACGTTATTAAAATTTTTGCACGACTATCATATTTCTTTAGAAATGGGATTGAATTTTTTAAAGATTTGCGGCAACTTAATATATTATTATACTAGAGAGAATTAACAGTTCTTTCAGCCTGTAAACTGCGAGTTTTCACACGCACGGCTGTTTAAATGGGTAAGCATCCAACAACGTCTAAAAGGAACGTGTAAAGCACACATAAACAAATTTCGGGGGTTGGGGTGTAGGCCGGTAGAAAAAACATAAAGTTTAAAAACAGCGCTTTTATTTAACAGAGAATATAACTTTATTAATTCACATAAATCAATAGTACGACACTAAAAAATTGGATGCTTTTATTCCACTATTTTTTTTTCCCAAAATGTTTGGTGGGGAGTGGGTAGGAACGAAGATGCTCCCCCCTATACGCCTCGTTACGCAACTGGTCACACCAAAAACCTTAATGAGACTTACTGCGTTGCGAAAGAATATTCCATGCACGTGTTTGAAAATTATTTATTGAATCGGATTTCAATGCTTACACGTTATAAAGTTGGTAACATGTACTCTAAAAAATGAGATTGCTAATGAAATACAAAAAAATATAGAATTTAATCAAAGTAAACCCTTTTGTCAGAATAAATAAATTTAATTAAAGAAAGCGTTAGTTGCTAAAGGGCGGACTAATTAGGAGAAGTAATCCT
Organism: Aelia acuminata; assembly: GCA_911387785.2. Lineage (NCBI taxonomy): Eukaryota > Metazoa > Arthropoda > Insecta > Hemiptera > Pentatomidae > Aelia > Aelia acuminata. The sequence continues at coordinate 101,788,360 of OU426981.1, forward strand.
AGGGGGAGCCTTAAGGCGCGCGGTCGAGAAGGGTGTACCGCAGGGCCCCAACTTGGGCCACCCATTAGTCCCGGCACCCATCCTATCCTAACTAACGACCGCCTTGCCTTCATCTCCTCCTCGTCCGTCTCTCTAGGATAGCCAACTTGAGCAGATTATGAATAATTTAATAACTTAGTAGATTGCAAGCCACTGTCTTCTTTAATGCACAAAAAACCTAGGATAAGGTTGGGACCAAGCAAAATCACCAAGTTTTCCAGGGGTAAGACTTCATTTACGCAAAGTCAGGCAGGACCTAGCTTTTAAAACAGAAACGAATTAGTATTTTAGGAACTTAGAAAAAAAAGAAAAACTCAAGTAAGCATAGATAAATGTGGACCTAGGAAGACAAGGGGTCTTGAGAATTTTTTTCAAATTTTGGGTAAAACAAAGGAAACATTTAAAAAACAAGTTTTTCCTCCACATTTTCATGTGGACATGTAAGATTGATTTGTTTGATTATAACTTTATTTACTTATTATTACAATAACTTGACGGCCATCAGGTTTGGGGTGTTTGGGGTGTGGTTTAAAATAGAATTATAAGGTTTTTACCATTTTATCCGATTTCAGCCCATTTCAAGAAACTGGCTTTTAAAACCCTTATTTATTTTAACGTATCCCTTTCATTAAATCCACTTCGATCTTTTTACCGATCTAAAGAGTGGCATTTTTAATACATATTTCTCATACGGCTCTATTTTTCAAAAAAATGTCACATACGCCCTTTATCTTCAAGGTTCCATGAATGTAATACTTATCTCCAATCAACCATATATCAATGATAATTTGTGGAACTAGGGTAGGCTTAAAAAGGCAGCTGTCATGCCAGCCCGGTGCGAGGAATAAAAAAAAAATAAAAAAATCTGGTGCGTGCGCGCAACACACAACTTTCACTTACCCACTTAGTTAGATTAGAAATTAATGCGTTGTGTTAATGCCACTTCTCAAAGTTACACATTTTTCCACATTCATTTCTTGCCTGATATTAAAGAACACCTAATTTTCATTAAACATGGCGAATTTGATGAAAATCGTTAAAGCCGTTTTTGAGATAATCGAAAAAAAGGTAAAAATCGGAAAAAAAGTTATGAAATAAAGTGCCCCCCCTTTGACCAATTTTGATGTAATCTGTGCTGTCACATCCTGGGCATATACCAACACCATATACTGAGTTTTGTCAAAATCGTTAAAGCCGTTTTTGAGTAAATAAAAAAAACACGTGATAATGAGACAACATTTATTAAGTAAAGTCCCCCCTCCGGTTAATCAATTTTGATGAAATTTTGGCTATCACATCTTTGGCATATACATACATCAAATACCCAGTTTGATCAAAATCTTTAAAGCCGTTTTTGAGTAAATAAAAAAAACACGTGAAAATGATACAAAATTTATTAAGTAAAGTCCCCCCTCCGGTTAATCAATTTTGATGAAATTTTTACAGTCATATCTCGGGCATATTAGTACATCAAATACTCAGTTTAATCAAAATCGTTAGAGCCGTTTTTGAGAAAATCGAAAAAAACCTAAAAAGTTATTAAGTAAAGTACCCCCTCCCTTTAAGTAATTTTGATGAAATTTATGCTGTCACATCGCGGGCATATACCTACACTAAATACCCAATTTCATGATCGCACGGTTTATAGTTTTTGAGCTAGTCTGTTCACACACACACACACAGACACACACACACACACACACACACACAGACCATTTCGCGGGACTTGGTCATTTCGACTCAGGGGACCCTAAAACGTGTATTTCCGTTGAAAACCGGAAGTCGAAATTTTTCACGATCGCAATACTTCCACTTACTATATATTTCATATATAGGTAAGTGAAAGTAAAAAAAAAAATAAATAAAAATCTGGTGCGTGCGCGCAACACACAACTTTCACTTACCAACTTACTTAGATTAGAAATCGACGTGTTTTGCTAAATATCATTTCCCAAATTCACACATTTTTCTACATTCATATCTTATTTTTGTTAATCGTTAAAGCCGTTTTTGAGTAAATAAAAAAAACACGTGAAAATGATACAAAATTTATTAAGTAAAGTCCCCCCTCCGGTTAATCAATTTTGATGAAATTTTAACAGTCATATCTCGGGCATATACATACATCAAATACCCAGTTTGATCAAAATCGTTAAAGCAGTTTTTGAGTAAATAAAGAAAACACGTGAAAATGATAGGAAATTTATTAAGTAAAGTCCCCCTTCCGGTTAATCAATTTTGATGAAATTTTAACAGTCATATCTCGGGCATGTACATACATCAAATACCCAGTTTGATCAGAATCGTTAATGCCGATTTAGAGTAAATAAAAAAAAACACGTGAAAATGTTACAAAATTTATTAAGTAAAGTCCCCCCTCCGGTTAATCAATTTTGATGAATTTTTTACAGTCATATCTCGGGCATATTAGTACATCAAATACTCAGTTTAATCAAAATCGTTAGAGCCGTTTTTGAGAAAATCGAAAAAAACCTAAAAAGTTACTAAGTAAAGTACCCCCTCCCTTTAAGTAATTTTGATGAAATTTATGCTGTCACATCGCGGGCATATACCTACACTAAATACCCAATTTAATGATCTCACGGTTTATAGTTTTTGAGCTAGTCTGTTCACACACACACACACACACACACACACACACACACACACACACACACACACACACACACAGACCATTTCGCGGGACTTGGTTATTTCGACTCAGGGGGTCCCAAAACGTGTATTTCCGTTGAAAACCGGAAGTCGAAAATTTTCACGATCGCAATACTTCCACTTACTATATATTTCATATATAGGTAAGTGAAAGTAAAAAAATCGTTATACCAGGATCTAATCCTAATATCCAATAATTTTTATTCTTACAAAATGTAGTCAACTCAGTAGAAACGCCGGTGGCTAAGCAGGTCTTTTTTACCTAGTTATAAATGATTAAAAACTGGTTTTAAATAAAAAATCTCCGCTACCTACGATGCTTTCGTGACTTGTCATATGTTGAGGTTTCATGCTCCATGTGCGCATGACCAACGAAAATAGGATTTTATCGATCATGACCAACATAAGGGGACTTGCAATGTAGACTTGTAACCCCAAAGACATATAATAAAATGTACAACACATGTATAACATCGAAATCCAAGAATTCCTCATTACCTAATTAGAACTGAAAACCAAAAATACACCCAAACCGAAGAGATTTAGCTTTGCTAAGTGATTTAATCAGTAATATGACGAAGGAATATTAATAAATGAAAATTACTGTGCGGTATCCGCAGAACAAATTACAAAAGGGATTCCACCGGCGAAAGGGGGAGATAATAAGGGTATAAGTATTTGCCTGAAACTTTATTGGGCTGATCAATAACGAAGCATTACCCTCCCCTTTCACCCCGGCGGATCCCAATTAGTGAGGGAGAGGGCTACTGTAATTTGCAACTTTATTCGGGATGAATATTTATCGAGTTTTCTTTTATTTAGCAAGAGTATCATGTACTAAAGTTTCTAAATCTAAATTGCAGTTAAAAACATTGTACACAGGTCACATGACAAGTTGATTGTTTGGGAGAGTTAACTCTGTGTAGGAAGAAAAGCTCTAACTGAAAGTATCAGCTAATGTAGATTCAGAATAAAAAGATCAACCTTTCCTAAGGATAGTTAACTATGTCTTCTGTTGTAAAAGTTGATTCGAGAAATTCTATTTTATTTAAAACCATCAATATTCTCCTCAAATCAACTTTTACTAACTCAATGCAGTAGGTATAGGTATACTTTTCCTAGGTATAGTCAACTCTAATTAGTATAACTTAATCTCTGTCCTCTTCAAATCAACTTTAAAACTCAAGGCAGTAAGAATATACATTCCTAAAGTACAATCAACTCTTAATGGTTAAATGTTCATCAACATCTCTGCAAGCTTTAAATAAAATTTTACAAAAAAACTCTTCCTAGGGGTCGCCAACTCTTACTGGAGAATCTACTTTTGCTGTAGCATTTACAAATTTAAAAAAAAAAAAAAAAAAAAAAAAAAAAATCGTTATCTAATGTAGTAATAATGTAGTGTATATACGACATTTACCAGAAGGGGACAACCAATCCACATCGAACATGTTTTGCGTAAAAATTGATAGCCTTGAGAAACCTGGCACTTATAAAGTAAAGTGTATTTCCTTTTTATTCATCATCAACCTGTACATATTATTCTACTCCTTAACTAATTCATAATAATACCACTATATCGAATATGTAATTGTATCAGTAAATAAATTTATTGTGGTTTGATTGTTTTTTATTAATTTATTATTATTATTATTATTGTTTATGACAGTCCGATTTGCGTTTTTTTTTCAATTTAAAATTTCCGTTGGAGATACTAAACGAAGTATGACTATTTTCAGTTAAAAATAGTAAAGTCCTGATCCGTTTGAAATCCAACTATAAGCGTTTAGTAAAGTTTAGTAGAGTAATTAATTACTTTATTTAAGATTCATCAGATTTTTAGAATGATAGTTATAGACTGCTTTGGCTAATTTTTCAGCGCGGATTATATCCGCTAAGATAAAGAAAAATACCTTAAAATTTAATAAATGACATTATTTATTTGAAAATAATAAAGTAATGGTTTTAAATGCAATCTACACAGAACTGTTGGAACTTATTGGAACTTTATTGCAATATGAGCATTAAAATATGTATAGTTAAAAAAAAAGGGCATATAAAGGGGAGTCAGTATCACAGTCCAATAAATTTATTTTTATTCTTATATTACAGACTAAAAACAACAAAAATATCACATTTTACATTCAGCTAAACTAACTGATAAAAACGTTTTTGTCACAGAGTTTTCAACAGATTATTCAATTTATACCGTACCGAAGAATATATATTGAATAGAAGGAAACTGATGTATCCATTAGGGACACAAAGAGTTGATGTTGCTGACAATAAAGGGAGAGGGAATTTGAATTTCATTTTTCAATCCTAAAAGGTAGGGAAAAGGTTGATAATTTTTTTTTTTTATTCACAAATAAATTAAAAAAAAAAACGAGCCCTCAAAGTCAATTAAACTTTTAATTAGTTAGAAGAAATCGTTCCATTTGACAGTGGATACTAAAAAAAAAGCTTAAATTCCAATTCTTATTATTCTATCGGTTAATCTCATTTTAATCGCTGCATTAAGAGGAAATATTTGTCAAATTCAACAGCTGAAGTAGCGAGAGAGATATTGAACATAAACCTGAGCGAATTAATCGATAGTCATTCCAATTCTTATTTTAGAATATGGCCACAAAAGTTGGTTAAAGGAAAAATACAGCTGCAGGAGATTGATACTAACCACAGACACCTTCACACTGTAAACAAACTCAGGCCTAAGAACAGTTGGACCTAAATAAAGGTTTAAAGATCTAAAGAAATGTTGAGATGAATCACAGATTAGTTAATTGAAAATATTAATTAATCAAAAATTGGATCACTCAATGAAAATTGATTGTTAATAAGCAGAATCAAACACTCCTAAAAGTATTTAATAGCCAATACAATTATTCACTTATTTGGTATAATGATGGAATCCTTATTTGGACAAGGATGCAATTAATGTAAGACATTAATGAATACTGCAAAGTATTAATTATAAATATTATATGATAGCATCGAGATATCTTGACGTATCTTGTTAGTGAACTTTTTAAGTGATTAATGAGAGCTAGTAAAGCTCCCTCCTCCGATTTTTAAAATAAAACTTATTCATAGGGGGCCCGGTGTGGCTGTGCGGTAAAGCGCCGTACTCCCATGCTGGAGCTGCGGGTTCGAGTCCCGCCCTGGGTGGTGCTTTTCTTTCGTAGGAGAAGTATCACCCAGTGCCATGGGTGTTAGTATGGGCAGTATAGGGCTTCAGTGGAAGCCTTGAAGTCCCAAAAAAAAAAAAAAAAAAAAAAAAACTTATTCATACTTAAAAATTAAAATATTTGTTTATATACTCGTAATACTAATTAAATATAGTAAGTGATACGAATTTGTTTAATTTTTTCCTTAAATTTACTGGGGAAAGCAGCTGTCACCTGCGGAAACCAATGATGATATACTAAATTAGAGTACAATACAGTAAATTAGAGAAACGGTGCCTTAAGGGCCAATCCACCGAAAGTTCTCAAGAAGTAACTCATAGAAGACAACTGATTGATCGGCTGTGAATAAGGAGTTTTACATAACATGAGGTGGGAAAATGATGAAGTTGTTAATGAGAAGAGTTCGGGGTTAGAACGGATAACTAGGAAAGTTGCCTTAACATTAAACTAGTTAAGAAAACCGATGACAAATATCAAGGGAAACTTTCTATTGCTATTGAGGAATGGGTGAATTAGGTAGATGGGAGGGGTTCAATTCGAAGGACCCATTGCAAATAGAAAACTTTATGACGGATTATTCCTGGTAGTTGAATCTAATTTTAACGGTACTAAGGCTGTCAACAGCTTTTTCCATATGGATATAATCATAATCTGATTTAAAAATTTAGTAAATAAATATTGTGCTCGCTAAGTAGAAGCATAAATTAAAAACAAAAGGTTAGAGAATACAGACTTTTTTTTTTTTTTTAATTTATTTGTTAAAGGCATGAATAAAGTTTGTATTTTAACCGCGTTGATACGATATCCAGTTGGGGGATCAAAAATATAAATGCACGGTTAAATCCGAACCCAACTCTAAGAATAAAACCATGCTGAAGAAAAATCACTTAAATATATTATTTTTATTAGGTACATTGAATTCTAAGTCCTTTTAATGCGGATTTTCGATGATGTGAACGTGGCTCACTCTCTGCCACTTTAATCTGGATTAATAGGACTCATCTGCATTCTATATATTCCTTAAGTAAGCCGTTGGATCTAACGACCTATTTTGCCCTTAGCCATAAGACTCCCACCCCCTCATACATTATTATTATTCAATATATTAAAAGGTTTTGATTCAATATCTCGATGTAATTACTACTAGGCTCTGTAGGGACGTCTAAAACTGGTTTGGTTGACCGCCCAGATCCTTCTGTTACGCACGTCGATTGTGACATAGGGATGTGCGTCGATTATTTTTGCAATACTCCGTCTTTAAAATATACAGTCTACCTTTGAAGGCTTTAAGCTTTAGCATACAAATAACTTCTAACCAGTTTACTATCAATAATATAATTTGGATCTAACAACTTTAGTAAAAATCAAGAGTAGCAACTTGGATTTAATTTTCGTACAATTCCACCTGTTTAGGTATTTTTGTTTAAATGTAATGAAGGATTCCCGAGTATCTTGCCCAGGTTAACAAGTCAATTCGTCAGTAGTTTCTGCAGGATACTAAAATAATACCTTTTATAATCGTTATAATACAAAATATTATTTAAATCAAATAATTTTTTTTAATGAACTGTTCATATAATACAAATATAGTACACCAACAATCCGAACCAATTCAGAAATAAATATAGAAAATCAATCATAATTGAAAAAGACGGTTAATATTTTCGATTTAACAAAAATTCCAGATATGCATATTAGCAGAGTTTTTTCACTATTTAAGATTTTAATACTCATAAATTTCATTATCTAGGGGCTATTGTATTTTCGAGGGGATATCGAGATGTATTTACAAACATGAGAAAATGACATTGACATTTTTATTAAATCGGGCAAACTGAATAAAATTTGAAATTTAAAAGTGGAAAGAATGCAAATGTTGAAAAATCTATACTATAACACGTTACACGTCATAAGTGATATACAATTTAGACTGATCCGATAGATATATGCTTGCTACCCCTGACAATTTGACGAATGGCGCTGAACTAACAATCGATCCAGGAGGCAATCTCCGGCGGATATAGATCTATCAGAAAAGATAGATCAAGTTATCAGGACTGGATATCTAATAGATCGTGATAGCCCACAAAACCGTAGCTGCGGTAATATCAAAACAACTTTCGCTACTACCGGACCGTAAGATGAAAGTTTCCTCTGGGGTGAAGTCTCAGTAAAAGTTTTTGATTTTCAATCCTAAATCTCTGAATCTCTCAACGAAGGTTAAAAAGGCCATTTTTTATTATTAATTGATATCTTACCACAATAATAATAATAATGGATACATAATAAAAAAATAAATAAAATTTCGAGCATTTAAAAATACCAAGAAAACATTTATAATAAATATAAATATGTAAAGGTTATATTATTTGTATCTTAATTAAACTTAGGTTTCGTATTAAAGTTATCATTGTTTGTTAAACTTAAATACACGCTTAATATAAATTTAATTATTTAGAATCGGTAGATCATTTTATCGGTAGATAATAAGTAAGAATTTTTGGATTAGGAATTTGGCGTTAAAATTAAGCAAAGGATTACCCTAAAATTATGATATAAAAAAAAAAAGATGTATTCAATAGAAAATAGTGGCGTGAACTTGGGGCGGTTTGCCTTGTGACAAAAATCGATCAATTTAGCGACACAAACCCTGACCTGGCATTAAACTTGTATTTAACTTGTATGATGAAAAATCTGGTGCGTGCTTCCAACACACAACTTTCACTTACCAACTTACTTAGATTAGAAATTAATGCGTTTTGTTAATTGCCACTTCTCAAATGAACAGAACGGCTTTAATTATGAACAATGGTCTGTCAATAAAGGCGTACACCGCATGCGTGGGCTCAACGAGTTTTATGAGTTGACTGAATATTTTTCTTTTTTTCTCCTCTTTATGTTTTCTTTATTTTTATCATATCTCATATTTAGCCATTTCTTATTTTTAGGCGTAACTAGAGACAGTTAATTTATCCATGTAAACAAAAACAATGGTACTTTATAAGAAAGAAACAAACAAAGAAAAATTCCCCCCCCCCAAAAAAAAAAGCCCCCTCAGAACATTTTAATAATTATAAAACTTACCTGCTATTAAAGAAAATCTAATTTTCATTAAACATGACGAATTTGATAAAAATCGTTAAAGCCGTTTTTGAGATAATCGAAAAAAGGTAAAAATTGGAAAAAAAGTCATGAAATAAAGTGTCCCCTCAGTTGGACCATTTTTGATGAAATGTTGGCTTTTACATATTTGGTATATACATACATCAAATACCCAGTTTCTTCAAAATCGTTAAAGCCGTTTTTGAGTAAATAAAAAATATGTACACGTGAAATTGGTACAAAATTTATTAAGTAAAGTCCCCCCTCTGGTTGATCAATTTTTGATGAAATTTTTACAGTCGTATCTCGGGCATATACATACATCATATACCCAGTTTGATCGAAATCGTTAAAGCCGTTTTTGAGTAAATAAAAAAAACACGTGAAAATGATACAAAATTTATTAAGTAAAGTCCCCCCTCCGGTTGATCAATTTTGATGAAATTTTTACAGTCATATCTCGGGCATATAAATACGAGTAGACCAAATACTCAGTTTAATCAAAATCGTTAGAGCCGTTTTTGAGAAAATCGAAAAAAAGGTAAAAAATTATTAACTAAAGTACCCCCTCCCTTTGAGCAATTTTGATGAAATTTTTGCTGTCACATCGCGGGCATATACCTACACTAAATACCCAATTTCAGGTTCCCACGGTTTATAGTTTTTGAGCTAGTCTGTTCACACACACACACACACACACACAAATTTTTCACGATCGCAATACTTCCACTTACTATATATTTCATATATAGGTAAGTGAAAGTAAAAACTCAGTTTTACACACTGAACATGTTTTCAGTCCAATCCCTCATTGTGACTGAGAATAAAAACTGTAAAATGTAATAAACCAGTTGACTGATTGTAGTCAATGCAATTGTCCGTTCGGGGTTCGTTAAACCCAGTCAGTCTATTATTCACTTATAATAATTATGAAGGATTGCTAGAGTCGCAGTGATAGATTTCTTATTATAGGACTAGGTTGATGGCTTGGTTACAATTGTACTTAATTTTTTTTCCCCTTGATTTTAAAATTATTGTTCCCTGATCGTTAAAATCTAGACAGGCAGTTATTCAATTAAAATAGTTAAGAAGAATTCGCAGAGTCACAGAGATAGTTTTCTTACAAAAGGACCAGATTGACGACTTTGTTAAAAGTTTAAGTAAACTTTTAACAAAGTCGTCAATTTTATTCATAGCTTATTAAATTATATAATACCTAGTTTAATTTCGCCACATTTATCTCAGCAACATAATAAAAAAGAAATCAATTTAAATTCAATCAAATAGATTTTATCCTTTAATTGTATTTTGATTGTAATATTTTTAAACATACACAAAAAAACAAAAATAAAGTTAACTGAAACATAAAATAAACTTATAAAAGAAAAACCAATTTTACTGGTACAAGGAACGAAAAAAGAGGAAGAAATAATTGAAGAATAGTTACATGTGGCATTAGTATTACGTACAATACTTGAATTGAATTTGTTAAATAAATCACTTGACTAATCCCAGTATCTCGAGAAAACAATAAACTGATGTGACTCTTGATTTTATTTCTTTAGTTGTTTTTATTTTCCCATTATTTTCTTAGTATTGTCATGAAATATACATTTACTTATAAAAGGTTCAATTAATTTACAATCATAAGTTATGAAAGGCAAAAGTGGGCCATAATGAATAGTCTCTTAAGCTATTAGTGCAATACTGTACATTTAGTGCAATACATCTACCGAATTTTATAATTATTTACATCATTTTATATTTAATCCTTAAAGACATTTAATACTATAATATTGGTTGAGTTTTAGACAAGAAAGAAGGCAAACAATAAATTTTTTTGAGGGTCGAAGAAAATAGAAAAATATATTTTTCGTGTTCTCAGGAACCTTTGTCCCGTTCATCCACTGAGGTGTATATGCATATATGAGAAAAGAGATTTAATGAGTTATATCGTTGTTGATACTGCAAAAGGTCGTAGGTTAATTAACAACTGATTTTTATTTTTGATTATCCTTAGAAAAAAAAAAAAAATGCTATTAATTTAATTTGTAAAACTTGGTTGCATTAGAGTTTAACTTTTACCTATCTGCTGGTGTCACAAAGGAATCCTGAATTCGAATAATTTTTACTGTGCATAATTCTCCTTTTCTATTGACTGGTAATTTATGTCATTTTTCAGGACCCTAGATCTACCTTCTTTGTTTAAAAATCCAATAAAATTCGAAAATCGAAAATTTTTACACACGACCTTTTGCAGCATCAAATATATATGTGTATAAAGTAGGGTAGGTAGTAAGGTACTCACAATGTTGACACTCTGCTGTTCGAGACCGTTGATCTGGGGCGGCCCCTGGGAGGGGGAGAAGGGGGCCGGAGCCTGGGGCCCTGCCTCCTTGGCCTGGGGGGCGGGGGGGTCCTTGAGGGCCGCTGGGGGGCTGGCCACCACCTGCACCCCGGCCGCCGCCGCCTCCCCGTTCTGCGGCTGGAACTGCGCTGCCGCCGCCGCAGCCGCCTGCTGGTACGGCGAAGCGGTCATCCCCGCCTGCACCATGTGCTGTAACATCATCCAATACAGTATTATTTGACTTGAAAACAAAAATAATAAAATTTATATAAAATATTGTACATATCTTAAAATATTACAAACCTAAAATAATGCTAATGAGGTAATATTAGGGGGATAACTTAGCATATCGTCTAAAAAAATAGCTTTTTGGTTAGTTCAGAGATATTTGTTCTCTAAAGTCCACTAATTTTTTTATCATTAAATAAAAGTTACTACTTGTGATTATTCGATGATGCAAGGATAATGTTCCATCGCGTCTGATTTTATTTACCATTTAGTTACCGTGAAACAAATAATTTCCATTAAATGTTACAGAACGTCTTTAATTATAAAACAATATTCTGTCTTTAAAAGCGTGTTACGCATGCGTGGGGTTAGATGGCGGAATATATTTATTTTTTTCTCCTTTATGATTACTTGATTTTTCATATTTCATATTTTGCTATTTCTTATTTTTAGGCTAACGAGAGACAGTTAATTTCTCCATATCAACAAAATCAAAGGTACACTATAGGAAAAAAAAACTCTTCCCCATTTAAGCCCCCTCAGAACATTTTAATAATGAAAAAGCTTAACTGATATTAAAGAATACTTGATTCTCATTAAACATGACGAGTTTGATCAAAATCTTTATAACCGTTTTTGAGAAAATCGATAAAAGCGTAAAAATGGAAAACAAAGTTTAGAAATAAATTACCCCCTCCGTTTGACCAATTTTGATGAAAAATTTGCTGTCACATCGCGGGCTTATACATACACCAAACGACCAATTTCAGGTTCTTACGATTTTTAGTTCTTGGACTAGTCTGTTCTCACACACACAAACACACGCACGCAGGCACGCGCGCGCGCGCACACACACACACACAGACACACACACACACACACACGCACACACACACACAGCCCATTTCGTGGGACCTGGTTATTTGGAGTCACGGGACTCCAAAACGTGTATTTCCGTTGAAAACCGAGACTCGAATTTTTTCACGATAGCAATACTTTCCCTTACTAGGTATATATTTCATAAGTAAGATAGTGAAAGTAAAGGACTGTCAATTTTTAGTCAAATTAGAAGGGTGGTAAGTGAAAAATGTGTGATGCGCGCACCACTTAAGTTTCTTTTAAAAATAGAATTGAAATAGATATGGCCGCTAGATTTATCCATTCGCTACTTTTCGATTTGTGAGGTAACAAACATTTTTATGTAGGTATTAGATTTTAGTGAAATTGTGGCGAGGACATTCAGAAGTGAAAACAGCTGGGCACAGCTATATAATGCTAAAATAAGAGAGTACCCGCATTGGCGCTTTGACTGAATGTCATGAAAGAAAATTCATTCAGGAAATACTTCTAAAATATTGTTTATCATATTTAGCTGTTGCCCCATAACCGCAAATATTGAACGACAGAGTAAATATTTGTCTCATTATAACGCTATTTTACTTTATCCGATTGAGGATTATTTACCGGTAATAAGCCGTTTGTACAATTGCTTCATGCACTTTTTGTTTTCTGACGAGATTCGTAACTCATCGAGATAAACGAACAACTATAAACAGGTTTTTGAAAGGAACTATCGTAACGTCAACATGTTCTACATATTGCTGTACACAATTCTAAAGCTTGGTAGCATTGTGACGACATTACGAGGCAGTAAGCGTGTCATATTTTGAATGACGACAGTGATCACATTTTGAAATATGGCGGATTTAAAATCAGTGATTATTAATAATTGAAAAAAAAAATACGATGTTTTTAACAGATCTGACTGATTATGATTGTTTTAACAGAAGTCAGATCCACAAATATAAAAATAATTCGGGTTAGTTGGACCATCTATAAGTCAAGAACGGGTGGGCTAATTTTTTACGATTTTCGAATTGTTTGATTCGTAATTCTAAAAAAAAAAAATTAAAAATTTAAATAAAATTCGTACGAAATCGGATATTATGAGCGGCTAGATAGATTTGTTTTAAACTGTAGTTGTAGTCCGAATTAGGTTTATATAGAAATAAACAATAGATGAGATACCTGGAAGCTGCTTGAATAGCCATTGGAAAGAATATTTCCAATCCGACATGGAGGCTTTTTCACTTTACACAACTAAATATAAAATAAATAAATAATGATAATAATCATATTAATAAAGGCTTAATTTGCCCACAGGTTGGATGCCTGATCAACCACTAGCTCCCTACACACCTACCGCCGTCCAGACCCAACTTCGGCTGATTTGCCTTAACGCAATACTCCCACCTCCGTCTCGGCCTACCCCGCAGACGTTTCCCAGGTGGAAACTTTTAGGGATTTTTAACATTTAGGGAGAATTCGTAATTTATTAAGAATTCCTAATTTTAAGAATGCCTAATTTATCATTATATATATCGGGCACAGCTCAATAAGTACGGCGTCAAAGCAAGATTCGTCCCTCAAGATTCGTCAGCTTTTGCTTTTCTCAATGTCACCGGCCACGTTTCACATCCGTAAAGGACCGTTTAGCTTTGATTTCCTCTTCGATTTCGTTTTTCCTAGTTATCAGTCCACCTAAATATCTTAACAGATCTTGAGGAATCTTATCCCATTCATGTTCTAAGGCATCCGGTTCATGGAATTCACACTGAGGGTCCAGTTTTCGACGAATTGACGTAAAAAAGAAAGGATTGAGGTCCTGGCGGAGAGCTAGCCACTGCAAGTTGCAAACACTACCCAACTTGGCCCAAACAAGATTTTCGATTTGCCGGGCTGGCATTTCCATAATGAAAAGGACACTGTACAGATAAACGAACTAAAAGGTAAAACATATTCCTAAGGATGTTTACGATGTAAGTATGTGCAGTGAGCGCCTGCCTTGGGTGTACAATACGATCGGCCACTGTTTGTAAGCTCAAGGTCCTGCGTTCGAATCTGGCTTGGCAGGATATCTTTAATATTGTACCCCTCTGGGTGGAGGGACCCTCGTGGGTCTAACCCAGCCTCTATAAAGTGGGTACTCTTGATTAAAAAATCAATCGGGAAAAACCTGGTACGAATTGTGTTCCTAATGAGAACAAAATAAGCCGATCATTAAGTTAATATTGGTAATGAGCCATCTGTTCAATCTGCGCCACTTCCTCTCCCGTAGAGGTATATAAACAGGCTGCGTTCGTCGGCTCCACCAGAGCTCCTCTCGCTGTTGTTCTTGATAGTCACCAAACTGCAAGATGTCGCTCGCACCCGCTTTGCTCGCTCTGCTTTTTGCCGCTTCCTGCGCCGCCCAGCTGCCCTACCTCGCTGCGTGGCACCACTTGCCACCGCCACGACCACCTCAAAGGCCATGCCACTCCCCCAGGCCGTCCCCTCCCCCGGTGATCCAAGTGCACGTGCCGATGCCTGCGCCTGTGACTGCGCCCACCCCCACAGGGCCTCCCGAAAGGCCGGCCACCCTCGCGGAGCTGCAGAATTTGTTCAGTTCTTTGATATCATCCATATCGGCTCAGGCTGTAACCACAACGACAACCACTATCGCAGCTCCCTCCACTACACAGGCGACACCTTCCTATGATGGGTTCCAGAGCTTGCTGAATGCTTTGCTGGCAACGCTAAATACGACAACTCCTAGGGCCACCGTGCCGACCACCACACAAGCTCCAACAACAACGGCTGCTCCTATTACAACACCAGCTGGATTACTTAGTCTTGCCGACCTGCAGAACTTGTTGAGCTCGATCATATCGGCTCAGGTTGCAACGACTATGGCCCCGACAACCATAACCGCAGCCCCCTCCACGACGCAGGCAACTCTAACAACGACAACCACCCAAGCTCCGACGACTTCTGCTCGTACTACCACAACAGCAGGATTAGTCAGTCTTGCCGACCTGCAGAACCTGTTGAACGCACTTACTGCCGCAACAGTAAAACCGGCGTCAGTTACATCACTCGCACCTGCTACAACTCTCGCTCCAGCTATAACACTTGCGCCAGCTACAACCATCGCGCCAGCTACAACTATCGGGCCAGCTCCAACTCTTGCTCCAGCTCCAGCTCTTGCTCCAGCTACAACACTTGCGCCAGCTACAACACTTGCTCCAGCCACGACACTTGCGCCAGCTACAACACTTGCTCCAGCTACAACACTTGCTCCAGCTACAACACTTGCGCCAGCTACAACTCTTGCACCAGCTACGACAATCGCGCCAGCGGCACCACCACAACCTGGAGCACCAGCACCTCCTGCACCACCACAAGCTGGAGCACCAACACCTGCTGCATCACCACAACCTGGAGTACCTAGCGCTGATCTTCTGCAGAGTTTGCTTGATGCTTTGTCTGGCGGAGGAGCTATCCCGCCCGCTGCAGCGGCTCTAATCCCACAGGCTCCTGCAGCCACAGCAGCACCAGCTCCTGCTCCTGCCTCAGGGTAGGGATTTCCTTCTGCTTTAAAACGAAATCCATTTTTGCGGCATAGTCTTAGATAAAAGTTGTAAGATATGTAAAAGTATAAAAGGACTAAATAAAATAAGTGGTGGTGAACAGGACGTGCTCATGTTTAATCTTTTTCTTGGTTAATAACCTTCAGGTGAATATTAAAAAGCAACAGTCAAAACTTGTGTGATACAATGCGTGAATACAAAAATCGTTTTTAAAAATTTTCAACTAATACTAATGTACTGGAATAAACGTCCTTGAACTAATACAACACTGCAGATGAGTTTCTAAGTTCTTCTACATTGGATAAACCGGTTACTAAATGTAACAATTTTTTTATACTCCAATGGCTACCCTTGGAGATGATGTTTTCCAGAGCCAGTGCGTGTCCATTTTCGATTTGGCACCACTTTGGAGAACCCGTTACATGTTGTTAATTTATTTTAGATTATTAAATTAATTTTTAATCGAAAAATCCAGGGCGGGACTAAGAAGTCTAGTTTTAAATTAAAAAAATTAATAAAATAAAAAAAAAACGCAGCATCAAGTCTGTTTTTGTTACTATTGAGATAAAATTCCCGCTTTCTGTTTGTTACGAGTTTAAAGGTCAGCATTTAACAGGACGACAGGATAACCGATTTCACGGACAAAATGTTCCTGACGATTCACATTTAAATATCCCTCTGGTACCTCTAAAAATAGTAGGCCAGGGGCTGAATGTGACACATTTCCAAAATGTATCAAGATCATCATTTTTCAAATTAATTTTTTCATGCTGTAATACACCGTTTGTGTACGGAAAAATTAAAAATACTTATCGGCATTAGAGGTTTGAGGACGCTGAGGAGATTAATAAACAAAGAAGCTATATTTTAGATTCCGAAAAGAGGAATGGGATTATTTTATTAAGAAGATTTAGGAGGTCTTTGCATTTATCCTTCGTAAATCGACATCAATTATGAATACGGACGTAATAGAATTAAAATAACAAGGCTAATTAAGAATATTGAATAAACGAACATTAATTGATTCAGGTGCTAATTAAAAATAGCGTTGAGGGCAATAAAATTAATTATCGAAAGTAATCAATCACCTCATTAGTCTGGCGTAAGAGAAGAAAATTAAATAATTAAAATAAAACAAACCAATGATAATTAATAAAAGAGGAAAACTTTTTAGTTGATTCCCAGATTCAATAGACACAAGGGCAATTCCACGTGAAATAAACACAAAAATATATCATTTTGAACCTCACCATCTCAGATTTTCTTGAAATTTGGTATATGTGTACTACTTATATCTACTAGAACAATAGTGAAATGTTACTACGATATGTCAACCAATTTTTGAATTATTGGTCTCTAAAGCCCTCAAAAATAGGTCCAGAATCAGAAAAAATCATGATTAAAAATAGCTGTAGATGTTTTCCAAATTTGACTAAGACTATGAGATTGATGTCGTTTAACAGCGCATTCCATGCCGGTTCATATGATATACAATGTATAGGTTGGTACTACAGAAATTTGCTTAAAACTAAACGTAAAATTTTAATTTCAATTTTCTCAAAGAGGGCATCTTTTAGAATTTTTATATTTTTTTAAAAAATAGGCAGTATTATATCCATTCAAACAAGAAAATATAAAAGTGGGATCAAAATTTCTTCATTTCTAAAAAAATTGAAAACTAGTAAAAATACAATGTTCTATATCACACGAAATGGCATGGAATGCGCTGTTAAACGACACCAATCTCATATTCCTAGTCATATTCGGAAAACATCTGCAGCTATTTTTAATCATGATTTTTTCTGCTTCTGGACCTATTTTTGAGGGATTTAGAGACAAATAATTCAAAGACGGGTAGACATATTTCAGTAATATTTCACAATTGTTCTAGTAGATAGAAGTAGTACACATATACTAAAGTTCAAGAAAATCTGAAATGGTGAGGCTCAAGCCTGTGTTGAATTGACGTGGAATTACCCTCAATGATTAATTCGAAGAGTAATTATAGGTTCTATAATCGAAACATAATTGAACAAGTTTTTTTTTTTTTTTTTAATTTGGTATATTTCTTTTCTCGAACGTTTCCATTTTTTAAAGGAGTATATGAGCATTTTGAATACGGTTATTCAATCAATCAAAATTCCGACACCCCTTCGAGCCCAGTATACTAATATTGGAACAAGTAACAGTAAAAGCTTTAGATTCCATAATGTGTTCCTGAAAGCAATCAGGTAAAATTAATCAATTTATTTTTTAATTTTTATTATAAACATATATTCATAACCAAATCATTAATAAAAGTTTAATGATTGAATAATACAATTAAACCACGATGTCATGATTAAAATAAAAATAAAAACGAAAGACCAAATCAATTCTCCATTTACAGGTAGAGTAGGCAGAACAAACTACCAACAAGAATTATTGTAACGGAATAACTGCATCGTTTTTTTTTTTTTTTTTTCCTTTACGTTTTTAGGTTTTAATTCTACGAACGCTGAACCGAAAAATTAAGAATTCTATCGACCGCAACTTGTAACTATCCCATTCCGGCTCAATAGATGTTGACTAAGAAATGACAATTATAGCGACCCTATAGCATAAAAGATGCAATAAACAATATAACTGTAATAATTTTCATATAATACAATACTGGAGCATAAAGAATAACAAAATACTTCCACTTACTATATATTTCATATATAGGTAAGTGAAAGTAAAAATATGATAGTGCGGCGAGAAATGCGAAAGCCGGAGTTTTATTAAAAATAGTTTTGTCATATCTCGTTGAAGGTTACCCCACAATCTGCAGAGCGCTAATATTTATCTCATAACTTACTGAAATCTATAAAAAATAGACCTGGCAGTGAATTTTATGATTGGTGGAACGTTGTCAAACTAATGGAATAATAATAAACTTATTTCAGAATTAAACATTATTTTTACTTTATTTATTATAAAACTTACTCAATAATATCTTTGACCTGTTAAAATAAAAATAATTAATAAAACTAAAGAATAGTGTCCAAAAAATAAATTAACTGAGACTTTAAACTTCATAAAAAGAAAAAATAGGATTACCAAAAAGAAGGACTACAAAAATAATCAATATCAAAAAAATCACATCACTTTAGGAATATTTCTTAAGACGTTCTCCAAACGTTTGCGAGAAATTGATTGCAGAATTCTTTGTGGAGAACCTTTGAGAGGAGTATGAATCCAGTTTAAAATCACTATTTGTCGTTAATTATGTTTGGCAAGAAGTCCTTTATTTTTATTTTGTAAATCTGAATTAACAGAAAACCTAAAAATGTTCATAAAGAGTAGTGAAGTCTATCCTTGATTTAAATAGGATCTTACCCAAGTTTATATATTTACCTTAGTGTTGATACTTGTTATATTAGATCTTTTTTTTTGCAATTGTTTTTTGCAATCTTACCACCAGTAATTAATCTAATTATCTCCTACTCCTGGATAATATTTAAAAAAATAAGTTGAATATTATAAAAATAAATTACCAAAATGGTTCTATTTGCGAACTGGAGCCCTAACATACCGTAACATAGAGGTAAAATTGTACCTTCTTCCTACAAATAATGATATAAAGTTTTACATGGTTGAGGGCTCAACGGATGACTAAGTTCCAGAATGGCGGACGGCACTGTGCAAACCAAGAGAGAACTGCGCAAACATAAGCCGGGCTGGAGACTTGGTAATTAGGCGAGTCCATTTGGGAGCGCGGTTATTACTTATGGACCTTTTGGAACTGGGCTATGCTTAGAGAGCCGCGTTCTATGAGCTTACGGAATATAATATTTGTGCAAGTTTGTGTATATAAGTACTAAAAGTTTGTGAGTTATGTCGTTGCGGAAGTTCGAGTTGGGCAAAAACCAACTATGTTCCATGTTTTACTAACCTAGCTTTGAATCCATTTAACATAAGTAAATAAATGATATCAAAATACCGAATAGGGAAGTTCTAAAGGAAACGATTTATTAAATACATATATACATATATATATAATACTAATTTTTATGGACATTTCTACGTTTTCTGTCCAATCGAATTTGCATGCCAAACATAATTAACTACATATAGGGATATTAAGCTGGATTCTAACTTCACTTCTGCACACAATGGTTTGCAAACGTTTGGAGGAAGAGTAAATAAAGTATTAAATATACGTGCACAGAAACATGAGTGATATGATCTTTTATCTTTATCATAAATGATGTGCTTTTTCTTTTTGACATTTTATTTTTTACTAATTTTTTTCTGGTTTTCGACATTTTTAATGTTAAAACATCCTAACTGCTTCTTTTTAGCAACTTAATTTACTTTGGGATAAATATATATATATGTGTGTGTGTGTGTATGTATATATATTTAAAGCGAGAACTTTAACGATTCGAACTTCAGCCATGTTTGATAACGGAACTACACAAGTGTGAAAATTGCACCGTGTCATGATCGTTGTTCACTATATTCGAAATAAACATTCATTGTTGAATTATTTCAATTTTCCAAAGAAGTGAAATAGTTTAATCTGAACAAATAGAAATATTTCAATTTATTGAAAATTTATATCGTAACGAATTAACGGAAACAATTATTACCTATATGAATATTGAAAATCGAAGAAGGTAAAAGAAATTCAATAGGCAGATTTCAAATAGTATTTTAATCTTAGATTAATTTTATTTTTTATTTAAAAACATATTATTCTTCGAATACAATACAGTAAAATTAATTTGTTCACATAAAAACTGCGTTATATAAATTAATTCGATTCTAGATAAGTAATGAAGGTAATTAGTTGACCGTAGAAGTATATGTGATGGAAATGGTTGGGGGTATGGTACAGTCAAATGTGCAATAGCATATATATTTTGTGCCGACGTTTCGACCAGAGATTCAGGTCATCATCAGGGCTGATGATGCTGATAGCTGATAGACTGATAGCCCTGATGAAGACCTGAATCGCGGGTCGAACGTCGGCACAAAATACATATGCTATTGCATATGTAGTGTTTCATTTGACCGCACCCCCACCCATTTCTATCATACCAGAAGGATAAAATTCTAATAAATTGGGCAGGAGAAACTAGGCAATGATGGAACAAATAGGCATTGATTGATCTTAGTTACGGATATGATATACCTAGAAACATCGATATTGCGATATTAAAAAAAAATTGAAATATTATAAGACAAATGTAATGTCGAAACTTTTTCACTTAGTGAAAATTCAGTACAGAGCATTGAATTTAAAACACGTAATGCACCTGGGAGTTGATTCCAAAGCTATAAATAAAAATAGGGCTCCAAGTTGCACTCTGCACAGTGGTCATGAATATATCACAGGATACATAATACATGATATATGCTCTCTAAATCTTCGCTCTGAAAGCCAGAATATATTGCTAGGTTGGGAATCTTTAATACAGTATGTCATGTCGCCCAGAATTCAAGCTGCAACCATTTCATGGAACTTAGCCTTACGTTTGAAAGAGATTTATAAGTATAATTGATCAACAAACAGTTTTAAACAATTGTAGAGGTGAGTGATAGTTAACTGTTAATCTTAACGATAGGTTAAATGATGATCAGGTTTTTCAGTTTGAATTTTTCTTTAATTTTAGAGAGCCAACGTTTCGATCCAACTTGTGGATCTTCATCAGGGCTTCTGAGTCAAGGTAGATAGATACAAGGAGTATATACCTCGACTCAGACGCCCTGATGAAGATCCACAAGTTGGATCGAAACGTTAGCTTTCGAAAATAAATGTTTTTTTTTTCAAACTGAAAATCCTGATCATCATTTAACCTATAGTTTGAAACAATGCTTAAGAATTCAAAAATATTTTCTTATCCTATAAGAATGGATTGTGAGGCATTATATACATACATTTTTCAAAAGGAATATCAGAGAAGATTTTTCACTTCATCATATTGAAACATTGAGATTAATTTTAATGAGCGAAAATATACCTCAGAAAAAGCAGGGAAAAAGTTTTAAAGAAAGGAATACTTAATTTGCGATTAATTTGATTGACATTTTGTACAAAAGTGTAACATATAGATCAAACAGTAAAAAATTATATGTGGACAAATATTTCGAAACATCAGATGAATGATTTTTTTTTATTATAATACATATTACATGCATATTTCAAAATTCATTAATCAATGTTATAAGGCTGAACTACGGCAACTTATTCAATACTTCTAGATCATCTATTCCATTATAATATAACCTAACAACAACTTTGCTTCTTTATATGGTTAATTTTTATGACTATTATTATTATAGCCAAATAAACAGGCAGCTAAAACAGCTGATGAATAATTGAAACACACTTGAGTAACATTTTGAAATG
Source organism: Aelia acuminata (assembly GCA_911387785.2). NCBI lineage: Eukaryota > Metazoa > Arthropoda > Insecta > Hemiptera > Pentatomidae > Aelia > Aelia acuminata. The sequence continues at coordinate 101,810,725 of OU426981.1, forward strand.
AAACGTGATTGCAGCCCGGATGCAATGGAAGATACAAGTATTGACCCGGACCAAAATACTCCAACGGTATCAGCGAAGGTTAAAGGTCGCATGTCACTGAACTCGAAATAAAATTATTTTTAGGTTGATGGATACATACTAGGAGGGTAAGGCCAAATAAAACTAATCCATGGAGCTATGTATACAAATATTTTAATATTATTAACACATGGGGTTAAGTATTGGAGTTAGTTAATGGTATCGATTATAGATCCGTCATGAAAATGAATCCGTTCTAAGAAATGAAGCCTAGATCAACTCATGGGATGTTCAATCAAGATCTGGGAACGTTGGATGAGATCATTAATGAATGTGACACAACCGCCTCACTGAATAACCATGATGTCACAACGTCATTATTCTTACGCTCAGGAAACTATTCAAATTTAGTGATTGATATTAACTTAAATTCTAACTAGTACTGGATTGCGGAAATACTAACACTTTTAGAAGAGTAAACTGAACACAACGTTTACGGTTAAAAACTCATTTTCCTATACTTACGGCATAGTTTATTTTTATTTTTATTTTTTTAATGACTGCCAGCAGTACTGATCAATATTTCGTACCCTAACTCCGCTACAATCTTGCTTAGAATTAATGCCAAGAGAAAAGAAGTAACGAACATAACCATCAGCGTTCGTTGAAACAAGTAAAAAATTCTCTATTTAAATAGAAAGATGGTTAAAACCTATCATATTAAACAAAATATTTTTTATCTGGTGACACAGTGGGAATACTTGTTTAAGGATATTTGATCACCGATTGTAGAATGGGGTTATCAGCTGAAGGGCTATGTGATAATGAGATAATAATAAAAAGTACACCCAAGTAATTGACGTCGAACAATAAATAAATGTAATTGAATTCATCGCAAAATACTAACATTAGACCTTTCAGAATCTCTTGTCGCAGAATTTTATTAGTAATAAGCGGGGGAAATAAAATTGACGATTCTAGGTGCAAAATTTAAAATATATTAAAAAAAAAAAAAAAAATCCACAAGACTGACTTTCTCATCAATAATAATGACAAATTAATACCTGAATATTTTTGAATGATATTTGAACTATTTTTCTTATTAAAAAAAAAATTGACAGAAAATTAAAAGAAGGAAAATGGTGAAGAGTTACAGTTCCTCTGTAAATTAAATACTTAATGCTAAATTTATTTAGTGATTGGTAATAATTCCGTAATTAATAATTTTAGTATATTTGATTTTTTAAAATTTTATAATAACAAATTTAGATAAACTATTGTTGTTAGGAATACAGGAAGTATATTAAATTTTTTTGTGCTCTTTTATTCCTCTATTATTTTTATTTCATTACTATTTTGAAGTTATGATTGTTATGACCAATACAACATGATTTAATTGAAATATTAATTCCTCATGATTCTTGTCCTAAAGGGATGTAGTAATATTCATAAGAAGCCAGAATGCTTTTTAGATAGATTTGTACTGCATAATTTTAATGATGAGGCGAATTATAGTTCAGTATTGATAGGAATATTTTTAATTGTTGCACATTAAGAATTCACAAAGACCGAAAAAATAAAGACCTATCGATACTTTATGATGGGGCAGAACACCGAACGGCGGTGTAATAATTTCTACGTTCCTGTCGTTGAAATTAATTCATAAGCAAAAGACAAAAATAAAATGAATACCGTGAAAAATAAAATATTATGGAAGGCCAAAATGAGGGCGGTAGAGTGTTATTCGATGGAAGGCTCGACCCTCAGGTTCAAAGAAGCAACAAAAGACTACCACATAAAAGGTCCTTGAGGTAGTAAGCCTGGAGGCTAAGGGGGTCCTTTAGCGGGGATGAAATGTGAACACAAAGCAACATCTACCAACCACATCACTTCTCCTTTCGGCTGGCTTTCCTTAAGTATACCAAAGGTCTTGTTTCCCCTGCTAAACGGATCAAATATCTTGAAGAAAGGAAGGTTAACTGAGGCTACAATAGCTCATTGAAGGGAAAAATAAAATAAGGAAATTTATATTATTTTAACATTATAATTCCCAATACAGAGGAAATATCAACAGTAATCAGTCTATTCCACAAGTATGAACAAAACTTTAAAGTAGTTAAGTCGGCTTATATTTAACTCAACTACAACAGCAAAGCGCCATTTTTATTGTCCGGGGTTTGTTGTGCAGCTTTATTTTCAAGCGTGCCCACTTTGTAGTCCCTAAAGCTATTCTGAAAGAGAAAATTCGAACAAGGCCCTAAGCCCTTTTGGTTTACCAGTACTTTATTGAATAAAACACGCTTCTACTATTTATTAATTTTTTTTCAGTTTTCCTTTCAGGAAAGTTTTATACAGGACTAAGTTTATCATTAATTTCGATAACATTTAATGTTTTACGATATGACTGCCATTTTTAACATTAAAAAATCGTATAAAATATCAGGATGAAACAAAATTCTAAGATGAACACACTACGTGAAACGCGTGAATTGACCCTTCGAAGCTGGTATTAAATTTTGGGAACTCGATATATAATTGTCTTATCATTCAAGATATTTAATTGAAGCCGCTGATATGGTCTTTTTCTTTTCATATGGCTGATGATATGATAGCTATAAACAAAAAGTGCGATTGATGAGACAAGAAGGATCTTTTGTAAAGGAGGGTTTTCGTTATAGAAAGACGAGAGAAAAATGCCTTATTTACAATGTTACATACTTTACAATCATAATTTTGTTTTATTTTTTCACTATTTATTAACAATGAAGCTATATTATAATGTATAAATATTACTACATATAATTCATTATAACATTATGATAATTAACCTTTATCTGTTTGTCGAGAGAAACCAAACAGTATATAACAATATTTGTCATGGAGCCCTTCCATTACACATAAATCACATTATTCTCATGTTTAGTGATCATGTACAACTCTTTTGGTACAGAACTTTCCACTATTCCCATTAGAGTAACCCTTTAACGAGTGCATTAATTTCTAAGCGTGCCATCTTGCGACATAACGCGTATGGTTGTTAACAACTTAATATTAACTGAATTTAAAACAATAAATAATAATAATGAAATATGAGAATATATATTCACACATTGATTTTTTTTTTTCGGTACCCCTACCTGGCCATGTGTGGCATACGGGGGGGTTTCTCTACAGGTGTAAGCATCCTATTCTAACCATGGTGGGAGGGTCGAGATTTATTCCGTGGGGCCTCCACGAAATAAAAGTCAACCCTCCCAGGGCGGATTCGAACCGCCGCACAGTGGGGCGAGTCCACTGTCCGGCCGGACATTGGGCCAAAACATGAAAGTTAAAATTTAGAGGTTTCATTGGAATATTAATAAACTAGAATCCTTTCCCCGTCATGTGCACTAATTTTTAACTCAATCTTTGCGAAACAATACGAGTTGGTACATGACAGTAAGACATTCATCTTTTTTACATTTAATGTTAGTGTGCCTATATTTTTTGGCTAAACCTAATGGAATGTTTACAGTATGATCAAGCATTACTAATAAATTGTAATACACCAGAATTATAGTTTTGGAAAAACATATGCAACAGTTACGACGGTTCAAACAAATGTAAACTATTTGGTATAATAGAGTAAAACGCCGGAAATTGCCCGGAAAACTACATATACCCTATTATTAGCAAAGGTTTGAACTTTTATAAACAGTTTTCTGATCTTGCCATAATCTGCCTATTCTCATTTAAATGAGATTTTACCACGCGTGAACACTGAATTCAAGAGTGAATTTGGTTATTAGAACATCTTCTTAGCATATTTGCGTTTTCATCAACTCATAATCCTTAAATTAATATATTCCTAATCAACTGCAACAATTTATTCACCAAATTACGATTGAAATTTAGGCTTTGAACGTTGAATTTCCAATAGGCTTTGAACGTTTAATAAAATTGCTAATTTTTTTAATATTTTATGTTTGTACTGCACTATAATAATTAGTAAGTTAAAAGAGTACACTGTCGTAAAAATGAAATATTGTTAATGAAAATATTTCACTGTCTTTAATTTACATAAAATTATAAATAGACAGTAGTTGCTTGGTTAAAGTAGGTAGTTTGGAATTGACTAAAGTTATAATTTTGTTAGCCCTTTTTTTAAGTCATGTCAAACAAAATCAAACATAGTTATTATACGACTTTTGTGCTGCTAACATCAGTGTTGTGAAAAGTAAAATGCCCCAGGAAGCGAGGAGCTTGCTCATAAGGTAGAATGTGAAACTAATGAATAATTTCATAATTTTAAAAAAGGTATATTACATTAAATTTGTTATTATTTAATTACATTTTAAATCATGGTAGTTATCTATTATTATTGCTATCTATTTATTAACATACCATTGTAAACTTAATTGCTATAAATTTTAATATAAAATTGTTAATGCATTTTGAATTTATACTAATATATTTTATAATTATAATGTACGTACGATATATATGACTGTAATGATTATAAATAAAATGACAATAATTAAGATTCTGCATTCTCAAAAACATAAACTGACAAAATTTGAGAAGTCCAGCGAAATTTCTTTGAGAGTTATAGCCGATGTCCAACGGAAGTGTGGACTCGTCCCACTGTGCGCCGCCGTTCGGCTCGAGCGTGCAACAACGGGTCGTGCTCCTACACGCTCGGCTATCCCGGTCCTTCTTCACACGTTGATTAATAAATATATAGTATTAAAAAATCTCTAATATTATCGTTTATCTCTTAAATATAAAAAAAAATGTGCTTGTCAAAGTAGAATCCCCCACCACAATCTGGGATGATAGGAGATGTATTCATAGAAAAAAGTTAATGAGGAGTTATAAGAGCTAGTAGTTCTCAATATTAATAAATTATAAGCTTTCTCTACTCTCATAGTATAACTTATCAAGTACTAACTCAGCAAAGGTGTTAGTTAGGTTATCTCGGTCGCTCTTCAGAACTTACCTCCTCTCAAAATTGTTATTTTGAAATTAATAACTTTAGAATTTAGCTAGTGTTTTTCAAGGAATTCTTTCTTGTATCTGAATAGTTAAAATATTTTCAAACTAATACCTGAACGAAGGATTTAGGGGAAGAACCGTCTAAGATGATTTAAAGTTAGTAAGTTATTTAAATAATGCTAAATAGATATTCTTTCCATGAGAATTAGACGTGCAGATATTAAAGAGGAAGGGGTAACCCTCGCTCGAAGAACTCTTGTTGTGAACAGGATCAAATATAATGGTCTTTTCCGCCGTCGTTTATTAACTCCCACGGGCATCAATTTGTACAACAGAGCTTCTTCCAACACGTCCCGAGTATATTTAATCCAGGGATGAAAAATGGAGTTGGCCATTGAGACAGCCCTCAACCCCATTTCAAGCAATAAAAAACTTCCATGAAAAACATTCCTCAAGAGTATGAGAGTATGATTAAACCTAAGGTTTTCTTGAAACGATATATCATTTCTATGGGGAGACATAGAGTAGCTATCTCTATAACATCAAGTTAAAAAACCATCCTTTATTTAAAGATTATTTACTTAACGATATAACTAGCAAACTAAAATAGAAATTTGATTAGTTTATACACTTTCCTCAGTAAATAAAGGAATATAAAACTATGATCAGTGAAAGATATTGATCGGTTAGATAAATTTAGGAGTTATCTGTAAAATAAAATAAAAAAATCTGGTGCGTGCGCGCAACACACAACTTTCACTTACCAACTTACTTTGATAAGAAATTGACGTGTTATGTTAAATATCATTTCCCAAAGTCATACATTTTTCTACATTCATATCTTATTTTTATTAATCGTTAAAGCCGTTTTTGAGTAAATAAAAAACCCCGTGAAAATGATACAAAATTTATTAAGTAAAGTCCCCCCTTCGGTTGATCAATTTTGATGAAATGTTGGCTATCACATATTTGGCATATACATACATCAAATACCCAGTTTGGTCACAATCGTGAAAGCCGTTTTTGAGTAAATAAAAAATGATACAAAATTTATTAAGTAAAGTGCCCCCTGCGGTTGATCAATTTTCATGAAATCTTTACAGACATATCTCGGGCATATAAATAGATCAAATACTAAGTTTAATCAAAATCGTTGGAGCCGTTTTTGAGAAAATCAAAAAAACACGTGAAAATGTTACAAAATTTATTAAGTAAAGTCCCCCCTCCGGTTAATCAATTTTGATGAAATTTTTACAGTCATATCTCGGACATATAAATAGATGAAATACTCAGTTTGATCAAAATCGTTAAAGCCGATTTAGAGTAAATAAAAAAAACACGTGAAAATGTTACAAAATTTATTAAGTAAAGTCCCCCCTCCGGTTAATCAATTTTGATGAAATTTTTACAGTCATATCTCGGGCATATAAATAGATGAAATACTCAGTTTAATCAAAATCGTTAGAGCCGTTTTTGAGAAAATCGAAAAAAAACCTAAAAAGTTATTAAGTAAAGTACCCCCTCCCTTTAAGTAATTTTGATGAAATTTATGCTGTCAAATCGCGGGCATATACCTACACTAAATACCCAATTTCAGGATCGCACGGTTTATAGTTTTTGAGCTAGTCTGTTCACATACACACACACACACACACACACACACAGACACACACACACACAGACCATTTCGCGGGACTTGGTCATTTCGACTCAGGGGACCCCAAAACGTGTATTTCCGTTGAAAACCAGAAGTCGAATTTTTTCACGATCGCAATACTTCCACTTACTATATATTTCATATATAGGTAAGTGAAAGTAACACTTACTATATATTTCATATATAGGTAAGTGAAAGTAAAAATCTGGTGCGTGCGCGCAACACACAACTTTCACTTACCAACTTACTTAGATTAGAAATTGACGTGTTTTGCTAATTATCATTTCCCAAAGTCACACATTTTTCTATGGTACATTCATATCTTATTTTTGTTAATCGTTAAAGCCGTTTTTGAGTAAATAAAAAAACCTGTGAAAATGATACAAAATTTATTAAGTAAAGTCCCCCCTCCCGTAGATCAATTTTGATGAAATTTTTACAGTCACATCTCGGGCATATAAATACATCAAATACCAAGTTTGATCAAAATCATTAAAACCGTTTTTGAGTAAATAAAAAAAACATGTGAAAATGGTACAAAATTTATTAAGTAAAGTCCCCCCTCCCGTAGATCGATTTTGATGAAATTTTTACAGTCACATCTCGGGCATATAAATACATCAAATACCAAGTTTGATAAAAATCGTTAAAACCGTTTTTGAGTAAAAAAAAAAACACGTGAAAATGATACAAAATTTATTAAGTAAAGTCCCCCCTCCGGTTAATCAATTTTGATGAAATTTTTACAGTCATATTTCGGGCATATAAATCGATCAAATACTCAGTTTAATCAAAGTCGTTAGAGCCGTTTTTGAGAAAATCGAAAAAAACGTAAAAAGTTATTAAATAAAGTACCCCCTCCCTTTGAGCAATTTTGATGAAATTTTTTCTGTCACATCGCGGGCATATACCTACACTAAATACCCAATTTCAGGTTCCCACGGTTTATAGTTTTTGAGCTAGTCTGTTCACACACACACACACACACACACACACACACACACACACACACACACACACACACACACACACACACACACACACACACACACACACACACACACACACACACGCGCGCGCACACACACACACACACACACACACACACAGACCATTTCGCGGGACTTGGTTATTTCGACTCAGGGGGTCCCAAAACGTGTATTTCCGTTGAAAACCGGAAGTCGAAAATTTTCACGATCGCAATACTTCCACTTACTATATATTTCATATATAGGTAAGTGAAAGTAAAAATTATGAAAACAATTTATAAATTACTAGTTACATATTATTATAACGGAGTAATAAAGGCGGAATTCCACTGAGGCAACACGTACCTAACCTACAAATGCTGGACACTGTCTTTCCCTAGAAGGAATACATAACGACAAAAAATTATGCCACGGATCAATATTTGTTCTGTTACTGTATATTATATATACACAAACGATAAAACTTAAGAGACTTTTGAATATGAAGAGAAAACAACTTTTCTTTGTTGGAATATATTATATGGAAGGTGTCTCGTAAATAACATAAAACTACTAAAAGTGGTGACGATGCTCCTTAAAACCGATAAAAAAGTTAGACGTTGAGCTCAATCTTGAAGGTTAGTATTGGATCTTGTAGCCAGACTAAGTCATCCATCTATTTAAATAAAATAGAATTCGTCTTGTAAAAACAATTTTAAACGGAATAAATCCAAAGCGACTAAACGATTCTAATAAACTTACATAGCCTCAAATTGGACAAAAAGAAAAAAAGCTAGAAATTACTATAATAGTTAGGCGCGATTTTTGGCAAGTGCACACAAAAATGGCGCGTCTCAAAGTGACCGCTTGACGAATCGTTTTTAGACACGTGATCCTTTCATATAGACACTGGGCCACGCCCTTTATGTAACCAATTTGACATATCATTTAATGGAGCCATAAATAATAATTTCTAATAGTTTATTCGAGAAGTTATGATTTTAAACCTTAAATATCGAAATTGCATGACTGGCAACACCATATGTAACTTCTGTTGTCACAGCACGAGGCATAAAGTTTTTAAAATCAATAAATATACAGCAAGAACACTTATTAAATAATTATAATTATATAATTAAAAAAATATAGTGTTCATTATTATTATTAAAGAATGATTATATTTAAATTCAAATGGCTGATATCGGTTTGGAGAAGTTAAAGTGAAAACATGGCTGATAAATTAAAAATATATTACATATGGTCAATTCTATTAAATTTGTTTGTGATAAAAAATAATCTCTCTATATATAAGAGGCTTTGTCCTGACTGACAGAATCAACGCAGAGCAAAAACTACTAATGATAGAAACTTGAAGTTCGGAATTTAGATTTTAAACGCGATGTAGGTAACCACTAAGAAAGGAATTTCAAAAATGTAACCCCTAAGGGGTCTAAATGGCGAAATTGTCGTTTAACTTTAACGGACATCTATTTTTGAGATTTTAAACCATATGTTTTTTTTATTTTTTTATGTATTAAATAGACATTCACATAGAATACGGCTACTGATTATTTAAATATTAGTGGTAATCAAATTATGCACACTGTGATTCCCATGATTGGGGATGGTGCGTGTTTATTTCGATCTCTATCATATATTATCGAGAATTCTCAATAAAAATGTTGTCATTTTCGCCAAATTGTCGTACAACATGTCATCCAAATTAGGACAAATTTTCTGCGTTTACTCATAATGATTACGGTAACAATTATTCTGATTTCAGTAGTTATTACACTCATATGTCTCAGCATTCAACCCATGCCGGATTTGTAAAACTAACGGCAGCTGGGGAATTTTTTCCTTACCTTTTTGAAGTATATCGCAATGATGAGCTTTATGCGGTATTTGGCAATAATTCTAATCCCACGAAAAGACTACGTTTTACTGTTACGCTATGTAATGGCTATTTTGACGTGTGTGAAGCTCAACTACCGCAACTTTCTGAGGAGAAGAAGCAAGTTAAAAGGCGACGTGTCAGGTGCAACTCAATGCAACACGGAAAGACGAATTAAAATCAGCTAAAAAAAGTTCGGAATTTAGATTTTAAACGCGATGTAGGTAACCACTAAGAAAGGAATTTCAAAAATGTGACCCCTAAGGGATTTAAATGGCGAAATTGTCGTTTAACTCTAACGGACACCTATTTTTGCACTTCGAGAAAAATATCTAATTTGGACTCATTTTTAAGATCTTGATACGAGTTTAACTCGAAAGCTCTTGCGGGGCGTCGAAAACCATGTTTTAAAGCCGAAAAATGAAGCTTTCATGAGGAGTAAGCAATTTTTTTTTTCAGCTGTTTTAGTGAAATCTCCATTGCGCGCCTCCCTCTCTTCTACCGATACGGCAGCTTCCCCCTGCAACATTCCACCTCCCGGAAGCTCCGATTCTACTAAATCTCCTTAACATCAGTTAACATATTATATTATATCAATACCGAGAATGATCACAGAAGTGATTTTAAAGGCTCGCGGGCGAAGCCGCGACGGGGAATGCTAGTATACATATATGAGACTTATTTGATAATTCAAAAAAGTTAAGTCACGTCAATGTGCTAATGGAGATGAATAATTCAAATCACAAAATATCTATTAATCTAGCAGAGAAAGTAAGATGAATATATGCATAGATTTTAAAATAATGAATGATTTATCTTATTAATAGTGATTTTATATTAAAAATAATTTAATAAAGCTTAGTTTTCAAATATAAAAAAATCGATAAAACAGATCAAATAGTTATCTAATTGTTATTATAAATAACAGTAACCATTTTTAAAAAGCATAATCAAAAGTAAATACAATGAGTTTCGTTATAATAAATAAAAAACGAAAATCAAACCTATACTGCAACAAAATGGGGATTTGAAGAAGTACCTACGTTAAATTAAAAGAGTAGAAAATAAAATTGAAGATATAATACTCATCAACCGACTTTCAGTTTACAGCTTTGAAACAATTTACTTTTTGCATCATTTATCTAAAATGAATATATTTACCTATAAAAATATTTAACTCCATAACCGTTCGTTCACGCCTTAAAACATTATGGCAGAATATGCTAGGAGTAGAATATTAAACCTACAGAATTAAAATAAAATGATAGATCTTTACGACAAGTCCATATCCTGCCTTTGTCCAGAAGGAAATGACATTTTTTATCCTGCATACAAAAGAGGTCTTCCTCATCTTTCGTTAATCACCAGCTGCGTAGGACACCGTTTGAATAGACTCGCGGAGGATGTCCCAGGCATAAATATAAATGTTGACGCATCCAAACGGAAACGATGTTGAAGACCAGAAAGAGTTTTATCTGTTGAGGAAGGACGACGATATTATTATTTTTTTTTTTTAAAGCATTAATCAACTCTTAAGTGACGGTGTAGAAACAAAATTGAAAATTAAAAAAAAAAAAGGAGTACTTGACATTTAATAACTGTAGTCACATAAAAAGGATAATTGCGCTAAATATGTTAGGACAAAGAGTTTAATTTTTAATAAATAAGGGGTATTTGAAAAATACATGGGCTTTGTACTATGTGCAACCCTTCTATGAAGGAAACTAATTTAAAAGTTTCCAATCCAATCTAGCTATGTAATTTGGGTAGGCTTTATAATTGCAACTACTACTGATTTGTTAATTGAAACGTAATAAAGTTCTCATCCTTACATAAAACGTGAAATGATTTTCTATTGCAATTGATAAAAAATAAACCTTTAAAGAACTTTATTGACATTTTCTATTTAATCTTGTTGGTTACAAAGCTCCGTGAAGGAAGAGTTAAAAACATGACGGGTACAAATTATGATTAATGGCAAATGGAAGAAAGCCTTTACCAGGAATGAAACTTCTTCACAGCATAAATTTCATCCGTTGAAGAATAATCCGAAACTATGGGCCTCATAATTAAAAACCTTTGTAACCAATGATAATAATTCATTTTCCCAAAATATAATATTGTTGTAATGCACATATAATGATTCGTAAGTGTTCTTGTAAATATCTAACGATTTGCCGTTATACATACAGAGTCATATGCTGTAACTTATTTCGACTGAGTTTGGGCCTCGTTCGACCATATAAGATTTTGGCAACAACAAGGAACTTGCCGTTAGTTAAGGGATGAAATTAACTACCTTAGTTACCAGGAACAGGACCGCGTCCTGCTGCATGGTTATCTCAAATCTATACACTACATCGTTCCGAATAAACTGTAACTGGCAAGGTATGAGGCACCAAAGTTTCGGAGTTGTTAATATCAGGTAATTAGTACCTCGCAATACAGTATTAACGAAATCGTAGTAGAAGCAATTAGCTGGCGCTAATTATATTCTAATTAGAAAAAGAGGTACATCCAAATCAGAGTTTTATTACTATGTTTAAACAGGAATTTCAGAAATAGTTAAAAATTAACCTGGTTAATAAAATAATAAATTGTTAAAATAACATCTTGGTAGTTCTTCAAAACCTTATATAAGCTTTCTACTCACACTTATTTTTTTCAATACATACAAATATTAATAATTAATTTAAAGGATGGTAATTTATTCTGATGTTCTATAGAAAGTCTGTATACATGTACTATACATAGAATTATGCAAATACATATTTACATAGAGCTCTTTAATATAAAATGGCAATGAAAATATAGATTCTTAAAAAATCTACCTATATAATTAACACTAAGGTAATGATTTAAATTATATATGCATATCTTTTTAACATAAAAAGCTTATAGAATTAGGAAAAATGAATTGGATAATATAATGAGAAACGTGATGTTTGTTAATACGGTGAAATCAGCTGAAATATAAACTTAAAACTAATTTTTTTTCAAAACTCATTTTTAAAAAAAATAAGATCTAGTAGTAATTAAACTGTAAACTAAAAAAAAAATGTATTACTTATGTTATATAATTGGGAAGGATAGCATTTATCTTTTTAATGAATTAATTGGCGAATACATATAATAAAACGAAGTTATTTGATTCTTCACGCTTAAGTCGTAAATTTATCTTTATAATGTGGATTAGAATGCGTTATAAATATATTATAGGAATTGTTTTCGTTAAATATGTAAAACATCAGTTGTTGATAAGTTTCGAAATATTATTCAATTCAACTAGATCCGTACCGTATACTTAACAAATTTCGCAACACGGACACATATAAATGAGCATGAAAAATAAAAAAATGCAATTTTAACATACATCATACGTAATGATAACATGATCAGACTCTCGAAATAACGGATGGACATACAGTATCAGTTACTTCTTCAGACTAGGATACCTGAGGGAGCTGAGGTGACGCCTTAGGTGACATGAAAGATGAAAGTAGATTACAACAAGGGTATATTTCTACTTTCTCCAATAGAACTCATTACAAAGGCATCTATGTACACCTATTGTTCGAATCGACACGATTTACAACTCGATTCACAATATGCAATTGAACGAAAGATTGATTTAGCAAAATGATAAGTCCTTGAGAGAGTCGTTCAACTAATTCAGTTTTCTACAAGAAAAAAAAAAATATTAGTTCAAAGGATTCGAGTGTTTAGCTATCGAGTGTTATCAGTTATAGATAACAACCCTTGTTCGGAAACGACTGGTATTTGCTTTTTAGCAGATAACATAGCGAGTGAGAGGGACGTGTAATTCCACTCATAAATTATACGATTAGTAATATTCGATATTTGGCACAGTGAAAGTACTTCAACTTATTTGCTAATGTAATCTGAGCACCAGTTATAAATTAAAAATGATTGTAGATTTATAATTTCAACAGTAGTAAAGTATATAATCATTTTAAATAATCGCATATCGAGATCCCATTTTAACTTTTTTTTATTTTTTTTTATCTGAATCATTCTATTTTAGGATCGAAAAATATTGAACACTAAATTGTTACATAAATAAATTAATGTCCCAAAATACGTCTTAGAAGCGTTGAAAATGCCCAGTCTGCTATTGTAGACAGCATTGGGGAAAAAAATTATTGCACTAAACTATTTCCTTTCAACGGTAGAAATATTATTTTTTTGGTGTTTCTTTATATTTTTATGTAATATATGTAAAAAATTTAAGATTGGTTAAGTTCAAAATTATTGCCATTCGGGAATCCTTACTTTCGGAAACGCACCTTTGAGGCATTGAGGGGTCAAAAGCGAAAAAATGAAAAAGCTCTAATTTCTTTTCTTACACTTAAGGTAAAAAGGACTTATGACTTAAGGGCTTAAATTATAGTATCCCACAGAGGTCTTATGAAATTGGGCCCTATTAGTAGCTTAAAAAAACTCAACAAAATTGGCATTGGGTTGTAGACTAATTCAAATATGGTTTGACTAATATTAAAAAGGTATTTTCAACAATTTTTGGTTTATATATGTATTTTTTAAATTAATTAAATATTGCTTCTTTTTATAGAGTAGTATTAAAAAAATAAGATAATAGAAATAATTATTTCTAACTGCTAATAAATTTTAAATTAACCGTTTCGTCTATAATTGTCTACAGTTCTATACACATCAAACAGGTGATGATGTATTTGTTAGCACATAAAAACCAGTTTCCCTCTCACTCATTACCTTGAAGGTGACTTAGTCCATTTTATAACGCTGCCATAAATGGTTCACCAAATTCGAGAAACCAAAAAGAGTAAATAAGTATAGTTATAACAGCTACTGTCTGGTATAATGAAGTTGAAACATCAACTTTTTTTTCACCTTGAGAATTCACGTATCATGGAAGTCTATTCCTTCGGAGGGCCTCAAGGACTCGTACGTGACCTCAATCCAAATTTAAATGCCATCTTGGATGAGTAACGATGTACATTAATATTACTCAAGAAGATAAAAAGACAAACTATCGTACTCGTATAAACCATCATCACGCTAATGGGAAATACATGTGCCTAGTTCGTTATAGTCCCTTCTCTATGTCGCAAAGGGGTGAAAGAGTACTAGTGATGTAAAACTATCGATAGTATTATACAAAACTTAGTTTTTACAGGGGAAAAGTCATTGCCCCTGCCTAAGAGCATCCACATGTTATATAATTCATGTAAATGATAAAAAAAATGTTATAGTGTAATTTTATTCATAATCCTAACAAAAAAGGTCTATACGAAAAAAAATTACTAAAATTTGAAAACTTTACTAAAAAATATACAAACTCAAATTAACTGACTACACCATTCTGATTTCAAATGTAGGCCGCGCTATAGGACTCTTAATTAAATAATTAAAAAGTAAAAAACAAAAAACATTGGGAGGCTAAAGACATACGAATTTGTTTTGGTTCAAAACATGAGGAATTTGACGGAAAAAATGGAATAATTTGCTCAACTGGTGTCTTCAAACTTGATGGAATAATATGTACTCGTACAAACAACTGATTTCCTTTCCTGACTTAAAAATTACTTAATTATTATAAAAAAAGAAATGAAATAAGAGCAAATGAAAACGTGCATTATAGTTCCTATCGTTCCAAATGAAAGCCCCTCTGTTACATCACCATGACGAGTTACTGTTTTCTTTAATTTTGACAAGTAAATCATTTTTGTAGAATTTTTTCCTCTCGTAAATAGATGGCGCTCATAAAAATAATGAGAACTGCATCAAAACACCAATTTGGTCAAAAATGTTAGTTACGAGGTCCTGAGTTTTTGCCCTCGATATACCATTGATACTCTCGATAGTTTCATGTCCGTTACTACCGAAAGCTTTACATCACTATGCGGTTCAGTTTCATCTATTTTAGAACAATATTTCTTTATACTTTATCTTTCCTAATGTATGCTCAGATGTGATTCGTAAGCTTGAAGAGCATTTAATTTAATCTCCATTATAAAATAGCATTATGATTATGAAATAGCATTATGAAGGGCCTACATTTTTTTTTTTTTTTTTTTTTTTTTTTTTTTTTTTTTTTTTTTTTTTTTTTTTTTTTTTTTTTTTTTTGTAACGAACTATGATCTGATAAGAGTTTTCGTTAAAGAAGAACAGCAACCCGGAGTCATAAGAGAAAAAAATCATAACCGAACCGACACAACTTAAGAATTGTTACACAGCAGTGGCATACAGGCATCTGTGAAATGTACACACTTCCTGATGTTAATTTGTGACGCAATGCTGAAAAAGCGTGACCTTCGCATCAGAAGGAGCTGAAGAACCTTCAATTCAAATAGTAACGTTAGGGTTTCGTAACAAAAACGTGAGGAATGAAGAAGAGGATAGAAAAAATACGAAGCAACCACCGCTGATTACAGTTGGTTTCTCTAAGAACATAGGGTAATATAAAAGCAAATAGTATGGAGAATAAGAAGAACGTGTAATGAATACCTAACAGTAAATACAAATAAAAAATTCAGCAAATGCTTCCTTATTATTAAATGTAATTGCTCAACCACTGCAAATTATTTATTATTCCCATTAACTTGGAGAACGGTTAGGAAGGAGTAGTTGAGGAATGATATTCATACCTCAGGTTTGCTTGTAGCAGGTAATTCATAAATGTTATATCTTATATATCATTGAGAGATATCTCGACTCTGGAGTCGGAAGATGAGCCTACATTCTGACCACATAACCTCCTTGAATAAAAAACAGAACGACCTTTTACCAACTACTCTGCCCAAGGACCTTTCATGGGTTGAAGCATTATAGGTGGGTTTTATTTTTGTTTTTTTAATGGCGCAGTCTAAAAAAGTGAGCTTTGTTCCCCTCACACTTCAGGAAAACATTCTTACATAGCATATAATAATAAGTTCAAAGAATTTGCTCCACAAACTACTTCGACATAATTAATTTTAATGTTATTCTTTTTCTTAGCATGTCTTTTTTTTTTTTAATCAACTTACAGTTCTAAATATTAAGTGAAGGTCACGGCTTGGGAATTCCCCATATCAGGAAGTTAAGTTTAAGTTTATTTCTACTAAATTTCCATATCTCTGTTGTCAAAAGAAAAACCACTGATTATTTAAATAAATAACGATCTCGAAGCAACGTGATTAGCATTTAACTAAATTTATTAACAAGATCAACAAACATTGCTGGTAGGTGGGTTATTATAATAATAATAATATTAATAACTTAAAAAGTGACAAAATTATTGTCCAACATTTCGAATTTTTGCAGGCTATTTCAGGACATTCGTACGGACTCATTCTAGAGAAAAGACAACATCATATCACTAAGAGTCCCCGACACAGCTATATGAAATGGCACCAGATGTTTCTGCACTTAAGGTTCATCGACTTGCGGTTCGTATAACCAACAGAGGCCGAATGTATTCTGAACGTGTTGAATGTCAGAGTGGGCAAGATAGTGGAAGACAGCGTTCGCGAACCCTTGACCTTTTAGGACAACATTCACTGTTCTAATATTGATTCGCATTTGCTACTAAAAATAATAGTTTAAAATATTTATTATAAATCAAAACTTAAGCACTAATTAAACTTAAGGAGAATCACCATTCCAGAAATGTTCCTCATAAAATTGAAATGCCCGCGTAAAAGATACCATCAACTAAACCAGGCATGCAACGGGGATAAAAAAATATGGACGCATAGAAGGATGTGAAATTATAATATTGCTCGGAGAAGTTCCCTATTTATTCATTGCTTAGGAAATTGAAAAAATACAGTTCGGAAAGAAAAGTAATTTCATCGTCACGAAACATGAGGAAAAAAATTAGTGGACGAATAGAAAATATGTAAAAATATCCTATAGGTTCTTTTATTTGCATTCAAATGAATTTTTTTAGGGCAAATATAGAATACGAACTTATATCCCACAGGGGGTGAAACGTTATTGACGTACAAAACTGAGAATATTTGCATAGAATAGGATACTACCATAGGGGGTAAATGTTCTAAGATAAACTCCAACTAATGAAATTAAATATTCTAATATATATATATATATATATATATATATATATATATAATTACAATAGTATATATTGACTTTTTAAAGTTTTAAGTGAAATCCATGTTATGACCAAATATTCGAAATAGAGTTAAATGAATATTGACAGTTTTTAAAAGTTTTATATGTAATTTTAAATTTTTATATTTATATATATATATATATATATATATATATATAAATATATATGTGTAATATATATAATAATTATCAACTTGCTAATGCTTTACTCAATAAAAAATGGGATTTCATTCATTAATAATCTAGGACAAGGTTATTACGTTACACTCCAAAATCATTTAATAGTAATTTAATTATATTGAATACATTGTGGCATAAATTTTGAAAGCGTGGAGTCATTTTGCAACGGTTAAATTTTAACGAGCTTCAAATTAACACATTCCGACACGGCTACCTATTTCCTCACACTACAGCATAAATAGGTATTATATAAAAATATAAGCTATTTAAGTTGCAATATACTTAGTTTTTTTTTTAATTTGTAAGTTACTTCAATTGCCAATTAAATTTAACAAGCACTTGTAAATCCCTAGTTAGATAAAAAAAATATCCAAGAAGCAGAACAATTGGCATTTGTTCAACAAGCAAATCACTCTCTTATCCTTGACCGTTCCACCTAACGTAACACGTCACCATCATTATAAATTTCTTCTTTTATTTATTTTTAAACAAAAATAACGCTGGAGTACTGGCAAGATCACATTACCTATACAAAGAACTCATAGTGGAAGCGAACAGAACAAAGGGTCATTATTAAGTTCCGAATTTTTTATGGTTGTCTGGGATATTATACATCAATCGATATTTTTTATCGAGTAAACACATGATATATATAAAAAAAAATATAGCAATGCCAATTGAATTAAAAGAATACACATCCATGATAAATCGAAAAAAAACGAAAAACGATTAAAGACAATTTAGGCGAAATGTTATTAAGGAAAATACTAACCAGAATAGTTTTCAGGATTTCCAAAAACTCCCACATATGAATTTTCACAAATTGAATAAAATAAAAAAAATTATCATGGATTACTATAGAGGAATTTTTCTGCCATTTCTCAGATACAAATAATATAGAGGGATTTCGAAAAGCCTATAGCAAGTAAGTATCAATGCATTTGAACAAAAAAAAAAACATATTTTTTTAAATATTCAAACAATTTATTTAAAAAGCTACTAACTAATTAAACAAAAAAAAATTATAAATATATATATGTGTATATATATATATATATATATATATATATATATATATATATATATGTATATGTATACATAATAATTAATTAAAGCTAGAAAAGAGTCACCAAGTCGTTATTTAAATTTCGAAACCATAAATTTTCATTAGTCCTTTCAACAAAAGGGGACCATTAACCGAAAATTCTACACAGAAACCCCATCAGATAAATAGCCATGATGACTTCCGAATTTCATGAATAATGGAACTGCAACTAAAACCAATTAGCCTTTATGACGTAAATTAGGAAACAAAATATTATACATATACGCCATTATTCAACGCTGTTAAGATGATATGATATGCAAATCGCAATTAGAGTCTTTTCAATTTTTTTTTTTTACTATTTTATTTTTATATAACACAGGCGCCATGCGGCTAAGGGTTAAGCACTAAACTAGGTCGTTAGTTATTTCTAGAAAGGTATTTCTACACTTTACTGGGGTTTTCGTTAACAAAGAAAATAATTGGCCAATAAATCTGGAAGAAAGAACCATATACCCCCAGTGGAAATATAATTTTACAACTGACTAATAATTCTTGGAGTGAGTTTAAATAACAATAAATCCATCTTCTTTTGAAGCGTTACAATTTTTAATTATACCCTCCATACCACCCGCATTACCCATTTTGTACCATCCGAATAGATTCGTTAACGGTTCATTAACCGTTTCAGTACATTATAATCATATTTCACTTTAATTTCTGGTTTGAATTAATGTAATAGTTCAAAAAGTATTGTTTAAAATGTCAACACTAGTTTACATATTTTTATAAAATGTCAACACTAGTTTACATATTTTTAAAGTTTGCTTTCTGTGAACTTGAAAATTCACAGTGAATTATTAGTGTTTCAAAATAATGAAAAATGATATTTAAGAAATGTTAAAATATTTTTTGTTTATAATCTTCATTAAAGGAATTTAACAATTAATCAAATGGGGCTGATTTATTTTTTCATTTAATTTCCTTTAAGTGCGTTTCCCAAAAATAGAGTTCCTGATGAGTAATACGTTTTAAATTTACCAATCATGTATTTTTGAAACATATTAATATAGAAATATAAAGAAACGCCAAAAATTAAAAGTGACGAAACGGGTTAAGACCCAACACCACATCTCCATTTTTTATTTAATTGATTTTTTCACTATGAAGTTAAATACCAGATAAATATTTCAAAATCGGTAATGAAATTTATTGATTCTGGGATTTTAAATAAATACTTTTTTTCCTACCAAATAATTAGATCCATTAGTAATAATTTATACGGTCAATTCAATAAAGAGGACAGATTTATAATATCAAATACGGTTTTGCCCAGCTTTTAAATGCGACAGGGATTCATATATTTTATTTATAGCTTGGGAAATAAATTAGGGAATTACATTTTCGACTAATTTGTGATATCAACAACGCTTAGCGGACGGGCATAAATCACAAGTAAGCGAAGGATATTTGGAACGTATTTTATTGAGATGACTCGAGTAATAGGAATAGCTCAACTAAAACCGACCAGACCAAATCCACCCAAATTTATGCGAATAATAACAGGACGACATATATTATTAAAACAAATTGTAACATTTAAAAAAAAATATTAGGTTTAATTGTAGGCATGTTTTATAAATATTAAGTTTCACATGTTTTTTATAACGAGGTCATTAAATCTGCACAAGCTAATGGTACTAACCAAAGGTATCATTTGGACTTATTACGTGTTAAATACTTTGCAGTAATTTCCAAGGATACAAATATTAAGAAATAAATAAAAAAGAGCTTTAAAGGGCTTGAAAAAGGATTAAAATTAGTTTGTAAGGATTATTCTATAATAATTTTTTTTTCCTTTTTTTTACACTGTTATCTTAAGGTAACTAAAATCTGAAATCTTTAACAATAGTTCTATTATTATTATGGTAGCCTGCTGGGTTGACAACTAGGACGAGAGACCTCACGATGACAACACACTCTCCACAGAGGAGATAATAAAGAGGTCATCGCTGAACCTGACAGCTTCCTCACACTCCAGTCACGGCGGGCGGATGGCCAGTCGATTGTTTGTACCACCCGACACCACTGGCATAGGGATAGAGAAGGATGGTATTGGTATTTCCAATTATTGAAAAAAATCATCTATGCCAATAACATACCTAATGTTTAGCGTTAAAATTAATAAAATTTATTCTATTCCTTTATTTTTTTTTTATTCGAAAAAATCTAAAAAAGCTAAATTCCTACAATTTAAAAAAAAAGTTTTCTAGGTAAATAAGTTTTCACTTTTGCAAGGTACGTAGGAAGGATCAACTTATGATACAATTTTTATGCGTTTATTTTCTGTAACATTATAATAAAAATTGTAAATGATAAAACTGATTTATTTCAGAGGGGTTAAAGAAAAGTTCCTTTAACTCATTTCATACCAAGAGTACAAATATCATGATTCTTTTTTTAAATTCTGCCATTTATTATTTTATTAGGGTTCGATTCCCGGGCGAGGTCAAACTTTTCCTATTTCCATGAAAAAATATGTTAAAGGGTATATGATCTGTAAATTAAAAAAATTATTGTCCATCGTAAACCCTATTTTTCGGAAACTCACCTCTGTGATATTAAGCGGTTGAAAGTGAAAAAAAAACAGCAATTTTTTATTGCGATTATTATACATTCCTTTAATTAAGACTGGGCTATTTAAAAGCTGTTAAACATTTATTGTCCATTCTTGATGCACCAATAATTCCACATTTCTGAAGCATGCATATTTGAAGTTTTCGAATTTACAAAGAACATACTTAAAAACAGAATAAACTGACTATATTTAAAGTTTGTACATACATCCCATTACGAACTAGGTTTCGGCATACATACTAAACAATAATTAAGTAATAACTCGAAATCTTAAACTAGTCCGTGATAGTATTAATATGAAATTAAACATACATATAAATGAAGTTTGAAAGGTTAAATGAACGTTTAAAAATAAAAATCTTATAGACATATAAATATTATCAAAACGTATAAAAAAAGAAAAAAAAAAAAACTTACATTCACCAGGTCGCCATAACTGGCAAGGGCGGAATTATTACTCACCTGAAAAGAAAAACAAGTTATTAAGTAATAAAATAAAAATTAAAAGAATAAAAAATAAAATAAAAAACATGTTCGTACTAGTGAAGAAACAAATAAACAATGCAACTGGCGTTAAACCTTAGCATAAGCTAAAATTGAAATGGTGGGTTTCATCAGCTAATATTACTATATACAAATCAAAATTAAACAAATGATCTTAAAAATTGAATTGGGGTAAATAACAACAAACAACATAGAGTGCTAAGTGAAAATGATAATTACGAACAGTCAGTCGCAAGAAATCGCACTGGAACCCATTAACTTCTACTACCAAGCAAGAGAGCTTTAGTTTAACTTTTCGTTTTATTTTAACTATTAATAGTTATTAAGTAATAAAATAAAAATTAAAAGAATAAAAAATAAAATAAAAAACATGTTCGTACTAGTGAAGAAACAAATAAACAATGCAACTGGCGTTAAACCTTAGCATAAGCTAAAATTGAAATGGTGGGTTTCATCAGCTAATATTACTATATACAAATCAAAATTAAACAAATGATCTTAAAAATTGAATTGGGGTAAATAACAACAAACAACATAGAGTGCTAAGTGAAAATGATAATTACGAACAGTCAGTCGCAAGAAATCGCACTGGAACCCATTAACTTCTACTACCAAGCAAGAGAGCTTTAGTTTAACTTTTCGTTTTATTAAATTTTAATGAACCTAATGCTTAAGCTAAAACAAAGAGTATTGCTTTCATAAAATAAAAAATTGTCCTATTCTTAAATTAATTTTTTTCTTCTACTTTATTGTTTAAACAAAATATAAGGGGCAAGAAATATACAATTCCGAAACAATGATGAAAAAATCTAGTTAAAATATTACCGAGCAGGAAGGATCAGGTGGAATGAATTCTACTAATAATTAATTCATTTAAAACTTTATAAATATTGTGATGAATAAGATAATGGGCTATTCGTCGCATTAATATATCAAGTGAAGGAACGCCATTTGTTAATTATAAAACATTCACATAAATATTAGAACAAAAAACATTATATAATTGGATGGAGCAGGATAAGATATCGAGGAGTTGGCCCCCCACCAAATAGCAAGGAGCTAAGAAGCTATGAATTAGGGTTGAGATAAGCCAGCACCCCTGGATGTAATTAATCATAACGATAAGGATTACTAAGGGATAAGCTTAATACCACCTTCAAGAGGAAACCTTTAATCTAACGTTATCTCCTCTTTGCGAGAGCTTCTGCGATAGCTTTCGACTTCATCAACAATCAACTCTAACAATTCCAATTTCACCAGCCGAGAAACCTAATCTTCCAGTAATGACGAGAGAGCAAAGGGCAACCTTCATTAACTAACACCAAGTGTTACAGTGCAGGTTGAAAATCGATATGTTAAAGACGAAAAGAAGAAAGAAAGGAAATCGGTATGTATGCTCCTCACCCACCCCCATCCAACAATTCAATCCTTTAAGCTTACTAATTTCAATACAAGTACGTTCTATTGCTTAGTGCCCCCCCCCCCCCCCACTTTGCACTATAATATTCTTAAATTTAATTTAGTTAACTAAATTATTTTAATTATTTTACGTCATTATTACAGATCAGATAGACTTTTAATTAGTTTAGTTTACGATAGCTTTATCAGACCTGCATTTTATTTAATAGTTCTAGCAATTTATTTTATTTTATTTTATTAATTTATTTTATTTTCTAGTTCTACTGTATTTTATATTTTAATTTAAATTTATTTACTTTTTATCTGAAGAGAAAAGATTGACCATGGGCAGGATTTGAACACGGGCTAATTGTTAATTGTTAAAGTAAAGTAAGCTAATTGTTAAAGTAACAATTTATCAATTGATAAATTACGTAATTATTTAAATAACAGCTAGGTTATGATCTACTAAATTAAAAAAAAAAAAAAAAGTTCACAATTCTAATTCGCGAGACTATTAAAATCTACCCATTACTCCAATAGAATCGATTATGAAATCCTTCGAAAACCATCCACGCCAATTAGATAATTTAAAAAATAAATACGAGCCCCTTTAAGCCGTAGAGACTCAGTGAGGGTGAAAAAAAAGTAAAGAACGCATCAAAAGAAATTATCGGTTATAAAAGAACACTACAAAAATAAGATAATATTAATATTCATCGATAATAACACTGTTCTGCAAAAAAAAACTTTTCTCCCCTCCCTTGAACAATTTTGCCTGTTTCTCATGTTTTCAGGTGTGCTGAGTCCGAATCTGAACTCAGAAAAATTCTATCACCCTCTGATTTTGAGAGAAAAGAGGTGAAACTTGGAAAAAATGAAAAATTGTATTTGAAAATTATTGTCTTTATTATAACAGATTTTTTTTCTTTTTCAACGATAAAATATAATTAATTGAATCCTGCATGCTATCAGGTATAATACTAGATATGACACAACTCAAAAAATATACACACATCGTCAATGAATATTTTTTTTCTTTTGTACTCTTCCTCCTCTGTCTCCCGCTGCAGTGTATAGCAGTAATCCGCCAGCATCTTCTCATTCCATTTGTCAGAATATCTTTTTTCCATTCTGGATATGTCTTGGTGGAATCGTTCTCCATGTTCGTCCGAAACTGCACCCAAATTTGGTGCAAAAAGTCTAGGTGACTATGCAGGAAGTGTATTTTTAAGGACATATTGCATCCCAATGTTTTATATGAAGTAAGCAGTTCTTGGACTATTTTTCGGTAGTCTCTAGATTTTTTGTTTCCCAAAAACTTAGCACATACCTCTCGAAAAGCAATCCAAGCCTTTTTCTCAGTAGTATTTAACTTTGCTTCAAAAGTGAGGTCCTTGAGTAGATGTCGAATTTGGGGTCCTACGAAAATTCCCTCCTTTATCTTAGCATCGCTGAGATGCGGAAATTTTTGTTTTAAGTACATGAAACCTTCTCCTTCCTTGTCCATTGCTTTTACGAAGTTTTTCATTAGCCCCAATTTTATGTGGAGTGGGGGTAAAATTATCTGGTTTTTGTCCACTAATGGAGGATTGGCAATGTTTTTTTCACCTACTTTTTCCTTACGCCATATTTCTTTAACCACTTGTAATATTCCCATCAAATTTTTTTCGTTCAAATATACTTCATTGCGCTCAAAATCATCGGGCTTTTGAATTTTTTTCACTATGTTTTGATGCCGAAAAAAAATTCGTCAAATCCACAAAAAACTCACCTTTTTCGATAAAAAACTAGAATTTCTCAGGAAACTGTGCGTGATAGACAAAATCTGACTTCAAATTCGTGTTCAGCACATCTGATAACAGTAAGAAAGCATGTTTTGGTTTGAAGGAGGATTTTCATGCAGAACAGTGTAACTAGTAAAAAGACAGAGCCGGATCATTCCGAAAATAATAATTTACAAATGATACTGGTTAAATACATACTTAACATTTAGGGACAAAGCTCTGATGTTTAAAATTTTACTATTTTTCATGCTTCATGTTTTTCGCCAACGTATAAAAGAAAAGCTAATAACAAACAGTGAGAATGGTTAGGAGGTAATACATTTTTAATTAATTTTTTTTAAAAATTACCCTTTGTAACTGAAACGAACGATGAAACTCCATGTTTGTAAATTAGGACCTAACTATTGTCGTAGGAAAAGTATGCTCCGATTAAGAAATATAATAATCAACATTTAAAGTAAATTTCTAGTAAAGAGAAATTATAGAGTAACATATAAAACAACAGGTATAGGAGTACTCGCAAACGGGCAAATCAATTATCAACAAATCGAGCAGAGAAAAAGTAGTATAGAAAACTTTTAGGGTCACAAATATGTCCATAAAATTGGGAAATATCAGGAGAACCGGTTAACAGGATCATAAATGCGACGAGGTTTCTCGGCGCATGCTCATTCCGAAAGCGGAGAAAGCTGGCATAAAGAAGACCCCGATGTGCGGAACAACAACCACTTTCTTCAAGCGCATACTTCTCCAGGCTGACCTTCACGGCTCGTTTGGATTTATTTTCGCTTTGGAATGCGATATTGTTAGATATTGTCAGCCATGAGCATACCGGCTCAGCATCATGCAAGAACATGCTCTGAAATGATGTTAAGAAATGCAATCATTAAATCGGAGAAATGTTAAAAAAATATATATATACAACCAGTTTCATCAACTAATGTTGAAGCGAATTATTATACTGTGCTATTAGCGTACATAGATAAAAAAAGTCTCATTACACAATGAAATGTTCAGATATTCAAGAAAACGAATTCCGCGATCATCTATTTACTTTTCAAATGTTTGCTGCATGTGAATTTTTAAAAAGCCCGCTCGCTTAATAAATCAACAACTGATATTATTCAGTGCGATCTGTAAGTAAGAATATATTTTAAACAATGATAAGTTTTTTCACTACGACCGAAATAGAATACATTTGAATAAAAAAACATTGGAACGTGCCTGAAAATTTCCAGGCTATTTTAAGGTGAGAAAATACTGAGTTTATTTCTGTACCAACATATGTGATCCCCCCATTACCTCAGCAAAAGTAAACAGTAGCCCCTTTCGAATTGTAAAATAGACAATCATGCATATAAACTTAAGCTAATGATTTACAATATAAATATCAATTCTTTTATTAATCCAACAGGATGTTATGTATTTACTTATACATTCATACAATACATAAAATATTTTTTAGATTTAATAAACCATTTTCAATGAAAAAAGGTACGGATGAAATAAAATAAAATAGTCGATGTGAAAGACCTAAAAATAACATTTACGATTTTTTTTATTTTTTATTCGCAAGCTAATATTATTAAAGAAACTATTATTTAATTCAATGATATGTATTAATTAAATTATTAAATAATATTTTAAATAAAATATTATTTAATAGATATATACGTAATTAAATAAATTAATATATTAGATAAACTATATATAATATTTACAATAACCGATATTTTTCTATTGCTGCACTTTCAATAATAAGAATAATTCAAGCTACATACTACCTTCTTAAATATTTTCCCTAATTTTAACAATATATTTAATTTTATAAATTTTTATATCTTGACTATCGAAAATTATTCTGGTAAAAACCATTGAACTATAATAATATTCCTATAACTCAAAGGCAACAGAAGGGTTTAGGTAAGAAAACAAATAGCTCTTTTTTTATCAGAACATGTTTCTGAAACAGAAAATGTTTCTCTGAACCTTTTAAACGTAAATAAAATTAGGAATTAAAACAAATATATAAAGTAAACTTCATCTAATTCGTCCATTTAAATTAACGACCTCACACATCAGGAATATTACCAAGGCTGGTCATCATACTAAGTGATTTTCACCGGTCGAATGTTGCTACAGAGCTAAAATGGCAAAGCGGAGAGTAATAGGTTAGCTTTGGCAACGAAGCGCATACAGGACTGGCTGTAACCCGTCAATTATCTATGAAAGCGTTTCAAGAGCGAACTACTTGTGATTGATGAGTGACTGAGGTAGTGAAATTGCGAACTAAACATAAAATTTAAAACAGCACATTCAGAGGAATATGGGACAATGTTTCAAAATGGGGTTCCGATAACCTTGGAATTAATGCGATTAACTTTCGACAGTACCTCAATTAAAGCTATTTCTAATATGATTTAAAAATAATAATATTTGTATATGATTGGATTTGATTGTTTATATTTATTTAAAGTGCTACACCGTCCACATTCCCAACAATGACATGTTATGTGATCGTATACCTGGAGCAGAAACGCAAACCATACACCGTCCGTTAGGCCTCGCAACGTAAACATCCTAAGTATTTGCGAAAAGGTTCCAACAAAGTAAGCAAGCAGTTGGTGCACAACATTCTCCCTCCCTCCCACGGCTGGGGGGATTGTTGCTAAAAATAGTTCAGTAATGGCTCAGGCTTTTAGGGAAGGCCCTCGAACAGATGGGAGCCCAAGATGACGTAGATAGGAATAGGCATTTGATGCAAGTTACGAAACGCTGTCTTTCTTTTCAAATCCTAGTAAATTTATTCATCTGAACCAAAACTGGGATCTGAATAATCTAATCTTGCATTCACTCGTTAAAGTCACAATTATCCATGAAGAAGATTTGAACGAAATTCACCGCATTTCCCAATTCAATTATTATTAAATTGTGAACACTATGGACAGATACTAGTGAATATAGACTTGGCTGTATCCAAGGAGGTTCCCCGATCGACTCGAACCCGAAACACGGAGTAATTGTGCTCAGTGCCTTGCCTTAATCATCTGCCCCCCTCTTTAGCTTAGAAGACTAATAATCCAAATAATGATAAAAGCGCGATGTGTACACATTAATAACTCTCCTTATACTAATTGATGAAATACAGTAAGCAGAAATCATATGAGGGAGGTTTTTCTTAATACATTTTTATCTATTCCCAAGCCCCAAGAGATGGAGGGTTGATATCAGGGGATATAGAATGCGGGGATCTTCTACGTCATAAGATGAATTTGAGAGGCAATGTATACTATAGATAATCTGTTCCTAAAAAACGTTTAAATAAATACCAATGAATTTAAATAAATTAAACCAAATGAAGGTTTAATATGTTGTATATTTTTAACAGACAGTTTTCGCAACTTGACCTATTTTTCGGTGATCAACGAGATTTAATTTATTCTATATAATAAATAAAGCTTGGTAATTTCAGGAGGATAACGTTACATAACAAACCTGCAACTTGTTTAATGGATGGCTTAACTCCAAAAACATACGAGTGAAGAAGAATTTTTACTGGGTAACTCATATATTTGTAAATCACTGAAATCTTCATATACGTTAAATGTTTTAATAAAATCGTTACCGGTACGTGTAGTGAGGATTAAAATTTTAGAGATTTCCAGGCAAATTCTCGTTTAGTGTAAATCTAACCATCCTTTCCACCCCATTTTCAAAACTTAACTGAAATATTCTCAAGATAAAAACTAATCCATATTAATAAATAAGCATCAGACATCTTGTACAGCCAGAGTCCGGAAACTTTTTCAAACTGTAAATATTTTTCTTTCTCAAACTGATTCAATCAAAACTAATTTATATATATTTCTGGATTAAATAGAACTTTCTTTTAGAAACAAGCAAAAAGGGGTGTCGTAAAACTTTACCGATACTGTAGATATATTTCGAAGGTTTTAAAAATCAGGCATGTACATAAATGGAAAAGTGCCAAAAAATTAAAAGTGACTAATTATCAAGGAAAATGGTGTAGACGTCATCTTCAACAATCTTTCATTTTATTATGCTTTAAAAATGAAGATATCATTTCATCTGGTTTAATCATTTTTCTGTCAACTTTTAAATTAATAAAATTTCACTGGGTGGATCTTTGATAATTTTTTGTTGCACATGAAAACAATAAAATATTTTTTGTACTTACATACCTTTCCATTATGCCTGAAGAATTATATCATTCATATCATTTTTTGGTTGACAAATATGCCATAAGATCGATACGATAAACTTTATATGGAGCTATAACATTAACTATTAACATTATCAATAAAAATAAATAAAATAAAAGCGATCCATTTTCTAATATTTGGTAATAAACTTCAGTATTTTTTATTTATATGATTTTTATTGTTTAAACAATAATAAAATAGTTAAAATAGAAAAGCAAAGGAAGGAAGAAATGTTGCTGAGCAACACCTTGACCTCGGGCCTTACCCAGGAACGACCTGACCCTTCGGTACCTGAGTGAGTGGGTGGGCGGGGCAGGTTTGTTGGGTCTATATGGTGCTCGATCATTGTCCTAGTCGGTGCCTCTACTTTCAAAGATATAAAATATGTAATCATAAGTTAGGATAAGATAATAGCTTTTAAAGTCGTGATATAAATCGATCTAGATGAATAAACATTTCTGCAACAGATCAATTATTCAAACTTAATTACTTAAATTTTCAGAGGAATTTAAATCAATTTTTAAAATCCGGTTTGGATGTAAAATTTTACTTCAAACCACTAACCAAGAGATCTTCCAAGGTTCAACGCTGGCTTCTCTAATCCAAGTTGAATACTCTAGCGACTTTAAAAAATATATTTTGTTTATTACTTGAATATTGCATATGCTTAAAAATAAAAATACATACGTAGAAACATTTAAATGTAACTAATTAAAATTTATACTTGCCCCAAAATCTCTATTAAACAAGAAATTCGGTCTTAATTAGCTTATGTCAGGAAAACACCCGTCTAAGCATTTTACAAACCCGTAAATTTAGTTTAAAGTTACGTAAATTTAGGTTATAGGTTAAATATACGTTATGTTCCCATCATAAATTTAGATTATACGATAACATACATCTATAGAATCAAACCAACATACAATGACAGGCGTAATTAACATATCTACTAATGAAAATAATATCAATCATTTGAAAAAAATAAACATTATGAAACTGCTTAAGAAGCAAACTAACTAATAATATCAGTTTCTGATTAATATCAGTCCATCCTGATCGAGTTCATGATAACTGCAACTAATCCCATTTGTTATATTTTAAAAATAAAGATTACATAAATTTATAAAGATATTATATTCGATTATCCTCAATATGATAACACACTACAAGAGGATGATGACATATAAAAATGAGACTGCTTAGTTGCATACTGTATAAATTCATTATGACAGCTTCTGTAAACAAGCAAAGCTGAAATAATATTGATCCTCGACGGCCTATGATAAAGATAAACATAGGCTTCAATTACTACTTCAGTTCGAAAAAAAAAGACATATCCTTTTCCAAATTATAAAAAATGGCTCATTATTCACAAATAAAATTATAAAATACATTCATTGAATAAAAATTCTATCTACCCACAAGACAAATATAGGTCGAAAATGTTGGAAAAACAGATCGATCGAAGCTAAATAAATGATAATGGAAAGACAGAAGATAAAATGAAAACCCAGGAACAATAAAAATAAATAAAATCATTGTTCCTCTATCATTGTTATTGTTGCTCCAACAATGTTACCCTCCAAATACACCCCAAGCAATTCCCTCAGGAACTTAGATTACTTTTCAGTGTATCGTTTGCTACCTACAAAACAAAACATATAAAATTGTTGAAAGGAGAAACATCTGTCATTTTCTCACAAGATCCAAGAAGTATATTGAAGCAGTACATTTCATTTTTATTTTGTAGAAAAATAAAAAAATAATATCTCACAGGGCGATTATTCAAAAAGAAAAATAGAAAATGGTTTGTGTAAAAACGAGTGAGTATTAGTTTAGATTTAACGTAGTTTACTTTAAAGTACCAATTAAATTATTTAATATGGAGGATCACCCGGGGTAATTATTCTATTAACAAAAATCGCCTAATGCTAGCTTTCCCCAATTTTTTATTTATAAGGTTTCACAGCTTTTTTTGTATAAATCTATAATAAAAACGTGAAAGAAGAATTCCTGTTTTAATAAAATAAAATAAAAAGCATCTCCTTTGTACTGTAACCCTGTTGTACTGTTTCTAAAAAAAAAGTATCTTAAGAAATTATTGGACACACAATAGCCATTTTTTAATAGGCAAATTTTCGAGAAGTTCAGCGAAGAGAAAACAGGTCAAGTGTAAATCATCAATAGCTTGGATAAATAAAAGGTTTGTAATTTAACCTTCAAAAAGATTAATTTCATACTAAACTTATATTGGAATTGATTGGAAGAACTAGTACTGGACAAATAGGAGATGGGACAAAAAACAAAATATTTAAAGTAAATATAAAGCTGAATTTAGTTAGTTTTCGTAAAAGAGCTGAGGATATATTAATATTTTTACAAATTTCGAATCGATATTTTCCGATGAGTTATGAAATGTTTCACAAGTTTTTTTCTTTTAAAATTTCTGTGGAGTAGTAGTTAGTGAGTGAAACTACAACCCACAAGTTCGCGCGTTCGCAGCCCGGCGTAAGGCTCTAGAATATTTTGAAGGGAGTAAAAGAATCGGGAGAGGTGTACAGTGGAGGTCTCGAGCCTTTACGATGTCAGATAATTGTTAAAGATCTCTACTCTAACTAATTATACCTAGATACGCAAAATTTAGGGCTCTATCTGTAGGATCGCCCGATTAACCATTTTAGCAATGAGGTTGTTTATTTATAATTCAGGCGGTACTATAAATAAATAAACAACTTAAACATATTCCAGCAAGGAACCTTAGCCGTCCTTATCAGGACAGGAATTCCATCCTGGATATACCAGCCCTCCTTTCATGGAAGTTGAATCTTTCACAAAAGCCTAACCACCTGGACGGGACTGGTCCGCTATCTACTACATTGACTAACGTTTCAGCTGCAGAACATGGGCCGGACTCTTCAAAGGATCTCACATAAAGTGTTCCTCCCTTCAAGCTGAAGAGCATTAACGAGCACTTTACAGAGTAGTTTACGTATTCCAGAAAAATGGTCCCGCTACCTCAAACTTATTTTAAAAATCTATAAAAATTCAAAGGGCAAAAACAACAATCTGGGTAGCATATCGATTTCTGTATCGATATTGTAAGTCGAATTAATAAATACAAATGTTAATAATGAAAATATAAATCAGTCTCATTTTTTTCATTACATTCCTTTAATGTAGATTGGAAATTAAAAATATTTCAAATGATTTGGATTTTGTGTGTTACTAAATGTAATACTTAAATAAAATAATATAATTAAATAAAAAAAAATATATAATCTGACAGAAAATCTGATTTAATAAAAAGAAATTCTCGGGTTTTTGTATTTTCTCAAAAGTTTTATTTTTTTGGCTAACAGGTTATAACAATCTCACTAGTGTTTAACAATATTTAAATAAAAGTAATGAAATGTTAGCCTGAATAAGTTTAAAGGACCAATAAATCTAGTTAACATACTCATATCACAAACCACAGTTGAAATATTTCGGTTAATACCCATATCGGTGCTTTTTAACTTGAGATCGCATTCGTTTATTGATTAATTACTGGAGGGGACATTAAGATACTAATTTATATTATATTAGATGACCATTTGACTCTAATATGCTTGAAGAACTGCAGATATAGTCTTCGAATCGATTTCTTGCTAGGTATTGTGATATGAGCATTAAATAGTTTGTTTTTCTAGTGTTCGAGGTTGACCATATGAAGATATCACATATCAAGAAATGCTGCCTAATCGACGGAATATGATAAAATTTACTGTTTTTGAAATATTTAATTTCATGGAAACATTAAGATTCTAATTTATATTATTATCAGAGGAGTTTAGATAGGCTGGGTAAATAGCGAAAATAACATCTATATCCTACAGATTACATACAGATAGGGGATCAATAAACACAGGGTCGCAATTCATAATAACTGTTTCCCTCACAGCAAACAAGAACTTAATTTACTAGGGATAGAGAATATTGCGGAGGTAAGCTTGTGGGAAATGGGAATACCGGGTGTATGGCAAGTGGAGCCAAGACAAACAGATGTATTGAGGAAGCTCATCCAAATACATAGGGAGTTGTTTTCCAGTTATTTCGGGAGCTCGGGTCACCATCAGTACTCCCGTACCCCATCGATCCCCGTCCTCTATCTGAATGAAAATTCAGCCAAATATTCCGACTTCTTCCATAGATTATTGTGTTCATCGGATAAATGATTATTTTAAAAACAAATAATGGTACAGATAAACATCTTTAAATACGATAACTTGTGTATTGATTTACATATATGCATCTCGACTAAAAAAGATTTTTAAACGAGTAAAATTTTTTTTTTCAACGATCTTCTGCGCTTACTTTGAATTACCCACTCCTATAAAAAAAAATGAGTTTACAAAAATATTATGATGAATCGCAATAGCATGTAATTTAGCGCTGTACTGCATACAATACCTTTAGAGCAACAACGTAAGTGCCGTCTCTTGCCACCACCGTGTACATAAATTTTCCCTCAGGTATAACACCATGAATTTCTTAGACTACAATAAGAATTAATGTTGTTACACCTTAGGGGAAAACAACATTAATTCTTATTGTAGTTTAAACCTCGACAGTAGCTTTAGGATTACTACTAGAGTATCATAATGCATTATTTTAACATACATGTTTAATGATACATATAAATAATAGATTTATACTTTGATTGGTAAAACAATAAGTAATTTTTTGCTGTTCTGATAGGCCTTATATAATATTTGTTTGATTTAAAAAAAAAATAACAAAAAAAATAATCAAACATCTTTCGGTTACACTCAAAATTACTAAAAACACTCTTAAAAGTGAAATTTGATTTCAACCTGTCAGATCTCGTTTGTCGTCCTATTTGACAAGAAAGTTGAAAGATATACATAGAGAACAAATTCATGCCCTTTCTATCCAATAAAGGATTATCTTATTATAAAATATACCTGGGAAACACTGCAGCTAGCTCGATGCTCCATTTTTAGTAAAATTAACAACTAAATTTTTAAAAAAATATATAATAAAAATGAAATTTCTTTTATAATTTTTGTTGGTGTAACAGTTGGCGCGTTCTGATCATTAGCGTTGAACAAATGAATTAGTGAATAGTAATGGTAAACAAAGGTTATAAGGAGAAATAATTGAGCGCCTTCAATATAAAGGGGATAAATACATTTAATATATCATAAATTAGGCATGTTTCCGAGATCCAATCTGCCAAAGCAATCTTATTTTTTAAGTAAATTTTTTTTAACCATTTTTAAAGGATGTTTCTAAAAAGAACGGTATGACAACAGAATATATATATAATTTATGAAGATTCTTAATAAATAAATACCTGCAATATGAAATTTTCTTGAAGATAATTAGCGAAATTTGAGATAAACAAATTGGCTCATTTTCAGACAATTAAGGACAGTGCCATTACTGATGGTTATCTTTAACGAGGAAGTGAGTTCATCACCACTCTATGTTCACACACACTATTCTTCTCTCGCAAGAAGGGGAAGTTATATTTTTATGAAATATTTTAGATGCGAAGATAATAATGATTTAAAATCACAGAAATATGCAAAAGTGGTCTATCACATGAAAATTCAATATTAATAAGATCTTATTTGCTATTTAAGATGAAAAAAGGATTTCGAACAAAAAAAACTAGTAAACGTTTTAATGATATACGGAGCAAACTTTTAAACATCGCTTGCAAACAGTGTATATAAAGGCTAAATAAATAATAATTTATTATAGGAAAATTCCTAATCCGTTTTCTGACTATCTCTGCAAAATATACAATGAGATACAATATAAGTTGAAAACTTAACCAATTACAAAGTAAAACAGGATCACTTTGTTGGAGGGCAAGAGCTGCTAACATCAATGCAATAAGGCTCCCATCAGTTAAGCATAATTGCAGGGCCATTGTTACATTACATCGGAATTGAAACTGGCTACTTCCGTTTGAGGATGGTCATTACGAAACTAATAACGCTCTGATTACCGAAGCGCCTCGAGAACAATAAATTCTCAGTAGCTATAAAACTGTTTCAAAACGAGGAAGTGATTCGGAGGTTTCCATATAAATCGCGAAGTGAGAAATCAAAAGATCTGCTCGAAAATAGAGATTATATAGATCTTTTCACATAAATTTCAAATCGAATCTTAAAAAACAACATATAAACATAAAGAACAGAGATGTTATATACGGAGTAGTTTGGAAGATTGATTGGATGATAAAGGGTGAAATCCTCTGGATATCTTGCAGCGCCTAGCCATGCCGATGATGTGTTGATATAAATGATTCAACACCGAAGACGAGAGCTAGAGACTGCTAAGAGAGCTATGGAGGGAGGGTCGATACTCCGCCGGTAGCTGTCTTCGGAGATAGCAGCTCTTGTGGTTTATTGCTTCAGTAAGAGCTTTCATCCTTTTGCGTCTTCCTCTTTGTTCTCAAATATTATATAGCCGTTACGTTCTATGATAATATTATTGGCATTCCTAGGTAGGTGAGTTTCTTGCAGAGAAATTAATGCAATTTGTAAAGAATTAGTTGAAGAAAATCAAGAAATATAAATTAATTAGAAAAACACACATTAATATGTAAGTATTTATAAATGTCGAAGGTTCAGCAATTTAAGAAAATACAGAAACTGTTGGCACCAATCATTTTGATTTTATATTATTCATTGCTTGGTTCTTGTTTGCAAGTCTATAAATTACACATCCCCCTAATCCTCAGCTATGAATAATTATCTCAACAATTAAGATAAAGAAGCACTCTTCCCAGACCATGCTCCAATCTGATTGAGGTAAAAAATTCATTTTGTATATTATCTAAGTATCGATAATAGAGCCATGAAATTAAGCATATTCACAGATGCGTTTCTTCATATCTTTAGCTGATAATTAAGAAGCTTCCAACAAGAATATCATTATTGCTATTAATCAAAAAAATCGCGCTAAAACACAAAAAGGTGTTGAATTTGATGAATAAAATCGGATTCACCGACCAATATTGTAGTACAGTAGCTGAATCAATTTACAGTAGAATGTTATCAATAGTATGATAATAGGACGTATTACGTAACACTGAGCATGTAGCTGTTTAATAAGCAGATACGTGAGCATTCGCCTTGACCTTTGACCTGTTCATCTGCCACGCTCATAGGGGAAACCAGTCAGGTTCCTTTTATTCAAGCTGCGCAAGGTATTAGGAATATAAAACATGCGGGTTGTTATGTGTAAAAATTATAACTATTTATAAAAATTATATAATAATATAAAATTTAAATTGCTTATCTTCAAGAGAATATATATATTGATCGTAGAAAGTTGATATTAGCGGTATTTCGATTCAATGAAACTATGGAGAAAACATATGAACTAATAAGTTTCCATAAACTTCAGGGGAATCAACTGCTCAATCAGCAGTGTTGAGAACCTCGCAGCAAAGCAGTTTCCCAAAAATAACAAAAATTCGTGCGCCGTCATGCTCCAGGCAGCCGAATTTCCAAGCCACCGAGGGAAAGGTGGTTATTCTACAGGGATGGCTGAGCGCAGGGAGGTCACCTCGTCTCAGCAGTGAACACGCACCAATGAACAGAAATTGATAATTTCAACTAAACAGCCAGTTCCCAAAGACAACGCACTCGAGGCAGGGGATATTATCCAAGAATCAGATGTCTTAATATAAAGGTTAGTAATAATTAAATAATATAACAGACTGGATTATTGCACAAATCAATTTTGATGATTTCAGAGATATCGATCTTATACAAGTCTACTCTAATTCTGTCAAATACTTTGCATGTAACTCTTCTAACTCTAACCAAAGGATTTATTCATTAACTTGTTCTTATATACAATCTACAACACCTTTAGATTCATCAACGTTTGCATTAAGACAAACTACAGCTTCTGCCAGTTTAATTACAATAAATTATATACTTATAATATAAATTGAGAACCTCGGGTTAACTATATAAGGGTTAACAAATGACCTAAGGTAAGGTATGTATATTAAAAGTTGAAATTCCACTTTGTAGCGTTATAATTCACTGGATTCATCTCAGCAATATTTTCATCTTGATTTCTAAAGGACTGTCTGAGTTCATCGAATTCTGTGGTACTTCTTGTTCTCCTCCGTTGGCAATTTCACCTTCTGCCAAACTCATAAGAAAAGAAGAAATTATGAGCTCTTCTTTTATCATTTTGTTCAAGTAACCTATGGTTCAAGAAGAAGCTAATGTAATTTTCCAATCAAATTATATGTCTGAACTTTATCTTGCAGATCTAAGTTCGTGCGAACAACGGATTATTCCTTGCTTTGACCAACCAATAAATCGCTCATCACGTGATATATTATTCGAAAGGCCTGCTTCAATCATATAATTGGATAGGAACTTTCGGATAAGAACATCTAGATTTTTGAAAGTTTTAAATTGTATACGTCATAAAAAAATAGTATGTACTTAATTACAATAATGTTTATATAATAATAAGTTTTATAAACCAAATTGAAAAAAAACAATGTTGATTAGTTTTTACAATTTCGATCTCAGAGATTGTAAGATTCCACCACTTAAAATAGGCGCTACAGTTGTTAAAATTAGAAAACGATCACCTTGGAATAACTATTCTAGAAGTATAAACAAAATATACCAAAATTTAGTTTGCTTATCCCAGGCCAAGAACAAGCAATCCTTGACTTACATCAACACACCGCATTCTCGCTACTTAAAACACTCACTCAGCCAATTTTAACGTATTGCATCAGAAAAACAGTACTATTTCGGAAAATCGACTGAATATATGAGTAAGTAACTATCAAGTTTATTCAAGAAACTTCCTGAAATAAATAAACAAATTAAATGATCTATACATACGCATAGAAATTGAGGAAGACAATCTTTTTCTCAATAATTTATCATATATACTGAATTATCCCCCAAAACGTTAAAGCAAGATATTACATAATAATGATGATTAGCCACTATCCTAAAATAAAAGCTGGTGCGATGCGCGCAAAACACACGTTTACTTACTAACCTACTAAGATTATAAGGCGAAATATTTTGATAAATATCTAAAAGCTATTCAGCACTTAGTTTACTTATTTTTCTTTTCCTCCATAAGTTATAGAGAATTATAATTTGTATAGCAAAATTTGAAAGTTATCAATACTTTTCGATTCATTAGTTAATAGTTTAGATTATTTATTTTTTCAAGGGAAAAAAAATAATCTAAACTAAATAATCTAAAATTCCTGAAAAAAAATTCTAATTTAATCAAAAGTCAGGTTTTTACTGGGAACTGCTTTTTGTAAATAAGTCGTGAAGGTTCATCGATAAAAGGGGTATCTACGGCTCATAATAAATTAAAACTTAATTTTCAAATGTTTGTCTGTTTTGCCTTTCCGGAAACCGAAAACGATTACTGTTCCTCTAAAACCAGCTTATATTCCAATTCAGAAATTATTGTGGAACAAAAGTCTGTAAACTAAAATGTAATTATTAAAGATTATCTTGTACCATATTTGTTTGAAACCATAAACTGCTTTAAATAAGTTGACCATCGCATATTTACTCATGTATTATTAAGTATAATACAATGTTTTATTGTTAAATAAAAGTTTTTATTTTTATTTGTGATATTGGGAATGCAAGCATAATACTCCATCGCCTCTGATTATATATGTAATTCTCTATTTGGTTGTTGAAAACTTCATTTGGTTACCATGGAAACAAATAATTTAAAATACCAGAAATGCTAAAAATATATAATTCTTAAATTTAATAGCAGAATAATCAGCATAATGAAGAGAATAAGTAATTATAAACCATAATACATTTCAAAATGCATCGTAATATTAGTTTTAATTAATTTTAAAACCGAATATTCCTATTATCAAGGGCTTAAGCTGAATTTTTGTCTAGAAAAATAAATAAAACTTCTGAAGTCAAATTGACATTTTTTATACCATATCAGCAAAATGCACCCTGTTGACAATCAATAGATGAATCATCATTAGTCACTAGGTTTTACCATTGACACGCAACTGGACTATCAAAGGTAACCAGAGATACAAAACAAAACACGCACTCAGTTCGGCAAAACGAAGTTAATATGGGGGTTTGTAGTTCCCTTTAATGGTTATAGGCATGAATCATTATATTCAAACCATTTACCATTTCTATTGTTTAATAAGAAAAAATTATTGTTTAAATTATCAAATTTTAACCCCAAATGATACACAAAATCAGCCAGTAATGTTACTTCTCCATAAGATGCCGTATGTCAAAATTCAGGTATCTATCCTTATATTATAAAGTCAAATATTCCAACCTGACATTCCTTCCCAACATGTGAAAAGAAGATATCCTTGAGTGGGTTACCGATGAGTGGTTTTTACAAGTCATAACAGTTCACATTTACTTGTTTGTTTTTTAGGCAGAATTTAGTCATTTGATGACAAAATTAAAAAACAATTCAATAACATCATATGTAGAATTTTATATTTTAGTATGATACCCATAAGATGATATCGCATAGCATACTAGGCCAGAATCTGATGCAAAGGATAATCTGGTTTGAACAAGGATGACAACGCATTCTGTAGCCCAATAAACACAGCAACACGCCCAGAACACTAATTACACGGTCATGTACAACATGTATTCCAAGCTGCGGTTACGCTAATAATTATGTAATTAATACATTAATAAATCATTGATAAGTAAAATTTCTTTTAGCTAATGAAAACACTAGGAAATTTATTACTTCAAAAAAAATTTTATTTTTTTTCTAAAATGAGAAACTTACTTCGACTTAATTCAAAATTCGATATGTGAATTAAATAATGTCAACTCTAGAGAAGTAGTCGATCTTCGAGAGAATTACTAAACTTCCCATGAATAGCTCGAGGGTTCTAAAAGACGAAGTATGTCACAAGTAAATACAAAAGAAGAATCATGCACAGTAAAAAAATATTTGAATTTCAGGATTCGCCTGGTCATTAATCCTATTTGACACCAGCCAGTAAGGAAAATTTAAACTCATATACTTAAATATAAAAAAAGTTTTAAAAATGAACATAATAAAAGTTTTAGTGTTGCTTTCGATAATCAAACACAAAACCTAAAAAAATGAATTGCAAATAAAACGATTTTTTTGTTCTCCTGTAAATCAGCTATTAATTGACAAACGACCTTTTGCAGTATCAACGACGATATGTGCACCTCACTGTTTTCCTTCTTCTTTAAAATGTCTGAAGGTGACGGCAGGATTCCAAATTTACTGGTAAAAACCGCTCGACTTCTTTCTCTTTCAGCTGGACTTGAGTGGAGACTACACTAGACTTACCGGACACGCAACGACGTTTACGAAAGAGCTGGAATACGGATCTTTTAACCAATGAAATTTAAAGTTTTATGGAGAGGCATCATTGTATGACCTTTACCTTCATGACTTCATAACTATTTTTTTATTTATTTTTGTTTTTATATTATTTTTTATTATTATTATTTTCTCATATAGTCATCACATTCACTGGTTGTAATAATTATTTTACAGTTGTGAATTTATTAAATAGAGTAAACAAAAAAAAAATTTAGCGGAACCATTGCTAACAACCAGTCCGAATAAACAATCAGTGACTGGTGTATTTAAAAGGAAAAGGAAACACATTGGCAGGAAATCAAATCATTCATAAATTACATGAGGTTGGCAATTCGAATTCAAGTTTGCTAGAACCGATGATGTCCAAGAGCTCGACTGAAAATGACTAATTGTGGTGAAATTTGTGTGTAATGAGAGCCAAAAATTATGTTCGCGTTATCGAAGTTCCACATATCGAGGAGTCGACTATACTAACCGCCGTTTCATAAAAAAGTACATACACTGAGACAAATACTCCATTTTTTTTCATCTATAAAGCAAATGCACTCAGATTTATGAAAAAATCAAATCAAATGCACAACATGTGTTAATATTTGAAACAAATTCTAAATCCATAGGGATTGGAGAAAGAAAATAAGAAATGGTAAATAAAACCATGGGAAATAAAACCCTTCCTTTTTCCAAGAAAACATTATCAGAGAAAGGGTATTCATATTTCATGCCCTTGATTCAGAAAGGATGACAAAGCACAATTATAAAGTAACTTTTTCATCGAGGTCGGCACAGATAGAAATACAAGGAAAATATTGCTCCTGAGGTTGTTGTAGACTAAACAGGAATACTAGCAATACCCTATTCCTATATTTATTAGTTCAGAATTTTTGAATATCCATAATTCTTGAAAATATGGAAATGAAAAACATAAGGATAGTGTAGGAAAACAGTTATTCGTCGTAGAAAATGGTATTCGTAGTTACTAAGGAAATGAACATCATAACTACGGAAATAATCTTTAATATATAATGTAGCAATATAAATAAATTTACCATGTAATTTTGTCAATTAAGAGGAGATTCATTAGCTAAGGTTCAGTCGAATAGAGGAGTGTCGAGAAAAAAAGGGAACAGGCTAAAAATGTGCTCATCCCTTTTACAAAACACTGAAACTAATTGAGCCTAGTTAATAATTACTCTCCATCACTTGTTGGTAACGATGAGCAGCTCTCAGCCAAACGAGCCCTCAGAAAATTGAACAACTGGAATTACAGATGAGCGCTTAAACCACACCCCAGCTACCACACAGGTAACGGACAACAAGTCTTGGTATTTCAGGCAGTGAGTAGGATATATAAATCGAATTCGCTTTTCACGATGATATCTTAAAACATTTTAGAGGATTATCCTAACTTTCTTTGGTCCATTTTTATTAGGGTTTCAGATTACTCAAACAATTACAACAGCAATAATACAATAGATCTCAATTAAATATAATTGTATTTAATTATTAAATATTATCTTGAGGGTATGTAAATATAATTTAATTATTCCTCATCTGCTTTCAAGATCTTTAAGGCAGTAAACGGCAAGGTTAAATTTCAAATGATCTGGTCTGGGCAAAACACGTTATCCAATCGTTAATTTTTTTATTTAATTTTTAATACCATTAAAAAAGTAATTATTTAGGTTTATATAAATGCAGGGCATTTTAATTGCAAATTTATAAATTAAAGGGGATCCTAATATTTTTAGAGTGGGTAAGGGTAAAAAATCGTAGCCTATTCCATTCGTTGAGAGGATGTCAAATATAGGTCCGGACCTGTAGGATGGACCAATCGTAATTATACCTGGATTGTCGAAATTAGCTGCCAAATTCACTGAAACATCGTCAGTTTGTATTAACAATAAATAATGTTAAAAAATAAAGATACAATATGTCATAATTTAAAAAATAAAATCAAAGCACTGAAGGTGTTATTGAAAAGAATATTATTATTATATAGGAAATTTAAAAACC
The DNA here is from genome assembly GCA_911387785.2 of Aelia acuminata. NCBI lineage: Eukaryota > Metazoa > Arthropoda > Insecta > Hemiptera > Pentatomidae > Aelia > Aelia acuminata. The sequence goes on from OU426981.1 coordinate 101,853,553, forward strand.
TCTCTCACCTTAAACACTTTTTTTTTTTACTGATGAATTTTAATAAAAAAAAAAGACCTTTCTTGGCTTAGAAATTTTATTGAGTACACTATTTAAGGCATAAATTAGAAAAAAACAGTAAAAATACAAAAGCTATCCGAAAAATTAGCTGAACAAACTCATGACTCATTTGACATTTAAAGTCACTTTTTATCTTTTACACGATAATGGTATAGGGCGGAAGCAGGAAGATACAGGGTAAACCGAGTTAACAAAGTTGGAAGATCAATATTCATTTCGTGGAGACTAGAAGTAAATTTGTTAACCCACTATGGGCGGATTCAAACAGACACCACTTGAATCTAAATTGACTCCTGCCACTCTCTGCCATCACCAGCTTCCACGCTTTATATTATGTGTACTTAGAACTTAGTGCTATTTCCCTTGATTCTTTTGCATGTTAAAAAAATAAATTTAATGCCCCATACTCGGTAGAAAACCTAGATTATCATTTCTATATTACATCAAAAAAATACACTATTTCTTAAGAGAAATGTCAGTTAACGAGCCTGGATTTCGGAGCGGGAAGGAGGAAAATAGATAGGGCCTTTATGAGGACAGAGACAGAGCCCTTATGAGTTTAGCAGAGCAGGCACTATCTTGCAGGGAGGCTGTGAGGGTTCCTGCGGAGTAATTAAGTAATGTAATTAATGGAGGCATCCATCAGCAGTTAATGAATAAAGAGATGGCTCACTAACGCAATTTACTCTCCCAGAAAGGGCGAAAAAAACTATCTGGGCTTCACGGCTAATAACTTTTTTTTATTAAGCGCTATGGCAAGCATAATTTACTTAGCCGGGGAGAATGTACCGGCATCAAGAATTTTTAACGAGAAGAGAAAAGGTTATTAAAAATTAAGAAAAAAGACAATTATTCAACAATATTTAACGAAAATAAATGAAAAGAATGATAAACCTTAACCTACAACCTTTTTGTATTAATAAATTCAATAATAAGCATTATAATTTAATGAATTTCCAGCAAAAAACATAAAATAAATTAACAGAAAATAATCGAACCACATCAAGCAAATTGTAACATGAAATCACATGTTATTGTAAACGATGTTTCGACCCGAGCTTTAAGTCTTTTTCACGGCTGACACGTATCCTAAATTCAAAACAACTGCGATTTATACTACAAAAAACTTTTTTTCACGAGGGGGTGTGACCCCTCAAACTCCATTACGAGGTCAGATTATTTTTCTGTTATTATGGAAAAATCTTTGTTATAATTCCATTAAATTTTTGTGTATTTAATTGTAATTTATGAATATAAAAAAGGTTATTGGTCAATGTTTATGACATTATAACATATAAACTGGGGTAGATAGTTTTCTGAATTTCGGGACAAAAGGTTGACACAATTCTAAGTAATTTCACATGTAAGCGTTATTTTTTACGAACCCCCTACAATTTTCACATCAATTGCCAACAGCCATTTGACCCAAGGGGTAGAAGGGCCTTTATCATGTTGTAAATAAAACAGGAAATATTAATAGAAAAAAGGGGAAGAAAGTAAGTCAAATCTATGGTGTCTATCCATATCTATCTATCCATTGCATTGTAAGAAAACCAACAAAGTAAAAAAACAACATACTGATTTAAAAAAATAGCATACATTCAATGAAAATTTAAACCATTATAAGATTTCTAAGCTAATCAAGCAACAAATATTTATCACTAATTGCCTTAACCTTACTCCCGATAAATATGCAACGAAAAGCATTTAACATAAAGCAACAAAATAAACGACTTACTCATTATTCTAGTAGGAAGCAATTATTACTGGTTTTTAAAAAAGATATTAACAAAGAAAGAGCTGTGGAAGAATCGGTTGTAAAAACCAAAGAGTAAAAAGTCCATTGCATTACATTTATTAAGATTATATAAACTAAACATAAATTGATACGCTTATATTATTATTATTGATATGCATCTGTAATGTTAAACATTTTCAATTAAAAAGGACACGTCTAGCAATAAAACGAAATTTTGTTTCGGCCTTTTAGATGATATTTCCTACCTTAGGAGCAAGTTTCGGACCTCAAAGAAACCAATTTCGAAGTTTTGATGGGCTTTCCTTCCGACGCATAGTCGAGTTAGCCCAGGCACAGAACCCATTTCCACGCTTTCCTTTCACAACGGAATCAACTTTATTCCTTTACGAGACAATTTTCACAGTTCTGCCAGGCCCTTACTGTGCTTCTACAGATTCCATTACATCGGATATGAAACAATAATATAATAATATGCGGGAAAATGGCACAACAAATAATAAAGAGAGATGTTAAAAATACTCATTTTTTTACATATTTATTATTATAATTTGTTTTTAGGGACAACCCCATACAAATAGAGTTGGTCACAATAATACAATCAAAGGAAACCAAAAAACAAAAACATATTCAATAATAAATAAATAAAAACGGACCTCACTCTAAATGAATAATAGATATAAATAAATACAAAAAATGTCTACGTATTCTTGAATCTATAAAGGTGTTTACAAAATATTTACAGCTACTAGTTTCCTGGAAACTAAAATAAACGTGTTTCTTTCTTCTTTCTTCTATCTATATATATTAAATTAATTTCATCAACTATATTAGAACAAATATTATAATTGAAAATTATAATGTATATTAATGGAAAATATAAAAATTTTGTGGTCTTTTAAAAAGTAGAAGAGTTGGGTACGTTTCTTAAGACCTTCCTTAAGATCCTTAATCGTCTTCAGGCATAAATTTCGCCCACGTACGAAGGTGAGTATCGGAAGGCCTAGTGACCTTATTTTAATTCGTCCGGTCATTTCCTAAGATATAGATTGTTATTTTTTCTTCGTTTTATCTAAATGTCAAATATAGGATTTATTTTGTCTTTCTTGTAAAAGATCAGAATGCGTATAAAAAGTATTGTGACGTGTAACGAACACAGATGATTATTACTGTCATAACTAAGGGATCTAGACTTGTGTTTGAACAGTTACGAAACTGTATTGGTACCTAATCACATGTTCTGGATGTGACAAGAATGTACTGGGCCATTCGGGAAGGTTCGATTCCGAATTAAATATAAAAAGCAATGGACTAGAGGCAACTGTTCAGTAACGCTTTTTGAATTCTAATTGCATGTAAGACATTTTTACGTGAATCAAATGATTATATACATACATCGGTGTAACACTATTCTCCTTCGTCCAATTTTTTATTAGTCCAACTATATTCAGACCAAGATAACTAAACCGATCAATTGACATTTTTTGGATAGTCATTATTAAGTAAAATAACTAAATCTTATCATTTCGATAAGTCCTATAACCAATATAACAAACTTAAAAAAAGGAAAAAAAAAAGAAGACCACCAGGAATCCTTGGAGTCAGTCAGCTTTTGACATCTAAGCATAATGACCAACATATAACAACAAAACGTACATTTTGTACTAAAAACATACTAATTTAAAAAAAATGTTTTCTACGAAAACTCTTTAATGCTTGGAAAAGAAAAATTGTTTCTATCGCGACTATAAAATATTCTCTTATCAAGTCACTCTTAAGCCTCTTTTAATACTCGAATACTAATAGTAAGTAATAATCGCTGATATAAAATAGAAAGCAGCTATAAGATCTAAATTGTTGAACGAATGTTTATACAAGCAGGTCTGCAAATTTAGGAGTCAACAGATATTCATTGTAGCCAAAATTTTATTCCAGTATCAAACATTAGAAATCATTTATGTAAGAAAATTGCAACCTGTCTAACATAAAGTAATTAAATAAGGAGTCGAATAAATGATAATATACAATTACTAGCATTCAAGATATGCTTAACCAAAAATAAAGAATATTTATGAACAAACGGTTAAGCAAGATACAGCCGTTGCCGTCACTCTGAAAACGATTTCAACAAATCCAGTTACTGTATTTATCTAACATCATCTAATACAATAGATAGGAAAGGCCTGCTAGCTCTAAAGTTACCAAATGATTTGATTAAAGCTTTGACCACAAATAAAGAATTGTGTAATGTTAGAGAATGGTGTGTGTGAAAGTTGTTGCGCAACTACACCAATACAATACAGTTCCATAGTGTCGTATCGGCTTCCGAAGTGGGGCAATGGAGTCGTTAAAAAGGTGCTAAAGGATTGTGTCTTGAGGAGAGTTAGTCTTTTGAGTCTGATGATATCTCCTTTATTGTCATCGCCGAACATGTATTCAACGGTCGCGGATCTTTCAACTATACTAAGCAAACGGAAGTAAACTAAGAAATTAGGTACTTCATATGTTGGTATTAACCATTTGTTAAATCAAATAGAGATGGTAAAAAATAATAATAATAATTACTACTCATAAATGCTATTTTTTAGGTAATGGCAACAATCTATTTCTCGAAAAACTTTAATTTAAAACAATAATGCCATCTAAACTTTTTTTAAAGACATCAAAGTCCTCCACATCTACTAATTCCACATCTGAGAGAAAAATAGTAGTAATTATTAATAATTAATATTAAATGCTTAGTTTATTGAGGGATATTTAAAACGAATATGTTGTCGCTACCACGTCAAACTTTCGAAGGTGAAAATCATTACTTTCAGGAGAGAAAAAAAACAACCCTTTAAGTCAGCTTATTTCCAAGTAGGCAAGTTTTTATATTTCTTCTATCTACGTTACATCTCCTTCCTAATGGTATTAACATTTAAAAGTTTAGTCACGTTCCCCATGCGATAGCAAAGTCTCGAATCTAAAAAAACAATGTTCACATTCAACACTTCGACGTGGTGGCGAAGATATTTCTTATAATTTTGTAGTAATATCGATGGATTTATCAGGGGGTTTATTGTTCTTTTTCTAGAAAATAGATTTTTTTTTATCGCCTTAAAGAACAAAATATTTTTCCTCTAACATAACATATTTATGGCTTGAGGAAAATAGTAGGTAGGTTGAGTCTAATTGGCTTTACCATTATTATTTAAATTAATTATTACTGTTGACTGAGATGATATCATTACTGATTTTCTATTAGCATTTTTAAGTCGTGTGTTTTCCAGCTGTGAACAATACAACTCAGCATTTTCATGATTTTATTATTTATTATGTTTACACAACTTGGAGGAATTCTTGTTTTCCTAACCCGACCTAGATATTAGTCACCGCATCAATGATCATAGTCAACAATAATTACGGAGGCAACTCAAGGAGAAACAGCTACGAGCTGGTTGCTTCCCACTAGGAAGTCTTAGGTCTTACCCCATTGCTAGCGGACCTGAACGAATCGCCAGAGCATACCGTAATGATCAAGATAACAAAACAACGTAATAAGACAATAGAAGAACGTAGATGTATAATGTTAATAACTACGAAGACCATAATGTAGGCGAGAAATGAGAAATTCTTAACTTTTCTTTTTCTACAAAAAAGAACCTTAGGAAAAAATTTGTTTGCAAAAATATATTGATAATAAAATGAGAAGATTTTGTTTAATTTTTCAAGGACCAAAATAGAATAAAGTAGTTACTTTTCTGTACTGTAATCAATTGGATGATTACAATACCTTGTAAAAAGAGACATAGTTGTTTATAATTATAAATCTTAATTGGGGTTTTAAGTATAAATTGTGAAACAATTTATAAACACCAAGTCACGTAAAGAATATATAATACTGGATACATATATATATATATATATATATATATATATATATATATATATATTACGATGCGTAATATTTTAAGATTACTGTTGCTCCATCTGGGAAAGGTAAACCTGCCAGACGTGCTTTCTTGTTACATCACAAAAACTGCCGGTCCTCCTTCACCTTATCAACGCGCTCCGAAGAATTCTTGCGAGGCTTGCGACAGTTAGGGGAGCGGTGGAGGGACTTCAAGGTAAAATGAAAATAATCATACAAAAAAAAAACGACTCAAAATTGCGTTAGTTACACTTGATATCTGAACATAAACTGTATAACCTAATAAGAGAACGATATATTATGCAGTAAGGTACTACAATTATGAAATAAGGTTAGGGTTTCGTTATTTATAAGCATGTAGATTCAGGATGTGTAGTTAACATATTTGAAATATAAAACGCATTATGAAGATGTAATTAATAATGCACAATGCAATTAACTCAAGTAAAGTGTAAAGAAAAAACAAACATTGATATTTCAACATTTCCCAAGTTCCTAATATTTAAAATTTTGTTTTATACCTCTTTTTCGTCCACCAACATGACAACGTCGAAAAAAAAGACACTATCGTTATTAGTATATTTATTAATTTTTTTTTTAATAATTTCGACTATTCAGATAATCTATAATTCTAAAAAAAATTGTCTTAATGTTTATAAAACATTTATGTGTATGTGTGTGCGCGCGGGCTCACGCGCGTCCATTTTCAAACATTTCGAATAAGAACAAAAAACATCTAATCCCCCATTTACGAAACCATACAATTTTGTAATGATTCAAGTGATTTTTAAGTAAGATAAACTGTTACTTTTAATTTTAAGCCCAAAATATAATAGGGTAATTTCAAAATTTCGGTCACATTCAGGCATCAAATTAAACAAAAAAAAAAAGAATAATATGTGTGTTTTTTTGCTCCTTATCAATCTTTGAGGTTGTCTGAGCAAGTCACTGATGTGAGTATACATAATTACCAATCAAACCATACATACGCCAAATTGAAAAAAATATAATTCCAGGGAGTGAGGTAGGTGTCTAGGAAGTGAGAAAAGTTTTTTATTTTAACATTTTTATTTTAAGAAAATAAGAAGCAGTTAGAAAATATCAAAATATAAAATATTACACAAACTTTTCAGCGCTAGGACCCAGAAAGGTTTTAATTTTGTGAATGTGGTATAGCTTATATTGTAATCTACCTGCTTGCTGAAGAGAGCATGAAGTTTTTTTAGGTACCCTGATAAAATCCTTTTTTGTTTCTTAATTTCTTGTGATACATTCCTTTTTTCCTGGACACAATTTTGAATGTTCGTCATCCTCAAGAAAATTTATAACATCTTGACGGACCTGAGCATTTACCTTTTTCATTCTGTGCAATAGCTCCTCGCTGCACTTCTTTTGTGAGCAAGGAAAGTAATAATGCACAGTGATAGACTTTTTGTATTATAAATTTATTGTAAAAACTTGAAAACACTCAATCACTAGATGTTAACCTCGATCCCTAGATTTTAAGATTTTCTAGGGAGTGAGAGACTAGGGAGTGAGGTTTCCACCATTAAATGGCACAGGCGGTTAGTAGAGTAAGTGTCAAAAATGTTTTCCACAAATTACCATCAAACTACAATCAATGTGAAAAGGATGATTAAAATCCACTTACCTTTATTGGAAAACTTATTCACTAGGAAGTGAGGATGAATAAAAATACCCTATGAGTTTCAAAACTTGAACACAAATTAACCTTCCTAGTCTCGGGATTGTTCTTAGCGGGAAAAATCTTGTGTACTCCATGTTGAAGCAGTGTTATAGCATAGGTTGGAAAAAAAATTTCCCTGTTCTTCCAGTTTAGCGGAACTTATAAAAAATTTCTAGGGAGTGAGGATCAACATCAGTGACACTCATGAAATGAACTAATTAGGTGAATTGAATTAATTAATTTTTATTCATCAGTTGAATATTGGACTTAGACATAATAACCTTTCTAAAAAACCCTAGATTTATGGACTTACACCCAGAAGTTTCACAATATTCAGCTAACTTGTGGAGTACCTCTGGGTTGTGACATCACTAGGGAGTGAGAAATCAATATTTTGCATTTTTTTTTCCTGGGCCGTAAATTACAAATCACAATTAATGTTTAATGATAAGTAACCTTTCAAACAGATAGATTTCAGGAAAAAATTATCAAAATGGATTCAACTGTGATTTGGCCTGATTATTGTTCTGTGACATAAATGTGACCAAACTTTTGAAATGACCCAATACAATTATGGCATAATATATTTTTTTTTTAAACTTTCGTGGATATTTCTTTTTTTAAACATCCTATACTTCGCAGTTTTTTATTTAATATTATGTTCTGCTTTTTTTTAATTTTTGTTTTGCCATCTTTTCATTATTATACGAATTTTTGTATACATTTCATGCATCATCAGCCCTAAGGATGGCCAACTCGTTTGATAAGTGTTTTAATAAAAACTAGATAGTTAGCTCTGTAAGTGAACCACTTTGAGAATCCTGAAAGCCAGATATTTTCCATCTGATTTCTATATTTTTCGAAGTAGATGGGTTATTAATTCCACAATTTCCAAACTATTATAATTAATTAATAACTATTAATTCAAATAATATTACAATTAACAGTACTCGTCCATGTAAGCCTGACATCCAGGAAAGGAAGGCATAAAACATAAATTACTGGGGGATAGGATTGCCAAGGCAGGGATGATTTAGGCAACAAAATTTCCATATTAATACGATATGCCAAGCTCTCTGGATGAAAAACGAGACAACTTTATTATTTTACACAAGTGAGAACGTCACTTTTTCATAACCCGCTTCCAATTTCACGACATTCGAGAGAGTGGAAAAAAATTACATATAAAAGGTGCAATTTTTTCCACATGATTCAGGCGATAAGCTTATTTATGTGTCAACCCTCCCAATTTTGAAAGGCACTTATAGGACTAGCACTCTTGTGCTTCTACAGATCTAACGTTTTTTTCTTTTTCATAAAGCCACAACGATGGCTCTAAGTTGTGACCGGAATGTAGGAACACAATATGTCTACGCATTAATGTGATTTTCATCGCAACGGTCACTACCTTCATCACAAAATTATGTAACCAACTTTTATAGTAAGTAATCAACTGCAAAGTGATGTTAAAAAAAAAAAAAAAAAAAAAAAAAAAAAAGGTTTGGCTGGAAATTTATTAAACTACAATAATCATCAAATCCAACACAATTCTCAACGAAATTCATTAATATTATTTTTTATTTTTGTAAAATGTAGAGTCTTAAGTCATAATATTAGGATTTATTCAAAACTTACCCACAGGACAACAACCAATAAATAAGAAATTTTTACTCACCTAAAACAAAAGAAAAAAACATAAGTACATAATAAAATAAAGAATACTTCTATAATTTATATTTATACTTTAAATACATCTAATAAATTACTTATTATGTTGTTCGTAGATATTGGAAGAGTCGCTATATAATTGGGTTTTTAAATGGAAGAGGTTCCTTCAATTTAAAAATCCAAATCCTTTAATCAATTAATTAGGTCTGGGTCTAATTGCACATGTTATTAGAATAAGGAGTATTGGGTTTTAAAATATCATATTATGCTTATTTTTAATAAACATACACGCTTAACCCATTTTGTCCCAAAAATGCATTTACGCATTATTAATAGTAATATTTTTTCATAATATAATTACTATATTTTTGTTATATATGTAATGAATAATAAAATTTTAACAGGTTTTTGTACATCTAATCTTCATTAGATGTATTAAAAAAATATAAAAATTGGGACTGATCCAATTTTTCAATTTTGAATCCATATTGTCCCAGTGTTGCGTTACCGCAAAATAGGTCTCTTGATGGGTAATCATTATAAAATTTACCTATAATGTATTTTTGACATATGCAAACATAGAAATAGAAATATACGCCAACAGTTCATATTATTTTAAGATGTAATATGGAGATTTAATATGGAATCAAATAAAGTAATTTTTAATTTTTTTATAAATAAATTTGATTAAATAATTTAATATTCGGAATTTCATTAAATTACTATTAATAATTAAATGTTTAAAAACGTATTCAATAAAATTATCGGTAATGCTAAAAATCACCATAATATTCATCATCTTTTTTATTCGAATAAATTCATTTTACTGATAAAAATGGAAGCAACTTTACAAAATAATTATTCCTCATTAAAATTCCCAGGACAATAAACAAGTATCTAAAGTAAAATGAAATTGAGGGGGGGGGGGTGCTCCCCTTTTACTATTATGCATACAATTACCAATCAGGACAATTTTAAACAGGGCCCTTATAAAAGTTTAAGGGAATGTAAAAGGGAATTTATTAGAGGCAAAAGAAAGATGAGGCGGAGGGGAGTTGGGGTTGGAGGCTTTTAAGATGTCGGATGAAATCCAGAATTTCACTTTTAAAATTTTAATGGAAAAAAGGGGCTTTGTCGAAAGTGCTCGGCGGAAAGGACAATTATTTAAATTGAACCAAAACCGGATTCCCGATTGGTCGGAATTTAAATTGCAAATTGAATGCTGCCCTGCCCACGAGCGAGGGAGGAGATTTATTTATAAAATAAACACCCGTTCATCGCCAGGAGGTGCATAGCGACTATGTTGGTTTTTGCGTGACACAAAGGTAGGCATGGGGCGGTTACCCACAGGAATTTCAATCAAGTGTCCTTTTGTTGAATAAATGGATATAAATAACCAAAACAATGATTATAATTATTGATAAACAAATGGAGGGAGAAAGCACAGGGAGAAATTACAGAGGCAGAAAGCTTCGGTTTCTGTTGCCAGTGTTGTGTTTCATAGTGGCTTCGCGGATTAGCTCATTCCCACTTTCGTTTGAATAATTACAAGGACCCAGGTAAAATGATCTTCTGACCTAATGGGAGATCTTAAGAATAAATATATTCACATTAATTAATTATGCACCATGATCCCCTCTTCATATTGAGCTTTTTTATAAGAACCTTGATAATTTAATTAGAAAAAAAAATACGTTGTAAAAATGGGTTAGATTTTTTTTAAATATATTTTTTGAATATATATATATATATATATATATATATATATATATTTTTTTTTTTTTTTTTGGATATATACCATTAGGACCGAGGGATAAAGAAAAACTCTAAAAAAAAAAAAATCCTCATAGGCGACAATTTAATAATGCAGTCTCTCAAAGATAGTAAAATCTTGAAGAAGTATCGGTCTAATTTTAATTAATAAAATAAACTTGATTTAAGGATGTTTATGTATTGTAATTGTAATTTTTTCCCATCTCCTAATAAAATATAAAGTAATGATTTAGAAAAATCGTATCGAAGTATATAGTATTAAAAACTTATTATTGAAGCAATGCATATAGAAAAATAAGATAAACCATGGGATTCATATCTTCAACCGCAAAACCAAGATACTGGTTAGATTTCCGCGAATTTGGTGAGTAATCTCTAAAATTCATCAAAGCAAAATAATTAAACAAATACATCACAGATCAGGTCTGGAAAAATTAATAGTGATAAATCATGTAAGCGAAAGAATTCATGAAAGAAAATGTAAGAGTCTGCAACAAGTTTGAAGGACCCCTTTGGCCAGGCAAAGATATATATTTTTGCTTTGTTTCCTATGGAACCTGAAAAATAAGGGACTTAGATAGATTTAGGGGGACCCGGACCTCCAATGAAATTAGTATTATACAGAAAAATTTAAGTGCCGTGATCCCAATTATTCTACCCCCGATCATCACCACTTGGGTCTCTGCAAAGAAATATTCTTTATACGGCATACAAATATTTACATTTTCTTATCTATTAAATTTTGTCGTCCTAACTTCTCGAAGTATGTAGTTAATAGCCAAATAGGAAACTAGGTATGGAAGGACTCTTTTGAACAATGGGCATTTTTAGAGGAGAGATTTATAGAAAATAGTATTTGTAAATTTTTTCTTAACATTATATTTTTATTTAATACTCGTAGTAATAAAACTTTAATTACATTTTCTTATTAACCTTATAATAACCTTTTTAAATAATGTGGACGGGGCTAAGAAGTAAAGTCCAATGCATAGTATACATATCAATATGCCTAAGGTACGAGTAATATTCAAATATGTGAATATGAATAAATGGCTCTTTTGATGGGTTACGGTAGGAAGGAAAGAGTATAGCAGATATACTATTATAAATACCCCTAAGGAGAAGAGTAACACTCGCATCTGCTCCTAACAGTTCAGTCCAATTTGAGGCTCTCTATATGCGTCCACTATCTGTACGAGAGGATTATTTACTCCACCCATGAAAATTTTGGAGTGGAGAACTAAGAACGAAGGGAAAAACTTTTTAGTTAAGTTAACACTATATTTGCCAAAAGCAAGCAAATGCGATAATGTAATTTTCTATAAATCTTCTAAAATTCTTTTTACATCGATTGGAGTTGGAGGAAACATGAACCCCATTCACTACGACTATAAACAGACTATACAGAGCAATGAATCAGCCTTTAGGCCGAGAAATAACAGTATTGAAGTGATAGCATTGAAGTTGGCCCTTTGTAAAGCACAATGGGCAGACAAATGGCCACCATTGGAAACCGACCGAGCTTGGCTAATAAATCAGGCGTGAATCGGTCGGTTACTTTTAATGAGACACTTGGAAGTCACAATGCTCGGCGGCGGGGCTCACGGGAAGAACTTTCCAACCCCTCTGCCCTCCATGGTTTGCTGCCTCCGGAATTTAAATGGCTTCCAGCTCCATTCGCCGGTTCCAAGGCAGTTCTAAAGTACCTTCCGAGTTCAATACAACCGCTCCAACAAATTACACGACCCGGTTTCGTATTATATAAACCGGTAGAGTTGTGTATTTTGCAATGCTTAGCTAACAAATTTGAAAGGAGTTGATTGAATTTATTGAATTATCGTGATTGCATTTATTATAATTAATTAATTAATAAAGGAGAATCGAGATAATTGTATAGATGCGCTAAGTTCACATCGACCATTGCTAACAGGGTAGAGGAAGGGCATAAACTTCTAAAAACTACTTACTGTGATCAGTGCAAAATTAATGAAATCGAACAAATTATTATGCTACTTAAATAAAGAAAACGTGTTAACAGAGTCGATGAACATTGATAATATGTAATTCCTTCATCTCAAGACACCAAATCTAAATGTGTGAAGCGTCCCAGTGAAGATAGTTACATCTCGCAAAAAATCTATTGTAGATTGAAATTCGAACTTCATATGACAGAAGACAACTGATCTATAAAATAACTGACTAATGCGCCTCCTCCCACTTCACCTTAAAAAATACAGCTATCAACTAATATTGAGACATCATTATGAAGGGTTGTCGAGGTACTTTTATCATAGTTATACTGTTTTATTATTATTAAATTAAATTACACATACATTTTACAAAACTGAAATTATACTAAAACTATTATATGCAAAATTACAATCACTAATAGGTTATCTTGAAATTCAAGCCGCCAGCCAAGGCTCACCATCAATCAATGTCAAATAAATAAGTTTTTTTTCCAAGTTGTTTACATACAAACATTTCCTGCATCATAAAATTACTATTAAAAATATTAAAGAAATGTAGTGTATCACATATTCTTTTTTGTAACAGAACTGCATTATTTTTCTCAATGATAATGATTTTGATATTATTCTTTGCTAAATAATTATAATGAATAAGAAAGACTAATAAATTGAAGTATCGTGGTAAGAAAAATATATATGCATATGAACATGCATAGTTATTATAGATAGACAGTGTTACTTTTTCACTTATTATTTATTTTTATTTTTTTGTTTGACTGACGTCCAGTGTTCTTTACATTTTTACTAGGAGAGCGGAAAATGAAATTGTTGAAAACGCAGGTTATAGGTTTAAAAAATATATATATATGTATATATATATATATATATATATATATATATATATATATATAAAATATATAATTTATATATATATTATAAAAATATATTAGAGAATAATAATTGTAATAAAATATTAATTTTAAAAGATTAATACAGGGCAGCGAATATAAATTTGCCCCTAACCTCAGATGAGGCACGTACGATAATAAACATTAGAGTATAAATAATCTTCATTAAATTACGGCCGTCCTTTATATACATTAGGGATTAATGAGAGTTATTAGCATTTTTTCCTAAGGCCTCAATATTTTGGTAAAAGTAATCCGGGATAAAACAAACTGTAAATGGAGCGGGGGGATGGGCGGTGGGTGAGGGTTTATGTAAATCCCTCATAACATGTTTAATTATAAAAGGACAGCAACCAAACCTCTTTCTTCATTTTGCTTTTATTTCGTAAAACATAATTTACTCCGGCTTAAGCATCCTTATTTGGCCAAACAAAAAGTTTTTAAATTACTTCCAAGAATTTCTATGGAGGGGAATATTAAATGTCAAGAGTAATATTGGGGTAAAATATACAAGGATATTATATAACGTTGAGGTTTTTTCAATTTTTTTTTTCGTTATTTAGTACCTAAGAAAAGAGGATAAAAATAATTTAACGATTAATTTATAATGTCCTACAATGTTTACAATAAATCAACAATGAATTCGCTGTATTGTATAGATAAATTGAAATGGTCAACAGTAGTCCCGTTGTTAAATTATTTAATAATCAATAAAATAAAAAAAGCATTAATAAATGGAATACAAAGATTTATTAGTGCGTATAAATTAACCTATTTCAGTGTGGAAATGGTGAAGCTAAGGAATAGTGAGACAGGCGTTTCCTTTGTGTAACAACCAATTGAACGCTAATCAAAACGACCTTGTTGGGTCATAGTGTCTTCCTGTAGCAACAGCCACACTATCTTAAATTAGGTTTTATATATTAGCTTTGATCGTACACAAATGATATTAAAGCTACAGGTAAAGAGAATAAATATACGCAGCAAAGTCATGTGCGTTAATATTTAAAAATGAGGTATTTCAAATGGTATTTAACTATAAAATGATAAACAATTGATAAGATTATTTAGACTCAGTCGATATCAAATCGTTTTGTTAACTTAATGAACGACAATTTCGAAGAAAACTATGATTTCAGTTTTTTCAACATAGCTTGAGATATAAGCCTTACTATGTTGCGATGTAATTCTATAGTGAAAAAATAATACTTATTTGAAACATCACATATCAGTAATTATTTATTCTTAATTATTATATATGTAACCTTGTAGTTCTAACATGTTTTTATTGTTTTTGAAGCTGACTGTAGGCTGGAAATCCTGTCCCAAGTGATAGTTTCTAGATGAAAACCTTGGATATATATTTTTTTAAATTAGTGGGGGGAGCCCACGAGTAGGCTGATTTTCTAACAAAAATTATATTGAAAAAGGCAAATTGAAAAAAAAAAAAAAGAGGTATTAAAATATTTCATGCGATTCTACGACGAAAATGAGATGATAACTCCCTTTGAAGAGTTTTGACTCCGAAATACAGAGATAAAGAATGTTAAAGAATTATATAATATACGAATGAAATCGTATCTATATAAAATAAAAAAAAAAGACTTGCAGACATTTTTTTATGCCTACTTTGGTCGAAGTAAAAAAAAATTATTAATTCAATTTTGTTTAAAAATGTTCTTTCCATGACTGGGATCTTACACCCAGCATATACAGGTAGCATCCATGTACCTAATATACACTCTATCTAATTCAGACATGGCGGCAATTACAATGGCGATACACTACTAACTGATAAAGTCAAACACTGTTCTAATTTGAAATGCTGAACATATTGATTAGGTGCAAGCAGGCACACCTGGTTGACTTACCACACGCCATCGGACTTATTTACATAGTAACAGCGTTCTAAAATCAATGATTTTATAAATAAAACATTGTTTTTTTATCTCTACTTGATCTATTATCATTTTGTGGTTGTTAATTTGCCATTTCCTAATGATAATAATTTAGAAAAAGGGAACAAATTTTATTTAAATTTTAATTTTTTAAAATTAAATGTTAATTTTTAATTTTCAAATATTTCGAGTTGATTGATTTTCATGAAAAAACTAAATAACCTTTTCTTAACTTTGGAGTAGGGAAATACATTTAGAGAGACGTCCAGGTAGTTGCAACATGTTATGCACCAGACATCATCGGAATCGTAGCTATAATATAATAAGACATTTTCACTTATGGGAGAAAGTTCCTGAATAAGAATTTTATTTGCATATTTTAATATGGGGCTTTTGATATTGCATAGTAAGGCAAGTTAACATTTTGAACAAAAGCTTTTTTAAAGGTTTTCTTTATAATATTGTATGAACAAGTCACCACAATACAGCGAAGTCAGTCAGCCTTACTAAAAAAATATATTTTTTTTAATAATATTATACCTAACTTCAGAAATAAAAGTTCTCAACAATACCCCATAAAGACTCGTGGCTACAATGTTTGGATAAGGAAGTACTTAATTTTGACATGATATCAGCGCTAAGAATTTCCCTAATCCTAATTTTTTTACTTATTAATTAATTACTCTTAATTAATTCACTGGCTTTTAATGGAGGCAAGGTGTGCACGAGGAGTTACTCCTAATTCTACGGTCGATCCACGATTGTTGTAACAGAATAGAAAATTATAGATATCACAGTGATCACAGTGATACTCTTTATTCACTGAGATAATTTATTACAAATGGGAAGGATTCAGAGTGGTTTACTTTAATAGGAAATTTCTATGTAATCAAACTATATTGACAAATGAAATCCTATTATCAACAAGCATGATCTCTTCTTCCTTAAGAATTCCATTTCACTAATTGCATGTGCTCCTGACACCGAATTAATCGTGTAAACAACACATCAACGAGCCAGTTAATTAAGCCCCACCGCTGCTTCAAAAGTAAACATTGTCAAATTCAGCTCCACATCGGTAGGATTATCATGATATAATTTACTTCAGGAAGAAGATAACGCTCCTAGAGTTCATGTCATGAGTTCGATGTCAAAGGGTTTAAAGCCAAACCTAAAATTAGCCCGTATAAGATCAAAGAGAGTAGAGTATTGGAGCGACGGCAGCTCCATAGAACTTAACGGGGCCCTTGCTCCAACTTATAACCAAATATATTTCAGCTAACAAGGAAACCACTTATGCTTAAAGCTCAGTTCTTCATTATCAAGAGCAAAATAATAAAATTAATAACATGATGAAGGCAAGTAAGACACTATAACAATGTCCCGGAGCTTTTAATTTTTTTTTTTCTTATGAAGTTTTAGGATCATTAATTTGAACACAGTAGGCATCCTTTTAACAATTCAAGGTTGAAAAGTGAAATTATTCAAATGATTTCTCATTGTTAGAAGGTTCAGCATCTGGCAATGGCTTTTGTCATATGCCTACGCTACATCAATCAAAAAATGAGGTGAATAACTAATTTAAGAAACAGGCGCTGTTATTGTCTATAACTACTTTATAAAGCCAACAATGTTACTACTGTAATCAAAACTTGTCAAAAACAGACAACTTCCGGTCCTGTTACATCCATTAGCCAATGCACCACTGTTAAAACCATCAAGAATCAATAGACAAGACACGTCGTCTACTCCGTTAACTACGTCCGATTAATGTAATGCCTACATATCGTAAGGCGACTCACACTAACTGCGCATATCTAGGATGACCTTTTCACATGTCCCTTTCGAGAATCCTATTGTTTTCCAGGATGCCAGTAGCTGCTCGGAAGTTTGGCCATTGGACGGTCTGCTTCAGAGAGAGGAATATTGCCAAATATAAGAATAAAATACATTGCAAATTGGCCCCAAGGGATTAGTTATAAAGCTATGGACAGCCAGCCGCTGCAGCATGTAGACCATTTGCCGCAACGTGGGGTTTAGCCTAGCTACTCAAGCCAAGGCTGAGAATACTTCTGTAACAAGACATCATGCAGCAAAATATGTCCACTAGGTTTAAAGCGCCAGTTTAAAAAATAATTTTACCAATGATCCGGCAATGGAGCTGTCCGACAAATCAAATTTTTTAAAGCCCTGATTTTTTATGCCCTGAACATAATGCATGACATATAACTTAAACCATTCTAAGCTGTGCCTTCACAACAGAAGTAGACACTCTCAGAAATGATACAAACTGCGAATGCATATATTCATTGCAGATTGAATAAGTAGAAACATTCATTGAGAACAAAGAGAATAAAACTGGAAGCTATTTAAGAATTCGTTATAAACTGTGAAAAACAACATTCGGAAGCGCTACTCCACCGATGGAGAGATGATCCCCCGAGAGCTGGCTACACATTGCACACCAGCAGGCAATCCGGATTAATGGATCGGTTGGATGAGCTATTTCTGAACTCCCATCTAACGCCATGCCTGTATAGGAAGCCTCTTCGATTATCAGGTGGAATCCCGAATAGCGGGGTCCTGTAAACATGGGCTCAGCTGCGATAGCCATTGATGCGCCCGGGCCTGGCTTATTCCATCAAGTAGACGCCACCACCCAAGCAGAGGATGGAGATGGGGGAATGGAAAATCAATATGGCCCCATCCTATACGCAAGCGTTTCACAACCAAGGCGGTTATTATAGCGATAGGAACCGCTATTCACTTCCATTATTAAGGCATATTGCAAGAAAGAAGTAAATATTTCCCTCTGCAATTACCTTAAATTTTCCATCTTGACTTCTTTATATATCTACAACTTAATTAAAAGTATATAAGGAAGTAGAAACCGTTTATTTTAATAAAGTCACCGTTCAGCCCGCAACACACAACTTGGTCACACGTGTGAATGCACCATTGCAGGGATTATGCATATTCACAGAATAAATTCACAATTCTAACCCAAAAATGTTTATATAAACTCAACTCAGTGCTTTTTAAAATTTCTAAAGATTGTGTGTGGGAACTTTTCTTAACTTCTACAAAAATGAAAAAAAAAAACATTTAATTTTACATTCTTGCGAGAAGTATTCCTCCTCTTATTTTCTATGTTTGTTCAGAGAGGAGGGTCTATATATTTTATCTAGAAATGAATGATAATACATTTAGTAATATACAATATCTAACTTAGAAGGTAATAACAATAAAAACCCTCAAACTAGCCTACAATTTTGTTATATGCTAAAAAAAACAAAAAACAGAAGAATAGTTTCTTTTTAAAACAATGGTTCAATAATGAACAAATAACTGTATACCACTAATAACAAATAACTAATAAATGCTAATTGAGAGATCGATATTATTGCCAAGAAGGTGGAAAGCATTGAAGCTTAAAATTTCGTTAAAGTAATTTGAATCTAATATCAAAGGATAGGTTTCTCCTTTATGGTCAAAGCTAACTTACCTGAATTCCGTGTTTCGGAAACGGGAGCGCTCAACCGCATAACCTTTTTGATACTAAGAAAGCTCAGGCATAAATAGCTATAAATTAACTTGTGTCGTAGGATTCCACTACTTCAAATCTTATACATGTACATATCTTTTAATTATATGAATAATTTTTCATATATAATCAAAGAGGAGTCTAAAGTAAAAGTTCAAATATTGTACAGTGTTTTTAGCCATACATTTTATTCTGAAAAACATATTAAAATAAAATTAACGCAGCCTTTTTAGTACCGATCCTGCAAAAGGAAAATAGAATTTAAGACGTACTGAAAATAGAGGCACGAAAACAATCATCAAGCGGAGGATGAAGAAAGTGAGAGTATTGCATAAGTACACTACGGGAAGGGCAACTATAATCCCCACTTCAAACACCAATCAAGAAGATCGTATAGCTTTCGCAGATCGAGCTCATCGCCAATAAAACCTTCATGGAAGTCGATATTAGGAAACAAGGGTCGGTAAAATCAATCTCACTTTCTAGTCATTTGAACTAGTGACGCAAGCAGCTAGTACCACATATCCACCTATAGCCGAACCTCTGCGATAAGTTTAAATAAGAATAAATCAACCTTAAAAATATGTAATAGAGCGTGATTTTTAAACTTGCGAAGTAGCCAACTCGTATCCGAAAATGGATCATCACAATTTCTCTTAAATTAAAGAGTAATATGAATTAAGGAATTTAAAAAAAAAAAAAAAAAGATTAAAAAAACAATGTTTACGCAAGCGTGGATTGTCCAATCAGGGAGTCATTAAAGAACGTAAAAACCTTGAAGCTGCATGCCTATGTAGAAAGCTGCGTGATGTCGGTACGCACCGTTGCACAACGCTCACGGAGGAATGAGCAGGTGAATACACCTACTTACGGTACCTCAGCAACGACTTGATAGGAGAAAAGGGGGATTCTGTACGGTCTGAGTCGGTAGAATGCGTGGAATTAACTGATTCCAATGATTTATACATTGTTCATAAAAAACACATTTCTGTAACCTTTGTGAAGGGGAGAAGATGTTGAATTACATTGTATATGAATATTAACAACACTAATTTATGATACCAAAATTTGTTAATTGTTAATTATTGTAATTCAAACAAATTTTCAAGAAGCAAGATATACTTAGTATGATTTTGGCAGATAAATTAAAAAGTAAATCATCACCAATTCTTATCTTCGAATATGAATACATAATTTTGTATTCCTTTTTTCAGAATAAAATTATAATATAAAGATATAACTATAATTCTGCTGGTACGTATATGTATTTAAACCATCTAGAGGGAAAGGTAATTATGTTTCAAATTTAATTTACTTCATGCAAACTGTGCTTTTTTTTAAAAAATTTTGTGGCTAATTTATTATTATTTTTCTGAAATCATTTAGAAAGAGACAATGCATTTATTATTTGAGTTAAATGTTTAATATATCAAAGAATCCTTCGGTTCAAATGGAACACCTTTTTATATAAACACAATAATTACGTATGACCCTGAGAGATTAATTTATCACTGGCTATTATTTGTATATGCAAACATGGGGCGCAATGTTTCCTTTAAGTATCCAGGAACTGGTATAAATAATTTAAGTGAATTTCCCGTACGTCATGCTTAGGTACCAATTAATATTTAAGAACCTCTTTCAGCAGAATAGCAAACTAGAATAGAAAGCAATGAATAAGTACAACTTAACATACTCGAAGCTGTCACACTAACATTTTCCTAATTCTGAGGATCTAATATCAAAGCGGTACAATACGTAATTATCTGTCGTAGTTTCTTTTGTTGTGTTAAGAAAAAAAAAAAAAGTATACCGAATTGTTGGGAGTGATGTCAGCAAGTCAGGTGCTTTCACTACTGACGCGGCCGCACCTAACGGATACTTACACAATAACGCCTACCACCAGCAAACAGATGTCGTGATTTCAATCGTGACGATATCATCCTCAATGAATTCGTAACCGCACTGATATATATCACTTAATACAATTGATAACTGTTAGATAATAGATTGCTAGAATAAGTTCTTTTGAATTTTGAATAATATAAAAAAAAATACTCCTGACAAGCGATGTGTGGGTTTTGTATTATTATTATTTATTTTTTTAAAGGCAAACGATTATTAGGTAGTCGTAATTATTAGATACTGCTATCATAATGAAAAGTCGGTTGATAATCAAAAAATTGAAAAAAATGTTATATCCCTTTCAGAACTTTGAAGGGCTATAGATGAATATCATAAACGAATACATTTTAAAACATAGGAAATACAATTTACAAAAAAATGAATGGAATTATCCAATTAAACTAGTTAAATATAATTCCCAATTACACTTTAAAATATGATTAAAACCTTGTTTTATTGATCCATTTAAAAATTCATAGGACCAAGTAAAACATACCTAAAAACAGAACAATTCATAATTAAATAAAACATAATATGTAAATAATCAACGGTGACATAAATACCACAACTATGGTAAAAATAGCAAATATTTGATAATAAACGAAAAGTAAATTTACTTTTCTACTAATTGCAGTTGAGAATAATATATATGTAACATAGGCGCGGTATAATAATAATTTCACTAGAAACATTTTTTTTTTGGTAGGTGCAAGGAAAAAATTTCTTTCGTTTCATGAAACAACAAATTTCAAGTGGAGTAATTCTAAACCTAAAGAGATGACGAAGTATCCCGTTTGTGCAAATCTTAAACCTTTGAGGAGCACTAAATCAAAATAGGTCATAACACATAATTTAGGTATTAGTGAATAACAGACATAAACATTATTTATAAAATATTACTATTTTAAAACAAGTAAAAAAGTACTTTAAAGAGTCCATATTTAATATAGAAGAGTTTTTAGGTAGAGTAGAGTTAATAGAAAAAGACGCAGCGTCTTTTTCTGCGGTCTCATTTTCTTGATCCGTAGCAGAAATCGTCCCGTGTAAACAAATCTAAAATCAATATTTTCAAGACCGTGGGGGGGGGACCCCATTACACGGTGTTTGATCATAAATCAATTTAAGGAAAGATACATGGCACGAGACTAAATTTATGTCCTGTAAATATTCCCCATCATGAATCAACCCCTGGCATGATAAGCTTCTTGTTTCCTTTTCCTATGTAACGGGCTGATAAGAGGAACGACAGTTCGTACTCCGGTAAGTGTTACGAATTCAGATGAGTTCCTTCCGGATCGCGACGACCCACACCGTAGTTGGACACTACCTATTCTTCCACTTCTTAGGATAACGGGTCCTGCCTCGCCGGGTACCAAAACTGTTGCCTAACCCAAGTCCCTTGTATCCGAGAACAGGTTTTCACCGGCCCCGAAACCTCATTTGGGTCAAAATCTCTCTCCTTCTAGGACACGCCCTACCACCGGCTACCTGGGACCTTACCTAAGCCATTTTCATGCCCAGGTTGGTATTTAGTTATTACACCATATGCCGCATTGATTCCTCTCAAATGTCAATGATACGATGAAATCTGGATCTATAAATCGAGGTTATATATCAACGAGCAGCCAATATATGCGGAATACAGATATAACCCAGGGTGGGGGGAGAGCTCCCATACAGTAACGGAATATCAGAGAATAAAAAAACTAAAATAAAAAAATTAGAACTAGTGACTATAAGAGAGTATAAATAATAAGACTATGAAGAAATAATATTTTTTCCCGGGTATTATTTGAATAATAGGTGAACCTCGACTGAGTTTTATTTAATATCCTTTATAACTTTATTACACTTAAAAAATATTTATTTCATAAAATGATACAATTCAGTAAAAATGTATCAAATCACTAGTTTTAAATATACCCGAATAAATAAATATAAGTCTCCATTTGATATTGAATCGTGTTTCTTAAAACAATCGTGACAACTACTAACAACTGCACATTTATAAGACAAAGTAATAATATTAATTGCAATGAATATTATTTAATATAGGTAAAAAAATTACTAAAGTCTAACTAACTAATGCAAACGCCTTAAGGTAAGTGTTTGAACGATGAGTTACTATATAAACATTTAGATAATTATACAAATATTTGGCATAGATTAAAATTACCTAAAAATGCCACTATATTTGTAAAGAATCTCCAAGTAAATATTATTCATTTCTTTAATAGATGTTTACTCATATTTTACTCTATTTTTTCCAATCCAAAACAGATACAATCTATTTATTTACCTCTTCTTATGAGCAATAGTTTATATATATATTCGCTTTATTGACAAAGAATCTGAAAATACAAAATTGTGAAGTATCTTAAAAAAGAAGAAATGACTGAAATTGTAATGTCATTGGGGCATTTCAGAAGATATGACTTTGCATAACCTTACATAGTTAGGATGTTAATTCAACACACATCAACTTGTTATTGGAAGGTCATTTGGTATGACTAGTTGATCACAATCAGTCATAGTGAAAAGTATTTTGTCAAAGATAAACAAAAACAAGACTATATTAAAATATACCCGAGTGTCGCGGAACAGTAATTCCCGTCCGAAAAGGCAGATAGAATCCCAACCCCTGATAGAAAGTGTAACCGATTAAGAGTGGAAGGATAAAAGCCAAGGTTGCCGATATCTGCACTAGATGATTCCCTCGAGATTGTGTCCCGATTCAATTTATTTCCAATTTCACGGGTTAAAGGACTCTACAGAACAGCTTAGCACCAAAAAGCGTCCCTGCCATGGCATTTCAGCCGGAAAAAGAGAAAAATCTTTTACCGTATGGCCTACACTTCTCTTTGAGTGGATATAATTTATCTCTTCGTAGTTCAAATTATCCCTAAATAAAAAACATACCATTTACTAAGTACTTCTGAAACATAAATGGACATAAAGCGGTATATTTAAGAGCTAAAAATCCTACATCCAAAAATTCAATCATTTCATGGCTATAATACCTCAGAGAATAGAGGACGCACCTTTTTATATGATCGATGAATTGCTAGACGGCAAATAAATATTCTTTAGAAAAAAATTAATAACAATAATTTTCAAAGGAATTTTAATAAATTGTAATTAAAATTGTTGTTCCTTAAATGTTTGTTACAATTAAAGATCATCTCGGCCCAAAAGAATTCGTTGAAACTTCCTTATCCTTCATACAAGAGGCCCATCGATGGATAAATATCGAACAAGGGCGTTTTTCCAGCGTTCGAGTTTTCTTACCCCGGAAACTCATCTATCACGTTTCTTTAAAACTAATCGGGCGGGGTTGACCGAGAAGATCAAAATACAGCTGAAGACAGATAGGATAACCAAAGAAGGATGATTCCCTCAAGGACTTTTATCAATTTCTTTTTTTCATTGAATCATATTTAGGTAACTTAGCCACCATACGAAACAGATTCTGTAAAATTATGAAAAAAAAAAAAAAAAAAATATATATATATATATATATATATATATATATATATATATATATATATATATGGTTCTGTAGTTCTTTCTATGTTGCTCAACAATTAAAAAGCTATATATTAGAATGAACATGTATTTATATTTTAAATACGTTTGAAAAATTGCTAAGTTTAAAAAAAAATTATGATTTATTCAACTTGTTGAGTATTTAATAAAAAAATTGAACAATTTCCGAGTCCCGGATCAGAGTTTCAAACAATATGATTTAATTCCCTCTTCAACAACCAACAAGTATCTAATTATTCCGTTAGACTTTTCACCTCTCTAGTAAACTATAATGAGCAAGGGCCCTTAGAAAGTAGGGGATTACAAAGTTGGAAATAGTTGTGTAATTTACTGAAATTTGTTTGAAAGCAATACGGGCAAGCGAAAGGACGAGAAACAGTTTCATAACTAAACTTGCCAGGAGCTTATCTCATCTGGTAGGCTACAAATTATTTCATTTCAATACTTAGTACCTTCAAAAACTTTTAAACCAAAAAAATAAAATAATAATTTTATAAATCCAATTTAAATCATCGGACGATTAAATTTTTTTTAAGGGGTTGGCAACATAATGTCGTGCAATAAACATACACATTTCATACATTAACGCACAAACACATTATATAAGTTTACACATTTAACACATTATATATAAATTTATATATATATTATATATAAAGTTATAAAGTAAATAAAATCTGTAGACATTAATGAAATGTATGAGTTGAATACAAAAGCGGGCGAAACTGTACAATTTTACATGGTCAGCATTCCAGTGCAATCACCATGTTTTCTCACGGTATTAGAAACAAGACATCGGGATAGGTCAGCTGACCTCTGTTTCAATCCCAAAACATCTTCCTAGTCCTAAATTAGTTCGTGAATAACTAAGATTCATAGTGAAGGATAGATTTTCTAGTTCATAGAAGATTCCTTCCAGTAAGTGGTTCCGTATCATCTTTAGAAGAATTTTCTCCGCGAAAGTACGGTTTATAAGTTCTATCTTCCTATTCCTTATAATTTTGCACTGATGACAGTATTCTGCATAATTTTGTTTCTAAAGGACCAATCTCTTCGCAAATAAATGAAGAATTTATTATTATTATTATCTAAAGTAGAATTCCTGGTCTATGGTAAGACCTAATTAACTTATAACGAAAAATATGGCAATGTTATTTAATGCCGTGTTACTTATTAAGTTTTTAAAATCTACCGATTATATAAGCGAAAATTACCAATAATAACACAGGAATGAGCAAAGTTTCACAATAAAGACCTCGAAAGTTAGTGACTTTAATGAGAGAAGTTTAAAAACTGTCATTAGTGCAAGGGGAAATGTAGTGAGTTTCGGGAGGTCATGAAAAGAGTAAAAAAACTCTTTTCGAAAGTCGATGATTATGGTTAATCATGGAGGTTTCAAAAGCCATAAACGCATCTGGCATCATTACCATATAATTGCTCTCGGTAGGATAGCTTTTGAAAGGTCGAAATTGTAACGGTAGAAGAACTATTTAGAATATTCATCGGTACGTACGATTTAGCAATAGACGTGAGCAAGGGAGACTAAATGGTAATTATATGAGACTGTTTTTTCTGCCTCACAGAATCATACATGTACATACTTTTTAAATCAGTTAATAAATATATTTTTCTATAAACTTCATGAAAATTTATATTTTGATTATATTCCATATATATATATATATATATATATATATATATATATATATATATATATATATAGTAAATTTAATGATAGTAAAAACATTTTAACTTAACGCAATAAGGTTATAGATCCCTAAAGTTTAAATATCAAAAAATGAACACACCAGAGAAACAATCCAAGAAGATCCATGGATTGGCAAAACGACACAAACTCCTTCAATATCCGGTACTATACTGATATTTAAATGAAGTGCACAGCAAATACATACCTAATCAAAGTTAGACTTACGTAAAAAAATATTGTTTAAAGAAGTAAACTCTTATCCTTTATTTTTTTAATAAGAGGTCTAGTAGCCCTTATATACATGGTCTGACGGTTACGTGAGACACGCAACATAATTTTGTGCATTAATAAGAAACATAAAAGATCTTGAAAATAAATAATATGTACCAACTCAGTTGTTGATTTTCTTTGAGCAGTAAATCAAATAAAAGTCATACACGAGAGAGTATATAAACTCACATGTTTAATTGCGGAAATGAAATATACAACTAACTTTTTATTAGAATTTACGTTAAAATGTTTATTGTTAGCCAACGTTTTATCAATAATATATTAATAATATTTAAAGAGGAAAGAACATAGCAGAACCGAACCCTATCTGATGCAATTATTATGCCAAAGTTAGGCTACGATGCGTGGTTACAAATCGCTGTGTAGTTCCGTCCATCACTGTCCCCACGAACAGAGCTTTTTTGCCCGGTATATCAAACAGGTTTGACTGATGAAGAGGTACTAATTTAGTCAGATAAGAGATTGAATATGATTTTGTGGCATAAATTAAACTTTTTATTAGGTATCTGTACTACTTCCTATAGTATCTGGATACAATCCTTCTGACAGGGACAATTTTGGAACTCTTGACTCCGTCACCCCAAAACCCTTCCACTGCTTGAAATGTCCCTGGGAAATAAAAGAGATATTATTGCATACAAGTATATGTATACAATATAATGTATACATGGCGAAAAACCAACTAAAGCGATATAAATTATTAGATTTCATATATTTATTTTATTTTTTAAGTTTCCATTTTGTACCTAATACGGTGATTAATTAATAAAGGCATGACCATTAAATTATTAAAACCTCAATTAGTACCAGATAAACTTTCTAACACCGAAAAGTGCAACAGAGTAGAACAGAAGGAGAAATGCAAGAAATTTATTTATGAGGCAATTAAAGAAAGTTATGCTCCGATTAAGGCAGAAATTGTTTTATACATGAAACTTCGTCATCACACCGACATTATAATTAATGCAATAATAATAAAGAAGAAATAAAAATAAAATAACTAATACGCTTTATATTAGTTGGATGTAAAATTTATGTAAATTATACTCCCACCATATTATATGTCCTAATATCATATGTTTTGATCTATTTGTTTTTTTTTTGTTTTTTTATGCCACGAGGGCTATTCGGGACGGGTTATCTACGAGTAACCAACCTAAGTAGATTTTTAAAGACTCTATTCATTCATTGTTATTAGGCAAATAACGTTGTATTTCAGAACCAGAACATTAATTTTAGTCATTTGATATCCTACTTACAAATTAATTTACAACATTCAGTAAAACCAAAGCCAAATAGTACAAGGCTTTAATTCAAACATTTATGAGCTTTTAAAATGTGGAAATAAATTGGATACATTTTAGCGACATTGGGGCGAGGGGACGAACCTACCGATCTTAAGGCACCTCTTGTAAGGATAGGATTTTACAGAAATTTATAGCTCAACTGAATTTCAAAAACGTCTCATATGGTCTAACCATATGACCTAAATGTAACATAAAAAAAAATTAATAAAAAAAATTGAAAGTTGCGGTGTTTTTGTGTGGGTTAGAATATTCGACGTGATTTCTCCTGTATTAGTTAAATACGAATTAAAATAGAAATAAGATATCAGATTTATCTAAAATAATAAACAGGATACAAGACGATTACAGAAAGATGTAAAATGTTAATTTGTATGAAATATATTTTAAAAACATGGAAGCGGTAAGATCCTTTCAAATTTTTCAGTAGAGCAAGGGAAAAAAAAACTCAAGTTTTGAGTATACTCATCGCTTTAAAAATCTTCAATCCGAAAATTTAGAAAACGGATCCACGGTATATTTCCTCTTTATATTAAAATGGGAATCTATTGTAATCAACATAACCCAACAAGCTTTCATCGATGGAAGGTTAACCACAACCTTATCAATAATTAGCAAAACCCCCTCTTTTCGATGATAAAATCGGAGCAAAGTAGCCACCACCTTCCAGAAGAAGCAAGGTCTTTTTCCTCTTGAGGTGGTGTTTATGCTTCACGGTGTTTCTATCAAAGATTCTCTCACCTAAGAGGCACAAACTTGATAGGTTGGTTTATGTTTGCTTTGCATTAAAATTTATTGATGACTTTGCAATATTGGCAGAACATAATTTATTGTCGTTGAGGTAACCTGTTAGGGAGACTATTATTATGAACGTCATGTTTATGTTTTTTCAATGGATCTTTATTAGAACAGCCTTTAGCACGACATAAAACAGACCTGTAAAATGGCACTTCAGAACCTATAAAAGAAAGCCAACCTAGTCAATGGCAACAAAGTCCCGTAAATTACAGTGAACGATGTTTTATTTTGAAGAACAATACAACATACATAAATTAATACAAAAAAGGAAGAAAACTATACAAAATAAATAATTTTTAAAAGTAAATTTTATTTAAAAAAAATAAGTATATTTATCACCGTCAAATAAAAAAATAAAAATACTAAACAAGAGCATATTCTTTGACACCCAAAATGCTGAATCTACGCTACACACAACTAGACATCTTAAGGCGTGACAACAAATAGAAAGAAAGAAAAATAATTAAGATGAGAAATGAAGTAACAAATCAACATTAAAAAGATCTACTCCGACAATAACTATGGCCTTTTCAGGGTGTTTAACAATTGTATAAAAATATATAATAATAAATAAATAAACCCAAAGCCCACAAATTTCATGCGACAGATAAGATTTGATAATCGTAAGCAAGACGATACGATATCCACATTTAACAGATGCAAGCTATAAGAAGCTCTTACCTACCTTAAATAAGTTTGGTAATTGAGAAATGAAACAAAACAAATAGCAAGGTATTTCAATTAATTGCTGACAGACATCAATTAAATTATTCTAGACACAACATTCATAGGTGAAAACTAAATAATCTTAAAATGCATAAAATCTCTTTCCTTCCACAACGTATTTATAGCTTAGAATAAAAATTAAAAGGGATTTAGAAATAAAAGTGTATCTGTACTGTATAAGGATTGAATTATTTATTTTTATATTTTAATATTCAACACGGACATTGGGGGTAGAAATAAAAATATTAGTAGAGACGTTCATCATGATTTTCCCCCGTTACCGTCATTTGTGGCCAAACTTTTTAACCGCCAAATATCTCAACCTTTTTATCTTTAGCAATATCTGACTGACCAGAAATTTCAAGTCAACGCTAACAATTTTCTGCAGCCTAAAACAATTTTTTTTTTCAAAACGAAAGAGGTATCATACTCTTGTAGTTATTTTAAATTGCATAAGTCAAAAAAAGTTTTAACAGTAAAAATAAAAAAAATATGAAGGAAAGAGAATGAAGTCAAGGTCATATTCTTTAATGAGAAAATAATAGTCAGATTTTCTTTAATGTTATACATGTACGTCTCTCTTGGTACAAATATCAGCTATGTAACAAAAAAAAACATCACGTTAACCCCTTCAAGTTAAAAAAACCAACACCAATAAGTGTTCGTGCTTTGTACATATAACCTATATCACTCGCATGCGTGATAACATTTTTTTTTTTAGAAATATTTGTATTTATTTAGGCAGGCAAAAATTGAAAAACTATTTACCCCGCCTATGCCTTTGTCTACAAGACCGACTCCGAGTTGAACCTGTAACAAGAAAACAACAAAATTCTTTTAAATATATAGTCCTACAATAGGTCTGGCACTATTGCTTATATTATTCGAAGTTGTTCAATAAATAAAAAAGTATAGTCACATACATTCAAATAGATAATAGACTCATTGAATAGCAGTCTTATAATAATGATGAAATGGATAGGGGCATAGGAACATAAACAAAATGAATTGTTAGTCGCAAAGAAAAGGTTACATGGAGGACGAAGTAATATGAAATAATAAAAGAAAGGGAAAATTAGAAAGCAGGTAAATGATGGTAACGAAGAGAGATGGGTGGATAATGACTATCAGATAAATGGAAAAGAATAGAAACTATTTTATCTGAAAGGCTATAAATTAAGAAAATAGATTTTATGGCAGACAGTAGAACTGAATAATCAGTGTCGGAAGAGGTCCTTCCATAAGTCAGAATATAGTAACATTATCTCCGTGATAAATTCAATTCAATTATTTTTACTTTACCGGGGGTAATAAAACAGGTGACTGCATTATCGAGTAAGAATGATACGGAAGTATCTGAAAGATAAAATTTTAGTTCTTGTAATCACTGCCCTAACACAATACTCGTATATTCTTGATCGAGTTTAACGGTGAAGAATACTTAAAAACCTTCAAAATATAAGTAATTCAAAAGCCCCCATGCTTGTAATTCACGTCCTGTTATCAGATCCTCATGAAGCCCGGCAAGTTGGATTCTATAGTTTTTTATTTGGAGTTTTATTCTTGAACGACATATATTATTTACAGGCTTGACAGAAATGTGGAATATCCTGACCTTTACAAGCAAAAAAAAGTAGGCGCAAATGCAAACTAAAGGCAGTAAAACATTATAGATATTCCATGGGCAATGCGCAAATATTTTTCAACAAAAGATTCAAAATTATGACTCCATTGTTTATTTAGATTAAGTAACAACCAAAAATATTTTTCAGAAATAATAGATGCCATTCAACATATTTAATAATCATTAAAAAGAACACTCTTCAGGATTATGATATTTAAAGTGCTAAGATTATTTCCTGTTATACCCAAAACCAAGAAAAAATAAACAGCTGCAAGGATCTAGCAGGAAAGGGCTCAAGCAAACTTGGCAACTCAGGTAAAAACATAACGGTAAAGAGGGATAAGGGCAAGAATAGAAATCCCCTCAAGAAATTGTAAGGAAAAATATTGAAATATGGAAGTGCGCAGGCATTATAATGGCATCCCATTCCCATCTCAGATTATTTTAAATCACCTGATGTCTGTAAATAAATAACTTGCATCAGCTGATCAAGAGGCAGGTAGTTGATACGCAAACATCTGATTCATTGCGTTGAAGAAAAGGTTTGATGTAGTAAAGATAACATCACGTTGCAAAGTTGGAACAAAGCCAAAACTGAGGATTAGATGAAGGGAATGACTAACTAAAATGGCGGTTTACTCGAGCCTTACTTGCGGGACCAAAACAAAGACTGAAACCTGAAGTAATCTCACTAAAATTAAGATGGAGTGACTGGCTTGCGATATTTTATAAAATCGATGAAGAAAACGATAAAAGCTTTCTTTTAAATTGAATAGTACATTGATCTAGATTCTTAAATCCACAATTATCACAGTAAATCAAGACGAAAGCAAAATGCTAGATCTAAAATTGCAATTGCAGAAAAATTTACAATATTGAGTTCAAATCTAACAAAGATTGAATTTTAGGAATAATTACTTGAAAGATATCGGGAGAATTTATCACTCGTGGAAAATATATTTATAACGAAATATATGAATATAAGTCGTATCACGTACCAAAGCTTTATGAAATAGATTGGTCGTCAGAACGGGAAGGATTCCAAATCACGTACACCGCAAAGAGAAAATTGTTGCTAGGGCCAATGAGCATTGAAGCTGCTTCATCCATCATAATCCAGCCATAAAAAGCCAATTTAATGGGGAACTAATACCAAATAATATTATTCCCTATAATGAAACTAATTATTCTTATTAATATTATAAAATAATAAATATTATTATATTATATAACCTAAAACCTGCGTTATAAATATTCATTAATGTGGAGCTTTATCATTGTAAAAATTAATAAGAAACCAAGAACTTAACTGTTTTGGCAATCCTCAAGATTGAGGGTTTTCACAAAGTGACTCTATTTTAACCGGTTTGTTTCTGAGGTTTACTCTTTTATATTTACTCTCTCTGTTATAATTCATCTGTATTGTTACTTCTTGAAATGAAGATTCTCGATGTATTTCAACAGATCTGTAATCCCTCTGATACCTATTTAGATTTTTCCCACTGGCGACCTCTGCTGGCAGCAACTTGGACTTGGTGTGAGATATTCCAACAAGAGATCGGTCCTTTACATTTTTTTCCTTATCACGATAATGCTACTAAGCCTAAAGAGAGTAAAACCAGGGGCTGGAGGGGATGAAGAGGGAAGAAGAGGCCAGAAGCAAGATCTTATTCACCAAGCCACATGAGCAGTGAGAATTGAAAAATCTTCAAGTTTGATATAGTCCAACTTGCTAACACATTATAATATTTTGTTATGTTCAATAAATCCATAAATCTAAATTTTACCAGTTAATTTTATTTCTAACATCTTCTATTTCACCCATCCAATACAGTCCACTACATTTTCCGAAAAGGGTCGTGTGCCTCGTCATTTAGTTGGAGGTATGAGTACCATACACTATGTTCTATCTGTTTTTAGAATATTGGTTCTATGAATTCTTTATATTTACAAAGCAGATTGTTTTCCTCATAAATAAAACAAAATCATAATATAGCCACTTTTCAGCTATTAAAATGCTTAGCAAGACTCGAGCGTTATCAACTTAAAGGGAAAGTTTACCTATTATCGGAAATTTTTCACGCTCAATTTACCGGGTAATTAAAAACTACTCCCCTTACGTTAGAAAGTTCTCCTAGCCGTAAGTGGACTGACAGGTATTGGCAGGTAAGTGCCCCGAGACCTCACTAACTTTACCAAGTTACCAACTCCCAAAAGTGGTTAGACAGTTGCAGGCCCATAATGAACTCCCACCTGCAAGCCTAAATGACTAAAGTGATGAGCTTAAATTCGATTAGTTGTAACTTCACCGTACTTCTACTTTCCAACCCTTACCAAAAAAGTGCAAATTCAATTTCTGTTTGAAAAACGTGGCCCGCATTTTGTATGCACTTCATTCCTCTACTTCTTTAACCCTAATGATAATTATTAAACAGCAAATAACATCAATGAATATCGTATCAATAAATATAGAATTTGTAATCTCCATTTATTTTCATCCCAAAAAGGAAAAAGGTAAATTCCAAGTTTCTAAGTGTAAGCAATTAAGTGACAAATCGCGAGAGTAAGATCCAAGACATGATTCAGATACCCAATCTCTTTTGGCGTTTTAAGCATATTTTCGTACTGTTTGGTACAACACAGTTCAATCGAAAACAGAAGAATAGTAGGGCTGGAATATTTAGAAAATTGAGTCATCAGAAAAATAGTTATAGAGAAGCAAAAGAAAAACATGAAGGAAATAAAAGTAGCTCCAAATGTTTCCAAAAGTCACAACATTTTTACCTACAAAACGAAAAATTATTTATTGAGACTTGCAAACTATGGGTTAACCCCCTCTTCAACAGCCTAACCCCATCAGACGATATACAACTTAGAGTATGTAACACCTTAAAATGTATGTAAGCAGTAAAGGGGGAAACAAATTATCCATACTTATGAACCCTTTAAATTATATGGAAAATATGTCTCGAGACATTTTTATCATTCATATATGGTAAGAAAGTTATCGGGCCTTATAACAATATCAAGCTGTCTACATCTCTAATCTGATCTTTCCCTAAAAATCAGACGTGTCTTAAAAAAATATATAAGGAACATTTCCGAATCGAAAAAAAAAGTCGTTGAATAATTTATTATAGCTAATATTACAATACTATCAAAGTAAGTAACTTTACTCTAACATACAAAAATAGCTTAATAAAAAAATAAAAAAAATCAAACATTGACAATACGTCTGACGTCCGCCGTAGATTGCAGTAATGACATTTATTTTTGTTTTGTATATTCTACTTACTTGACAGAAATCCTTATAATTATTATTACCAAAATGAATATAGGTGAATTATTTTAATTTGAATTGAGAATGGGGGGGGGGGGGGGTTGATGCCGAGTATCATTAAATTTCCCTTGGCTCCGGGGGGGTTTGGAACTGGCTATCTTTGAATTTCTAATCATTCGCCGGTTGTCAGGGAAAAGGCATATTTCCTAACGCGGTTTCCCACTCGGCATTCCCGCCACCCTAAACAATAGACTCAAGGTTGACAAAATATTCGGAGAAAAAAATATATCCTCATCAGAAACTGCTCTAAGAATGTTATGAATCAATCCCCCCACCCCTCATCCTCCAAAAATTCGAAAAAAATAAAATAAAAACCTAAGAGGAATAAATTCAGGCATATAATTTTCTATAATACTAATGTTTAGGTAAATTAATTTATTAATAATAAGAGTCCTTTTTTCACGCATTATAATTGATGACATATAGACACACACACACTCAAACAGGTATTTAACATTGATGATATTCAAGTTGATAATACAAACAATTAATTCCAATTAAACTCCTCAACAGTTTAATAATTAGAATAATTGTATCGGGTTCCCGGAAACCCTGCCAATGTTAATGCTCATGATTTACTGAGTTACCAATCACCGGGGAATATCCAATAATTAATTAATTCAGAAGCTCGAACTTCGATAACAGAGTAATCGCCTTTGAAATGTATTGTTCCGCTTCAGGTGAAATAGAGCATTGAATTTGCCAAAGGTAAGCAGGTAACTGTAACGCTAAATTAATTGCAGGAAATAACGAAATAATAAAGAACATTTAGCGAAAAGTCAATCTTTAAAAACAATTTATAAAATTTAATAGTCGTCCAAATGTTTTTTTTTTTTTTGTAAACAGCCACTGCGTTAATCTCTGAAGAGCTTAGTTTTAAAATAAAATACTTCAGGGAAACCTTTCAGTAGATCATACTAAGCCCACAACTAAAAATCATCTGAGGTACAAATTCAAGGATTCATTCTCAACCTATACACACTACCACTGCATCAAGCCTAATTCCACATTCATCTAATTTAAAGTTTGATCTTGGGCATGAAATCATTCACGGTTGACGGTAGATAAATTACCCTTTAAATGCTAAATGGGGAATTACGGACGATAAACAAGCCAAAGTAGTGAATATCTAATAGTTATATATTATAACGAATTCCAAAATAGAAAGGAATGATTTTAGCGGGCATCCCGTAATTATCTTGCAAAAAAAGCCGATTACGCTGTTCCTTGGAACGTGCCAAATAAAGGGGCTAATCATCGGATAGCACCATAATGACAGAGCCACAGAGGAAGTTGGCCAATCCTCCAAGGACAGGAGACTTCTTGAAGCGACCTTACCAGGGATTTGCAAAACATCCTTATCCCCCAGCCACATCTCCATTTCACATCCCGTAACTCAATTAGTGTCCTCTGTATCCCAGTTGTGAGAAAATACATTCGACCTTGGCGCGAGGAACAATCGGTTAAATGCTTTAATAATGGCTTGTAGGCACGTAATAAATTAAATAAACCAAGGTAAACAAGAAATGGATACATAAATTGAGGCAATCATCATATACGTTACATGATATTAAATTGACGAGACTGCCCTTGATAATTACTGCAGAATACAATTACTAATAAAATGACTGAGAAATAAGATGTGATATCGAATCGAACAAAAATACTTGAGAAATGGTACACTCGACTATAGAAAAATATCAGAAGTGAACGGAAAAGGACCCTACGTAAATCTTCGAAGGTGCCCAGGGATGGCTGCCAAACAATAAGACATTTGGTTAGCACATGGACAGCTGCTGACACTATTTGGATAGAAATGGTGTTATTGCCAAGCTATTATTTCTCTAGGCACGTCCAACAACTATTCTTGGTCGACATTATACTCTTGTTAGACCTGAATAATACAAATACTTGAAAATTCCCTACAAACCTTCAAAGTAACAAACTCCATTCACATTTATAAGGTCCATCAAATTAAAAGGTGGTTTGTAATGCTTTTTAACCTAAAATAAACAGTTGGTAAAAACAATAGGAGATCAGACCAAATTGATTGCACAAAGAAAATAATACCATTCGGAAAGTGCTCATAAAACGATTAAATATTCATCTCATTGCTTTGTCATAAAATAAAGCTACTGCAATTATTAATCTAGATACCTTTTTCTAAAAAGAAGCTATCAAATTTTGCGCGAAGAGAAGAAACGAGACTTCGGGTTATGTAAATCACCAATTTCAGGTAAGTTTCATTATTATTTCATCTTAAAAACATATTTTTTCATTTAATTACAATTTATGTTTCTTAAGAATTAAGTAGGGCTAATATTAAAAATTAATTTTTTTTATTTAGATATTGATAAATCTATTTTCTGATATATCTTTGTTATAAAAATCTCCAAGAATTTTATGAACCCCTTGTTATGGAGATAACATATAATTATTTATAAATAAATACTATCATATAAAATTTATTTTAGAGTTAATGTTTTTCGAAACTCTGTTTATCAGTTTTGGACAGTAATTTTTAACCTTAAAAACGAAAACTTTATACAGTTATTAAAGAAAAATTGTACAAACACTTATTTCATTCTTTAGTAGTTAATTTATTTTACAACAAATTAAATTAATGAACCCCGTGTAATAAATAATAAGTATATTAATTTATGAATACATATACCAATTTTCTGAAAACTTCATATTTTATTAAATATATTAATATAATATAAGGGGGTCTGTGCTTTTTTATGAAAAAATGAAGAAGAAAGAAATGAAATCATGCAAATGAAATAAACTTGGCAGATTCTAAATAATTTATGGTAATGCTTATAAGTTTAAGAACTTATACTCATTTTAAGTATAAGTTCTTATAATGAGGGTTATAAGAGAAAGAAAAACTATAGTAAAGATTCATGCATGAGAAAAAGCAGATAATAAAAAAGTAATAGGAAATTCATGAAAATAAAAAAGAAAGAGTTTATATCAGGCATTACAGTTAAAATGTACTTCTAAAAGCTATAAACTAAAATTAAGAGCAGAAAAAAAAGATCACGCCCAATCAATATTTAATTATTAAAGGGAAAAATGAAGCAGAAAAGCAAATCATCTTTCGAAAGCTATCTATCTTGAATTAGTAAATAAAAATGTCTTAAACAAATATATAGAAGTAATTTATATAAAGATAAAAATTTTATATGAAAAGCTTTAAAATTTCATTTTAAATGTATTCATACAGAAAAAAAAGGACGTAATCAAATTTTTTTCTACTCACTAATACTTCATAAACCAAGAGTTATCATGGATAAATAGTTATATATATAAATAAAAATATAAATATATTATCTTCTGACTTTTTGTTTATTTATTTATAAGCAGAACCAGGATTGTATGCATTAAAAAATTTCAGAATTTGCAGTAAAAACAAATAAATTATGCACTAAAAAAAATCTTTAAATACGCAATGAAGGGATTGGAGTTAATTTATCCGCGCCTAAAGTTACAGGGCCTAAAATTTTACCCCGTAAAAATTTTGAATTATATTTTCAAAGATTAATTTACATTTATACGCAATGAAGAGATTAGAGTTAATTTATCCGCGCCTAAAGTTACAGGGCCTAAAATTTTACCCCGTAAACATTTTGAATTATATTTTCAAAGATAGTTCATGATGTATAAAACGGTCTATTATTTTTTCTTTACAAATTTCTACAATATGGCCTAATATGCGATTTATACTGATCTCCACCAATTTAAACGATTTCTGATATTTTTATTTATAACCGTTTATTTTATATGTTAAACGGTTTACATTTTTTCAGCCAATATCTACGATCGAATGCTGGAATAGAAACAGAAAATGGACAATTACATCTGAGTAATCTAATTCGTATTCGTATTTGGTCTACTATTTAAATAAGCATGGTAAAATTATGTAACAAGATAAAAATTCGGGCCCTGCCTATGAAGAAGATATAGAACTACGTAACTTGCAGGTATTTCGCCTCCTTAAAAATTAACTAGGTACATACCTAAATAAAAAAAAAAAATAATAAAGGCTTAAATGTGCTAAGTTAAATCAAATCACTAAATATCTATTAGATAGTGACGCGAAATAACCGATTATATTTTCATAGCATACAATTAAATTTTTTAGTTAACTACGGCAATACATTTCTCAAACAACAGCAAACGGCCTACAAAACAAATAAATTACGATTTATATCAAAGAATGAAAATTAATAATTTTACTTTTATTTTTAGTAACATTGAGAGAAAAATAAATTTAAAAGGTTAATAGCAAAAACCAAAAAAATAAATAAAATAAAAATTAAAATGTGATGGTGGCAGGGTGACAAACCTGATTGGGGAGGTAAAGCTGTCCCTCAGAGGTACATACCTAAAAAAAAAATAATAATTAATTATTTTATATTAAATTTTCATCTTAAAATAATAAATTAAATTATGAAAGAGACGAGACTCTCTTTAATAAATTAAATCAAACCGTACCTCAAAGGCATTGACATAATAAATTAAAATGACAATTCAAAATAACATGTCAATAAGAGGTAAAAATTATGTTACTATTGCTATGTTTTTTTAAATTTAATTTGTTTATTAATTGCTCTTAACTACATTTCTTAAAAGTAAAGAGATATGCATATTTCCTAAAATACGTGTATCACCAAATATTTCCTTCCTAAAACACACTAATTTATAAAACTATTGATAGTAAAAATTTCTCATAAACCGAATGGAAATTATATAGGCACTAAAATTTCTTACTTTACGCTTCAGTTTGAGAGGGGGGGGGGGTCGCCAACCTGAACAAGTTTAACTGAACACGTAAAGTCTGAGTCATGAAAAGTTATGACGAGATGGTATAAACAGGTCATAAAAACACTAAGATCAGTCACACCTTTGTCTTATGGATAGTAAAAATTTGAGTATGGAGGGGGCATAAACGCAAAAAATAAAGAAAATGGTTTTTAATATATAACTGATATTATATAAATTAAAAGCGGTTTAATGATTAAAAACGTTTTAAATTAAAAAATAATGAATAATATAAAACAACTTAACATTCTTAAATAATGCAATGAGGCAATGTTCATGTTCAATACAAATTGGGAACAAGGGTTCTTTCAGTTTTCTTTAAATTTCATTTTCATTATGAGAGGTAATTGGGAGAATTTCGAGGTTTAAATAAAATTATGAGCATTTCTTTTCCATATAAATTATTTTATCCATGAAAAAAAAAGTAAAATCCTCTTCCTTGTCGAGGCGTCCCCAATAGAGGTCAGATTTCCCCAGGTGCACGAAGGAATTTCAATAGCGCAGCTGGGTAAAGTTTTTTTTCTTCCACGCCCAGTCATCCGACATCCATTCTGCATGCTTCTCATGGCAGCCACATCTACCTCAGCGATAGCCATCTTGATTATATCGGCTGGAAGGTCGTTTGGAGAGAGTGTTCATCGTGTGTTGGACCCAACGATTTATGAAGCACCTTTAAGCACCATAAAAACTTTCCCTTCTTGAACAAACCTTGCGTGCTCAAAACCTGTTCCTCCTGAAATTCTAAAAGGTCACAGTAAAACGAGCTACCTGAAAGTATTGGAAGGGGAACAAGGAAGGAGTGCGTGGTAAAAATGTTAACAGATTCGTAGAAGGTCTTGTTTGTAACAGAAAAACTCATTTAGGCAATGAACCAATTTCGAAGATAGGAGTCATTTTTTTTTCTTTAATATGTAGGAAAAACTAAAAAAAGTAAGTAGTGTGAAGTATAAAAAATAATCTTTTTAAAGGATTATAATATATTTTAGGTAAAATTATTTGAAGCAACATTCCGATATTGCCAAAAAAGCTATATTTAATTTACGATAGAACATGAATATATTTTTTTTTCCTGCTCCCTACTGAACCACTGATTACACTGACTGATAGAAAATCTTCTGCGTTTGCTAAGCTGTAACCAGCAATGACTTTTTAACTATTTATTTACGTTTTACTTAAACCAATTAAAAAGTTAACTAAATTATTTCGGCCTAAAAATGAACAAAAACTTAATTTGGTCTACTGCTATCGCCCACTGGCAATTAAAATGTAAAGCAACATTTTGTTCCAAAGATCGTTCCCAAGCAACCGCGTAAACTGGCCTTTAAAATATAATAAAAATCAAAAGGGATTTTTTTTAAATAAGAAAAAAATAAGTTTTGTGGAAAAAAAAATATTTATCAAAAGATTCATGCCGTTAAGCAAAGAATTGTAATGTGTGACCAATAACGAAAAATAACCAAAATCTAAGACAGTAAGAGTTACATTCTACATTGCGATGGACTGATTAATTTGAAATAGAATAGCCCTATTTCAAAATTACTGGTTTTTCAGTAATGTTTAATCTATCGATGAAAATATTGAATATCAATATTTCAAGTTAGATATTTTGATATCAACACTTAATAGACCCATATTACAATCAATGAAAATATCGATATTGAGCTTTGAAAGCTCACGTGAATCAAGTTAACATCTTAAACACAATAACCTGTAAACCAAATTTATTTTTGTAAAAACCTTTGTAAAGTAAATTTTTCTTTCCCCTAAGTAACCGTGAGTTCAGTCAAAATCATTGCAGGGCGATTATAAAAAATTGGTTTTATCTACTAATTTATTGTAAGATATTTATCGAAATAAAAGTTTGTTTATGATAAAAACGTAAAATAAAATACAAATTTTGTTTTAATCAATAATTCTACAAACAATAACCATCCTACTCTTTATGTTCAACATCATCCTTGATTTTATAATTCATGTTATTTAAATAAAAATTGTTTACACATTAAATATTCTGCAAGCTGTATATATTATTGTTAACTCTTATATGCAAATTGGAAGATTAAGTAACCGAAACATTACCATAGTAATTTAGTAT
Source organism: Aelia acuminata (assembly GCA_911387785.2). Lineage (NCBI taxonomy): Eukaryota > Metazoa > Arthropoda > Insecta > Hemiptera > Pentatomidae > Aelia > Aelia acuminata. Next base: position 101,894,894 of record OU426981.1, read on the forward strand.
AGCAAAGTATTTATCGCTAATTAGAAATTCATGCAGTTACCAAATATTGAAAAAAAATCAAAGTACTTATATACCTACATAAAAAAATATACATAAATACAATAACTCATCATGCGGTAGGTAATTCGGAATAAATTAATCTTTTACCTGTATGCTAATTGACAACACTGAAAAACAAAATAATTAAACAACTAATTAAATGGATTTTCCTCATTGTAACGAACGAGATAATTGCAATCACATCAAAGCCACTATTTTTTTATTTAATCAACAAACAATGTTTCATTTGGTCAAGGTGGGTAATGACATCAATTAAATGTAAAAGAGCAAGGAAAAAATAAAATTAAATCGAGCATATTTAAAAAATATATAAACGGCTCTCTATCTACAACGAGTTTTATTTTTTACATTTGTAGTCAAGGCCGCAATAATAGATCGAACGTAGCCCGAAATAGCGCTCTTGTCCTTCAGCAAACAGCTAAGCTTTAAGTACGTTCAATGAATGCCAACCAGGTACGGAAAAAAAGAGTCATTATCCCCTTATATGTCGCAAGTTTTGAGTTGAGAGGGCGGAAACGACCCCCCCCCCCCCAATTCACAATGGCAATCTAGGACAAGCGGAAATAGATGAAATGTGCGATATCAACATAAACCCGAGCATGAAAAGGGTAATAGCCAATAGATCGAGGAGGCATTTATCGGCCTTGGGGAACTAGCGCTCCTAACTGAGAAAAGGATATTCAATAAACCTCCAAAACCGATAAGCCGTGGGCCAACCTTATGAAATATTCGGCCGAGGAAGAGGTTCTCGGTAATCAGTTCTTCGGGAAATTGGAAAACCCTCCTACCTACCGTTCCATTACCATTTTTTCTTTCATTTTCCTTGCCAATCCACTTTTACTTCCCATTCGACCTTTACACATTGTTTGCTCCAGTACATCCATTCTGTATTAATCAACGTTACACAAAATCAATATATAAAAAAGTCAACCAAGATGACTGATTGATGGTCGCAATCGATCGATCGTTTTTCTAGCATTTGATTATTTAGGTCTCTATTGTTTTTTTTTTCATAAAATTATTTGAAGTTGTTAGAAATTTGCTTATTGAGAAACCCTCGCATGTAATGCATTCATTACAAAGATATAAATTTAACGCATTGATATGATAAATACTTATTGTCAATCTTTATTGTAATATTCACGCAAGCAGGATGTACCTAGAAGCCGGAGAAATAATAACCGAGAACAAAGCCTTTTCTTTATAAGGCATCTTTTTACGAGTAGGTACTCAAAATTGTATATATGGTTATTTTAATTGTAAATGTTTACCCTATCTGAACTAAGCATTTAATTTAAGCTTTATTATAAATTAAAATATTATTTAAATTTTTTAAAATCAAAGCCTACGTTAATATAATAATTCGAAAATAGAAATCGGAGGGACATCGGTATTTACAATCGCGGTTACGATTCGCTCAACTCTGGGACAGTTATACCTCTTATTTCTATGCACGTAATATAAATTCACAAATTAGAAAAAAAAAAACTAAAAATATTAGTATTAAATTATATTTGAAACCCGAATATTCCAATACAAAGAATTATAAATCGCGTTTAAAATGGGTATGCTATTTCAAAACCCTTACATTCTGAAAAAATTAAATTCCTTGAATGTACTTTGAAGAAATCAATACTAGAATATTTGTAAAATCCTGACTCCACAACGGTTAGAGTAAAAACCAATGACCTGATATTTAGACATAAGATGTTATCAAGAAACATAAATTTTATACCCTAAAAGTTAATTAATGAAATGGGTATAAGGGCGCTTCAAATAAACGTGAAACGAAGAGAGGGCAAAAAGACCAAAAAGGACTACTGATAACAGACAGCTCAGTAAAAAATTCTACTGAGGATTGGGATTAGTCTTGGGAATTAATTTACTTTACAGATCACTGTCACAGTATAAAGAACTGGTTCCAAGTCGATGGTGGAGGGAATCTCAAACCCGAATAATGCATAAGAATACTTATTGACAACTTCTGGTAAAAGTGGGGGGGGAGGCATGATCAGCAAGTACCGAATATAGGTTCTTTTTGACAAAAAAAAAAACATATTTGATATGAAATATTCTGAACATCACAACCTAAACGTCAAAGACTACACAACTATAAACAAATGCCTTGTTCTATAGTGTGATTAAATGGTTAATAAAAAAATAATGCTATTAAAAGTCATAAAAATTTATTCCGTAACACGATAACTATAAACTGCAGCTGTAAGTTACAGTAATTAATTCAATACCTGAGAAGATAATCCTGCATGCAGCCTGTACGGCACGGCTTGGAGAGGACGTGCAGTCAGCTTAAGGGGATTGGAGGCCTTTAACGAATTATTTCAACTCAGGATACGAGAACCTAATATCTGAGAAAGGTAATTTAAATATATTTTTATGATTAATTAGGCAACTTGTCTTTTCCTAATACATAAAGCCACCCTTAAAAATGACGTAACCACTAGAATTCTTCTAGATCAAAATTTCTTCCCTTAGGAGTGAATAAAAATACACACTAAGAATGGCGTAATTAATAATTATAATCTTTTTATCGACAGTAGCTGCTGCAAAAGAAAACACGACAGCTTTCATACAGCTTATTATGAACATAAGAGTTTAATATTTGAAATTACATAGAAGTTAATATCTAACCTTAAAATCTAAGGAAAGGTTACGATGCAGTAAAAATTAATATATAAATTTAGATATATGCACCCTCGCCTGTATTAGTTTCAATAAAAACCTAGAACACACATAAAATTGTGCCTAATAAGATCTTAATAGTTTTTATAGTTATGTATATTTTAAAGTCCGTAATATGTAACTTGCTGCTTACTAACAACTTACTAAAATATTTTTCAAACCAAAAACAGAAAAATTGGAGTCGTATCGAAGATCATCAGTGGATACAAACAAGATAATGAGAAGGCATTGAACTAGCGTACGAAAAGATTTATTCCATACTTCACCACACAATAAATTAAATTCATACACCACACGAAAAAGAAATTCATTTATTTTTAAATTCTATCTAATTTTACTAGTGTATGAATTAATAAAAGAATCAAATATTAGTTGTACAAAAAAAAACTTAGATCACACGATCTTAGAGGAGATAGGTAGCTTACAATATTTTATTTTCAAGGTTTACTAGTGAGCTTTAAACGTTGCTCAAATTACGATACGTTTTAAGCAGGAACTAAATAACAACTTCAACAAATTACACGTAATAAAAAAGTTTTAATCACGCCAATCATTAATAAAAGGGGGAAAAAATAGAGAACAGAGCAAATTGAAATACCACTAATAAAACAACTTGAGTTTCACAAGCTTGTAAAGTTGTAAATAGAATTCCATTCGTGCAAATAAAGCAAGAGAAGGATACTGAGCTCTGTTTGGGTAGATGATTTGCTATCCTCTTACATAATCCGCTTTGAGGACAATGTACCCTCGTTCTTTGTCTGAGAGGAATATTCAAAGAAAGAATTATATGCTGTATTAGGGCACACGGTTCAAAGCAAGTCGAGTACCAAGGTATAGAGTTTCCTGAAGCTCGTTAACATGGAATAATGACAACACACCTCGTAAATATTTATAATACATTTATAAAATGCAGTTCCACGAAAACATATACATCACTTGAAAAACTAACAAGAAAAATTATAAAACCAACATTTTTTTTTTTCATTCGACAGACCACGTACAGAAAAATAGTATAATTAATTATCTTACACTTAATTCCTAATAGGTGCCTTGTAGATGGCTTTTATATCAGTACTCGTATTTTATTTTTAATTTAATAGAGCAGAAAAAAACTTTGAACGGTGGCATTATGATAAAAAAAGCAATTACAATCAATTCAATGATCCTTTTCAAAGTGAAATGAAAAATAATTAATAATTCACATTGCGAGACTTCTTAATTTAATAAATTCTAACTACTTTCTTATTAACAATTGTATATTTTTAAACATACTAATCATTCATTGTTACAAAACAATAAAATTAATAATGATGAACACGTACTTTAAAGTTTAGAGCGTATATCGATACCTGGGGACAAAAAGGAACTGCTTAGGTATCTCTCTAAACCTTCAGAGAATTAGTACACGTAGTTGAAAAAAATAACCAAAATGCATAATTCTTAAAACGAAGATTACATATTTCTCAAAGTTATAAGGTCAATATCATTTAAAAAACAAAACATCTATGAAATGAAGGAATACTACAACATGGAAGAGCGATATAACTTTCAAGAATATACGTATGCAATCAGAAGTGAAGGCTAAAATTCATACCTATAAGGATAAGAAGCGAAAATGGGCCCCGTTTAAAAAGCTTTTCAAACCCGAATAACGATTTCCACCCCTAAAAGACCTCTATAAATAGGAATACAATACCCGGAGGACGAATGAAGACTCAATGATGAACGCTCTCACAGCTTGGACAATGGAGCGTCCCAGATCCATCAACTGATTGCCGGCTAGCAGGTCAGGCTTCGCTGCCTACCTCGCATGGAAAGGAACTTTTTGTACTATACCCCAAAATTAAAAAAAAAAAAAACCTTATATATTTTGCACCATTAGACATTCTGAATACAGGTTTTAAAATACAATTATAGTAGCTACCCATTCAAAAGTTTTTAAGATTAAATATAGAACTTCCGATTCAATAGGACTTAACTTGTCCAACTGAATCACTTAAAGCGAAAGAATACAATGATCATTAATGAAGAAGTACGAAACCGATAAATACAAATTAATCAAACCAATCCCTCCGCTTCCTTCCTCCTAAACAATACTCGATCAAAACCATTTTACCTTCAAATATTTTTCTATATACTGATTTAATAAACTTGGTACAGAAAATTGAAAAATAAAATAAAACTTTATGAAATTAGCGACTGTAATAAATTGATAAATGAAATAAAACTGTATGAAAGTAACTACTCAAACGTTAGCTTAAGTGGGCTCCTTTTAACTTTTAATGATAAGATTTCACTATTTTTATTTAGGTTCAAACAAAGAAGATGGAGTAAAAAATCCTTGGCTATGCCGTCCATCGGATAGGACGTAAAATGGAGGTCCTCGTTAAAGATCCCTGTCCTAATTAAACCAGGATAGGCAAAATCTAGGACTCCCACTGTAGCATCGTTCGATTAGCCTTAGTTGCATAAAGGGGCGTTAAACAAACAAACAAAGAAGATGGCTTCGGGACCTTTTAATTTAGAATTATTATTAGATTAGAGAGCTACCGATGGGTAGTTTATCTACAAGTTTATTCATGTCATTGTTTTTACCATGTATTCACATTAACTAGATCTATTATTTTATAGCGTTGTAAATATCAATAAATAAATAAAAAAAAAGGTTCGAACATTATTTTTTCATTAGCCAAAATTTTAAAAAATAACTTGTTGAGGATAGTGGTCAATTCTTAGTAAATTTCATTTTATATCATTTTTCCTTATTCCTAAAAAAGAATCAGCCTTTTCTTCAGTAATACAGTGAATAAAAAGTGAAGAAATAACTATGGCGACGATTTTAAAAATATTTAATAAATTTCAATAGTTGATTACTCCTTAAATGATTGTGCGATTTTATCTGAAGAAAAAAAAAGATTAGAACCCGGGTCCAGCAATGCATTTGCGGTGCATTATCCAACTACGCTAACAGATAATGGAACCAACAACCATATCAACCTTCGGTCATGACCAATCTTTTCTCTTCAGATAAAATTATTTTACGATTTGAAGTATAAGTAAAAGGAAATCAATACTGCAATTTGTCTAAATTTGCATTTTGTCAAACATATCCTGATATAAAATTTAAGTAACTATTCATTCAGTTTTGATATTCCCCCACTCCTTAAAAAAATATAGTTAATAGATGCGATCAGCTTACAACATTATAATATAAGCATATGAGTTAGTCAGATAATAAGGTAAGAAAGAAACCGTACACAGGTAGCAAGTAGATTTTAATTCGCTTTAAAAATGTGATTAACGAATGCGTTAAAAAGTATAAAATTGAGAATTAGGTTTACATCAATTGGTTATCACTATGCTTAAATAATGATTGCGCAACAAAAAACCTATACACAATCGTTACTTTAGCATGGTGGTGACGAAATATTTTTGTATTTCCGACGGAAATAATTATTACTAGTATGCCTGTATGAAAACTCCCATATCAGACACCCACCTATTCTTCTCTCTGTAATACAATAAAATAATAAGCAATATTAGGGAAACACTTTTATGAAACCTTAATGAGCTATAGGCTGAATTCAAAAGAACGCACGATGAAATTACTTAGCGTCTCCGTGAATTCCCTTTTATTTGATACGTCAACATTTCACCGCAGTGAAAGCGACCAGTCAACGATAATACATGGCCAACTTGCTATGACAGTGAATATGACTGAATTGTTTTAAACTAAAATGAAGAACTTAATATATTTTAAAATATTTAACTTTTATATAGAGGGAGCAAAAGGTGCAGCAAAAACTATGTTTTTATAAGGAGTAATTTCAGAGAAACTTTCCTTCAGGCTTAGGGACAAGAAGTTTAATAACAAAATGTAAACTGTAATAGTTCAGAAAGTTATTACACTTGGGAACTCCTGCGCAAAGCAAAATTCAATAAAAAAGAGGGAAATATTAATTTAACTTTATAAAACAGTGAATGTTGAATCAGATTTGAAATTAAACTTCAGAGCTTTAATTCCTCGAACATTAAAACTGGGGATTAGGACAGAACCAGTAAATTGAACAAATGTACTTGACGAAGTACAAAAAAAAAAAAAATTATCAACGGTTTCCACTGAAAAAAAAAATTAGAAGAGATAACATTATAGATATATTCGCATGTTAAAAAGTATACGTATATATGATCATTCCTGAACATCGCATTTCCATTCAACTCTATCCCACTAGAGAGGAAAGAGCTTTTTTCTATAGGATTGAGTTATTTGGAAAAAAAAAAAAAAATGCTAAGAAATTAAACAGGAGCAAAAAGAAGGGAAAAAAACCTTGCGTAAAATTATTCGAGGCACAAATGGTGTACAAGAAGGCTTAAATGAGACTTTTAATTAAGCAGGCTTGCAAGAGTGACATCCTGACTTAAGAGATACTTAAAAGAGTCGGCGCACTTGAAAGGTACAACAGAGCCAGGCGAGCGAACGGTTTTCTTTTTCCGAGGGGCGACTCTTAGAGGAATAAAGGCTAATACTTAATTTAAGGATACTCCAGTATAATTTTTAACCAGTAATTTAATATAATTACAACTTTATCCACCGCCTCTAAATTATACCAGCGCTGACTCTCAACTTACTGAAATGGATTTGAGAGGAAAAAGTTGGCTCGCTTAAATATTTGTAGGGAAAAATAACTTTGTTCACCGAAATTCGATATAAATTATCCCAACAGTTGGCTCAACCTTCAGAACTTGATTCCGCAAAAATTAGAATATTCAATATATGTAGTAAAAAAAAAAAAAACTTTGTTCTCGAGTGAGATCCTTGGAAATAATTTGAGCTCCTTTAACTAAAGAGGATTATTAACTTAAACGATGTTATGATCTAATAGTATAAAATAAGTGTGATGGTAATGTAAAATTCTCGCATTAAAGCAATGCTACTTGGATAATTAGAGATTAGCCTGATTGTAGGAAAACCTTCCGAAATCACTTAAGTTAAAATAATCATGTAATCATGTGCTGCGAAGGTTACTTCAAATGATTTTATGTTATGTACTAAAGCAGATTGTTGTATTTAATTTTTCTGGATTAAATTACGATAAATAAATTAAGTAAATTTTTTACTAAATGACGCTTAAACAATAATGTCCTAAACTGGCTCAGAAGGAGTAGACGAATCCAAAGCTGAAAATGAGGGCAAAGGCGTGTTGGCTATTGTGAAAAGGATAATGCCCCGAAGCCAGAAGCTCCACATGGCGAAGGAATTGTTGGACCATGAAGAGGGATTAAACTGCATTCCGAGGGGAATCCATCTTCCACTATGCTCTTCGAAATAAAAGAACTTTACTTCCATCCACCTCCGACCGCCTATCCAGCCCAAGTCGACTAGATCAACCTTAAAAGGGCCGGGATAGCCGAGCGTGTAGGAGCGCGACCCGTTGTTGCACGCTCGAGCCGAACGGCGGCGGTTCGAATCCGCCCTGGGAGGGTTGACTTTTATATCGTGGAGGCCCCACGGAATAAATCTCGACCCTCCCACCATGGTTAGAATAGGTTGGTTACACCTGTAGAGTAACCCCCCGTATGCCACACATGGCCAGGAAAAAAAAAAAAAAAATCAACCTTAAAGAAATCTTCCTGCCAACATTTTGGACTATCTTTTGGTCGGATCAGCACTAATTAAAGTTCTTATGATAGGTTATTAACTAAAAGTAAGCGGCGAAAAAACCTGCTTACAAATTCCATTATTCCCAACATTACCTCTATGGGCAGGGGTGTATTATGGTCTCCCTTAAAATTTAAAAAAATAAGCATAAACAGAGACACGCTTTCAAATTGAAGTAAAAGTTGACAAGAAGGCCTGGAGGACTACTGGTGTCGACCTCTGATGCAGTTAGTGAGTAGCCAGGTGTTTTATATTTATAATAGGATAAAAACTGTTGAAATGTAAGTAAGAATTTATCCTGATTTTACAACCAATGAAGAATATTAACGCTTGATACAAGTCACTTAGTCATAGTTTTGTTGTGCACATTATGAGGATTAAATATATGTAATGGATAAACTATTTGTAATGAAATTTACCAATCATTGGTTTATTTTTAATTTTACATTTTTTTAGCTAGTCTTTTAGGCGACCTTATATTCAATGTTGATGGCATCTCTGTAGTTCAGAGTAAAGTGACGCGCGGGGGAATAATTTGTGCTACCAATAATTATTTTTCCTCGTAAAAAAATATTTTCACTATACATTTCACCGTTGTTATATGAAAAATATATGAAATAAGTCAATATATGAACTTTTTTTCTCAACAGAAAACTTGTTTTGCACCATAAAATTTTATTTATTTTTGTTTTTATCGTGGTAATTTTCTAGGTTTTTATCATTAACATAATTTGATCAGAAGCCACAGTATATTTTCTCGAAACTTATAGATAAAAACCTTAAAGATGTTTCTCGAACTCATGATGTATATGGCTGAGACTCACATCCTTAAATTTAAAAAGAAAAATATAATAACTGAGATTAATATTAAATCTAATATTCAGAAAAATATGACAAATGTACTCATACAGTCGTAATACTAATTGCTTAAATTGAATAAGTGTATAATAATTTATTGGGACATAATATATGCACATATACTTAATTTGTCATAATTTATAATTATATAATTCGTTTTCCTACTCCAAAGCTGATTCTTCTTTGGATTTCAATAGGCTTACGGCGACGAAGAGAAGGCATGGAATTTCCCCAAGTGTTTTTTTTTTTTTCTTCAATACGTGAGACTCTCGGGAGGGGCCTGGACGATGTTATCATTTTCTAATGGAAGCCCCTGCCGCTTACATCAAGCCCTCGGCCGGCGTTGAAAACATTCCCCGCTTCAATAGAACTAAACGACAATCGATCAAGGGATATTAAATAAGAAAAGATAATATAGAAGAGCTTAAAATTGATGATGCAGGGGAGGGGGGGGGATTTAGCATGAATGAAAGAAGGTCAGCATCGTCAATCAAGCCTGGAGAAATTTTTCCCTCAAATAGATAGCTAGGCAGGGACAGTATAATAATGAATTTTGACAAATTACCGAAGAAAGTTTGTACTCAGAACAAATAAAATCAATAATACTTCCACCTACGGAACGCATGAAGCCATAGTATTATAACATTAGTGATGTTTTATATTTAATTGTTCAGCCTTGCGGTCAATAAATAGAGCTTTGCATAGTCTAGTATAACCATATTGTATCTGTATAAACCCCTAATCAGACCAATCCTTAATTGCAGATCAGAGAGTTGGGCGCCAAGAACTCAACTCGTCCGATTTTAAAGAAGTGAGAAGAATTTATGTAGCTATTTTCGATGACAATACACTAACTCCGTACCAAGAAAGCTCCTCAAAGAAGAAATCCACCCCACCGGAAGACTGCGTGCAACCATCTGGGGGTCCAGGTGGATCGGCTGCACGAAACCGAAATGGATGGTGAAATTTGTTGCAACTTCATACTTCAACGCCCAACGTTTCTGTAGATTCCTATTAAAGCAACCAAACCAACCGGCCAAATATTTGATAAACTCTTCTTCCAACTCCAGGCAATTGCTACTTCAAAAAGAAAAAAGTGTTTTAATTCGCATCTTATTATTGTCATAGTCTCAATATAACCACTTGAGGCACTCCAGCCCTTAACTGTTAAGTGTGAACTTACTTAAATCTTGATTTGTTGAAGGGAAAAACTAGGCGAATAATTGTGATGTGATCATGTTCTAACTATTTCCTTTCATAGTATGCACAATAGGAGGTAAAAGAATTAGTTATTTAAATAATAAATTTGTTAGACTAGGTACAAACACCCAAACAATGTATAATTCGATGGGTATTTATTCAGATGAAAGAGGGATATATCGATCGAAGAGGTCCCAGGTAAGCGAACTGCTTTGCAATGGTAACCCGCCATTGTCCAACCTCATCAGTATTCCTGCGACGAGGGGACCCAAAACCTCCCTCCCCAGCTCCCTTCATTTATGGTACCCACCCCTGCTTATGCTTAGCTTCGGAATGGGGGCTTTCAATGTAACTTTATCCTCAGTTCGCTTCCAACCCTAGTTCGCCTTCAACTTATCTTAAATGCTTCAAGTCAGTTTTTATAATAGAATCGTTTGAAGAGTTATCTTTTAATTTATTTAAGAGTTCAACTAATGCCTTATGTAAATTTATATGCAAGGTAGTCTAACATTAAAAATACATAGACATATACAATTTTTAGACATATATGTCTAAAAATTATACCATGCAACGAAAAATTTAAATTTAAAGTTGTAACATAAAAAAAGATCTTATGTATCTTTATTGATGAGTACATAACAAACACTAAGATCCTTTTGCCATTCAACACAATACTAAATTAATGTAATGAGGTTAAGGGGATTATTTTTCAAATTTAGAAATTTCCATTCCATAGGTAATTTGTCATCATCAGGTATAAGAAAAATTCTTTTTACAAATTATCAAAAGCAAAAAACAAACAATTTCTCATATTAGAATCCGTTCTATTTCACTTGATAAACGTTTTGACAGTTAAAAATCAATATGTTCTTTTTTATTCGGTTTTTTAAAAATCATTATTACTTGGTCTGGTGGTCATTATCGTCTTTTGGAGTGATGATAGCGAAAAACTCAGAACAGAATTGTATCGTATTTAAGATAACATAAGATAAAAAGATAAGATAAGGAAAGGCCTCTATTAATTTACTAATGTATAAAGTACTAAATCCTTCATTATGTAAAACGATCTGATCAAGATCAATATTATTGAATCATGATTTAAAATTTTAAAAACTTTTTTTTTTAAAACCTGCAATTTTACTGTATTACCAATTGTTAATTCCTCTAATGCCATTTTATGATTAAGAAAATTAAATGGCAAGTGTAAATAAATGTAAAGGATAAGAAAAGAATTAATATAACAATATGTGAAGTAGTTACTTACTTCATTTCACTACAGATAGTTCTTGATATCAATATAACAGAAATGAAAGAACAACATAAAAATGTTAGCATAATTAGCGAAAATATAGATAATGAATTTTAATCTGCTAACAGATAGCAAGGTCAAAGATATCAGAGGTTTTTCTCAGTCAATCGCTTAGCGACTGTGCTAAATTCAAAATTCGCAAAACAGCTTAACTTATTACATAAAATATATGATGGTGAGCTGTGTTATCAATGTACGTCGAAAGTAAAATTATCAATTTAAATACAAATAATTTATCTTTAATGTTAATAGGGGCTAGTATTCGTTGAGTTAAAATCTCCTCAAGGTTCCACTAAATTGATGATTAATAATTAAATAAATAATAATAATATTTTCATAAAATTTACAATTTACAAAAATGTACAAGCCAAGTGTTCTGAGAAGTTATTTAACATCAACATCTTGAAATAAACGTGACGAACGGCGATTCGTCATATTTACAGAACATTTAAATCAGTCAAACGATGGCTTTCACTCGGCGCAGGCTTTATGGGCCAATGCTTAAATTATACTAAGGGGAACCTAACACAGTGAGGCCTTATCTTGGAAGCTTCCAATACATGGTCATTGAAGACTAAATGTCATTATATATCTTTATATAAGCATTTTATATATTAGTATTAAACAATATCCGATCACTATAACACATTTATGTTTTAAATAAACTTAAGAATTCAGGGTAAAGACTATTTTATCACCAGGGAGATATGTAGGAACAGGCAACTATTTTCTAGGAAATCTATAAATGTAGATAATCAAGTCTATTGACATCTGCGACAGGAAAACTCGAGAAACATGTGATTGGGGAAGACAAACAGATTGTGATATCTGACCTATAAGATTATCAATATGAGATTAGATTTCCAAAAATTCCTAGGACTGTAAATGTTGATGTTAAAACACAATCAGGGCTTTTATAAGGTATGAAAAATACGTAACAAAATTGTAACAATATACAGTTAGCATTTTTGCATTGTTTAACGGAAAAATAATTTTTTTTTAAATCCTTTGATTATTAAATACTATTCATAAAATTTCAAAAGATTTTTGAAGAGAGGTCAACTCGCAATGATCGCAATATATATACACAGACACACATATATATTTATAAAAAAGGAAGGTGACAGTAGTTGGATTATAGATCGGAGCTTAGGTTGGCTAAGGTAGGGATCGATGGGGAATTGGCCGGCTGCCAGTCTATTGTGGTACGGAGGCAGGAATATCACCACCCTAGCGGCTCTAAACTCTGTTTAGTTCACCAATGGCATTTAGTTTTACCAATTGATATGTCTTAAAATTGATTGTAAGATACAAACTTCAAAATAAAAAAGCTCAAAAAGGACAGGCATAACATAGACAAATTTTTCTAATACAGGAGGAATATGGTCAGAATAACGTACCAGATTACATAGCGTTGAACCACGAGACGAACAGTAGATCTCTCGAACACTATCTTAAAGGCGAACTAAGAACAGCTATTTTATAATATTTACACTGAAAAGTTGAGCGAACAATAATGTATGACCCCCATCTACGCACTTTTATACCACAATTTTCATTACACAGACGGCTAACGTGGAATGACCGGCTGTTTTGGCTTTTGCTCTAATTTATATTAAATACAAGCCTCAGTATAAAAAAAAACCCTAAAAAAAAAAACCGAAAGAAGTTGTAGAAGTTTATCTAAACTCAACCCAAACAAGGAGCAGTACAGACTAAGTACCTCTTCATGTTCGAGTCTTATTGTTAGTAAGATTAGCCGAATAGTGCCCGCGACAGGCTGTTCGTTGACGCTGTATGAAGCCACCTCATAAGACAGAACTCTTTAAGGCATTAATAACTTAATAAAAGTTACTCCGACATGATTTTAAAAAAATCTCAAGAATTTTAGTACGTAAAAGTGCGTGGGGTGGGAATAAATACTACTCTTCATAGCACAGTATTGAATTTTTGGATCTAGGCTGGCTAAACCTATTTTTCCCGAACTAAGTACAGGTAGGGAAAATTAGCTAAAGCTCAAGCCGAATAGTTGGGAGATATGCCGCCACTATTATAATGTAATCCTGGATTAGTCAAACGACCATGTAATGGAAAAAAGATTTAACCAATTTAATAGGTATCATATAAAAATTGAGCTCTTAAGTCTAAATTACTTTTTAATATTGAGCGTTGAAAACCATGACGAATATGCAATATGGATGACGAATATAAGGATGGATTTCTAAAGGTCCAGTTATGTGAGAGTTTAAAAATATGATATAATTTATACAAAATATGAGATAGGACATTAGGAAGATACCATTCAATTTTTATCAAGAACGAACTATCAGGACATGTAGATTTGAGCTCTGTGCATTCACTAAAGCATAAAATTCTAGCTCACATTCGATCCTCACAATCAACCATTACTCTTCCTTAGTAGCACATTTAGTTGTTGTATTTTTAAATGATTTCGTATAAGCGTCTTTATTATGTAATAAATAAATTAAAGCAATTTAATGCCATTATCAAATTTCGACTAAGCATTTTTTCAAATGCCAAATTTAACCGAGGATATAGGATATTTTTTTTATTAACTAATATTACTAAATCATTCAAAGCAATATTTTCAATTCTAAAATGATTATTTAATGCGAAGAAGGTTCAGTTTCACCGATGCCGTTATATTAGTCACCAATTCATTCATAATTCAACCTTTGCCGTAGATTTCACCTAGAGTCATTGACTTGGTTAGGAGGGGTGGGGGTGCCTTGGAACTTTAGCTAGATCCGTGAAATTAAATATATACATAAACATGGCCCTAGACAAACTTCATTTATAATTTCGAAGATTCTAGACGTGTCAAAGGACGGGTCGATATGTTCCTATTATTTAAACCGGTCTTTAAATAAACCGTTAATCAATAAAAGTGAAGAAATCACTTTTTTTTACTTTTTTTTTTTTTAATACAATAATTTTCTTACGGGAAATAAAACATTTTCAAGAGGCGGCATATTAACAGCACTCACTATGCGTTATAATAAAATTTGAGAATTTAATTAATAAAACTTATTAATTGTGAAGATAATCATAAAACTTGTTATTAAGTGAATATAATTTTGGCATAAAGGCGTACATACCAGTATATTTATTCATAACTAAATATCATTATTATTGTTGTTTCAACGATTTTTAGCTATCTTTACATTATTATATTCTTTACATTATTATAGGGTATGATTTATAATTTATATGATTTATTAGACTTAATACACGATTTTTAATAGACATATACTTCCACTTAAAAATTTTATATTACACGTTATTTAATATGAAATATGGAAGTACATATTTATTAAAAATCATACATAAAGTCTAAAGTCTAATAAATCAAAAATTATTAATCACACACTATAATCTCCAGTATAATCTCTTTCCTGGTAATTTTCAAGAGTTAGCTAAAAATCGTTGAATCAATAATAGTAATGATATTTAATTACGAATGGTATCTATGTATCAAATATAAAATATTATCCATCAATAAAACATTATTTCTGCGGTGAAACGAACGAGATAGAACGGTTTTAAAGAGCAATATGGTAGGATATCTGTTCTGAAACGCGTGAAGAATAATTGATGAAGCGTGTGCACGGAAAACGCATTATCGGAAAACCCTAGCGCACTTTTCCTTTTATTTTCCCACGAAATATATAAAAAATTAAAAAAAAAAAAAAAAGAGGTGGTTAGTAAAAACAAGAACTGGCCCTATACAATTATTTAAAAACAAATGAATAATCAGGAGAAAAAACAAATTAAAATATAAAAATAGGCTTTCTAAGATGAAATAACTATTTTTAAAGTAACCTCTAAATCTAAAAATTTTGTAACTTTTCTTAGGAATGAAAAACGTTTTTCATCCTTAATTTATCCAGACTGATAAAAACGATTTATCACAGATAAGAGAGTTCAAAAGTACTCATAGAACCAATGATAAAACTGATAAAATGGTCCCAAGAACGCCGGGTTATCAAATAAAAAACATCCAAAATCAGTATTACATAAAGCTCTTAGAAAACAAACTATTAAAAAAATATTTTTGTTAGTTATGAAATTATAATAAAATTATGTAACGATGATTTCAATAATGTTATTGACATTGTACCCCCTTCCATATTATGATAGCAGTATTTGAATAAAAAATGTGTCGAAATGAATCCTTCGTGAATTCGTGAGATCTTGAAAATCATTTTCATAAATTTTATTGTATTGTTGCACAAATGATCCATTAAATACAGATAAACTGTTAACTGCTCCAACTATATTGCTGACATGCGCAACCTATAAAGGGGATTCATTTTTATCTCTATTAATGCGAGAAGACTGAAAAGTTGCAAAACATTAGCAAGAACTCTTTGGCCTAACAATTACCTACTTCCTGTGAATCAATTAAGTTAAGAGGTTTATGAGGGATGAAAGATACTGTTACTAAACCGTTATTCTTTCTATTTCTTAAATACTTTTTTTTAAATTAAATATTTTTTTTAAGCTATATAAAGGCCAAATTTTGAGAATTGATTACTTATAATAACTTTTTTACATGTTATTTTCTTCCTGTCAAATAACCACTTGAAACTTTTTTTTTTGGTACTTTTTATCTGTAGAGTTTAAAAACGTCGACAATTAAAGTCATAAAAATAAATTTATTTATATATTTAATAAACACGTTTCAAAAAATTTAATTTTATACAAAGAACACACACGACCCAAACTATTTTATTTAAATATAAGAAAAGTAATGTCAGAATATAATAACAATGAAATTAAGTTTGTGCATGCTGCTGGACCTTAGTAGAAGATGCAATTCGATGAAATTGGATCACCGATTATTAATAATGTACAGATATCAAACGAATTTGATTGAAGAGAAGAAAGAATAAAATTGTTTCTAGAGAAGTTTAATGCGAAAGCAAAATTTTGATTAAGGGAATAATATTTTACTTCATTTGTTCATCATTGATTCAAAGCTTCCAAATTATACTAGCAAGAAAGCCCAAGGCTACTGGCTAGTGTTTAAGATGTTTAAATTATATTCATTCAGACAATTTTTCTTTTTGTATTATGATGAACACAAGTTAAGCACTTTATAACGATATGTGTATGGTAAGCACTAGGTAAATGCTAAAAGAAATTTAATAAAAAATGGAAGAGGAACCACAGGGGAGGTAGTCCTTGAAATTTTCTTGACTAAAATAATTTCATACTTGCAATAATTCTGAACAATAAATTATTTGAACGTAGTCCTTTTGAACAAACATTCATCATGAGAATTCAAAGGAATCGTATGAATTTATAATCCCTTGAATTAGCATGGAGTCGAATGGGATAATTAATGCGTTTCATTATGTAATACATTAATTCTGCCAAGTAATATTTAAGAAAAAATAAATAATTCTTGCATGAGACACACAGCCTATGTCCCAAAAGGGGGATAGAAAAGAATAAAAATTATGAGTCCTGATCTTCTGTGAATAGTGTGGTTTTTTTGAACATGTTACCTAATAAAACCTCAGTGTTACTAACACGAGAAAAATAATAACAGCGTTTATTACAAACGTACCAGATAAGCGGAGTTAACCAGCCTTGTAAACGCAAGGTCTTCCACTTTTAGTATTTCGTAAAGATATCACAACTTGATTATATATCGCAAAGAGAACGTCTATACAAAGTTGCATTAGTTACAAGGAAAATTAGAGCTCATTTTTGTAAATATTACAAGTCAAGGATAGCTGCTAGGTATTTAAAAATAATTGACCAATCAGAAAAACAATATCCTTTAAGGAATTGAAATGAAATAAAGGATTTGAGTCCAAAATTAAGTTTCATTAATGCTAAACTTACCATATCCTAATAGGCTCAAGGATTGAAAGATTTTAACTTACCTGAAACAAAAACAACAAAACATAAGTCATTGAAAGAAAATAGGTGATATCACATAAAACATATACATATTTAATAAATCTATACACACTATAATTCATTTTGTTTGCAAACATTATAATATCAAAAACGCGGAATATGGTTTTCATTATTTTTTGTAAGAGATAAATCCTATAAGATCAATATCCCACACTTTGCGTTTTTAATTACACGATTTAAGAAATATTCATAAAACATGTGAAATACTTTGAATACTTAATAAACATGTATGTCCATTCGATGAATGTCTCTTTGTAACGAAGAAAAAAGATTTTAAGAAAGCCTAAACTCATGATCGAGTGTAAAAAAATCTAAAAAAAGAATTCACCACCAACTTAAGAATACAATGTGGCATTATGATTAACTCTGACAATAAGATTTCTAATAATAGTAAATTTTAAATTATACTTAAAAACAATGATATAATAATTTAAATATTGCAAATAAAGAACTAATACATATTAATGTCATATAAAAGTAAAAACAAAGAATATTTATTGAATCTATAATTGGATTGGAAGATGGAAAGGGTATACAAAAGAGAAATCGTCAATAAGAGATTTTGTATCTAACACATATTTCAATCACCAAATCGTTACATTAAAGTCACTTGAATGGATTAATTCTAACTTCATTATTAAATTATCGGCTGTTTAAATCAAATTTAGAGAAATAGTATTTCATGATAAAAAAAAAAAATCTTTAGATGGTCCGGATAATTAAACCCTCAGGCTTATATCGATCCAATTAAATTAAGAAGCCAACCGACAAATTTAATTTAGACAGTGAACCAGCCTTCCATATAATCTTGAACGGTTTGGGTCGAGGGGGGATCTTTAGCAGCTCTGTTAGGAGACAATTTGAAATTAAGACACGTCTCAGGGCAGGATATTGTCCGGAGCTGCTCCGCATAAGCTAAGGGTCCCGGCAGCCCTATGCTCAAAATGAAAGGCTCTAAAACAAACTGCTCAAACCAGAACAGAATTAAACAGTTTTATTTAAATTCATACTGCTCGCCGTGACGGTAAAGGAGTTTATGTAGATATAACTAGGTAAATTTACAAGAAAGCAGAGAGATTTATAGCGGTTCTTTACAACACTTTGCAAGACATTATTGTACTTTGGAAAGGTGACAGGAACTTGAAGAGTCTTCGCGAAGTGCCTAATATTTTTTTTTAACTAAGTCATTAGCCAGGTCTAAATTGACATAAATTTACTTGAGGAGATGCTGAAACACGAATCTTAAGGACTCCATCGTGACCTACATATTTTCATCATGACAGTCAAGTCACGAGGATTCCCCGGTTTTATTATTACCCTGTTCTTCCTCATTCATACCTCATTTCCATATGGAAAGTAGAAAAAAATAATTTGAAAAATTTCTGCTACGTTGTACAAGAAAAAAAAAACTTCTTAAATTCGTAATTAAGAACTCCAAAATTAATAACAGCACATTTTATTACCAAAACATTATTTAATATTATTTCTCTTCTTGCTATAGTTTTGAAGATTGCTACTTCAGAGTAAAAATGTAATCCTCCAAGGAAGGGAAACGAGAAAAATTCGAAGAAGGTTCAATTACAAGCCAAAAAACCTGCTTTTGCTCAATAAACCAGAATCACAACTTAAGTAAGTAGGAAATAAAAAAAATTGCGAATTGACAAAATAATAATCTGTCAAAAAATCACAAAGTATACAATAATCCGATACGTAATATACGTATAAACAATCCGAAACACAAACAAATAATTTTATAGTAAATAATGAAATCATCAAAAATAGAGTACCTTTCCTGAATACTAAATCTAATGAAATTTTATGCTTCCACACAAAAAATAAAAAAGATAAAATAATTTCTTGAAACGTGCATATGAATATCCACTTTGCAATTTATGCGATTGAGAGGTGTAGTCGATTAACACCGTTTAAAAATAATAACTGATGATCATCGGGTTGAGCATGGATAATTAATAAAAATATAGCTCAATTTACTTTCATGAACATCCTATGACCAGAACAAGTTGGGTCGAGTATAAAAAAAATAGAATAAAAACTTCCCCAACAAACTACTTTTTTTTAACATGCTCCTAAAGAACAGGTTCTGTGCCAAGACCGAAAATCACTTAGCCCATTCCTTGCGCAATCACGACCGAGACAAGGAAAAAAAGAAACAAGAGACCGGGACGAATGGAGCAGGTTAACTAATCACGGATTGCAGTGGTCACTGGGACAGGTGAAGTGGTTTCCAGCTGTCCTTGAAGCCATACTAGAGTACACTTTTTTCTTTATTTTTTATTCCTCTTTTTCTTTTGAATAAGAAAAGAAAAAAACTATATTGTATTCCAAATCTATTGGATCAATAATAATTCAGAACAGGGATTGAGTAACAGTATGTACTGCCATTTCGTTCTATAAAATATAAACGCTGAGTTCTGATATTTATTTTCTTTGATGGAATCCTTCGTAGTACCAGGTTTTAAACCTAGATATATCCATTTACATATATCTACCTATAAGTACTTAAATGATTTATTATAATTTCTCCTCCCCCCCTTTTATTATTATTTTATAATATCAAAATGGTTCCTGACAAAGCTTACAGGATTCTAATTCAAATTTCCTGAACTAAAGAAAAAAAAATAAATGAAAAGAATAAAGCATAATTAAATTATCTGTGAAAATATTAATTTCCTTTTGACTGAAACTTAGTATATCACCAGATTAAATTTAAAAAATGTAATTAAAATTAATAAAATATTATGGCTAAAAAAAATTAAGATCTTCCAAGGGCGGCTTCTGAGAAATAAAAACGACCTAAACCTCCCTTAAAAAAACTCACAGGAGTCGTAGAGGGGACAAAAACCAGTTTTTGAGAATTTGATGGGACTTCTCAGTGAATCTTTAAATTAAACATAAATACTTATACTTAAAAGCTCTCATAAAATGTACCATAAATGATTTAATATTTTTAAGAGCCACCAGAGTACAATTCATGAAGAAATAATAGAATGCATCAAAATTCCTTGCTTAGCTATTCATATATCTGTAATGTTAGTATCATGTATTAAACGCACCTCATTTACCTGTAAGGAACAACAAATGCCTCGATAAACGGCAAGTCAAATAATCTTAACAGAATAATTTAAATCACTCTATGAAAAAATAGTATTATTATTTTTAATTTTACATTATGTTTAAGGAATGGCATGTAAAAAAAACTGCGTGTAGTGTGCGGTATTCGAAGCAATAATGAAATTTTATTACTTGAAAGTATAGATTCCATTGACATTTCCTACCCTATAATTTAAACAAGGTAGCAATTCAGGGACTGTAACGGAAAAGGATTATAGAAAATTCAGAACAAAGCAATTATGCCCAGTATGTGAAAAGCAAGTAATTACATTTAATGACTATAAACCACAAGCAACTGCTGAAACGCATGCATTCCTAAATATTTTATCAATATTCACACTATATACGATATAGTTTATAGTAATAATTAATAATTTAAAGTAAACATGGAAATATAAGACGTAAAACTAATTTAACATAATAATGACTTCCAAACATTGAGGAAGAAGTGACTCAAGCAGATGACGAATTTTGATTATTTTCCTTATGTATAGAATTTATCAACCTATTGATTGTTGTATTTTTTATACTTTATGAGTAATCTATAAAGTTATTTTATTTTTTTAACAACTTGTTTTCTAACTCCTTTCCTTAATAATTATCAAAATAATGGCACGATCATTGGTTTAGAAATATTAAGAGCCATATCGCGTATCTAGAAAAAAAAATATGAAAAGATAGTGTTTATGACAACTTGAGTTAAGAGAAACCATTTTATTTTACTATTATTATTATTTATTTTTATATGGCAAGAAGTTTATGATCAGATAATAGTACAATCACATACATGCTCTATGTGACAACTCATATTGATGTATGCAACACTGACAATGACAGGAGAGAGTTTGGAGTAAGGTAGATAAGTACAATAAAGCACTGCGAGATCTGGGCTAACTCGAGATAGGATGACCCTCATAACTCACTGCCGTTCGCTTATCTTCGGAGCTGCCACGGATTCTACTAACAGTCCCCTTCAGTGCGCGGTATCTACATGGCAGGGCACCACCCTGCACTACAGGGAAATATAGACAAAAAGGGGGGACTTAAAGAGAAATACTGAAGGATGAAGAATAGAGTTAGTTTTTCTTTTTTAAATAGCTATAGCATGCAAAATATCAGGATAAAGTGAATTTAAAATGTTAGTAAAAATATTAAAAAATGAAACATACTAGAGAGTTTCCAAGAAAATTCTATCGCAACTTGATAATTTTCTACTTTTTAACGTAAATTATTCAAAATTAACGCGAAGTTTAATTTTAGTTTCCTGAAACATTTTTTTTTTTAACACAAATGCATTAAGTATTTTAGATTCAAAGAGAGAGAGAAAAAAAAGAAATAAATAAAAACGGGATTAACTAACAGTAAGTGGCCTTTACACTAGTTTTAAGCTATTATTTTGGAAAGATACGATATTCAGAAATTTCAATAAATATATGACTAAAAGTACTAAGCTATAATTCTAATAGCTGGTTTCTCTAGTCCAAGAAACATCCATTGTCGATAAGGCTCAGAAGGGACAAATAAGATTAGTATATAAATAATACTGTTCGATGATTCTGGCTCTATGTAACAAATATAATTGTTCCTCCAGTAAGTATTATTTTAGATTTTAATAATAATGATACAACGTATATCTTTCACATTACCCACTCCATTGAGTCTTTTTTTTTTACTTCTACCAAGAAAAGAGCACCGAAATCAAAATAAAAACAATTGTCCCAGAAAGAAGTCAAACCATATCAAGATAAGTTGTCTTTATTTGATTTATCAAAAATACTCCTTCCAGCTAAAGGATACTGCCATAAAATTTTGAAAAAAAAATATATACACACTATATAATTCATAAACGCGAATTCGTTTTTACCTTAATAAGAGACTTCCTTATTATTGATATTAATGTGATTTTCATCAATTTGTTCCTTAACATTAACAGCATATAACGTACAGAAATCAATTGAAAATACTTAAAGGGATACGGAACAAAGTTATATCAATTAAAACGTGAGGGTCGAGATAGAATGATATAGTAAAAAAAAAAAAAACATGAATAAATATAAGTAAAAATTGCTCCTCACCAGCAGGGAGCGAAAAAAAAAATATGATAATCAAATAATAGCCCTTAAGAAAAGTTTTCACTTTTTATGGAATAAAAAAAAAAAAAAAGATAAAACATGCAGTAAGACAGGGCGTATCCACCAGGGGCCACTAACCTCGATTCCTCCAGGGAAACGTTATGATACATTATGTATATGTTTAGGTATATTTGATACATTTCTATGTACATATGCATAAAGTCGCATATTTAATTAGCAGTATGGATTGCAAACAAAATATTAATAATTTTTAAAATAACGGCATCAGCTTCTAAGAATTATTAAAAAATAATTTGTTCGCTGATCCTTGTATGCATGCATATACTTGGATATTACAAAAAATAAAAATTATAACGAATGATGACTAATTAGTGACCATAAACAGTATATTTCAATAGCCTCTGTTTATTTGTTTTTATAAACGTATTAACTCAAAAGCAATCATTAAGGTGGGCGTGTGCATTCCACGCTACACCGACTCGTGTGTTTTTATTTCCTTTTGCCTTCTATGTATATAACGCCTTTGGGCGACCTTGCCTGCTTGCACGCCTAAATAGGAAGCATCTCCGTTAGTAGAAGTAGAACATCTGAGCGTCCTGAATATTATTGAGTTTGTAATGGTTAGTCAAAAATCCATTTTTTTATTAGATAAAAGATAAAAAAAGAGAAATAAGCTAAATATCCTACTTTTACAATAATTCCATTAATACAACACATCAAGCATAATAAAAGCGTATTAAATATAAATTTCATACTAGTCGAATGGCACCCAACATGGCTTTGAAATTTCTTCATCCCATTCATTGCCACATGTCCAGGGAAAGGGGCAAATGTGGGCCAGTTCACTGCAAGGTTGTTAAACGATTCATAAGAGACCATTGCCCGAATAAGCCGTACAGCATGGATGAAAAAATAACAGCCTTCCCATTTACGTTCCTTCAACGGAACTGCTTTTACAAGTAGAGGTGAAACTGAACATCAAAATGATATCAGCAGTTCATTGAAAATAGATCATCGTTGGCGCCATATTTGATGCCGCTGACAGTATACGAAGTGTTATCAGGCATAAGATAGTTGTCGATTCCTAATGCGCTGACTGAAGATCAATAATCTTCACGTCAGCAGCTTGTAATTTACCATTATTTTAAGCACATCCTGTTTGTTCTTGAACCAAAAAAAAAAAAGTCATTGCGTAAGTTCAGAAATCCGTAACAAAAGGTTGGGATACTTCACCACGCATTCGGATCATATCTGTTTCGATCCAAGTAGCTTCATGTTAACAAGTCCCGAATTTAACAAAACGGTTTCTAAAGTTCAGTAATTTTTTTCTAAATTACCAAAAGTTTGAAAAATAAGATCGTTAAAATATACGAAAACAAAGTAATAGATAAACCAAACCAAAAATTAATTACAGATTTCTACTCAGACAAACAAGAAGAAAAAAATAAAAAGATAGATAATGAAAATTATAAGAAAACAAATAATAAATACTACAAAATTTAATACATACCACAATTAACAGATAAAATAAAAAAGGCATTCAACACATACGATCACCATAACATAAAACTGGGTATGTACAATAGAAACAAATTACAAAACCACATAAGCAATATGAAAGACAAAATAGAAAAACTCGAAAAACAAAACGCAATATATGAAATAGAATGCAAAAACTGCAACAAAAAATACATAGGTGAAACATCTAAAAAACTGAAAACAAGATTAACACAGCACAAAAATAATTGTAAAAATATAAAAAACATAAAAGCAACTGCATTATCCGAACACTCCATAAAAAATAACCATACCTTCGATTTCGATAAAACCAAAATTCTAAACATAGTACAAAATACAAAAAACAGAAAAATAGAAGAAGCAATCCATATAACAAAAAACATAGAAAACACAATAAACTACAAAACAGACACAAAACACCTAAACAACCACTACGCACACATAATAAAAAAATTGAAACACATATGAAAAAATAATAGAAACAAAACATCAAGAAACATAGAGAGCAGGATGAGGGAGACTAATCAATGCAAGTACCTAAGTCCACACACAGCCAATAACTATAATGTGACAATGAAATCTAAGACAAATGTAACAGGCCATAAAATGTATGACAAAATAAAATAGACAAAAGTATTTCTATACTGTTAAAAAGAGAAGTTTGACAAATGGCTTGAATGAAATGTAGCAACTAAAGATAAGGTAATGTAATGCCAATATAAAAAAATAGTAAAAACATACATGGATATTATATTTAAGTGTAGTAGATTAATGTAATGTATGTAATGTAGATAACCCCAGAAGATGAGCCACAAGCTCGAAACGTCGGGAAAAAAATGTTAAATAAATAAATATTAAACACGGAAGAGCTCCTTCATTAAAGAAAATCCTACAAATTACAGCACTCTTCCCCTCTAAGTGAGGAAAAAGATCCTTAGCAGAAGATCGTTAATATAATCTTTGAATGCATACAAGCAAGCTAAAAGCCAACGAAGAAATCACGATAAGTTAAGTACAATAAAATAATTGAATTTGAAGCACGTTCATAAAAACGCTAATCATGGGTATGAATCATAAAAAAAAAATATTAATAACTTTTTTTCTTTCCGTGAAAAAATAATTCGAAGTGAGTGAAAATAAAAAAGCTACCACCAACTGATCGACTTGAAACTAGGCGCATCAAGGAAACCATGCCGCAATACTAACTCACCTATTTCAATTTTCTTAATAGAATAAATCAATCGATAAAAGACGAAGAGAAAAAATTGAAATTTATTTAAAGCTCACAGTTAAACGAAAAACAAAAAATGAAATGAACTTGACTTAGCTACAAACTCAATTATAAATTCTATTACTTTTGATTCATAAGAGAATTTATTTTTTTGTAAACACATTTTTAATTTCTTCTTTCGGTTTTCCTCTTCTTCTCTCTCTCTCCCTGTATATATTTTTTTTTTTTTAATTTAGCGGTGAATTGGTAAAAGTACTTTGCTGTTAACGGAAAAGAGCCTGTAAATTTTCACCAGACAAGTGACACAGTTCTCAGAGCTGTGGGCGCACTCAACTACAGGCTAGAGGAGTTATCGAATTCTGCCCACACAAACCCTCCAATACTTAAATTTAACTCAGGTTTTCGTCGACTAACTATAAACTCACCAAACACAACAGACTCCAAACAATATGGAAATGGAGTCTGTATACATCATATATTTTTTTTTTTACTTTTTCACTAGTACTTTAGAACTTCTGTGTCTAATATTATTAAAACAAAACCTCAACAAAAACTAAAAATAAAATAAAAGTCAGAACATATTAGAATATAAATATTACATATTCCCTGATGCCATAAATTTTAGAACACACTGTATAAATGTATAACCTCAACAAGGAATACGGTTACACAAAGCAGAAACGCTGTAGGCAACGAGGCATTGTTTATCATTGTTCGTTCTTCGGAACTAATCCTGACTTTCAGTGCAATTGTTCGACACAATAGGCCAAGATGTCCCTTAAAATTTAACTTGAAAAAAAAAAAAAAAGTTTTGTGTTTCATGATAACATAGAGAGATAATTTTCCTCCCTTAGCTATGAGTAATTCAAAAGAGAGAAAAAAAATGGTAATTACGTTCGTGAGGCATATTCACTAGTGCGGAAATTTAAAGGAAAAAAAATAAGCCAGGAAATAGGATCCATGCATTTAAAACGAAGTAAAGATTTCTTATTTCAAGGAGTTTTAAATTACAAAGGCGCAACACTAAACTGCAAGCAGTTTAACAAATGGAAATAATACGTGAAAATGAAAATAATTTTGTTAAAATTTTTAATCTTTGAACTTTCATGTTGGTATTAAAATTAATTTCTAATATCTATGACTAATTTTATAACAGAAATTAGTTTATACAAATTAATTTTAATTAAATAAATTTAAACGTTATTTATTGTTGTATATACACAACAACATAAATAATGCCTTAATAAAAGTAAATTCTTTGGTTTAGAAAATATTTCATATAAATTAGATGAAACATCAACATATCCAAAATGGACAGTTGTACCTTTAAGCCAAACCAAACCTAATAGCCTCCAGTTATTAGCAACATGAACGCCCGCCCAGATTCGGTACCTTGAACTTTAAAACGGAAACGATCATTGTTATTTACGACAGTGATCTTTCGGTACAGATCACGTGAGACTAAATATTTAAAAGAATATTATATATATATAAACACACACATGTACAAAGTTTGCATTCAGCGTCCATTAGGTATTATAAATCAAATAGCCTCAATAATCTTAGAAGAGACAACGCCGGATTACAAAACGCTGTGTGGTACGAAGTAAAATAAAAATACTTATTAAAATTTCGGAATTTTTATTAGAATTACGCCCTAAAACACATTTATACGAAATATGAAATCATCATAATAAAAATAAATGATGAAAAGCGCTTTAATTCACTAATAGCTTAAAATATGTATTATATATGAATACATATTGTAATTTATAATCACTTGAAAAATGATATGGATGCATACAATTTTGAAACTTAAATTGAATTACATTTAAAAAGATACATAACTCGATAAATACAGAAAAGGAATACCACCAAAAACTAATCTTAATACCCTCAAAACCATGAACCTCGCAGAACACACAATAGGCGGTTGCTGGGTAATGCGGTTGACTTGGTTAAACCGCATGAACCCAACAGGCTTTCAAGTATGTATGACGTCCTCAGGATCGGATTAAATTATTCGAACTTAGAAATCGTAATACAATTCAATATACATATATAGAAATTGCTTCAATATTAATGTTACGGAATAACTTTATTATTTTGACAACGATGACTTCAATTTAATTTTAATTTTTACTCTCATAAGGATTTAAATTACATGAATTTAAGAAGTTCGCATATGATTTGCCTCGTAAAATCCAATTGTACTGTTCAAATATAGGTATATTGTTCTCTTCAGAATTAAAATGTGATGTAATTATACTACTTGAAACAATTCCTAGAAGACATATTTGAAGTATTTTTATTTTATGTTGTATATCGAAAAAATATTTCTATAATTTGCATATCAAATTCTATATTTTACAAATACCACAAACAATGTCACTTATTTATTTATAATAAAATAATAAATTTTGCATATATCAACGAACTAAAAGTCTGCAAGTTGTACTACGAGAGGTTTTCAAATATGTGTTATATACAATTCTTGATTTTCAAGAAAGGTTTAAAATGAATTTTGTTTAATTTGTAAAATTATTAGTCTATTAGTAACAATGAAGAGTAGTGGAAAAACTACCGATGGGATTGAGAGGATAGGCTATGCTAGCCCTGGAAGAGGAGACGGAGAGGACAAACTTGGCCCTGATTGGGTCCCCGCGAAGTTGAACACAGCATCGGAGACCCTTTGTTATGTGATTTGGCAGGATCCGTAGTTTATAGGAGAGCAGATTATAGCGGATTGGGGGGGGGGGGTATTGATCAAGGACCCTTTGAGCACTAATCTTACCCCAACAAGGCCCTGGGGCAAGTATTGAATTGTAAGAGGCAGTCAGTTCCAAAGGAAAGGAGGTTCTCTATTGTATAACCAATAGAACTATTAATACTCATGAATTACATTTGTTAAGGTATTGTTTTTTTTACTTTCACTTACCTATATATGAAATATATAGTAAGTGGAAGTATTGCGATCGTGAAAAATTTCGACTTCCGGTTTTCAACGGAAATACACGTTTTGGGGTCCCCTGAGTCCAATTAACCAAGTCCTGCGAAATGGTCTGTGTGTGTGTGTGTGTGTGTGTGTGAACAGACTAGCTCAAAAACTATAAACCGTGGGAACCTGAAATTGGGTATTTAGTGTATGTATATGCCCGTGATGTGACAGCAAAAATTTCATCAAAATTGCTCAAAGGGAAGGGGTACTTCATTTAATAACTTTTTAAGTTTTTTCGATTTTCTCAAAAACGGCTCTAACGATTTTGATTAAACTGAGTATTTGATCTATTTATATGCCCGAGATATGACTGTAAAAATTTCATCAAAATTGATTAACCGGAGGGGGGACTTGATAAATTTTGTATCATTTTCACGTGTACATATTTTTTATTTACTCAAAAACGGCTTTAACGATTTTGAAGAAACTGGGTATTTGATGTATGTTTATACCAAATATGTAAAAGCCAACATTTCATCAAAATTGGTCCAACTGAGGGGGCACTTTATTCCATGACTTTTTTTTCCAATTTTTACCTTTTTTTAGATTATCTCAAAAACGGCTTTAACGATTTTTATCATATTCGTCATGTTTAATGAAAATTAGATTTTCTTTAATATCAGGTAAGCTTTATCATTATTAAAATGTTCTGAGGGGGTTTTTTTTTTGGGGGGGGGGGGCTTTTTTGTTTGTTTCTTTCTTATAAAGTACCATTGTTTTTGTTTACATGGAGAAATTAACTGTCTCTCGTTAAGCCTAAAAATAAGAAATGGCTAAATATGAGATATGATAAAAATAAAGAAAATATAAAGAGGAGAAAAAAAGAAAAATATTCAGTTAACTCATAAAACTCGTTGAGCCCACGCGTGCGGAGTACGCCTTTAATGACAGACCATTGTTCATAATTAAAGCCGTTCTGTTCATTTGAGAAGTGGAAATTAACAAAACGCATTAATTTCTAATCTAAGTAATTTGGTAAGTGAAAGTTGTGTGTTGCGAGCACGCACCAGATTTTTTCCATAGAGAAGAGAATGACATAAATGTGTTTTCGTTCTCATATTAAAATCTAATCATAACTTAATGAACTTCTAGTTAGAAACACCAAATGAAGATTAGCCATTAAGAGAAACATGAACAAATACTTTTTTAAAAAAATTGGCGTGATGCGCGCAACACACAACTTTCACTTACCAACTTAGTTTGATATGAAATTGACGAGATTCCTTAAATGGAATTCCTCAAAGTCACACTTTTTTCCACATTCCTTAGTTATTTTTGTTTTTTATTTGCTATCTAAAGTACACTAAAATTTGTTATTATTAAATACAAGTTTTTACAATGCAAGCATAATACTCTATCGCGTCCGATTCTATAATTCTCCATGTAGATGTTAAAAATTCATGTAGATACCATGAAACAAATAATTTTCATTAAATTAACAGAACGTCTTTAATTATAAACAATGGTCTGTCATTAAATGTCTATTGCGCATGCGTGAGTTCATTTAGAGTTTTAAGAGTTGACGGAATATTTTTATTTTTTCCTCCAATATATGTTTACTTGATTTTTTTTATATATCATATTTAGACATTTCTTTTTTTTTTAGCGTAACGAGAGGCAGTTAATTTTTCCTTATACGCAAAAACAAAGGGTACAAAATCATTAAAGCGTATCACCATCATTAAGAGAAAAAAATAACAACGTAAAAATGGAAAAAACATTTTTAAATAAAGTGCCCCCTCCGTTTGATAAATTTTCATGCAATTTTTGCTATAATATCGGGGCCATATACATACATCATACTACTTATACATACTCAGTTTTATCAAAATCGTTAGAGCCCTTTTTGAGAAAATCGTAAAAAGTTATTAAGTAAAGTACCCCCTCCGTTTAACCAATTTTGATGAAATTTTTGCTGTCACATCAAGGGCATATACATATACCAAATACCCAATTTCAGGTTCATACGGTTTATAGTTATTGAGATAGTCTGTTCACACACAGACCACTTCGCGGGACTTGGTTATTTGGAATCAGGGAACCCCAAAACGTGTATTTCCGTTGAAAACCGGAAGTCGAAAATTTCCACAATCGCAATACTTTCCCTTACTATATATTTCATAGATAGGTAAGTGAAAGTAAAAAACTAATTACATTAAATAACTTTACTAATTCAAATTCATTATGGAACTTCGGAAGGAATAAAAAAATACGTGGAATAAAAGGATTCTTCAGAGAAGAAAAAATACGTGGCAATGTATGTTCTTTTGTTTTTCTCGCACAGAATCAAGATGGGGGAAAATATGCGACCAGTTCTGAAGAGCGATAAAGCAATGAGTAAGTTCATTCAGACAGTGAAGGAACTGACTATGAACTTAGAGAGTCATAAATTACCGTCAGGACGACGACAGCATGCAGGCGGACTGTTCCAACAAAAGGGGAGGAGCAATTAGTTCCTCCTTTCGGCAATCAATTTCGAGTCCTCTTGAGGAAAAAGAAAATCTTAACAGGACTCCCCTCCTGAGCTCAGGGATTAAAATTAAAGCATCTAATCCTGTTCGACCACTTGCAACGTCCTTTGAAAGTGAAGTCTTAAGCTCCGGTAGAAAGTCTTCAAAGTAATACTTACTAGACCCTTAAGAGTCTTCAGACAATTAGCTTTACTTTTAATCTCTTTCTTGAAAGATAGTAGGTACATAATTCTTAACAGGAAGGGGATGAATAAGAAAGAGAGGTAATGCGTTAGCACCGTGAAACTATCAAAAGAATTTTCCAATCAGGTGCAGAGAACATTGTTCCCTGTGCGTGACTACACGTAGAAATCACAACCACCAGTTTTTTTTTCTTTCTCATTTTGTTTAGCATTTCTTCAGACACGGTTCCCGACGTGCATGGTTAAAAAAAAAAATTCGAATATTCAATATCTAATAACAATATAATCACGTATGAATTACCCACAAGTAAGTTATATCTTTATTTACATGGCGTTACAATCAATAAAATTATCAAAATGTTCTCTATAACTTTGGTTTGGCGGTATTTGCGCTAAAATTGTAACATAATAACATAAGCTGGCACTATATTATAGGATAAATAATATCCCTGCCGCAGGGAGTCCAAGAAGTAACTTACAAGCACTCTATCCAGTAAGATTAACGAGTTTCATACAATTGATATTAGCAGTCACTTAATATTACATGAAAAACGAAGTAATAAGGAAGATATTTTCAGTAAACGGGGGATGGGCAAGGAGATGCAATCGAGAACCAGGATGCAGTCCCGACAAGGGGTAGATAAGGAATATCCCATCACACAGAGGGAATAACCGATAAGAGATTGCAATGCTTATAGTTATTGGGTTTGACATTAAGACTAGCTGAGCAAATATTTAGCAGAGCCCATAACGGAGGAATATATAAATAAAATTTAAATTGTGTCATGCAGTATATTTTATTCATTTTTTAACACCCATTCAAGTACTAATCATGCCAACAAAATAATAATAACAATAAATTAGGGGTCACCTGTAGTGTAGTGTTTAGCATAGCAACCTAAAATACTAACGGTCGCGTATTAAAATGGACGTCCCCAGCTTATACGATTTCAGGTACTTGTTAAAGATCCCTATCCTAATTATAGCGGGCTAGACATATTTTAGGACTCTCACTGTAGCATCGTCCGATTAAGCCTTAGTGGCATAAAGTGACGTTAAACAAACATAATATAAGCAATGAACAACAGACATACAATAACAATTTACAACATACAGACATAACAACTTAATCTTTTCTCGTGGGTAACCACCTCATTTTAATTTTATATTAATTTTAAATATTTTATTTTTGAAGAGAAAATAAAATATTTAAAAGTAATATATGGGCGATCCTCATAAAAATTGACCATTTAGTGTCCCCAGTCTCAAGATTCGATTTTCAGATATTTTTTCATATCCAAAAAAATGTTTGGATATTTATTTTATAGTTTTCTGTTATAGTAATACGATGGTAATATTTAAATGAACCTAGGCATCATAAAAAAAATAAAATATCCCAATGTGAAGTTTGAAAACATTACCAGTTACCTCTAGTACTTCGAATGCAACTCAGGAAAATGAATCTGTCCCCAAAGTTAGTAGAAAAATTCATGGCGAGTGTTGTCGGGTGTTCTGGGCAACACTGTTCTTTGAAAATGTTGGCAATGGCCATGATATCCTTTGTTATAATATAATAGGCAGCTATTTGATATCACATGTAAAATCATGTGTCACAAAAATTAGTCCTCACCAGTGTAACGTTAATTGTATTGTATGAATCAGCGTTCATTGAAAAATCCGAATGATAGGAGCAAAAGATTTGAAGCTCATTGAAAAACAAAAAAGTTGATTAGGGACATTTATTCGCGTTCATCCTCTCATACAGGTCCGACACTTATTTCAGCTAAGGATGGAGATTTTCTGGGAAAATGTCACGAGTGTTACGATAAAAATGTAACACTCGTGACGGAAAAATAATAGTGGGGAAGTGCTGTTATGTTTTAATGCCTTTATGATTCATTTCTTTTGTATAGCCATTTTACGCTGTAGAAAGGAGCAATAGAGAAAAGAAAAATATACGAAGGATATAATGCGAAATATATTCTTCATAAAAAAGAGATATTGACAAAGAAAAACTAGAACTATTTAATCTACTCAGCTTGTGAAAATACTGCTTTGGTCTTTAACAGCCAACAAGTGAACGCATTAATTATAGGAGAATCGTTGACACCAACTTAATTTCGAATACTGAGTAAAAACTGTGCAGAAAAATCATTTATATTTCGATTAACAAGATGATCAATGAGCTGCAAATATCCGAAGAAAAACCTAAGCCTTGACAGATGGCTTATTCTTAGGTAAACTAGCGAAAGGAATAAGCTACTACTGAGCTTGTAAAGCAGTAGGACTGACTAGAAGCCATCCCCGTGATAATTGCACACCAAAAGGAAAACAAGATTTGATGCCTTAAAATAAGTTATTACACTGTGATGAGTCGAGAGTGAACGAGAATAAAAAAAAAAATTACAAAAAAAAAAAAAGAAACGCTCGTCACTAAACTCATTTTTGAGTTTAAAAAATACTAATACTGAACAAACTGACAAACTTTGTATTCTTGAAGATCTTATTGATGGTATTCACATCAAATTTTATTCACAAAGCTGAATTTTTAAACCCAAAATTCAATGTCTAAAAATGTCAAAGGTCAAATTAAATGAAAGTCACCCACATAACAGTTTAATGAATAAATAAAAAAGGAAACTCAGCTGTAAGAACTATACGAACAACATATGTTACTGAAATTACTGAAGCGATAAGTGGGTTGAAATCTGCATTCACTAATCCCCTTCGAGTTACGCAATATCGGACTAACATCGCACTTGTTACATATTCCTCTTTAATGAGCTATTCATCCTAAAAAACCTCAACGCATGCCTCAGCACAAAAACATCGTAATCGACATTTCTGGCGATTTTTTTATTTTTGATTATTAGAACGCGTACGGCAATCACATCTATTTCCTTGTAAAAAGATTTTTCTTGGCTGAAAATTAAATTAGGGAGCAATGTAAGGCGTAAAAAGGCTGCAATAAGGCGCCCTAATCCTTAGAAAGCGAGTAAATTCTGGGATCTTTTTTGCCTTTACAAGAGGCCAGTATATTGACCGCTGAAAATTTAAACGAAAATGGACCGCCTCTCAGGTAATATTGTGAAGGGGCGGGGTGAAATATTGCTCATTTATTCAGGTTGCATATGAAGTCGTTAATCTCAATCAATGGGGGGGGGGGAGTTTGCAAGGGGCCCTCCCCTCTTAATTTTAAAACAGGGCCACTCGGGGTTATGATAAACGGTAATCATGTCCTGCCTTTTAAAGCGCTAGTCACGAATCAAAATGGGTCACCGCTCTTTATAGTGCAGTTAACGCCCGCCTTTAAAAGTGGATTTCCTATCGGGTATAATCAGTGAGATGCATGAAAAGAGGTAATATATAATACAGTATTTCAAAACAGATACTAGAGGGAATCTAAAATTAACTAATTTAATATTATCCTTATCTTCAACAACTAATTGTTTTTTCGTCAAATCTGGTTACTTTGAACAATCCAGAAGAAACTAGCAATATAGCTACTATGGACTGATAATAAATAATCGAAAGTTACCTTACATCCAATAAACATTTGAGTGTATACTTTTTTAAATGAACAGGACCAACCTGGCTGAGATATCATATTTCTAAAGGCTGCATGGATCTCAGAAGCTAATTACCCCTTATATAGAACAGGACCAACGTTAAAATAATATCCTGATGTCCCGGTAGCGTATAATAGTCATACATTGTGTGATATGTTATAGAAGAACTTCCCCCCCCCCCATAATATACAATTAAGATAAAATTCCAATGGTTATAACCACAATTAAATGTTTCATCAAAGAAAAAAATAAAATAGGGACGGAGAAGACACCAAATGTTTAATATAAAGAGAGAAGGATAGGCGATATAAGAAGCATGGGAAAGTTTTTTTCTAGAGCTTCTGGCGGCCACATGTCGAAAGCTTTGTTACCAAACAGAGAATACAAGAAGCAATTACTCTCCCGCTAGAGCATGCTATACCCTAGCAAAGGGGATCCCCTGCTTTCACGAATATCCTTCCGCGAAGAGGAGGCACTATAAAACCGGAGGGACTGCTTTCTTGGACCTTTTTAACTGTCAGAGAAAGCCGATGACATCGAAAACCCCTCTCCCCCTCAGCTCCTGTCATCCAGGAAGATCCTCCTCCGGTGTCTCCATTTACTTAACTCCCGCACATTCCGTCAGGTCTTAGGCTGGCTCGAAGTCGAGAGTGCGTGTTAGCACTCGGGGAAACTTTCCTCTACGGGGACTTTGGACCGAGGAGATTCAAGATTTTTAAAGACTGAACCCCACCCTGTTAAATTTTAAGTCTTAACTTATTATTTAAAGACTACTAAAACAAAATATTCAAATATCATTGTATATATAATTCAAATTAAGGCTTTCAAAAAACTGGACCCGTCGAGTTGGATATAGCTATTGCTAACTGGGAGGCAGGGGGCGGGCATATCGTAAATCGGCAAGACAGGTATTGACTGTACCCCACCTTCGTATCAACATGCCACTTTCTCTGGTCTTATACCTCTCTGCTGGCTATTAAACAAGTTCAAGCCCATCGGATAAATATTTATCAAAATTATCAGCGGATACTCCCAATCGCCAATGACATTAACTTTCTAATAACATCCACAGCTATCAAAAGATGGGTAGTTAAAGATGCGTGTATCGGACAAGCAAGGAGAGCATGGTTTGATTATGTTGATTGACTTTTCTCATCAGTGGTAGAGCCATAGTATTTGTTGCCAAGATTGTTAGATGCCATCCCTATTTTTCTTTCTAATATTTTAGTACTTAACTTCAGACCTATAATTCAATATGTGATTCGTATTTTAAAACTTTCATTTATTGTATACATAAATAAATATATATTTTCAAGCCTTCTCCTATTGTTTAAAACTAATATCTTACATCCTAAGGTTGTTTAATTTTTTTTTTTTTATTCTGGGTAATATTGACCCGAGGTGAGTAGATAAGTAACATTGATTCAGGTGAGTAGTTAAGGGTTATGGCAAATTTTCGTAAAATAATTTGATTTAGTCATGCAATTAGTAGATAGTTAGTTTTCGCCAAGATTCACATTTTTGAAGTTCCAGTATTAATTTTATTTTTTTAAAATTACTAGTCCATGATCCTATTATAGGTAATAAAAACTAGAACATGTAAATTCGTCTATAAGTAACTATTAATTAAAAAAACATATATATACAATACAATCATCTTTAAACTTATTAAACTTCAGGAAGACTAAGTATATATGTATGTGTTTAAATTTTAATTAATATACAGATATATATCTATTTGTTCATACTGAAATTCAAAATACTCATGGTGCAAATTTGAAATAGGGGTAAATTTCGAATTTGGAATCTGAAATAGATGAATATATTTTTTAAAACATTATTGTATTTTTAGAGCCGTAATTTTTCCAGAACTTAACTATAACATTCTGTATAAACTGAAGACCTACCTACTTTCATTAACCTGCTCAAGAGAGAAGTAGAATTTCAACAACAATGATATTCGTTGATAATAATAGGAATTAAAATATTCAAATAGCGAAAACTGCGTCGCATTCTGTCCCACATCGGCCTCTGCTCTGCGTCGCTTGCGTCCCTATGTGCGCTCGGCAGCAGTATTATAAATATCAGATTCTATAAACCTCACCAACATAAACTACATAGATGATTGTAGATGGAGATAATTACTCATAAATGAAGTTCAAAGATCGAAAAATTATGCTACTTATATTAACTATAGGGATTAACAATTATCATCAAAAGGTTTATGGAGTTCTGAGATAAAATTGCGATATTGCAGTGACGGAATGAGTCAGAATCTGACAAAGAAATTTTTTTTTCTTAGTAACTTGCATTGCAATGCCTTAATTTTGATATCCTTCGAGCGCATTTATGGATAATACTATCCATAAAAAACTTCGTGTTATACTTATGTAATTTAATCACAGTTGAAAATCAAATAGAATGCTTACAAAAACAATTTATTTTCTTTAAATTCCAGACATGAAATAAAAGATAGGAAATTATGCTATTACCGTAGGTAAAATGTAATTTATTCTGTTATTAATTATAAGGTAATTAATAACACATTTATAAGCCAAACTATGTAACTAGTCTCGGAATATGTTTTTTAAGATTTTTTTTTTATTTCGAAAATAATGAAAAATGATCGGACAAAGAATTTATTTTCAAGATAAATACCTTTGAAATACATAATGCCTACTCTACAGAAATATACTTATTCATGCCACGCTAAAATAGAAGCCTGAGCCAAAAAGAAAGACGTCCCCTCCATTCTTAACGGCCATGAGAACTACTGTCAGTCCTCAATACAGTTTAACTTGTCAATAACTTACTAATTTAGACAAATTTAAATATTTATAAACAATGGTAATATTACTTTGTTACTTATTATTTTTGAATGAATGAACTGTGATTATTATAATTTTATAACTGAATGAATATAATGACAAGAATT
Organism: Aelia acuminata; assembly: GCA_911387785.2. NCBI lineage: Eukaryota > Metazoa > Arthropoda > Insecta > Hemiptera > Pentatomidae > Aelia > Aelia acuminata. Next base: position 101,932,764 of record OU426981.1, read on the forward strand.
TCAATTTCTTAACAAAGGGAAAAGAAATCTTAAATCGGAAAGAAATAGAAAGAAATATAAGGAATTTGAAATCTTGTTATTATAGTCATTCAGTTATAAAATAAACCATTTTGAATAATCCCTTTATTTAATATATTTAGTAATTAATCAATTTTAATTAGGAAAATTATTTTTAACATAAAACATAGTGGACGATTTGACAGACAAAATAAAAGAATAAATTTATAAAAGCCAAATAAATAATATGTATATGTACAAAGTAGTACTTACGTATTATGTATTACGTAGGGCTCAAAACAATATCAACAAAAATCATTGCACAGATAATAAAAAGTTACTAGGAGTAAGATCGAAACGTGAAAAACAAATACATAATTAATTTCAAGTTTAGTACATACGACTATGAAAGATCTAAGCAGTAAGTAGGTTCATATGTCTAGATGGTACCTAAATTTTTTAACCACACATCACCCTGATGAAAAAAAAAAACCTCCCACGTCCCTATTACACAATTATTTGTATATATATATGAACCTGTACCACTACTACCCATAAAGCGTCTTGGGTTCAGTACTATGTAAGGAAGAGTACTGTTTTTGGTCAGCGGTCGTGCAAGGAGGTGATTTGACCGTGATCACGCTCAACCGCCAGGGTTTTTCCCCTTAATTTTTCAATTAAGGGTACCCACTTTATAGAGGCTGGGTTTGCCCCAGGAGGGTCTCACGGCCCACGAGACGAACTGTGGTGAATATTAAAGATATCATAAGCCATGTCAGTTTCGAACTCGGGACCTTAAGCACAGCAGTCCACTGCCTTACCAGTGGGCTACCCCGCTCCCTTGTATATATATGAAAAGAAATAAATTATTAAACTGAAAACATTGTTTTAATCTTATAACATCAATATTAATTAAAGAATTTCTTTTACTTATATATATTCCTTTGCCCCCGTTTGAAGCTGCAGGGCTTAAGTATTGTCCGCCCTCCTTCATATTGATATAAAAATTAGATACCTATAAAACATTGAACTTACAACAATTTTTCGGTATTGCAAAATTTGCTGTTTCGATTGCGAAATTCTCAACCAACCCCAAAATCCCCGTCGACATGTACCTGACGATTACACACCTTGTACATAATCAAAAAGATATTACAGTTAAGAATGAGAAGAGATTCAATCATGATGAATGAACCAAGCAGCGCAACATAGTATTTAGGGGCAGATATCGACGATTCTCGAGATATCAACAAAATAGATCTTGCTATGGGGAGTTGAATCAGCGTTGCATAAGTTCTAAAGCCGGACCTCCCCGCAATTGGTCCCTTTTGTTTGAGGAAGTTTAATATCCTGTCCAGTTGAGCCCCATAATGAGCTTTCTCACAACACCTCTCTGAACCTAGCACCAACTTTATTTCTAATATAAAGTTTAATACGATAAATATTTAGATAGATTAACCGACAAAATATTCTAAAAAAAAAAAAAAAGAAGTAGGAAACGTAATATGAAATTTACTTTGAAATAAAACTTTTTATTTACCTTAGATCATAAGCTAGTGTATTTTTTAATTATAAATATTTAGAAGGATATTTGAGCAAAAGTTTCTCCTGAAGCAATAATGCATAGGTAAACTGTTCAAGTTATACAGCAGAAGGTACGAATCGAATCCTTCCTTTCAACTGGTGTATAATATTCTTTATTTCTACATTATCTGATATACTTATCCTCAATATTTAGACTACGTTGTACCTGGTTGGTAACTGGCCAGCGCCATTTAAATATTTCAAGCTCGTTTTCTTTATATAGCGGCATTCATGGCAAGGAGTAGAGAAATCTGTTGTTGAGCCGGTTGTCTATTTATTCGACCTGACTTTTATTACCGAGTGCAGATTGAGCTTGGCATCCGCAGGACAACCAAGTTTCAAGTGACACATGTGATGAAACGCTTTGTGATATAAGAAAATATATTCCTCATAATATAAAGGTTGAATCATCGATCTGTTTCTTAAGTAGAAAAAAGAAAGGGCAAAGAACTGAATATAATTTATAGATATCACAAGAAAGTTTTCCTCATCAAATAATCTTAATGTTTAAATAATAGGCATATTATGTATATGAATACATTATTATTTATTTGATGAGGAATGAATAACACGCGAAAGCTTCTCCCTTGAAGAGATTATTGAGGTCATCCTTGAACATCTTTAGAAAGTCCCTAATAAGTAGGAAATGAAGGACACTATCCACACGCCAGTTCCGAATGATGCCCTATTGACTAAGAGACATTAAATCCGTAACAATTACTAAGAGGATTTACTAAAACAAATGGCCTAAAATAAGTAGCAAAGAAAAAAAAGTAATTTAAGCAAATCTTATAAATCGTTCAATATCTCAAGAACCCCATAACAACTAATAGAACGATACTTTTCCACGAACCATGTACAAAATATACGAAACCTGTTTTAGGCAAGGGTTATTTCCTAGTATTTGGAAACAATCTAAACTAGTTCTCATTAATAAACCAGGAAAAAAAATGCAGGATATAAACTCACTAAGGCCTATCTGTCTTATCCCAACTGGAGGCAAAGTTATGGAAAAAATAATTCACAGTAGGTTGTCCTATTATCTCCACAGTAAAAAACTTCTTAGTGAGAACCAATTCGGGTTCACTCCGCAAAAAAGCACTACCCATGCACTATACAAAGTCAATCATATAGTTCGAAATGCATTAAATAATAACCAGCACAGTGTACTAATATCATTAGATATCAGTGGAGCATTTGACAGTGCATGGTGGCCGTCAATATGGAGTGCCCTTAAACGATTTCAATGTCCTAAAAACATTTACAGGATTCTGAAAGATTATCTGAGCGATAGATCTGTTTGTCTAGCTTCAAAAAACTATACAATGATACGGAATCAATCAATTGGAACACCCCAGGGCTCATGCTGTTCTCCGCTCCTATGGAACATAATAGTTGACTCACTACTCAAAGAAAGATTACCACCTAATGTAACTCTTTTGGCTTTCGCAGATGACATACTTGTTATTATAACTTCTGAATATTTCCAACACTTACAAACATTAATCGAAATCGTATCACACAAAATAAACAATTGGGCACACTCACACAAACTGACATTCAACACACACAAATCAAATTATATGGTGATAACTAGGAAAAGGCAAATCCCACAACTTCAAGTACAGATACAACATTCTGAACTTCGCAATGTATCTGCTATTAAATACCTCGGTATAACCATTGACAGAAAACTTTCATGGAACACCCACGTAGACATACTACAAAACAAACTCATAAAACTAATAAATTCCCTTTCCATAGCGGCAAGAGCGACCTGGGGGTTAAGAACGGAGGCTCTGGATATTCTGTATAGGGGCGCAATTTTACCCATCCTCGCCTATGGCATCGAAATTTGGTACCCTGCGTTAAAGAAAATGTACAACATTAGAAAGTTGGAAAGGGTCCAAAGGCTGATGGCACTTAAAATCGCTAAAGGCTTTCGAACCCTCTCCGATGAAGCCGCCTTCGTCTTAGCCAAAATTGTTCCCATAAGTTTATTAGCTGACTTTTATGTAAGTAAATTCCATTTATTATCCACAAAGACTGATACTGAAACCTTCAAATCGGATGACGTGGAACACATTACTGACTACAAAGACTGGCCACATCCTGCAGATTACCCAAGAATTATCCTGAATTCCAAAAACACGACAGACTTTCAAATATACACTGATGGTAGCAAGGATGGCGAACATGTAGGGTGTGCTAGCCTAATATTTGAAAATGGGATTTTGATGAAAATTATAAAGTTTAGACTAGGTCCGGATTGCACTAATAACCAAGCCGAACAGTTCGCCATCCTCAAAGCCCTCGAATACATTAACAACTTAAAAAACACTAACAAAACTATTAATGTGCTGACCGACAGCCAATGTTCGTTACACATGATCGCTAACATGCACTGTCACACACCGATTATCGAGAAAATTCACAAGCTATTAAGAAAACTACAAACTGATGGAAATAATTGGATTTCATTTACTTGGATAAAAGGGCACTCGGATATACCTGAGAATGATTTGGCAGACAAGGCTGCAAAAGCTGCTTCCAAAGATACTTCCCTGTCTGTATCATACACACAGATATCGAAACAACACTTAATACACATGCTACACCAACAAGCAGTACAGCGATGGCAAGTACGATGGAACTCTTCACACAAAGCACGACCTTTGTACTCATTCATCCCACACTTACAGACTTATCTCAATAAAACTGACACATGGACAGATTTCTATACAACACAAGGAGTCACAGGACACGCAGCTGTGAACAGTTACCTTCATAGGTTTAAAATCAGGGACTCACCATTGTGTCCCTGTGACTTCACACATGAACAAACCATTCACCACCTAATACATGAATGTAGACTACTTACTGACTACAGAAATTCGCTAATAACAAAAACTATACAGAAACTGGGACGATGGCCTGTAGAAAATCATTTATTATTTGAAAAAATATTTGTAGACTTGAAACTATTTTTTAAGAACGCACTAATTAAAATTAAAGAAGTTAATGAAAACTATTTTTGATTGATAACTTCTTTCTGGCTTTCAAAAAAAAAAAAAAAAAAATTTGTTTTATTTTGTTGCTGAACGCTTATAATAATTTCTCTATTTTATGTTTTCAAGTTTCATTCATTTATTATTTCCAGTTTGTGGTTACTGTAAGTTTGGTATCTGATTATATGTTCTGTTTAAATGTTCTGTTTATGTTATATGTTTAAATGTAGTTATGAATTTAAGTGCTTATCTATGTTTATATGTTTTAATATGTACATATGTGTTTATATGTTGTTGATATGTGTTTATATATCTCAGTATATGTAAGTATGAATGTATGTACGTTAGTTCGTCAATATGATTTATTGTGTAGTTGCTGAACGCTACTATTTTTCTAATCTTTTTTTTTCTTCACTTAATCTTTTGATTCTTATTGTCATGTTTCTTTAGGCTTTGTTTTGTTTTATTGAAGTTTGTTTATTATTTTTAAAAAAATCTTATTATTAGTATAAAACTATAATATAAGTACGTCTCATGTAACATGTGTCGTTGTTGATGCTGCAGAGGCCTATGCACCAGTATCGCTAGAGGCGGCCCCCTGGAGTACCACCGGCGACACAACTAACATGTACATTGTATACAGAAATGTATGGTATGTACAGTATACAAAATAAACTCCCTTCTGGCAGGGTTACTGTTAGAAGGAAAATATTAAAAAACTAATAGAAATGAACAACCCTAAAAAGCAGTTTACTTAATATACGAATTTTCTCATTTAATAGGAAGGAAACATCAAATACAAACAAATATTTCGAAATAGGATTTCATTCCTACAAGGCCAGGACCGTGAGAAAAGATGGCGGTTAACGAATTATCACGGCCTCACTGCAAAAACCACTTACATCATGATCATTTCGTCACAAGCTGCTAGATCTTGAGGGATAAGGATACGCATGAAAATCAAATGTTGAAATTATTCAAGAAAACATCTGATGTAAATAATTTGTAATTAAAAATGGGTTTTTTATAACCTAATTAAACCCCCTATTCACGATAATTAAAAAAATTGTTAATATAATTTTAGGAATAAAGCTGTGGCTTTCAAAGATTATTTCGTCTGTTTGTTCAGTTTTTAAGCTATATATTAAAATTACAATGAATGTAATCAAATTAATTAGTTAATCTAATTTTTTTATTTATTAATAAATTTAGTTGGATATACAGACTTGTATTGATTCTATTTTTTTTTTTTAATCACAGAATAGCATATCTAAATAAATTGGAAATGATAAATCCAAAAAAAAAAAAACCTAAAAAAATTCATTAAAAAGATAAAACACAAATAAAATTCATTGCTTGAAATAAAACACCATAAAAATGTTAGAAATTAAGATTTTCTCAATTATTTTTGTTTCCTTTATATCCACCAATAAATTTTTTTAACAAGAATGAAAGGTTTCATGCCAACATATCAACATCAGTTTTAAAATTGACATTTCACTGTGGAATATTTTATTTTTTAGATTTACTTCTGAACTGAAACTGAAAATGTTATTTTGTTTAAGTGGAAAGTAATTTAATTTTCATTCCATAAGGATAACACTTTGATTCATATAGAAATTATAGTACGAGGCATTTAATTTAAGTTTATGCAATACATTTGGGTTCATTTAACTTGACGTTGATTGATAAGTCAACATTCACTTAGAGTAATTTAAATTGTTAAAAAAAAGAAAAAAAAAATTAAGATAAATTGCCTTGTTCCCAACATACATTAAAAACAATAATTTCGTCCCTAATTTCGTAATAAACTATAAAATAGTATATAATATCTCCTTCTTCTACCGGCACTACATAGTATATAAGAATATACTATATAATATAGGAAAGTAAAATTAATACTAATATAATATTTAAATAATTCAATTGATATTCAGTTAGGCAGTTTACCATTCATTCAAACCTCATTCAAAAACTGTATACCTATGACACTAGAACACTAAAATAATTCATGATTCAATAAATCAATATCAAAATGGCCATACCAAGAGTTCAGTATATCAGCGAATAAATAATAAAACTATTCATACAGTAAATATCTAAAACCACACAAATTAATTGGACAAAGCCTTAACATAATAATAAAATAATCTTAAATAAACTAATACCTCTCTTTATCTACATTCAGCGAATAACCTCTGCTGCATTCTGGATGATCATGATTGACATAGCAACATAATAAAAACTTAAAAATATAATTGTAAATTGTTCTGATGTTACCATTGCCACTTAATAATCAAAAACTTAAAATAACTTAATTGTCAATTGGAAGCAATGCTAATATAACGCAATCTTTTGAAAGGGGAAATAAATAAACATTTTGTCCTACCATCAACACTTCATATGATAAAAACAAAACTTTTAATAAATAAAATAAAATGGATTAATTATTTCTTTAATTGTAATTATGGTTTAATTTGATAAAATATCATACACTATATTGCAGTTAATAATCCATATATTTCAACAGATTAAATTAAATAAAAGTTGCACTAAGATTGTTTTTTATTATATTTATGATTCTTCTAAGAACAAACACAAAATATCAACAGGTATATTTAAGGACAGTACTAATTAAAACTTTAAACGGTGCCTAGTAAGTAAACATTTCAATGATCATCGATAAACTCCCAAAGCATAACGATAAAATTGTATTACCCCACTTAATTGCACTTCAGGATGTTTCATATTTTCTTAGGGATGATTACAAGCCTGTGAGCACATGCAATCACAAATAGATTTAAAAAAGACACAATTAAACATATAAACATCCTTAAACAACATAAAACAGGAGAAAAATGAAATAAAGAATAAATGTTCATGTGTGTGCATTAACAAATAAAGAAACAGTGATCCTTCAAGAAAATTAATATGCTTTAAGATGCAATCTAAGAAAAGTATGAGCATAAAATAAAAAATGAAGGAAGATAAGTTATTAAAACAGACACAAATAGATTACATATGAAAACAAGGCTAAGGAATTATATTTTACAGAAAAAATTGATGGTATTTTTTAAGAAGTCCCTTGCATAGAAACTTGAGGGGAAAAAAATGAAAAGCAGATGTCCTAAGATGGCGTCGCCTACAGCCATAAATAAACATAAACAAAAAGGTTATGTTAACTGAATTTAAGAAGGATCAAGAATAAGCGAAATTACTCAATTAGTAAGTGCTAGGAGCAATAATCATGGGAATTTAATTCCATAAATGAAAATCTAAAAATAAACCGTTAAGTTACTAATAAAACGGTTTAACAACTCTAAATAGAAGCTTCCATGAAACAAGATAAACACCACATCCATGTAACATAGTTTAATTAAAACATCTTTACTGTAGCTGCACTAGCTTAAAATCTTTGAGCTTATGTAAATAAATTTAAAATATTTTTAAAAACAGCTTCTAATAACTTTCTAAAATAAATGGTTGACCGATGAACCTGAAACATCATTTATTGAAATACAGATCATTACCTCTTCATTATAATTTTAAACTTAATTGTGTACATTTAAATAAAATTTTAACGATATTGCGTAAATTAAAACATATAAATGAACCAAAAATACTTAAACTAGTAACTCAACGCTCAGAAATAAAAAATCGTTTATTGAGTTAATATAACAATCCATACCGAGAACAAAGATTTTGTTTAGATGCTTCTGAACAATTCATATGTTAAAAGGCGCATGGCCGCTAGCGAAGAATGAACTTACCGGGTAGTAGACCCCCTGAGGGGGCAAAAAGAAACTTGAACCCCACAGTTTGGCAGCGTACACCTCACTATCACTTAAAACCATTCACGGTTGCATACAGTCTGGGCAGAAGCAGTCCTTGTTAGAGCTTTCTTCAACAGATCTACACGCACAACGTTTAGCTTCTTCACGATCAATGAGCCAAGCTGCAAAGCCGTCAGCTCCCCCACTCCTTTGTGCGTCACCAGTGTTGCCCCACTAGACATCAGAAATTTCCCTAAAGTTGTGTTCGTTTTTTATATGTTTTCCTAATTTCAACTGAGGATTAAATGAAAAATTATATACCCTTTGGTTACATAAAATAATATATAATTTCCAATAAACGTGGAACGATATTTCTCTTACATGAAAAATATGTTGTTAGCAAGCCCTAGCGGCATTCAGGTAAACTAAAACTCTCCCGCTTTAACTCAGCCATTTTAATTTAAAGTCTATAAGACCTTTAAAACTTCAATATTATCTTATACTGTGAATTTAAATTATTAAATTTGGTCATTTTGTTTTCTACTCATAATTTTGGTAAATGTTCTCATAAGAAATGGTAAGAGTACAACCTCGAAAGAACTTTATTTATTCAACATTATTATTTTACGGATAAAAGGTTAACGAATTTGCAATGTTTCCTTGTGATTTTATTAAATTCAGCCTTATTTGTGATATATATATGGACTGTTTCACAATGACGATAAACAATGAATTACTTTCCCGAGGTCTTATGGGTTATTACAACTTTTATGATCTCTGGTACATTTATGTATTTTTTCATTTTCATCAAAGTCTGTTGCACTTATATCTTCTAGAGACAACAGAACTAATTTAAACAAAGGGACAAGTACATTAAAAAAAATTACATAGTTGCAAATGTGATTTAAATACATTGATGTATTCAGAGGGGCTTGTCTGTCTGCTCCTGATCAAGCAACTGTCCATGAACTGTCAGTTCAGCGAGTTCCTTGATCAGTAAGTAAATCTGACAGTTCCGTATTTTTAAGAATTTAAAATGCAACTGAAGTAGGAATTAAAGTTATCCTTATTATAATCGGTTCTTTTATGTCCATACAAAAATAATGAAGGCAAAAACTACTTGTCATAACTTGAATTTTTTTCTCAAAAACTGGGGTATGTAGGACAAACAAGTAATTTAAATTCTTATATATATATATATATCTATATATATATATATATATTTACTTAATATATATATATTATATATATTTATGTAACTGTGAACCAATGTTTCGACCCAGTTTCAGGGGGTAAATAGGGCTAATACAAAAGATAATATATGTTATCTGTAGCGTATTTTGTAGATTCGAGGATATTCATTTATTATTAAAGATTTCTTTCGTAATATATTGGTTGTGAAAACTATGGCCGATTTAATTTTTCCAAATTTGTATATATGTCATATTTTAATACGATACGGGGAAAAACAAATGTCCAGTTTCTTGTTTTCATATCCTTAAAATAATTCTCTGGTATAGTGAAAGGAAAAAATACTCAACTTAGAGACTGGGGTTAGAAAAATGTTTTAGACTTAATATTTTTACTTTCACTTAACTATATATGAAATATATAGTAAGGAAAGTATTGCGATCGTGAAAAATTTCGACTTCCGGTTTTCAACGGAAATAAAAAAAATAAAAGTTATGGGGTCCCCTGAGTCCAAATAACCAAGTCACGCGAAATGGTCTGTGTGTGTGTGTGAACAGACTAGCTCAAAAACTATAAACCGTGCAAACCTGAAATTGGGTATTTAGTGTATGTATATGCCCGCGATGTGACAGCAAAAATTTCATCAAATTTGCTCAAAGGGAGGGGGTACTTTATGTAATAACTTTTCAAGTTTTTTTTTCGATTTTCTCAAAAACGGCTCTAACGATTTTGATTAAATTGTGTATTTGATCGATATATATGCCTAAGATATGACTGTAAAAATTTCATCAAAATTGATCAACCGGAGGGGGGACTTTACTTGATAAATTTTATATATTTTTCACTTGTTTTTTTTATTTACTCAAAAACGGCATTAGAGATTTTGATCAAACTGGGTATTTGATGTATTAACATGCCCGAGATACGACTATAAAAATTTCATCTAAATTCATCAACCGGAGAGGGAACTTTACTTAATAAATTTTATATCATTTTCACGTGTTTTTTTTATTTACTCAAAAACGGCTTTAACGATTTTGATCAAACTAGGTATTTGATGTATTAATATGCCAGAGATATGACTGTAAAAATTTCATCAAAATTGATTAACCGGAAGGGGGACTTTACTTAATAAATTTCGTATCATTTTCACGTGTTTTTTTATTTACTCAAAAACGGCTTTAAAGATTTTGATCAAACTTGGTATTTGATGTATTAATATGCCAGAGATATGACTGTAAAAATTTCATTAAAATTGATTAGCCGGAGGGGGGACTTTACTTAATAATTTTTTCAATTTGAGGGATAATTAAATAATTATTTTCATGTTTTTTTCCCGATAACTTCTTAAATAAATTAGGAACCCAAAAAAGGATTAAATGGGACCACCTTGGGAAAATACTCTACAAGATGCAAAAGGTTTCGTTCCAATTGGTCCATCCATCTCTGAGTAATCGGTGAACATACATAGAAAAAAAAAAAGCACAAAAAAAAAGTCATACGTATCGAATTGAGTAACCTCCTCTTTCGTTCGAAGTCGGTTAAATAATTAAAATGTGAAATTATTTGCACTTAGTGGTATAAAATCCTCAAAACGATTGGAGTTTTTTCGGTTTCTTATACATAACACGCAAACTACGGATTACCCAGCTTTGCTTTCTACCGACCAGAAAAGGGTGTAAAGTAGTATGTAATAAAAATTGGAATACCATATTAGAAGTTAAATTCGGTTGTGTCGTTTATCCAAAATCGAATATCAATTTGGAAAATCAGCCCAACTTTGAAAAGTTATGTCTCAGAAGCTATTTGGAGTGTTGAGCCAGTCCTTGTCACAAATGTAATCTAGTATAAAAATGTGTGCAAGGAATTTATATTTATCTGCCCAAGTCTTGGAAAAATCAGCCCAGAAACATGCATGACTTCATAGATAGTTTTAAATGGTCAATCATAGGCTTTTCTTCTGTTTTTTTTGTTTCAGTTTATTAAGAAAAAATTGGGTTTTAATTCGATCGGAGCTTTTAACTTTTCCAACACACATGATATCTCCGATACATCTCTATATGTTCCATAAGCACTAGTTTATTTGCAGCTCGTGAAAGATACGTTTGTAGATACTGAAAGGTTGAAGAAGCGCAAGGGGACCCGTTGAGTGGAATAGTCCTTCATAGTTATCTTTCTTTCTGCACTGCTTATTCGGGTCTTTTGGTTCTTTGTTATTGTTTTTGTTGTTAATTTATAGTCGCTTAATGCTACTATAGCATAATATAGGACTAAAGGGCGATGCCACAATGGGGGGGGGGCTAAATTTAGCCTATTAAGGTATAATTAGTAAAGGGTTCTCCTGTGCTGTAGTCACAGGTGACCCCTTTTCATTATTAAATTGTGTGCATTTCTTTATTAGAAGTATTTATACCCAAGCTAGGTCCATGGGGTAAAACATGTTGCACTTCTGGTAAAATCGTGAAGACAGATTTTTACTTTCACTTACCTATATATGAAATATATAGTAAGTGGAAGTATTACTTTCACTTACCTATATATGAAATATATAGTAAGTGGAAGTATTGCGATCGTGAAAATTTTCGACTTCCGGTTTTCAACGGAAATACACGTTTTGGGACCCCCTGAGTCGAAATAACCAAGTCCCGCGAAATGGTCTGTGTGTGTGTGTCTGTGTGTGTGTGTGTGTGTGTGTGTGTGTGTGTATGTGAACAGACTAGCTCAAAAACTATAAACCGTGCGAACCTGAAATTGGGTATTTAGTGTAGGTATATGCCCGCGATGTGACAGCAAAAATTTCATCAAAATTGCTCAACGGGAGGGGGTACTTTATTTAATAACTTTTTACGTTTTTTTCGGATTTCTCAAAAACGGCTCTAACGATTTTGATTAAACTGAGTATTTGATCTATTTATTTGCCCCAAATATGACTGTAAAAATTTCATCAAAATTGATTAACCGGAGGGGGGACTTTACTTAATAAATTTTGTATTATTTTCACGTGTTTTTTTTATTTACTCAAAAACGGTTTTAACGATTTTGATCAAACTTGGTATTTGATGTATTTATATGCCCGAGATATGACTGTAAAAATTTCATCAAAATTGATTAACCGGAGGGGGGACTTTACTTAATAAATTTTGTATCATTTTCACGTGTTTTTTTTATTTACTCAAAAACGGTTTTAACGATTTTGATCAAACTTGGTATTTGATGTATTTATATGCCCGAGATATGACTAAAAATTTCACCAAAATTGATTTACGGGAGGGGGGACTTTACTTAATAAATTTTGTATCATTTTCACGTGTTTTTTTTATTTACTCAAAAACGGTTTTTAACGATTATGATCAAACTTAGTATTTGATGTATTTATATGCCCGAGATATGACTGTAAAAATTTCATCAAAATTGATCTACGGGAGGGGGGACTTTACTTAATAAATTTTGTATCATTTTCACGGTTTTTTTTTATTTACTCAAAAACGGTTTTAACGATTTTGATCAAACTTGGTATTTGATGTATTTATATGCCCGAGATATGACTAAAAATTTCACCAAAATTGATTTACGGGAGGGGGGACTTTACTTAATAAATTTTGTATCATTTTCACGTGTTTTTTTTATTTACTCAAAAACGGTTTTTAACGATTTTGATCAAACTTAGTATTTGATGTATTTATATGCCCGAGATATGACTGTAAAAATTTCATCAAAATTGATCTACGGGAGGGGGGACTTTACTTAATAAATTTTGTATCATTTTCACGGTTTTTTTTTATTTACTCAAAAACGGCTTTAACGATTAACAAAAATAAGATATGAATGTAGAAAAATGCGTGACTTTGGGAAATGATAATTAGCAAAACACGTCAATTTCTAATCTAAGTAAGTTGGTAAGTGAAAGTTGTGTGTTGCGCGCACGCACCAGATTTTTTTTAATGTAGGCAAAATCGATAGTTTCATTCATCACAGAATATATGTTTTAAAAAAAATTAAAGCATCAACGTGAACTTAATCTATTCTCGCTGAATATTGTCAACACTTTATATATATATATTTATTTATTTTTATTTTTTATCAACACACGCTGAATATTGTAGCACCTCTTTACGATTAAAACATTTCATAACAGATCCTCATCAAAAGGATTACCACACATTGTAAACTAACACAACTGTTGACACAATTTTTTTTTTTTTTTTTCAGTATATAAATCTACTAATCTAATCTAATCTAATTATTATTTTTTTGTTCACACATCTGAACCGAATGAAATACTACTTAAGGGAAAAATCCAGCTGATTTTCAGCACTGCACTTACATTAGATATGTAATATTTTGGAAACTAAAATCTGATTGTGAAAAAATTGGTATAATATTGGGTCCTAATGCATCAACAATGAATCATTCAAATGATATTTTATCTCTTTTTTAATTAAAATTAGAGAGCTTTCTTACGGAGCTTTGTTTTTATTTAGTTAGGCATTCATTAATTAATTGTATGAAATATAACTTATTTCTTTCTCTTTTCATTATCAACTTCGTTATTCTTTCTTGTATTTCTTTTTTTTTTTTTTTTGTGGTTCAATAACATTAATTTTCTTTCAGTCATTATTTGGTAGCTAATTATGGCCCTGGAGAGGAAGTAAGCAAGATAAATAACAAAGCAAATCAAACAGCGACCGTTCAATAACAGTAAATTCGCTATTCGTCATTGGCTTATAGGCTACTACGAGTAGTATGGAGGCTGATCAACGTACATTTTATAAATATTTAAAAAGAAAATACTTCAAACATTAAAATTTAAAGAAATGTCAGTATTTTAAAAAAATTTTCAAACATCAAAAATTAATTAAATGTATTTGAGTAAAAATACTCCAATTTCAGATCACAAAATTATACTCATACGTACGCCATCTAGTGGAGATATACTTAACTTCATCATAATACTTTCACCGCGAACTTTAGCAAATTTCGACTTAACATTGTTAAAAAAATCCTTGAATAATATATTTGATAGTGTACAGTTGGTAATTTGAAAATTTACGATTGACCTTCATTATATTAGACGCCACTCGTTTCCCGTATTATGTTCAAACAATAGTCAGCTGTCATGCTTGTGCTCCATTCCCCTGTATACTTTTCCACGATCGATGCAATATCCTCCTGAAATCGTTCTCTGTGCTTGCCTGATACTGCTCCTGAATACCCAGGGAAGGAATTCAAATATGAGTGGAAGGATATAGTGTCATGAAGTATCTCCTGATATCGCAAGGAAAGATGATTCTTGGCAGTTCTTTGATTAATCGTTCCAAAGTTAGTAGTAGCAAATGTTTTTAAATGCATTAAATTAAATGTTAGCGGCTGAAAGTGCCCAAGGAGAATTTTCCAACTAAAGTTTGGATATATATAAGTTTGGATACATATAACTTATAGTTATACTAAGTATAGGTGCAAAATCTATTAAACATATCTATCAAACTTAGTATCACATCAGGATATAAATAACCAAAATCAAAGATTAATTCTTTAAATAAAAATACCATTTTTTAATTAAAATAAGCAATCTAATTGAAATAATAGTATATGTCGCATCCTAAATGCAAAATTGGGATTAAAAAAATAAATAAATAAATAAAGCCTTTTTTTTCCTCAAAAAAAAATTGTTTCAAATATAAAAATCAGCCAATATTTTAAAATAGGATGTTTTTTAAGAATATATCCACGATGTATACTCCCAATTGGCCCAATTCTGTATATATATCTAAGGATTTATAAAAGATAATTTTTTTGATGTCGTGAAATTAAGATTATTAATGAACTCTTACAATCATTTTTGGTTCAGAATCGAAATCAATACATATGAATGACGCCGGACTTATTTTAGAATTAAAATGTTTAAAATAAAAGTGTATTTCTTTCATAGGCGGATCTAGGGGAAGGGCTATTGGAGCTGCAGGCCGTCCTCCCTCTGTCGGCAATTTTTAATTGCTTAAATATATAATTCAACTTTACTAAAATTAAGGAAGTAGCGTTAAGAACAAATGATTCGTAGAACAAGTAGAATATTTTGTGGTATCGGGACATAAAGATAAAAGAGGTTATGTGCTGATACAGAAGAGGGGCTTTACAATCGGTTGGATCCGCCCTTAGTTTCGTTAAAAAAATATTTTTACTTGACCAACCCCTACTTGACGGGAAACGCCAAATCAGCTATGCATATTTCTGTCTACTTATTAAATACCAATGTAGCAAGCATATTTTACCCATTGAAGTTATATATACAATCATTTATTATAAAGATAATGTGATAGCCAGCAGAGATGAGATAATGTTCATAAAACTAAAGGAAACTTTGGAGGCTGGTATTGTACAATAGCACCGCAGTTAAATAAATAAAAAAGAGGTTGGCTAGGGTTGATAAGAAACGCCCCGTAGAGGGTACAAATAGTCCCCCGGCTAATTGGAATCTGCGGCCGCTCAGTCAACTTGATGAAAGAGCATTGATTGCCCTCCCTCTCTACCTGTCTCCTGGATCTAATCTCTCTGCCTCTTAGCTAACATACTCTGTGTGTGTGTGTGTGTGTGTGTGTGTGTGTGTGTGTGTGTGTGTGTGTGTGTGTGTGTGTGTGTGTGTGTGTGTGTGTGTGTGTGTGAGTGTGTGTGTGTGTGTGTGTGTGTGTGTGTGTGTGTGTGTTTGAGTTTGAGAGTATAAGTAATCCAATAAAATAAACACAAAGGGTTAATTTATAAATAATTCGAAATACCTCCTTCTCTGGAATAAGAAATATAGAGTTTCTCAAAAGCACTGAGAAAATAAATAATATTTAGAACAATAAGATAGAAGAGGAAAATGAAGATTTTTATTTGGTTTTTAAGGAAAATAGAAAAGAGACGATTTTTTTAACTTTTATTATTTCCTTCTAGAAACATAATCATGGTTCTGAATCAACGTCACTGTGACATATTTTATACATTTCTGAGTTCCTAACTTTATACAAAATATTTTACATAAATGTGAAGAGATAGAAAACGATGGAAATTACACGCTTGAGGAGTGTCAGAAGCTTTACCCATCCATGTATGAATTGTATATACATCTATTGATTTGTTATGCCTAAATGTAGTCTGATAAAAATATCCATATTTAAGAAAAACTAAGACTAAGCTGGAGTCTAAATATATTCAATAGGTTTATTGCCTCGCAAAATACCATTGCTGCATTAATTATTCATGATGAGAAGCCAAGTCGCTTACGTAAACATTGCACAGCCTCCTTAACTAATAGAGAAGCCTATTAAAAATTCATAACGGCGGCAAAATAAATAATACTATTTTAACAATAAGATAAATTAATCTATGGTGGTGTCGGTGCACTGTTGGTATTGGAAGGATGTCGTGCCTTTTTAGCATAATTTAAATAATTACTATTTATTGAGTATTGAATCGGTACTTCGATATGCCTTAGCTAAATCAGCAGAAAAGTACGTTAGATAAAGCAGAAAAATTCTTAGTAACTTCTAATTTTTTTATTTTATTTTGTTCCTCCCTTCCTCGCCTTTTAGGCTATACGGGGATTACATAATTCCTTGACCAGGGGAAATGGCGTGGGATTGATACCTAATATTATTAAAATTCCCCTGGCTCCGGGTTTTGAACATGCTATCTTCGGGTTCCTAATCATACGTACGTTCCTAATCATCACGTATTTCCTAACGCGTTTGCCCACTCGGCCATCCAGCCACCCTTAGTAACTTCTAACTAAACATGTTTTAGTTTATTGAAAATCCGGCACCATCCATACGTATATTTTTCTTTTTATATTGGAGTCTTGCTAAGGCCCTATAAAAGTTCAGATTAAAAAAAGTAACTGAACTTTTCAAGTCTTTCGGAAATATTATAAAGAGAAGAGAGCATGCTAGTCTTAAAAAGTAAGCCAGATGACGTCAAGAAACTATGCTTTCTGTTCCCCTGAGCCAATTAAAATGAGTTAGGGACCCAATGTTGGGAGTTGGTAGAGAAGAAACTTGGAGGTGGTAGCTGAGCCGAACGTAATTTAGATAAAGAAAAAAGAAAAACGGACTTGAAAAAGTACTACCTCTGAATTAAGTCCCGTTTTTTCACGCTCCAAAGATCTTTAGGCTAGTAGAGGCACATTGACATAACATAATTTATTTATAAAATAGGTATGTATTTTCTGTCACTCTTAATGGACTCATTTTAATATAATTTCATGGAACTCTTTGATTAAATTAGAGGTATATAATTTCAATTATATTAGCTTCCATTTACTGATTGTTTTTCTACAAGACCTGCCCCCCCCCCAAAAAAAAAAAATTAATAATTTTTATGGTTTCTTGAAGCCTTTTAAATTTTAATACACAGATACAATGGATGAACATGTGTTTATGTACAAGTAGCTATTTTATTTGAGCTTAACTCAAAAAGTAGATAGCGACTGTGACTTATGATAGAAAACGAGAGACATGAGACTCTGGGCACATTACAGACCTCATGTGGTATGAGAAACTAACTAAACCTCCTCCATTCCATTGTGACGGTGAAGTTTTATTGGGCTGTCTTTATATTGCCGACCTTATGAAAATGAAAAAGAAAATGAAAAGACACGGATCCCATGGAAATTTGCTTTAGGTTTTTACTTTCACCAGAAAAAAATAAATATTAATAATAATAATAATAATCTATGACTATTGTGCTAGTATAATAATCAACTAAAATAAAGCTGGGGACGAAGTAATATAAAAAATAATATTTTTTGAGATTTTTTTTCGTATACTTTTGTTGGTTAGGAGTGGAGCAGCTCCGTGGTAAGGGGAGTTAAAATCCGATTTTAGCAGAATATGTTGTTTTTTTTGTTTTTTTTAACGTCACTTTATGCTACTACGGCGAGACGGCGATGATTATTTCTGCAAATAAGGCGGAATCATTAGGAAAAATTGTCTAATTCATGGTTCTGGTTCCAATTTCTAAAGGAACTAAAATAAACTGAAAACCTTAATATATTTACAACTAGATTGATGCATTCCGATGAAAACTTAGTAGTCCTTCCCAGTGACAGCGCTCTTCTTAAGAAGTAATTAATTAATTTGAATGAAGTCTTATAGTTTTTTTTCCGCTCTACGTTGGTTTACATAAAAAAATCTACTTAATTCCACGTTACCTGTTTCCTTTTTGGGTTCATTTAGTGAAATTAGTTACCAGTATATTTTCCGAATACTCTTCTTCCCTCAAAGAAAACAGATAGTTATTTGCACTGGATCATGAATAGCTCATAGAAATTCGTTTAATTTAGTGTTTTAAATAATGTAACTACAAATTGATCTCACGAAGTTGAATCAAATAGTATGCATTAAAAAACTTATAATTAATAACATTTTAAAGTCGTTTTTAAATATTTGTAAATATTTTTATCAAAATTATCACTCTTTTTTCTTTTTAACATGAAAGGAATGAGTTTCTTTGTTTCAGTCAAGGAAAACATCTTTCAGTTTTTATAAGAAAGTGACGGAGAAGGGGGCCGACTTCCCCCTTTTAAAAAGTATCGAAAAATTAAGAGAGAAGTCATAGATACTAAAAGCTACCTCGGATAAAAAATATTGTTCGAGATGTTGAAGAAAATATTGAAGAACAACAGGGGGGTTCCCACAAATGGGTTCAAATGCTTCCTCTGTCATTTCATAATGATACGTAAGATTAATTCAAAACGCACAACAACCGTATGATCTGCGATTAGATATCGTAGATATAATAAGGGTTGAAAATGACATTGATATTTTTTTACTTTTTTTTTCTCATCAAATTCAGAGATGAGAACAGAGTGTTTCTGATCAGCGTTCCTGCTTTGAATAACTTCCTTTGATTTCCTCCGTCGATTATTTAGTAAAATGAAATTATTCTTCCACAGCTATGCTGCAAACATAGTTTTAGGTCGTGATGGTTATGTAAGAGATCGTTCCAACAGAGAAAATAATCGGATGTTGTATACAAAAATTGGTATATGTATACAGTATATGAATAGTAAAAATGAAAGGTTGTATCGAAGTTTAAAAAGTTTTCAAGATGGAAATAATTTAACATTAAAACGACATGAATTCGAAGTAAAACATTTCAAGACCTGTTTTATTTTTTTTTTTTTTTTTATAACTATGGCTTGGAGGAATAACTAGGTAAGTTGGAAAATAGTCCAAATGAGTTTTGTACATTGGGGTTAATTAATAAGCATTCTGCAACTATGAAGATGTTGATAACTTACAGTAGTACTTTACTTCATAGTGTGCAGAAGGCTTCTACTCAGAGTACATTTCTCATGTAGATCATCTTCCAATTTTCAAAGTTCTGCGACCATAGATTATAATCAATATATATTATAAAGCAAAGTGTACAATGTGCGTGCCGAAAAGGCTCAGAAACGACTACACATACGACTAAGAGATTTATGTCAGCGTGTAACTGTATGTTCCCTAACGGAGAAGAAGGTTTTCGTTTTTCTCTTAAGGGTGTGAAATTGAAGAGAAAAGGACTGCAATTTTAAGTCTCTCGCAACATTTAATTAGCCTACCTGAGAATGACATACGAGTTTATGAATGAAAAATTTAGTTTGAGCTGTAGACCACCAGGAAGCGCTAGGGTGTGTTTCACTCAATGTTTATTGTTCATTCATTCCGTTCAGTTTGTAAAGGTTAAATATTTTTTTAGCTGTTCTTTTTAAATTACTTTTAAAATTGGTTCACCATTTCTTTCTAAATAAAATGATGATTTTACTTATCTGCAATCAATTAGAAAACCGACTGGATACCTTACAAAATTAATTTTCTTACAAGAAGGTTAATTGATTTACACATTATATTTAATCAATATATAACATCTACTTAAGTAAATTTAATGCAATATGACTGAACATTTTTTAGTAGTACAGTGAGCGAAATAAACAGACATAAAGCAAAAAAGAAGAGCTGAATTGACTGGGTATAAATCGAAAATAAAAAGTTTGAAGTGTTCTTATTGTATGTAATTATGAAAAATGGTTTTATTACTATGTATAATGAGTATTCCAGTTGATAAAATGACTAACTCCAAATACAGCATTTTTTCAATAAGATTTTATCACCCCTCATAGTTCAGGATAAAAAGAAATATGATAAAAAAATTGTGTCCTCATCATATTTTGGTTTTCACTTTGTAATAGTAGGTGCAGAGTCCGGCCAAATTAAGGGGGGGGGATATCTTAAGGGAGGTTGAACTGGAAGAAAGGTCTTACAAAAAAAGTTTCTATGAATCTTCGGTAGTTTCTAAACTTCTGGATCTAATAGTACTACCACCGTAGTCGGCGCTTAAGTTGTACTCGAAATATAGTTTTTTTAACTAATAGACTTTTCAACTATAATCTAATAACTTTTTATCTGCTGACTGCTTGGATTGGGCTTATAGGATTCAGAATCACAGAAACCATCAAAAACGATGCATGACTCGACAAAGTTGCAGCAAAATTAATTGTTTATTCGCCATTTTCAACCCCCTTTAAAGTATATAGGGTTCCTTATTTGGGCGGACTCTGCAGATATTGAATCTTAATATTGATACCATGTTAAAAGTTTCAAGAAAGTGCTAATTTTGTTCTATATTTCCTTTAATTTTAAAGTTTTTCTGTTATTAATACTACCACACAACTACCCGAGCGAAGCCGGGCACCCTAGCTAGTTTAAAATATAAGTAACATCCCAAAATTAAGAATATCATAAAATATTATAATTTTCATTTTTTTTTACAATATTCATTTTGTTAAACCTTTTTTTTTTTTCATCTGACATAAAGCCTTATTGAAGTAACCTCCATGCGGAAGACAGAGTGAATAAAAAAAACCAGAGTTGTTGAGTCATACCGCAATGAGCAACCGCAGCGAAACATAGACCACAACTTTACAGCTATTTGACTATCGGGCACTTACACAGCAGCAAGGTGAATGGAGACGATTAGCAAGCCCAGAATTGGGTTTCCTCAATCAGCAGGAGGAAGCTAGTCCACATCCAACTAGGGTAGGGCTCAGGATTAAAAGCGATCGTCCACCGTAATCGTCCACTGATAGTCCTTCCCGTAGTTCTCTTAAATTATAAGCCGAGTATTAATAATTGATTTCATAAAACAGATTCATCATGAAATTTTAATACGATAATTATATATATATATATATATATATATATATATATATATATATATATATATATATATATATATATATACATACACTTAAGGGGGAAGGGATGAATGCAGAGAGGGGATTGACTTGGATGCGATCTCGGTGGCGCTTTAAAAAATATACCGCACATTCACAAAGAACTATTATTATATAAAAACCAGAACATAACAAGAGTAAAACATATTTTTAAAGGAATATTATTAAATGTTTGAAAGATAAAGCAGGGCAAAGTCCTTATCCGAAGTAATCAAGATCCATTTCTGACAAGTCCTCAAAGAGAGAGGCGCCTGTCCAAAACTACGGCGGATGCTGTCAAGCCATCGTTTGAGGGAGACAGTTGGCAAATTGGACATTTGAAATTCAATCCACCGGCTCCCTAATGAATTAAGTTTCAATTCATTGCCCGCCGCTCACGATGGGTGCCCCGTTGGCAGGCAGCGCCTTGGAGATCTGGGAAGCAGAATAAACATGGTCGCCATGGTAACTAAGTGAGCGGATTATTGTATGAAAGCTGATAACCCTTTCTTGTTTGCCTTCAGATCTCATCTCCGGCGCTCCCCATCCGAAAGGGCCATACCATCCTTCGATCCATTTCGTCCCAGTGGGATTTAGCTCTTCCTTTTTAAATTAGAAATATCTATACCTCATTTAAATTAGTTCTGATTATTCTTTGGTAGATGAGGGAAATATTCTATCGATACACAATTATATTGATGGCCTAATTTTAATGAATGCTGGACTGTTTACAAACTATTTTACTAAATCAATTATATAAGTTGTCTACAGAAGCTATACATTGGTTACTTGATTTACACTGTTGAAGTTCTTGATGCTTAGCGTAATCCTATAGAAAATAAATAAACAAAAATTAATGATGGTTTAAAAGTAAAAAAGAAAGCCCGTAGCATCCATAGCTGGTAATTTTGATATAAAGAATTGAAATAATGACATCAGTATATTTCCAAAATCCAGCTAGGTGGAAGAATGTCAATGTTAATGAAGATTTAGGAGAGAAAGGGGGCGGTAAAAGAGGGCGGAAAATGCAAATTGATGGTTTTTCTTGGAGGGTGGTCAGACGAGTTATTTAGGAGCTTTTAACATTAGAAAATACCATCGCAAGTTTTAGTTTCTATATTTAGAAAATACCAGCTATTTAGTTGTAATATAAATATAACGTAATAATACTTCTGATTTTATTCATAGATTAATATCCGTAAAAGGTTTAAATAACACTTCTACGAGACAGGTTTGCTGGAGTACCGCGTGGATCAATACTCTCCCCTTTATTGTAGATTCCATTGAAATGTGATATATTACTTTGCTGCAATACTATAACATTACTCATTTATATAATAAAAAGTTAATACCGTTACGGATAGGATTGTAAAATTCTGAAGAATGTTTTTCAAATATGAATAAGAATTTCGTTTGACCACTGATAAACATAGCTATTGTTATATTACCTGGTTTTAGATATGAATGCCTCATATTTAGAAATAAAATTTCAGCTACCGTTCCCCAAAAGACTCTAAACTTAAACCTCAATCGTAAAAAAATAGCTTTGAAATCATTGATATTAAGATTAATATATAAATCATTAATATTAAGATATGAGGGGTTGCAAAATGTAGATGGAGTACTATAAGTTTAAGATACTGCTGATGTAGTTGGCCTTATTTCGTATGCTGAACTTGGGACCAGCCTATTCCTTCCCCCTTCCTGAGAACATACATGCGATGGACCTCTAGAATTGCAGAACAAAGCTCTTGAGTCAGTAATGGTCACTCAAGAGAGCACATTTCCATGTGAATGTTCTAGAATATTCTCGACCCAGAGGGACCTCTTGGCTGCTTGAGTTGATCAACTTATCTCATTTGCATAAGATCCAGGTTCACTGTTCAAATATTGATTGGATTAACTTCCCTCAGCTGGTTCCACTCCGAAGGTTGTTCCTTCACTTGACTATTTGTCACTACTATGTTTGATATTAACGACAATTTGAATTAACTAGGTACAAAAGACAGAAAAGAATCAGTATCTCAAATTTATATGAGATATAAAAGAACAGAAAAAATATATATTGAATTCAGATAGCAAAAAAATGGGTAAATATTCTTTATAGGATTAAATATGCATGCTGTAATTTATAGAGGTAATGCTAGTATTTTTATGAATAAATATATTTTTGTGGTTGCAGGGAAATGCAATTGTATCCACATGTATATTTTCTTTACGTATCTATAGTTAAATTTATACTCATTATTTATTTAATTTCCTATCTGTATTGATGTCTATGTCACTCGTATCTCGGCCCTTCCTACCTA
Source organism: Aelia acuminata (assembly GCA_911387785.2). Lineage (NCBI taxonomy): Eukaryota > Metazoa > Arthropoda > Insecta > Hemiptera > Pentatomidae > Aelia > Aelia acuminata. The sequence goes on from OU426981.1 coordinate 101,956,858, forward strand.
TGGAACATATATTTGTCGAGATAATTTTTTTGTATTTAATCCAAAAATGGTCGAATACTGTAGATGGTAATGTCCATATACGAAGATCATCTTGGATTTTATTACAAAGTCACATTCGAGTCGGTCCAGTCGTCCGTTACGGAACTTTTTTTTTTAATTCAATCATTATCTTAGTATAATCTATAAATTTATACACCAATAGTTATTAAACGACATTTTCATGACGGAATTTTCAAAGAGCTTTCAGTTACAAGCAGACTAATTGATGAACTGTTCTTTTTTTTCTTTTTTTTTTTTTTTTTTACTGACGAGCACATTGAAATATCGAAAAAATTGAAAGCTTTCAGAGTCACACAACCGACCCAAAAGGGATGAGTTATAACGGTGATCGAATTACTTGTGTTGTATATCTAGTTCCTAGCGATGATGCGTTTCAATTTTTCATCGACATTGTTTGTTGATCAAGATAAAAAAAACAACAATGTACATAGTCACAAATAATTAAGATTAATTTAATTGCGTCTTAATAACCTAGCAATATCAATCCCTTATTAATTGAATTTATTAGATTTAAGGGTATTTTGTACGAAAAATTACCTTATATATTTAACTACATTGGATGTTGTTGAGAGTTAAGCAATGTAATCATACTAGCAATCAATGCATCCACTTTAGGTAAAACAAGAGTAATGAAGAATGATTGTATTTTTATAACACATCATTTTTAAAAACAAAAGCTTAAAGGTATACCATTAAATTGTACTGTAACATTCATTAATTTTTTAGCTAGCGTAGTTTTGTTTATCCGAATATACTTAAATATTGTAAGTGTAGCTTATTGAAATATTCTTTAAAGATTATAATTATAATGTAGATCCTATATTATAATATAGGAATAAAAGTCCCTTTATACTTTATTACTATTTGGAGACGGTTTAGGACCGAAGTCTGCCTCTGTATGTAGTTTCGCCGACATACTCAATCATTTTCGGTACATTAGTTCCAGGGTTATCCGCTCGGAACGATATTATCGCTATTTACACTATAGTTTAACTTGCTTTAAAGTGCGGTATTTTAAACCGGCAACTCAGCAGCATTTTATAACTTGTTTACAATAATCTAGCATTGCTAATAAGGCTAATATTAATATTGAGAGAATTTATATTATATGAATAGATTTAGTAGAGGTGAGAGATCGTCAACTGTTCTTCAATAACGATAGGTTAAATGATGGTCAGGATTTTCAGTTTACAATGATTTTATTGTGGTAAGCCTTACCACAATAATTGGGTTTACCACAATAAAATCATTGTAAACTGAAAATCCTGACCATCATTTAACCTATGAATAGATTTAGATTATTATTAATTTATTTTTCATAGGAATATATTGTTTTTCATTTCTATCAAAAAATCGGATTTGTAATCGGAGTTCCTAAAAACTAATTCGATTATTTTTTGTTATATAACATAAAAATTTATTTGGGCTAATTTACCTAAAGCGTCTTTTTTTGTCGTTGTGATTTCTAATACTATTGAATTAACTACTTTAATAAAATCGGCATCATGCTTCATTTTTTTAAGCAATTAAACATATCGAATTATATAAAAAAAAGTAAATAATCCACTTTAACGGAAATATTTATTAGAAATTTTAATGAAGGAGCAACACACCGAGAGATTTTACTTTACCGTACAAGCATTGGCTCTTGAAATGAGTCTGTAATTCAGGTGTGAACGGTGTTAATATATTATATATTTTAGACCCTAAACACTTTAGTTGTATTTTAAATGCCTGTCGGTTATAAGCAAAATTCCCAATAAAGATAACGTTTTGGATTATAGTCCATAAAATGCTAAAGGGAGGAAGTAATACAAGAGATAAGCGATTAACTAAATTAAAAAAAAAAGAGGAGCATTAAAAGGCGATCCCCTTTATACCAGTTAATGGGTTTGGCGTTATATAGAGTTTATTGTCGACGGTTTATCTTTATTTTTTCATAATTCAGTGTACCTTTATAGCCAGTCTAGTCTTTAATAGAAAACAGCCTTGAGAAAATCCTCATGAAACAACTTCCAAAAATAGCAGTGATTAAAAATAAAAATAATTTTTTTATTACAATTATTAATTTAATAGTGTTTCGATAAGAAAATAGGGCAATTTTACTAAAAGATATTTTAAAATATGAAGAATACCACTATTCTACTGTTATTCTGAAGTTTGATAATAATATAAAATTCATTACTAGACTATCGAGTTCCCTAATGATCACCTTGGATGAAAAGCGTATCGGCTTCCTATGAGAAACGTAAAATGCATGAATGTTTTTATTATAAAGCTATACTTTGTAATTATTATAATCTTTCCCACTTTTGGATTGTGATACAAAAGTTCATTCACTCTAAAATTAAAATAAAATAATATCAACATAAAAAAAAAATCATGTTCCAATAAACAACAAAGGCCATCTTCTTCTCCTAAGGTTTTCCTAAATATATTAACGATTTTCATTATTCAGTTCGCCACTCACAACACTAGGGCTTGTGAAGTTCTAAAAAAAAATTATGGAAATCGAAAAACGGTATCTAAATTAAGAAATCGGTTTTAAATGTATAAAAAATTAGCTTATTTTTGATTTACATATATTTAATGAATAATGATTTCTTATATATAACACTAATAATATATGAATTAGCTTTAATAACTAAAATTTAGGAAAAAGTATTCGTAACGTAATATATGTATACTGAAGATAGATAGCATTTCTTTTACAAGTGTTGAGTGCATTTTAATGTGCATTTAATAATTTTTGATTTTTAAATATTCAAAGAAATAAATTAATTAAACAGTTGTATAAATATTAAACAGTTAAACGTTCAATATTTTTTACTTCTGGGGTTTTCAAGAGTAGTAAAGTGTAATTACTTAAAAGTTAATGCTATAATGTACTAATTTTGTTCATTCAGTAGTATAAATGTGCTTTTTACTATTTGCTTTTTGCTATTCTTTTTTGTATTTTTGAATTATATTTAAAAACAAATGCACTCGTATTAGCCACACTTCTCATACACCATAGATCCCAGACGATAGATGGGAGTTTGATATTTCTTTAATACCCTAAGATTTCATTCCTCTGACGCTCCGAATATCCTCTTTTGTATCCCTTCATTATGAATCAGGTTGTTTGTTATATCGAAAGCTGTCATCTGGGTGATGAGAAGAAGAGATTTATGTTGTTGTACTGGAGCTTATTTTTCTGAAAGCAATTACTTTTTCTTTTTTCCTGAATTCTTTAGAACCAAATAAATCTTGTTTCTTCTAAACGCTTTACTTAACGCTTCTCTATTTTCTTTCTAAATTCAACACTCGCTCTATTTATCCCAAATTATGAAACTGTTTTATTTTGCAAAAAGTTTTGCAACAACTTAAACATAAGACAGAACATTTATTCTATATATAGAAAATATTTAGGGTAAGGTATAAAATACCTAAACATTGTGTTCTAGGGGAACTTATTCCTAGAAAGTTTGTTTTTCATTTCAATCAACAACAATAATAATTGCTCTCATTCTGGGTAATTTCACACCAAGCCTTCTAAGCGCTTCAATTTCACCGAGCCCCTATCTTGCTTTAGAACCCAGAATTTATTGAACAAAACTTACGATTGCCCAGAACTCCGTTACAAAAAAATATGGAACAATCCCTTTTCATCCATCGAAAATAATTATAAATATGAATAGATTGCAAAGCATCTTGAATGTGAATGAGCAATAGGTGAAATTTAAAGAATAAGAATGAATATAAGACTGAGTTCAGGGAACGTAATCTGGTCCCTTGAAAATACTAAGCAGTAACACTGATAACACTAGCTGACCTGAAGAGATTAACGGCAGAAAAAATCCTTTTGGTACAGAATCAGAACTAACTGTTAAGCTTAGCAAGTCTATACAGAACATAAGTAATTTTTGTCGGTTTCTTAAGCCATATCATGGTGTAAAGAAGTCAATAAATCTCCAGAAAAAAGAAGGAACGACGAATAAGAAGAGAAGCACAACCAATGGCAAAATTCCAGAATATTTAAGTTCGTCAGGTTAAATTTGTTCATCTACTTAAATTTGTATTTCATTACGACAGGAACAATGATGTAAATAAACCCCAAACATTTAAATAACCACTTTGTATCATAAATATATATATATATATATATATATATATATATATATATATATATATATATATAACTTAAAATACAGTACACTATTTATTTATCACTCATTTTTACTTTCACTTACCTATATATGAAATATATAGTTATGCAATCGTGAAAAATTTCAACTTCCGGTTTTCAACGGAAATACACGTTTTGGGGTCCCCTTAGTCCAAATAACCAAGTCCCGCGAGAAATGGTCTGTGTGTGTGTGTGTGTGTGTGACCAGACTAGCTCAAAAACTATAAACTGTACAAACCTGAAATTGGGTATTTGTTGTATGTGTATGCCCGCAATGTGACAGCAAAAATTTCATCAAAATTGGTCAAACGGAGGGGGTACTTTATTTGAAGAATTTTGTCTAATTTTTAAGTTTGTCGATTTTCTCAAAACCAGTTCTAAAGATTTTGATTAAACTCAGTATTTGCTATCTATATATATGCCCGCGATGTGATCGTCAAAATTTCATCAAAATTAGTCAAACGGAGGGGGCACATTATTTAGTAAATTTTTTCATATTTTACGTTTTTCTCAAAAACGGCTCTAACGATTTCTTCTATTTAATGTATGTATATGTGACAGCCAAAATTTTATTAAACGTATTATAAAAGTAAAAACTTTTATTTGTGGATAAAGAAGAATTTATTTTTACTTATGAGAGTAAATACGTAATGCTCAAATTTTTCGAAGCATCAAAGGTGTGTAAAAATATGTTATAAAACAATAATCTATAATTAATTATATTTCAGTCTAGAAACTTTTGTTCCATAATAAATTTTTAAAAGCAATATAAAGCAATTTTAGAGGAACAGTACCTAATCGTTCTCGATTTCCATAAAGACATAGGAGACAAACTTTACAACGAGACGTAAATACACCTATCGATTCACCTTCACAATATATTTACAAAAAGCAACTCGTATTATAATACAAGCAAGAATTAAAAAAACTCGACTGTTGATGAAATTAGGTCCCTTCAAAAAATAAATAAGCAATAATGAATCGAAAAGGGCTGAGAACTTCCAAATGTTGCTATACAGATCCTCTATAGCATATGGAGATATACAAATATAAGCATATAAATGAGGAAAAATGTTTGAAGTTTAGGAATGGCGTTTACATAGTTTCCTAACACGTCGATTTCTAATCTAAGTAAGTTCGTAAGTGAAAGTTGTGTGTTGCGCGCATCGCACCAGATTTTTCATTTAGCAAGTAGGTCATGTAAATCATGTGACTTGCATTATTTGTTTTTAAAAGCAGCAAACCTTGGATAAAAAAAGAGAATGAAATCAAATGGGATTTTAAAAGAGAGGATAGATATCAGCCTTTAAATAGGTTGCTTATAACGATGTCGAAGTTAGCAGTTATATTTAACAGTCCGACTTTGAGAAAGGAATGTCAATCCCCTCTTTACGCAGCTGCCTAATTGGCAATCAAACTACATCTCAACAAAATCTTAGTATAGTACAACAAATTTTATTTTAATAAATAATAAGAGAATAATAATATTTGCTATTGAAATTTAATATATATAATATCTAATTCTCCCAGAAGAAAAATTAAAACAAAAAAGATAGATACACACAGATCTCAAATTAGATTAATCTTACATTATAAGTTGTGGATGTAAGTGACATCAGTGTAATTCATTGACTAGTGCTTCAAAGTTTAAGCTGAAGTCTGTTTAAGTTTAATAATTAGAATATACAAAAAATCTGGTGCGATCCGCGCAACACACAACTTTCACTTTCGATCTTACTTAGATTAGAAATTGACGTGTTTCGATAAAATGTTAACGCCATTCCTCAACTTTACACATTTTTCCGCATTTACATACCTATATTTGAATATCCGTTTGACCAATATTGATGAAATTTCGGCTGTCGCATCGCGGGCACTGTTCCTCTAAAATTTCTTTATATTGCTTTCAAAAATTTATTATGGAACAAAAGTTTCTAGACAAAACTATAATTAATTATAGACTATTATTTTATACCATATTTTTACACACCTTTGATGCTTCGAAAAATTTCAGCATCACGTATTTACTCTCATAAGTAAAAATAAATTCTTCTTTATCCACAAATAATATTTTTACTTTCATAATACGTTCAATAAAATTTTGGCTGTCACATATACATACATTAAATCAAAAAAATCGTTAGAGCCGTTTTTGAGAAAATCGAGAAAAACGTAAAATATGAAAAAATTTACTAAATAATGTGCCCCATTTTCTAATTTTGATGAAATTTCGGCTGTCGCATCGCGGGCATATAATACATCAAATACCCAGTTTGATCAAAATCGTTAAAGCCGTTTTAGAGTAAATAAAAAAACACGTGATCATGAGAAACATTTATTAAGTAAAGTGCCCCCTCAGATTGATCAATTTTTATGAAATTTTGACTGTCATATCGAGGGCATATACATACACCAAATACCGAGTTTAATCAAAATCGTTAGAGCCGTTTATATTAAGATATTACTATGTTAGAGCCATTTTTGAGAAAATCGAGAAAAACGTAAAAAAACAGACAAAATTCTTTAAATAAAGTACCCCCTCCGTTTGACCAATTTTTATGAAATTTTTGCTGTCACATCGCGGGCTTATACATACAACAAATACCCTATTTCAGGTTCGTACGGTTTATAGTTTTTGAGCTATTCTGTACACACACACACACGCACGCACGCACTCACGCACGCACGCACGCACGCACCCACACACACAGACGCACACAGACCATTTTGCGGGACTTGGTTATTTGGACTCAGGGGACCCCAAAACGTGTATTTCCGTTGAAAACCGGAAGTCGAAATTTTTCAAGATCGCAATACTTCCCCTTACTATATATTTCATATATAGGTAAGTGAATGTAAAAAACGAAACATTTAATCAGTTTTGGCGCCATAACATTATCACATCTCAGCGGAGGGGAGGATGAGAACTACGTTCAGATTCCTAAACGGCGCGGTTTCCATTCCTCTTGGTATTCCGAACCCGAGGCTATATATACCTCAACCGGTGGAATTATGGCATTTTCACGGAATGAGAAGGGAGGAGGTGGTGTTGGGCTTTATCGGGCTTCCCCATTGGCTGCGGCCCCATCGTAAGTCATTTCAAACCCTGCTTTATTATCCGCTACCGGGGCTTGCCCTTTGACACAGTGTTTCAAAATAGTGATAGTCCTTTGTACTCGTTGAAAGACAAATGTAAAAAAGTTAAAAATTATTTTAAAACCTCACGACTTTTAAATTATGAATACATCCTTAGAAAAGTATCATAAAGAAAACAGTTTTTGTCAGTTGCAATAATCAGTAATAACACTTATTAAAAAATATATAGAGTTACGAGGTTTAAAATGATTAGAAAGACCTTAATGTCCCTGAAATTGGTTTTATTAAAGCAGAGGCGGGATGTAGCACCCTTTTGATTCAAAACAGATTAGGTAAATCGGATCGAACGAATCGCAAATATTCATCCGGGCCCCTCCCATATATCTATATCAGATATATCCCTGCGATAATGGAAAATATTATTCTCTCAATAATAATTCCAATAAATATTATCGATAGATTTTTGTTTCATTTCTTATTTTTTTCCGCTTAAATTGCTTCATATTAGATCGTTTCTGATACAATTCCAGCTCATGAAAGCAAATAAATGAAAAAAGGAAAGTCAAGGGCATATTGTTTAGATTTAAAATGATAATCCCTGTTACGTACTTTAAGTGACTTTTAGCTCTATTCATCATTCTAATTTTGTAATTAGATTCCTATTTTAACGTTTATTAGGTATAATTATCTACATTACATAATAAATAAGTGATGGAATAGAAGGAGCAACCAGAAACTCTCTCGATATATTAATATATACCAAAGCACAAGGGCAAATTCCCCGTAAATCAATTTGGGGTTGCTATACAGATATAACATACATATACAGATATAACACAGTTAAGTTGACATTACCCTTACTGCAAGTGTCAGTATTTCCTTCTTATACCTGGTAATTAGAACTATAATCTATATTAACAGATCCCGTGTTTTGAACATCTACTCCCTCTCCTATATTAATCCCCCGCAATATTGTGATATCAGTTACCGATTGGAAGATGAGGAGCTGCCAAGAAAGCTATTGACTAAGTAACTCTTGGCTGGAGTATATACAGACACAATGTTATTCCGTATGGCGAAGAGGTTGGGAGAGGAAGGTTGAAAAACTATCAGGGACTGGATAGTGTCTGCCGTGGAAAGAGAACTTTTGGAGGAAGGTTTTTCTAGCACTACGCTGTATAATAATATTAATTAAATAAATTAATGGTAAGGGATTTAGCTATTTCCTTCATGGGTTTACTACGTCCACTGTCGAGCTTACTTGCAAGCTGTCGGCAAATATAGAAATAATTAATATTCTATTTAGCCCAAAAAGCTGTGATGTCGAATACAGCGAGTATTGCAAGAAGCTTCCCCGAAATACGGTAGGGTATAAAAACTAATCTCAAATATATGAGTTGGAAAATTCCTTTCCTAATCCAGACAAATATTTTTTCTAACAGTGCTTAGAAATAATTATAGTAATAATATTGTTTTGTTAATATTGTATTTAGGTGAAAAATGTTTAAAATTAAATCCTGTTTTCCGTTTCTTCTTTCCATTCCGTTCATTTATTTATAACACTGTCGTTCTGAAAGATTCAGTAAACATAAAAAAAAATATTATTTAGTTTGGGTATTATTATTTAGTCAGATTTAATAATCTTTATGCATTTTTTATTCGACATTCTTGTTGTTTAAGTGCTAATAAGAAACGGTTTAAGAATAAATTGATTCATTATATATTGATTGAATCATGTATTTAGTTTTTACTTTGAATTATCCTTACGTACTGTTGAATATATAACGTACCACTGAGGATGGTTAATCCACATTATTCTGAAAAACAGATAAAAATATAATGCGATGAAACTAGGCCAAGATTGAGAACAAAACGTTGACGGATCTACAACTTATTCGAAGCCATATGAAGTTGACATAATGCGGGAGGTACGCTTGTCGAGTTTGGCAAGGGATGACAGAAAATAAATTGCTCTTCAGACTATTCAATATTTAAAGTATATAATGGCGCGCAGGTCACTGCAGCTGTTCGGCGTCCTCAACTCCCCGAAATAAGAACAAACCTGCCAAGTATAGAAACAAAGTTGGCAATGGTCGGACTGCAATTAAGTTGCATGCTCTAATGTGCAATGGTAGGTTGCCGGGGTTTCATGGCGGGCATTATAATGTCTAAGCTGCTTTCACTAAAAGTATTTTGACAACTACTAACAGATTAAGTGAGTCGGTTGCATTGAAAAATACATGTCCCTATTATTACACATTACGTGCGTCCCCTTTACTGAGAAAATCAAAACATTATAATTTTAAATCATTAATACAAGAAAAAAATGTACTTTATTAACAGTTCAGTTACTGTCTAACGACTATTGGTAATTGATATAAACGTCTAAAAAAAAAAAATAAACGTATGAAAAATACATTAAAATCATTACTGCAAACCAACATCAATTATAACATCTAAACAAAGAAATAAACTATTGACACTTTCATGAAACAGAACATTATTTTAACATGAATATTATTCAATGCGAAGTTACCAATGAGTAAATTTATATCGATAGATTTATATCAATAAAAAAATAGACTTAAGTCCGGGCCTAAAAATATCCCATCATAATAACATTATTGGCGCATTGATGAGACAAAAAAAGCACTACGTGTTATTCGATTTCGATAGAAGCAATATTCCATCTCATATTTGCTGGAACATAACTTATTCTATTAACTTCAATATAAAATTTTATTGCTGAGAATAATTACCAAATTAGCTGAAAAGGAATTGATCGTTGAATCGCCCAATTTTTTTTTTTTTTTTGGGGGGGGGAGGAGGGGGGAATTTAATACTAAATTTTAATACATTTACACTCTTAAACCATGGTTTTTTCTACTCATTAGGTTTCTGCTTGGCTCTTCATTAGTTTTTTGCTTGGATCATTTTTATTATTATTCCTATTTAACATTTTAAGGCGTTTCAAGCTGAGTGGTTTATGGTACACAGAAGAACACAAGGAATTTCATGATGAAGTCTTTAAAAGTAAAGATAAAGGCGCTGAAATATAGAATTGTTTAGTGTTGTCCGCTAAATATTAATTTAATCAGTGAATTTTAGACAAAGTTTCATATATAAAATTGTCCTGAAATATCAGGGAATTTGTATAGAACATTTCCAGAAGGAAAAATGTTCATGAGATATTTTTAAGCACTTAAAAGTCAAAACAGTTGTGGAAATAGATAACAATTTTGCTCAATAGTTAATTATTATCATTAATCTCAAGGGAAAAAAAAATAATTAGGGCTGAATTGGACCCTCCTCTCTTGAATGTATAATACTTATTTGACATGTTTAAACAACATTGAATTTCATTTAGAAAAAAATATAAAAGGTTTTCTGTAAATCGAACATATATAATATAATGAAAAATGATAGAACGAAAATTTCAGGTCGCAAAAAAATTGTTGATAACCATTCTGCAATTAGAATATTTAATAGTCTTGAAAAATCCCTGGATCTATCTAAATCCTTAAATTTCAATCAAATGGTAGTGAAATATACCATTCTTAAGATTGACTCAATTTTGAAACTGATGTTTTGCTTTATTAATTCTTTACCCCGGAGGTAAAACAAGTCCATGTCCAATTTTTGTTATTGATAAAATGATTTTTTTAACACAGAGTTTATTTTTTTTTATTACCAGATAGATAAATATAAGAGTCTAGTATGATATAAAAGACTATTCCTAAGTTCCTTAGCGACCTATATCTGGTTCATTCCGGGCTTAAAGAATGATTCGAATGTTGCATAAAGGACAGAAGAAGTTTTGTTTCTTCCTAGAGCTCCCTTCAGAAAGGCAAAGCTGTTCCTTTAATCATAATATTGAAGTGAAGGCTCCACAGGCCTCTTTATCAGGATTTAATCATACTTAGGGATTCAATCCTGGGATGCCTGTTTAATATGAATATTTAGAGAGAGTATTGATTTAAACAGCTTTTGGAGTCAACAAAGCCTTCTATGATTTACAAATGTTATTATTAGCCATAGGCCAACCAAAAATGCCTAATTTACAAAAATTACTTCACGTATAGAAAACCATAAGTTTTCTCGAACACTTAAAATTGAAATTCTCAAATTTTCTAAATTTCGAATCGAGTTTTTCACATTCGGTGGGAAACCAACGCTTAACTCTTAAGATATTTTCATTTTTGTTTATTAATTTTTTTTTCAAGATTCTATAGCGGTTAAATGTAACTAAAAACACGTATAAAAAATAATTTTATAAGATAGCTGTTTTTTTATGGTCCATGGTTTGACAAAAACTAAGGGGTTTGGATAGACGTGTAGGCTTGTTTTACGTTTGCAGTTTGCAATTGGTAATTAAAGTTAAGAGACAATCACCGGGTATGGAAGGCCCGTCAGACTGTTGGAGGCGACTAATGTCTACTGGCTGTGGGGGTGTTGAACATATCCAAAAGAGAATCGCTAACTGGTTTTCTAGGATGTGAATAGCCGCCCGTAGGATCTGCCCCTGTTGGGTGAACTTCGGGGAAGTAAATATAGGTCCTCGGGGCCAGATGACTCTGAGCAGCATAATCCTTCGACCTAGACCTGTTCTGCTCTGCGTCGCCTGCGAGGCACAGTTCAATGTGCGCCTTACCTAATAATTATTTAAACATCGATATCACTTCCCTAGTATAGACATAGAAACGTATTTATGTAGAATATTTTTTAAAAATTGTATTTTGTCAGAACATCGATGTGGAAACCATCTTTGCTCAAGTGTAAACATCCATGTTACCATCTTTGCTAAAACATCACTGTTTAACCTTCTTTTGTTCAAGTAACTTTGTGGTATCACAAGAAATTTTGAAATGCTTGAGGCAAAGTTTGTACTTGTCGAATGTGTTAGAGAGTTAGAACAATCCTTACCATTAATTATCACATTAATATAAAAACTGAAACAAACAAAAAAAAACGGCGACTTGTGTAATTCACGTTTCCCACCACAGTTCACCATATAAATGAAAACCGAAGAAAGTTTAAGGTCCGAAACCTCTGATTGTTGGTTAACGCCACTTTGTCACGTTCTCTCTTTTATATTTATCCATTTAAATGATTAAACTTTCTTGATTAGTATATGGTTTTATAACAAAAAAAAGTTTCTCTGAAATCATTTAAACTTTGTCTTTTTTTTCATACATATGGTGCAATGCATATTACATTAGTCATGATGAGGCCTCAAATTTCGAAACGTCCATATTAATTCTTTCAACAGACTTTGGGATTTGTTTGGATCTCCAGATAGTAACATAATCAATGTATTTTTTCGTGAATTCAAATTTAGGATGGAAGTATATCACTATAAATTAGGGATGAAAGTTTTTTTGTTATTCCAAATCCAAGCGGGATCTTTTATTTTCTCGTTCTTCTTTATATTTTTGATTCATAACTCAAAGACAAAGAAAGTGAAGGATCAAAAGTTGGTCTAAGAAGAAAATTTATGATATCTTATAACGGTACTCAATAAAAAGAATTGTAACTTTTTTAAATTTTCTTTTTTCCGCCGGATTAAAACTTTAGCTATCAAACTTCCTTTCAACTCTTCCTGGGTGATCAGACTACTCTACGAGCTCTCATCTTATCAAACTAATTAGACTAACTAGTTAGAGTGTGAGAGTATGTTATTTTTATACGAGATAATATTTTTTTGTAATTCTTACTTGGCTGTTCGTTTAAGTACAATTATAATCATAAAATACTTCTATCATTAACGGTACACTACTCCACAAAGTCACATTTTAAACAGGGTAGTGGTTTCTAAACTTCCTTTATAATTCCTGCATAAAACCCCCAATCCCTTACCCTGCGAGGAAATTAAATGATTTACGTAAGAAATAATAAAATGAGATGTAACACAAAATATCAGATAGTGGCATTCTATTTGGATATTAAGGTCCGATTTTTTTTTTAACAGATTGATAAGAGGATTTCAGCGTTTGTATGCTATTTTTGAAATCGTTATATGGAAATGAATATTTATAGATATAATTCTATTAAACACATAATCAATTATTTTTAATTTTGAACTTCGTACAAGCGAGAATATTATTATCCAAGCCTCCCAAAAACATCGCTGTATTAGTCATTTCCAAAACGAATGCCAGGACGAATCGGGAAAATTCATTGAAAAAATACAACTTGTATGTATCCGATTGTATTGTATGTGGAGGAGATATCCAGACTGAAGTCCCCAAACGATATGATGAAAATGGCTTCTTAGTGACAGAAAAAGATACAATTTTTGATGTAGATCCAATCCCTTATCTCTGTCTAGTTTTATTTATTTTTATTTTTATTTTTTTTTTTCGATTTTCATTCATTTTCCTTCCTATTATAAAACAAAAGAAAACAATTTCTTGCAATGTATTTGGAAACTTTTTTGTGAGTGTTTCAAAACATTGATTTTTTTTTTTACTTTTAATCTAATCAAACATCAGAAATTTTATTGAATATACAAACGTCCACGGTCACGACAACAACGATATTTTTGTTATGTCGATCTGTTAAAAAATGGTTTAATCAAATTAAAAATTCCTGTGTAATTCACGGATTTCCCGCACGTTGGACCCTTGTTTGAATAATAATACATAACACTTTAAAAATCCTCTTAATTGTTGAGTGACTCCCTTAGAGGTTTATTTCAGGCATTAACTAACTCCTTCATAACTATAGAAAACCGTATGCCATTCATCCCAGTCTGTTCTCAACACTCCAGTACGTCAGAAAAGTTGGTGTTCACTGAGCACTCTAACTTTAATACTAAATGATAGTTCATTCACAGACTGTAGATATTTTTTATTAATCATATATCATATTGGCTCAATATTTTTTTTTCTAATCATATTATGTTATCAATACCAATCATTTCCATTTTTCAAAAGTAGAGAATTAATTAAATATTAAATTCTGAATTATTGCACCTCTCATCGTGTTGCCTTCGTTGAATTTATGAAAATTTTCTAATGATACATGGAAAGGGAATTCAATATCAGAATAGCATCACGCCCGAAATGTAATTCGGGAAGGAATTTCCTACAGCACGCCTTTCGCATTCGGAATAGGTGAGTAGGTAGCGACGCGAGATTTGGCTTCGGGAGATCTTTCCTTGTATTACCGTCAAATAGAAATCCGCCGTCAGATCGGAATTCAAGAATCGTCTCAGGCAACTTTTATTCAGTAATTCTCTCTAAATCTCCGGCAAATTGTTTCTTCTTATATTGCAATCTCAATCTAAGATTACCATAACTTTGAAAAAAATAATTTTTCATTTTATTTTTATTTTTAAACCACTGCAACTGAACAACAAAATGAGGAACCACAACATTTTAAAATATTACCTAACTTTAGATAAATTAGATAAATATTAACTATTGATCTTTGTTTTAGTCTTTTTAAATCCTATAGTAAAACCTTTGAAAATATTTTGTTCGAAAACTAGTACCGACACAAAGTGATCGAGGTTTCTTAAATTAAAATATTTACATTTCTAAACTTAAACGTCTCACGGGGGATTCACTAGATTAAATGAAACACTAGAAATGTTATTTTCTCTATTATATTTTAAGTTAAATGATCAATTTATTTGGAGACACTGAAGGTAGTCTCCCATTGAAGTGAGTTATGTTAAAATGACAAGATAATATTTTTTTTTTTATCAAATAGAAATATATTTTTATCGTGAAGTCTTATTTTTATTTTTCAATAAGATGCGAATGATTAAGCAGAAAATCTTAATTTTTGTCCTTTTGTTTCTTAACAGTGATTAAATATTACTTAACAAACCAAATTACCCGAAGATATTTATGGTGTAAATTAGATATTCTTTAATATTTTCAAAATGTAATTATTTTTATAGTTAAAGTTGAGCGATAAAATTATCCTCAGATTGGAAACGAACTGGTTGAAAGTAGCAAGGGAAAGATTAGTAGCAAATTGAGAAAAAAATTGTATGATTATAATTAATTATTTTAATTAAAAAATCATTTCATAATTATGTTTATTTCATTCAAAAGGATTTCTTTTATTAAATGCTGTTTTATTTTAAATTGTTATTGAATTTTTTTTTTTTGTATTTTAATTATGGAAAACGTATAATTTTGAGCTGAGCTCCATTTGTACCACCTCCGGTAGGGTTTTATTTTCTTTTTTTTTTCACAAAAATGGTGTCAATAAAGTTTTATTATTAATATTATACCTGCATTGTATAATTCAATCGTACTAGTCTGGAATCAGAGCGATATGCCGCTTTTTTTATGTTAAACCGTATTTTGTCTGGTTTAATTAGTTGAAAAACCAAAGTGGTCGCTGTTGACTGAAAGCGCAGGTGCAGAATGGAATGAATTGATTCAGGACTGCGTGGGTTGAATTAATCGCGAAACGTGCCAGAAATAGTTGAACGTGTGGGGGTAACAATGGAGGCCATACGGGAGCTGCCATAAAATAAGATCACTAAAAGGGCGAAGGAGAAGTTTCGGCCCTCGGGGCGGGAGCTTATTCAGCTATAAATCGAGGCGCCCCCCCCTCCTGCTCTTTGTCCCCCCCCCCCTCACCCCACAAAGGACCCGCTAGCTAACGACCATTAATTATCTCCGGCACCTACACGCTTTATTGACGGCCCCTCCTCATGAAAAGATTTTCGCTTCGTTTCATTGTCGTCCCAACTCTAATTAATCATTTTCCTTCATGGCCACTTTAGCCGGGAAAAATAAGTCTTGGCCAGGAAAACACCATCTTCCGTCAGTAATAAATCAATTATGGAAATGCTCAGAAATGAACTTTTTTGATTGATTTTTTTTTAATTTATTTCCTTATCGCATATTTTTAATAGCCAATAGCGCTGCAATTATTAATATTATTTCTTTAGTTTGCGCAAGAGACAAGAGAAAGACCTTTGCATTATTTAGAACAAGTTAAGCCAATTGTAATCGATGTTTTATTTATGTATGTGCCTGAATGCGGTTTTTGAATCTGATCAGTAATTCATTGTAGTTTGTATTTATTGGGGTTTGGATGGAACTAAAAGAGATAGAAAGGCTAATTGTATAAGACTTCGCTGTCTTATTAATTTTAAATTTGTCATTTCGAACATTTTTACAAAAAATAGTATATTAAGTAAACTGTTATTTCCTCATATATATTCCACTAACGTTCAGGTCGATTCGAAATACATGTAAAAACACGGAGATTATTGATAAAAAAAAAAAATCTATATCCCATCGAATAAAGCATAGTATATAGGATAACATGTAAAGATAATATAGTTTATTTATTGAATATTTTTTTTAAATAATTTTATTTGAAGAGAAAATATTGACGGCGGCTATTGAGCTCATCAAGCGCACTTGACCACTTAGCGACATCCCTGCAATGTGACCTGGTGGGTAGGATCGTTGAAGAGAGAAGGTTGACGCGGCTAGGATAGGCCCTACGGTTAGCTCAATTAGCTCGACGGAGAAGACGTTCGATTCCCGTCCGAAATTTATCTTTTCTCTTCTGATAAAATTATTCAAAATAATACACGTTCATTGACAGCTGAGGCCAGAACAGTCTTAAACAGAGGTGAATTTCTAAAGATGAAGCAATCTGATTGTTTATTAATTAAACTGCTTAACATAGTTATTATTAAGCATGTTTATATATTGTTTCACCATTGCTTTGTGTTGAATTGATATAAGTTAAAGTATGTCATTGCATAAAAAAAAAAAAAAAAAAAAAAAAAAAAAAAAAAAAAAAAAAAAAAAAAAAACAATCATTTCCTTAAGCATAGGTAGAAAAAGGATACTTAGATGGAAATTTTTCACAAGGTTGTACTACAGGAAATAAATGGTATTAACGTGGGAATTTAAAAGCAAGGTATGAGTAATTAATCTTATTTATTTTTTTATTTATTATTATTTTATTTTATTTTATTTTTTTTTTTTTTGGTATAGATTTTAACATAATAAAGCCCAAAATATTATCGGTTTGAGAAAAATAATATTATGAAATGATCGTATCTTAACAAGTTAGATTAGATCAAAGCAGAATTTTATTGTTGGGTTTATAGCAGATTTCTTCATTTCCTACGGGGATAAAAAGTAAACAAATCTACTATTAGGTCCTATCATGTTATTACAAATTAAAGATGTTCAATATCTCTCAAGATATGCAGAGCAACGTTCGTATTCAGAGCCGAGATAGCCGAGAGTCAGTCCTGGACCTTCGGAATAATTCTCGACCTTCCCACCATGGTTAGAATCGTTTGGTTAAACTGTTGGAAGGGAGACCGAATAAAAAAGAAAAAAAAGTTCCGAATACATCTAGCCTAAACAACGATTTTTTTATAGACTCCAAAACTATCTCTTTTCCTATAAAACTTTGGACCTTTATGCCCATCGAAGAATAGAGTGAAAGATTTCACCAAGAGGTCCATAATATCGAGGGAAGCAAGACAGGATATCAATACGCTAGGTGATTTCTGTTGAACGCTCAAGCGAGAGACCAAAGATGAATTGGAACGAGTTTAGCGAATCATAAAAGTGAAGAAGAAAAGGTGTCACGAGAAAAAATGTTAACCTTAAATTGTACCTACCCGCCATAAAACTATCTTTGATATGTTGTAAAAAATAAAATGTTGGGTTTTTATTTTAATAAAAAAAAAAAAAAAAAAAACTTTGTAATTTCAATTTCACATAAAAACCTGGCGTGATAGGGTGGACGAAATCAGCGCATGCTGCTGAAGATATTTTTTGTAGATCTGTGTAATTTATTTGGTGGGTCCAAAAAGAAATAAAAGATATCTCACTCCCCCAACCCCCTTCTCCTCAGTCCGAATTCATTACTGGACTTCAAAGCAAGCGGCCACCTCAGTAGGAGTTTTTCATTTAACTTACTGCGCTTTTGTTGAAAACTTAGTTGCTGTCATATTCTATTGTCAAGATTGAGTCAAAGAATGGAACGCACTTTCATAATGCATACATAATTAAACATGACTATATTATAAAAATTAAAATGGAAATAATAAATGTAATGCTAATTTTCGAGGAACACATTTAATTTCAATAAAATATCGAAAACTTGAGGTACTTAAAATTTTTAAAATACAAAAGGTTTATTTTTATTTTTATTTATTTATTTATTTATTTTTTTTTTTTTTTGTGACCTCTTGATCACCAGTGTAGTTGTGTTTGAAAATAAATATTAAATGTATCATGATAAAAACAGCTTTCAGAAATTGACAAAAAAACATATTTGATTCCTTATATAAAGCAATTAAAAAAAAAATATTATTTGATTTGGAAACAGGTGATTGAACTAAATTGAAAATACCTTTTGAACTGAGAAGAGTGGAATTTCCAACATGGCAACGGGGACGCCGAGGCCTTAATAACTCCCACGCAGCTTTGAAGCTGTACAAATATTTCTGCCAAATTTAACCTCTTTGAATCCAGCCACCTCCTGGAATTCCTCTCACTAACCTACAGAACGGCCAACTTAATGTTTAAATTCATCTAATATATTCATAGAAGCAATACAAGTATAAAATCGTACAAGTATAAAACAAATTTACCCCCCCCCCTTTTTAATTTTACAAAAATCTATCAAATGCCACTTCATTGCAATCCAAGTGAATGATTGTTTAGTCGAACTCTTTCCACTAAGGAACGATGTTACGGTTAAATTTTCGTTAAGAAGTTAAATTTAATTTAAAGATTTCGTCATGGCAACAAAACCAAAACAAAAATTATTTCTTTTTTCAGTCAGAGCAGCTGGTGTCTCAATAAAATAATGGTATATATTTAATATGAATAATAGAAATACTTGTTTTTCTATGTTCATATAATATAATTAATTGTAAATAATTAATGATAGACAATATTTAATTTTTATTTGAAATAAAAATAATGGATTTGAAAAATCGACTATCGAAGGGAGAGTTATAGTGTGCGACCGAGTGGTGGCCGGCAGAAAAAAAAGACAAGCGAAGTGAGCTTAGCCAGTGTCGTGAGCACATGGTGTGTTTTGGTAAAAAAAGAAATTTCCACGGCTTTACCGGATAATTTGAATGGACCTTCGCTTCTGATTCACCCAAAACGCGAGTGCAGACGGTGGATTACCGGAAGGAGCTAGGAATGCGAGTCCATCGGGAGATTTGAGGAAAAGAAGGCAACAGCGGCGGAGGAGAGGAGAGGCTTGGAAGTCCTGCTAGAATTGGGAAGTACAGACTCTTTTTTTTATTTGTTTCTAATTGAATTAATCAGTAAAAGGAGGAGTTGACATTTCTTTTGGTTTTCTGTTTTTTTGTATGCATGTATTAAATACTTTAATTTCTTTATGTATGTTGATTTTAGAAAATTAAGGGGTTAATTTTATTTGATTTAGTTTGTAGTTTGGTTAAGTTTGATTTCGCTTGTATCTCTTTATTTATTTTTATTATTAATGAATAAAAACATTTTAAAAGGATTTAAATAAAGGATTTAAATAAATAATGTAAAAGAATTTAAGCTGTAAACCTAGTTACTCTGATAATAGAATTATACTGACGATAGGTAAGTTGAACTCTTACCACGGTTTCAAGTAATGAATCATGTTAGCCTAGAGCATAGCGCGCTAGACTGACGTTGTTAAGGTTAATGGTTCAAATCCAGGTGTTTGATGGTACTTTTTTTTTTCTATTGAGAAATTATTATTTTTTTTTTTGTTTGTGTTGTTGCCTGACATTAATATTAATTAAATTAATTTTAATATTCATATTAATAATAATTATTACATAAATAATAAATATATAAACCTTAACGAAATTAATTTAACTTTATCATTAATTTTCTTTTTAATTATGGATTAATTTTATTTTCACCAATTAGTTCACTCAATAGCACACTTTGATTCTTTGGTTTGATCGCACCAAATTATTTTTTTTAAATTTAATTATATCAATATTTTCAGCCTTTTTTCCTTTGCTTCCTTCGGTGTATATTTAATTGTTTATATATTTTTATTCCATTTATTTATTTATTTTTATTTCGTGGATTTCACTATTTTCCATAAACAAATAGTGTGGCGCCCGTTTTGTTGTTATTTTGGATTTATTTTCATATTTAAATATTTTTTATTTATTCAGTAGAACCCTGGCGTCGCGATTGGGCTATTATCTGGGTAATAGATTGCTCACCCCGTTTGGAGGAAAAACGTGGTAGCAAATTTTGGCGCCAGAACAGGGACGTGATTGAGACCAACATAGGATTGTTGTTATTAAATTTTCACTTGGGGAATTTTGAAAATTATCGCTCTGAAGGGAAAGAGGAGATTTAGAATTTAATTTTGTATTCGAGTTCATAGCTAGATTAAACCATCATGGATTATAAAATTGACGTGGAAAGGCTCGCGGCAGATGAGTTGATGTACGAGTTAGAAATCCGAGGAGTGGTGGGGATAGCAAAGATGGAGGATATGAGGAAGGCATTAAGGTCGATTCTAAAATTGGAAAAATTAGGAAAAGCTTCCGCTCCTACCCATACACCTTTTACGGCTGAAGCAGAACTGAAAACTTGCCAAGAGAAGCTGGAAGATATAAAGAAGAAATTGTCCATTACAAAATCCAATGAAATCAAAAAATTAGACTCAACATTAACGCACGTGCTATCTCGATTACGGCGTATTCACTCCACGGAGGAATCAATAAAATCGGCTGTTTCCGAAATGAATCAGGCGTGTATAGAGTATTGGACCGCTATGGGGGTTATTGGGGAAGATCCGGAGAGTCAAGGGAACACAGATGAAGAGGTAGCCAACGATACCAAATACCCGGAAGAATGTACCGGTAAATATTCAGGGATCAGACAGGATGATGCTCCGAAGGTAACGACGGTGGTAAAGAAAACCCAAATCCCCCCAAAAGAATGGGGCATCCATTTTTCAGGAGAAGAAAGTGGGCCCAGTGTTAACGCATTCTTGGAGAGAATAGAAGAGATTCGGGAAGCTCGAAATGTTACGGAGCAAGACTTATACCAATCGGCATATGACCTTTTCAAGGGAACTGCTTTGGTGTGGTATAGAGCCATGAGGAGAGAAGTAAACAGTTGGCCGGAGTTAGTCTATGAATTGCGAAAGGAATTCGAACCGCCAGATTATCAAGATCGGCTGTGGGAAGAGATCAAGAGGAGGACTCAGGGGCCGACGGAAACGGTAGGGATTTTGTTGGCCAATATGAAGAACTACTTCAATAGATTGCCTGAGCGACCAACTGAAGAACAAATGTTGAAGGTTTTACTAAAAAACCTACACCCCTTTTACCTTGACCGATTGGCACTAACGAATATTGAGAGTATTAAGGATTTGATTGATGTCGGACGAAGGTTGGAAAATGCTAGGTGGAGAATAAATGAGCATCAACCACCACCAAACATTCGAGGCCTGCTGGAACCTGACCTCGCTTATAAACCTCCACCTCGCAAAACTCATGACAGGGAACCATCGAAAGTGTGTGCTATGTCGACACCTACTCAACCGGTACGGAAATTCACCTGCTGGAATTGTTCAGGCACCGGACATGCTTTTCGGCAATGTAAAGCTCCTAGAACATTGTTTTGTGAGGGTTGTGGCCTGAAAGATACGAGAAGAAACGCTTGCCCGAGATGTAATAAAAGGTCGGGAAACGAGGAAGGCACCCAGGTCTGAGTGGACGGGACTCTGGGGCCCCTAATACGTTCACAACCAAATTAGAGTGGCAGGAATGGTTGATGGTTGTCAGAGAAGTACTTTCTGGCAAACGCTTGACACCAATTCAAGAAGTGAGCCGCTCGAAGGATAATCGGCCCTACGTCCGAGTTAAGATTTTTGGCATTCCTTTTCTCGGCTTACTCGACTCCGGAGCGTCTCTCTCTGCTGTAGATGACAGTTGTTGGCAGAAGTTTGCCTCATTGGGGCTGACGCTAAAAGAAGAACCGGGTATAACAGTATATACAGCAAATAAGAATAAAATGGAAATTCTAGGTTCCTTAGAACTCCCAGTTGAACTACACGGGAAAGTCTGCTTGGTTAAGTTCTTAGTTGTCCCTTCATTGACTACGACCATGATTTTAGGAATGGATTTTTGGAGAAAGATGCAGATACTTCCTGGTATGGAAATGGACAAGGGAGGTGATCTTCCAGATGATCTCACGGAGAATGGCGTGATCTCGAGTATGCTGGTCGGTAAGGACAATTTGTCCCAAGAAGAACGCGAGCAACTGAATAAATTGGTCAGGAAGTGGGAGAATAGGAGGACAAAAGCGTTGGGCTGTACGAGTAAGGTGGAGCACATCGTGGACACTGGCGAGCACAGACCAATCAAACAGCGTTATTATCCGGTCTCGCCATACATTCAGAAAATCTTGGATGAGGAGTTGGACAAAATGCTAGAAGAAGGTATAGTCGTCCCATCAAAGAGTGCCTGGGCTTCACCAGTTGTCCTAGTTAAGAAACCAGATGGCAGTCATCGATTCTGCGTAGATTATCGCCAAGTTAATAATGTCACCAAACGAGACGCTTACCCACTACCGTATGTCTCTAGTATTTTGGATAGACTACGAGATGCAAAGTTTCTGTCGTCTCTAGATATTAAAAGCGCGTATTGGCAAGTTCCGTTAGAGAAGTCTAGTCAAGAGAAAACCGCTTTCACTGTCCCTGGGAGAGGTCTTTATCAGTTCACCCGCATGCCGTTCGGCCTACACAACAGTCCAGCGACATGGCAACGTTTAATAGACAATGTACTTGGTGCTGATTTGGAACCCCACGTTTTTGTATATTTAGACGACATTGTCATAGTGACGTCAGATTTTTCCGAACATATGCGAGTATTAGAGGATGTTTTTGAACGACTAGCTGGGGCTAACTTGTCTCTGAACTGGGAGAAGTGCCAGTTTTGTAGACCGGAACTACGCTTTTTGGGTTATGTCGTTAATGAAACAGGATTACTTGTTGACCCAGAAAAGGTCGAAGCCATCCGCAACTACCCAACACCCAAATCTGTGAAACAAGTACGGCAATTCGTCGGACTGGCCTCATGGTATAGGCGTTTCGTGGAGAACTTTTCTACAATCATTTCTCCGCTCACCTCATTACTGAAGAAGGGCTGCAAATTTAAATGGGGTGAAGAACAGGAGCGAGCAATGCAGTACCTTAAGGAGAGATTAATCAGTGCCCCCATATTGTCGTGCCCAGATTTCGAAAGGCACTTTTATTTACAAACTGACGCATCGACTACGGGACTTGGGGCAATTCTGTTCCAAAAATATGAAGAAGGTGACAAAGTTATCGCCTATGCGAGTAGAAGCTTGACAGCAGCCGAACGAAAGTATAGTACTACGGAACACGAATGTCTAGCAGTGTTGTGGGCCGTCGAACGATTCCGCCCTTATCTGGAAGGAATGCCTTTTACGGTAATCACTGATCATCAAGCCCTGAAGTGGTTACACAACCTTAAGGACCCGCAAGGTAGATTAGCGCGCTGGGCGATAAAACTTCAACAGTACCAGTTCTCTATAGAGCACCGACCTGGGAAACTGAATGCCGCTGCTGACGCCCTCTCGCGTGTTCATGAAGACGTAGTGGCTACGATAGATTTAAGTTTTGATGATCTTGACCCATGGTATATGAAGATGTTGGAGAGGATAAAGAAAGACTCTGCCAAATATCCTAGTTGGAGAATAGAAGGTGTTAGGCTATTTAAGCGAATTGTGGACAAACGGAAGATTCTAGGTGAGGAATCTCCTTGGAAAGTGGTGGTGCCAAAAAGGAAAAGGAAGGATATATTATTTGATTGCCATGACCACCCTCTGTCTGGACATCTGGGAGGATTCAAAACTCTTCAACGGCTAAGGGAACATTATTATTGGCCTGGAATGGCTTCGGACACTGCCCGATATGTAGGTCGTTGTGAAACCTGTTTAGCACATAAACCTTTACAACGAGCACCAGCTGGCCTCATGGGTCATCAAAGAATAGTCACGCGACCATGGCAACTTGTATCGGCCGATATCATGGGACCTCTGCCTTTGTCAAGCAACCGAAACCGCTTTATAGTTGCTTTTTCGGACTATTTCTCGAAGTACAGCATTTTTATACCTGTAAGAACAGCGACGGCAAAGATCGTTAGTAATATACTGGAGAAAGAAGTGGTGCTTATGTTTGGTGCACCCCAAGTGGTGATTTGTGACAACGGACCGCAGTTTAAAAGTCGCGTATTCCAAGCAAAAGCAGCTGAATACGACATTGATATTTCATACACGCCGAATTACCATCCGCAGGCTAATCCCATGGAACGACCTAACCGAGTGATAAAAACCCTAATTTCTTCTTATGTGAAGGACAACCAGATACGTTGGGATAAAGACTTGAATAAACTAGCTTTCGCTATCAAGACCGCTGTTCATGAAGTCACCGGATACTCTCCCGCTTATATCAACTTTGGTAGAGAGCTTGCCCGCACGGGTAAAGAACACCTGAACTTCGACGAAGATCAAGAGAACGATAATGTCGATCATAGGAAAGAATATGTGGAAAGGTTAAAGAACATGCCGCTTTTGTACAAAGAAGTACAAGACAAATTAGCGCGGGCTTACGAGAGTAGCAGCGCTACGTACAACTTTAGGAGAAGACCACAAGAATTTCACGTGGGTGAAACAGTGTGGAGGAGGAATCATCAACTCTCCGATGCAGCGTCGTACCTCAACCGTAAGTTGGCACCAGCATTCGTCAAATGTGTAGTGACGAAGAGAATCGGCAACCTGCTGTACCAACTAAGAGACATGGACGGAAGAGACGTAGGGAAGTGGCACGTAAAGGATCTCAAACCTCACCCACAAGAGCTCGAAAACGAAGAGAACACGATGTAAATATATGATTTATTTAAATAGTTTAGAAGTGGTAAGGGTACAAGAAAAAATTAGGAACTAATTTTTTTTTTTTTTTTAGGAAAAGGGGGGGTTGTTACGGTTAAATTTTCGTTAAGAAGTTAAATTTAATTTAAAGATTTCGTCATGGCAACAAAACCAAAAGAAAAATTATTTCTTTTTTCAGTCAGAGCAGCTGGTGTCTCAATAAAATAATGGTATATATTTAATATGAATAATAGAAATACTTGTTTTTCTATGTTCATATAATATAATTAATTGTAAATAATTAATGATAGACAATATTTAATTTTTATTTGAAATAAAAATAATGGATTTGAAAAATCGACTATCGAAGGGAGAGTTATAGTGTGCGACCGAGTGGTGGCCGGCAGAAAAAAAAGACAAGCGAAGTGAGCTTAGCCAGTGTCGTGAGCACATGGTGTGTTTTGGTAAAAAAAGAAATTTCCACGGCTTTACCGGATAATTTGAATGGACCTTCGCTTCTGATTCACCCAAAACGCGAGTGCAGACGGTGGATTACCGGAAGGAGCTAGGAATGCGAGTCCATCGGGAGATTTGAGGAAAAGAAGGCAACAGCGGCGGAGGAGAGGAGAGGCTTGGAAGTCCTGCTAGAATTGGGAAGTACAGACTCTTTTTTTTATTTGTTTCTAATTGAATTAATCAGTAAAAGGAGGAGTTGACATTTCTTTTGGTTTTCTGTTTTTTTGTATGCATGTATTAAATACTTTAATTTCTTTATGTATGTTGATTTTAGAAAATTAAGGGGTTAATTTTATTTGATTTAGTTTGTAGTTTGGTTAAGTTTGATTTCGCTTGTATCTCTTTATTTATTTTTATTATTAATGAATAAAAACATTTTAAAAGGATTTAAATAAAGGATTTAAATAAATAATGTAAAAGAATTTAAGCTGTAAACCTAGTTACTCTGATAATAGAATTATACTGACGATAGGTAAGTTGAACTCTTACCACGGTTTCAAGTAATGAATCATGTTAGCCTAGAGCATAGCGCGCTAGACTGACGTTGTTAAGGTTAATGGTTCAAATCCAGGTGTTTGATGGTACTTTTTTTTTTCTATTGAGAAATTATTATTTTTTTTTTGTTTGTGTTGTTGCCTGACATTAATATTAATTAAATTAATTTTAATATTCATATTAATAATAATTATTACATAAATAATAAATATATAAACCTTAACGAAATTAATTTAACTTTATCATTAATTTTCTTTTTAATTATGGATTAATTTTATTTTCACCAATTAGTTCACTCAATAGCACACTTTGATTCTTTGGTTTGATCGCACCAAATTATTTTTTTTAAATTTAATTATATCAATATTTTCAGCCTTTTTTCCTTTGCTTCCTTCGGTGTATATTTAATTGTTTATATATTTTTATTCCATTTATTTATTTATTTTTATTTCGTGGATTTCACTATTTTCCATAAACAAATAGTGTGGCGCCCGTTTTGTTGTTATTTTGGATTTATTTTCATATTTAAATATTTTTTATTTATTCAGTAGAACCCTGGCGTCGCGATTGGGCTATTATCTGGGTAATAGATTGCTCACCCCGTTTGGAGGAAAAACGTGGTAGCAACGACATAAAAAGAAGAAAAGAGCGTTTCCTTCGTAGGGAATAAGTGTTTAAATTAGTTCACCTGAAATGTTGTTTTTTGTTCCACCTCCAGTTTTATAAAAATGTTCATACTTTAAAATTCGTGAAATTCGACCAGTTAATATTGAAAATTCACCTTATTAGCGCCTACAGTCCACAAGTTTCTACAACTACTTCTCATATGATATCATAATGTTGAAAGTGCACAATGCTTTCAAAAGTTCCTTTCATACCAGGTAGAACTTAGATATTATACACCTTTAAAATAAAATTTCAAGGTACATTTCCACCGTACCAAACCACGTAAGATAGATAACCACCCAAACACTGTCATATAGGGGAACTGCTGACAGCCTTTTTGTCCTATTTGCACTGAAACGTAAAGTTTAGGGAACACCTATGGCTGACGTTGAAATAGCAGCTGGTTTGGCTTGTCTTAAATTATCATCAGTGTAAACTCCATAACAAAGTATCAATTATAGATGTGTCAGTTATATGTATCAATGTATCAATTATATGTGATACGTAGCTAATTTATTACATTATTCTGGAATAAGAAGGCCATGAAATGATGTAAATTAAATCAAAAGCGAAATTGGCGCTGTCACCGACCTTGCGACCGAACAGATTGGTGCTTGATTGGGTTCGAGTACTTTTAAATTGGCCGTAGAACAGCGACAGCAGGCCGTTCGGAAAAGTTCACTGCGGTGTAAATACACCTAAAAATCTTCCTGAGAAAAACATTATTCCATTTTAATGATGTCAGGGTGTATTAGCAACAAAAGTAAATGTGATGGCTATGTAATAAATTAAAAAAAAATCTGGTGTGTGCTCGCAACACACAACTTTCACTTACCAACTAACTTAGATTAGAAATTAATGCGTTTTTTTAATTGCCACTTCTCGAACAGAACGGCTTTAATTATGAACAATGGTCTGTCATTAAAGGCGTACTCCGCATGCGTGGACTCAACGAGTTTTATGAGTTGACTGAATATTTTTCTTTTTTTCTCCTCTTTATGTTTTCTTTATTTTTATCATATCTCATATTTAGCCATTTCTTATTTTTAGGCGTAACGAGAGACAGTTAATTTCTCCATATAAACAAAAACAAAGGTTCTATATAGGAAACAAACAAACAACAAAGGCCCCCCACCAAAAAAAGCCCCCTCAGAACATTTTAATAATGATTTATCATTATCAATCATCATCAAGCTTTAGCTTTCCTGATATTAAAGAACACCTAATTTTCACTAAACATGACGAATTTGGTGAAAACCGTGAAAGCCGTTTTGCGATAATCGAAAAAAAGGTATAAATTGGAAAAAAATTATAAAATAAAGTGCCCTCTCCGTTTGACCACTTTTAATGAAATGTTGGCTATCACATCTTTGGCATATACATACATCAAATACCCAGTTTGATCAAAATCGTTAAAGTCTAGTTTGAGTAAATAAATAAAAAAACCTGAAAATGAAACAAAATTTATAAAGTAAAGTCCCCCCTCCGGTGGATCAATTTTGATGAAATTTTTACAGTCATATCTCGGACATATAAATAGATCAAATACTCAGTTTCATCAAAATCGTTAGAGTCGTTTTTGAGAAAATCGAAAAAAACCTAAAAAGTTATTTTAGCAACCCTCCCTTTGAGCAATTTTGATGAAATTTTTGCTGTCACATCGTGAGCATATACATACACTAAATACCCAATTTCAGGTTCGCACGGTTTATAGTTTTTGAGCTAGTTTGTTCACACACACACACACACACACACACACACAGACCATTTCGCGGGACTTGGTCATTTCGACTCAGGGGACCCCAAAACGTGTATTTCCGTTGAAAACCGGAAGTCGAACATTTTCACGATCGCAATACTTCCACTTACTATATATTTCATATATAGGTAAGTGAAAGTAAAAATGCCATGGAAAAACCTATACGGAATCTACCCCTTATATTTATATTTTAGAATATCCAGATGCCATTTCCAGGGAATGGTCAGGAATAGATGAGGAAGCCTGCTTGGAGAGTGGTTATTCGGTAAAGGACTGTCACATAGAACGGGCAAAATCAGCGAAAGATTGAACATACAGGTCTTTGTGTCTTTATCTGCGACAAAATAAGTAGCATTTAAATAATATGAAAATATAAACTTTTCTTCAATGGTTCATTAGTAAAACAACAAAATATGTTTCCACGCCATTGATTAAGTAGGAAATAGCTTTCTTTGTGAACAAATGTGAACTTTTCACTGCTAAAATAAAAAAAAGTCGCTTACAATATATCGATTTTATCTAATCACCGAATAGAAGTTGGGCATGGAAAAGTTTGCAGGTAACAAACAGGTTCAGGTGAGTTTGTTAATTGACGAAGGGACTCGCTAACTAACTTCAACAGCTGGGACCATCAGGTTAGTTGCTTCAGTCTCATCAACTAACCAAATTGTCTTCCCAGCAACATTAGCACCGTTAATTGTTTCAGCCAGTGTTGTAACTTTCCATTAAAAACTAATTAAGCTGCCACACCATAAACATCTGCAGCAAATTATTAAAAAATAAAATTATCTGGTTCTTTCCACATTTTCATACCAAATCATTTCAATAAAATATGATATTCCTAATAGATTTTAAACCACAATTTTTTATTCTGTGGATATTGACTCTGTTATATTCAGTTTAGATAAATCAGGGTATAATTTTTATTAAATAAAAATTGCCATCTCTTTTAATAAAAGGCCCATGGTAAAACTTTATTATTATTTTTTTTAATCTCTTTTTCTAAACAACCTGGCATACCGCAAGTTCACCTCTCCTCTACTCTCTTTATAAATCCTTCAAATAGATCTATTGTATAAATACGAGCTAAAGTCAATGTCCGAGGGGTCTCCTGTTTCACAAGATGAAGAATGACTTATCGATCACCGTCATGCAAGTCGAAGAATATATAAAATCCATTTACTTATTTACTCATACTCAATAAACAAAGAAGAGAACCCTCGTAAATTGGCCGTCTATAATTATTTTTCATTTATCTGATATACAGTTTTCATTTCTGGAAAAAGAAATGGAGCCGATTGATTAAATGTGTTGGAGGCTAGATAGAACATGTCTAGTCAGTATGTTTTGCTTCTCTCGCTTTAAAAAAAAAAAAAATAAAAAAATAAATAAAAAAATCATCACGTTTTCCAATTAACAAGGCACTATTTTAAAGAGGTAATAATCCGAACATGGCCACACCACCAAGATATGAAAATAATATAAGTTGTAGAACAAAGCTGAGAGGGAAAGTTTCCAGGGAGGAACGGTGCTTCCTTCTTCAGGCAGGGAGTATTGATTCGGTTCCAACAAACATTCACGTACGCCCCCTCCCGTTCCGACCTCTGGGGGGCTTTCCCATGGAACTTCGTACTTTGTTCCATAATTATCAAAGTTACAAGTATTACAGAATTTAGAGAATTACAATGTTAAGGAAAATACTGCTCATTATACATATTATTTTATAGGGTTGCCATATAGGAATGGTTTATTTGCTTTAAATACATGTTCAATGTCTTTTTGACATTGGTGACTTTTTGGCCAGTTATTTAAAGCCGATTTATTTAATAAATTGTAGTGTTCGGTGCCAGGCATGTGCCATACAAGAATATGTTTGATTGTAGAACTTTCCGTGGCGCTCCACCATATCAAATCCGAGGGCAAACCTTATGATACTTATTGCTTTTTGTTCATTTAGAATACAGATACGCATTGATAAATCAACACCTATTGCGAATATAATTAAACTTTTTTAATTATTTAAACTCGTAACTATTTTTTCGACGATTAGTGTGAAATTCAAGACGAATACTATTTTCTTTTTGCACTACTATAAAATACATTTCAGTTGCAGATGAGACTTTTTGACTCGCTGTCAGACACAAGACTCTATCTTGAGACTGACAGCGATAGGTGTCTGAGTTGTAGTGAATATTCTTATATTTGAATGCATTCAGTTCAGCCACGACACTCAATTAAACTGCAAATTTGATGTAGTTTGATTTGTTTAAAAATAAATTAAACACCAGTTTAAAAATAAAAAATAATTCATAGTTTGTCATTAAAAAAAAAATATATATATAATGGGATAGAGGGGCTTGTTGTTCTCTACACTTTTTATAAAGTAATGAAATTAATAATATAATAAGCTATGTAATGAAAATATTAAAACTCTCTGAACTGTGACAATTGCTTTATATGCTTTCTCACATCACTATCATCATTCTCACATCATCAGATATTGATCTGTTTAGTATTATGGAGGAGATAATTAATACTGAATAAAGTGATAGTTAAAATTATGACAGCAATTTTATATGAATTATAGTATAACTGGTATGCAACTTGAATGACGTTTGGTAGTGCGGTATTGTATAGCCCTCGCGCCGTGAAGTCATGAAATTATCAAACCTTGGTAAATGTTGGAATATTTTAAGGTTGCCGCTCTCAGATACTGTTCCTCTCCTTCTTGATGTAATAGTACGTACCTTTTTACTTTTCTAAAAAAAAGTTTTTTTCGCGTATAGTTTGAAAACAAGGTGCCCCATTTTGACGTTACCTAATAACTTTCCTGCGACTAAGTTTTAAAATTTTAGATCAAGACCTAAAATTTCAGTCATCTCGTGACAGCAATAGTTCATACAACTTTCAATGTACTTATTTATTTACAAATTCAATGCTGTAAGTTATAACTAAAAAACCTAACACTATAATTTGTGAGTCAAATTTTCCCAGAATTTTATATTAACCAAATAAAAATTTTCAATAATTTTAAGATGGATAATAAAGTATTGATTACGCAGATATCATTAAAAAAAATCTTTTAATATTAAAATACAAGTACACGTTAATTACTGTATTTGTAAAAATAAAATATTTAAAAATAATAAAGGTACTATGGAGGAAGAAGAAATAATAAAGAAAAAAATCTGCGTCGAAGTTAGTATGATACACACTTATTTTATTCAGAAAAAGAAAAATTATAATTTTACATCAGAATAAAATATTTTTAAATTAGGTTTTGAAGGTAAACTTAATACGATAAGTTTCTCAAGTGTTTCTAAATCTCACAATTTGTGAAACATTTTTTCGCAGGAAGTGCTAGCTAGTATTCTTATTTTTAAATTTAATTCACGACGAAGGAGAGATCATATGGACTGCATAGTGACCACCACGTGTAATTATTATCTCCTGTGAAAATGTGTTCTAATATAAGTTTTAAGTAATTTGGAGGTGTGATTTTCAACACAAAAGACAGTATTTTCATTGTTTAGTAGTTAGTGAAAATATTTTTTGTTAATTTAGTCTGTAAGTGTCTGAAACTCTTAATTTGAAAAACATGTGAAAAGTGAAAGGTTAGTTTTAGTGTTTTTTTTATTTACTTTTTATTTTTCTATTTTCTGTGTTTAAAAACTAGTGTTAATTTGTGATATAAGTGTTAGTTTTTAAGAACAAACAAAAAGTGTACTTAAAAAACTTAAAACGATATAATAAACATAATTTTAAGTAACAATGACTGAAGAAAATAACAATATGGACTTCCAGCATGAAGCAGGGCCGTCAATTGAAGTAAATAATGAATGGGAAATCATTACAGGGCGAAAAAGGTCGGCATCTTCAAGGGACCCGAGAATATGCACAAAAAAACCCAACAACATAACGACCAGTAACAGGTATGAGACCCTGGCAAATTTGTCAAGTGACCAAAATAATGAACAAAATAATGTTCAAAAAAACACAATTGATAATAAGAAAATTAAGCCTCCTCCCATATATTTAAAAGATGTTCAAAACATTGAAGCATTAATATCATTTTTAAAAAAAGAAATAGGCCCAAATTATTTCAGTATAAAGACTACAAACAGAAATGTAATTGTTTACCCGGCCACTCCCGAATCATATAGGGGAGCAGTCAGGTGTTTAAAAAAAGTGAACGCCGAATTTCATACGTATCAATTATTAGAAGATAAGAACCCTCGCGTGGTGATCAAAGGACTTCACCCATCAACACCGATTTCCGCAATACAAGAGGAATTGAAAGCATTTGGATACGAAGCCACAAATATTACAAATGCTATATCATCGAAAACTAAATTACCACTACAAATGTTTTTCGTGGATGTAACTAAAAATACATTTAATGAAAAAATATTTGATTTAGACCATATTTATTACACTAGAATTAAAGTGGAAGAGTTAAGAAAGAAAAGACAAATCCCACAGTGTTTTAGATGCCAAGGCTATGCGCATACGAAGAGCTACTGCAACCACCAGCCACGCTGCGTCCGTTGTGGCGAAGCTCATGAAAGCTCAACCTGTCTAAAACCCAGAGACAAGCCAGCAAAATGCGCCAATTGCTCGGGGGCTCACCCAGCCAACTACAGAGGATGTCAAGCCCTCAAGATCCTTCGAGCTCAGCGCAAAAATATTCACCGCCCTTCGCCGGTAATTGCTGAACCACCGGACCTTGGAGAGTTTCCAGCCTTGCCAAACCAACCTCATCACCAGCAGCCCCCGGAACCTATTCCTGCATACTCAAGAATGCACAGTCAAGTTCACCCTCCTCCAAACACTGAAGCTCAACCTCAACATCAAGCCAGGTCAGGTATGAGGGGGATCAGTAATCAGCTGGTGCAGCCAGTTACCTCTGAACCTCCTCACCATTTAAATTTATTAAATAATTTAAATACTCTCATCCAACCCCTTTTCAATCTTATTACTCAAATTTCACAAATAACACAAGCCCTAGCCGCTACTTATGGACATTAGATCTTTCACTGTCGGGTCCCTGTCAGTCCTCCTTTGGAACTCTAACGGACTAATACAACATAAAACGGAACTAGAAATATACATTAACCAGAAACGTATTGATATTGTACTGCTAACGGAAACACATCTCACTTTACGCAACAAACTTTCTATACCAAACTACATTTTATACAGAACGGACCATCCCGACAACAATGCTCATGGAGGAACAGCCATATTAATAAAAAATACCTTAAAACACAACCCCATACACATAGACTCGACGGCACAGATACAAGTAACAGCCATAAACTTACAGACCAAACACAAAACTTTAACAATAGCCTCAATTTATTGTCCACCAAAATATTCTATTAATGTTCAAATGTTCATTAATCTATTTGAGTCATTTGGGACAACATTTCTAGCAGGCGGGGATTATAATGCAAAACACACAAAATGGGGCTCTCGCCTGTGTACTA
Organism: Aelia acuminata; assembly: GCA_911387785.2. Classification (NCBI taxonomy): domain Eukaryota; kingdom Metazoa; phylum Arthropoda; class Insecta; order Hemiptera; family Pentatomidae; genus Aelia; species Aelia acuminata. Next base: position 101,990,998 of record OU426981.1, read on the forward strand.
CAAGAGGCAGGAATCTCAGGTGCGCAGCTCAAAACTTATCTTTGGACATACTTGCTCCCGATAAACCGACTTACTTACCCAATTCACAATTTAAAAAACCTGACGTACTGGACATATTTGTAGCAAAAGGCTTGAAGAATCTTCCAATGACTGTTACAACTGATACAGACCTCAGCTCAGATCATCTGCCGGTGAACTTGATGCTTGGTATGGAGGCATTCCTAAGAGAAAAAATACCGTCTCTCACCCGCGGTATCATGAACTGGGATATATTTAGTAAACATCTTGATGAGCAACTGAATGTCCCTCTAGCTCTGAAAACTGAAGACGACTTGGAAGAAGCAGTTGAACTCTTCACAACATCTGTTCAGGAAGCTGCCTGGTCCTCCCAAGAAATAAGAGAAACGCAAGCACCAAGTTCACCATCCTACCCTCAATATATCCGTGACCTAATTGGAGCTAAGAGGAGAGCACGTAAGAAATGGCAAACTAACCGACTTCCTTCGGACAGACGAACTTTTAACAAACTTAATAATGAACTAAAAAAAGAAATACGGCAATTTAAACAAACTAACTTTGACAAATACTTGCAATATCTGACATCAGATGACAACAGCTTATGGAGACACACCAAACGGCTTTTAAAACATTCCGAGGTTTCAGCCCCTTTGAGAAATGATGATGGTTCTTGGGCTGTGACGGACAAAGATAAAGCTGAAATTTTCGCTGACCATCTTGCAACTGTTTTTCAACCCCACACAAACTTAACAGACACACTCCACGAGGCCTTTGTTGAAACAGTTTTAAACTCCCCTCTTCCGATGTCTCTTCCACCAAAATCCTTTACTCCTTCAGAGGTATCAAAACAGATTATGAAAATGCCAAAGAGGAAGGCTCCTGGTTACGACCTTATCACAGCTGAGTTACTTCAAAAAATCCCCAGAAAAGCTTTAGTCTTTCTCACAACACTATACAACGCTATACTTAGGACAACTAAATTTCCTATCCAATGGAAATACTCAACAATTTTGATGATCCCTAAACCAAACAAAGACAAAAATAAACCTGACTCCTATAGACCTATTAGCCTTCTTCCTCTATGTTCCAAAATTTTCGAAAAACTATTACACGAACGTATTCTTTACTTACTGTCACAACAAAACATATTACCTGATCATCAATTTGGCTTCCGCTCACTTCATTCCACAACACAACAGCTACACAGAGTAACAGACTTCATATCTTCTGCTCTTGAACTAAAACAATACGCTTCAGGGGCTTTTTTAGATGTTACTCAAGCGTTCGATAGGGTTTGGCACCAAGGCCTTCTTTTTAAACTGAAACCTATTCTTCCCAGTACTTACTATTTAGTCTTACAATCATATCTCTCCGACCGCTTTTTCTCTGTCCGCCAGGGCACAGTAATCTCATCAATAAAACCAATCTCTGCAGGCGTCCCACAAGGTTCAATTCTTGCCCCACTCCTGTACTTAATATACACAAACGACATACCAACTGACAATAACATACTTACTGCGACGTATGCTGACGATACCGCTATTATTACAAGAAACACGAATCCTACACATGCCACCCTAACATTGCAACACAACCTTGACAACATACAAAATTGGTGTAGAAAATGGAAAATTAAGATAAATCAAGACAAGTCACATCACGTTACATTCACTTTAAGAAACGAAACATGCCCTCCAGTCTACATAGACAATCACCCAATACCACAAACAAATACAGTAACATACTTGGGACTTACTCTCGATCGAAGGATGACATGGGGCCCACACGTAAACATGAAACGAAAAACGTTAAATTTCAGACTAAGACTATTATACTCCATCATACATAGACGTTCAAAATTACCCCTCAGACAAAAACTTAACCTATACAGCTATTTACTAAAACCTATATGGACCTATGCTAGCCAAATTTACGGACCCGCAAAAAAGACACATATTAACAAAATACAAACCTTTCAATCCCAATACTTAAGATTAATTACGAACTCACCACCCTATATTTCAAACGAGACCCTTCACAATGACTTAAGAGTTTCGACTGTGACAAATCATATACGTATGAATTACAGGAGATTTTACGACAAACTACATGGACATACCAACAAATTTGTACAAGATATGGCAAGACGTGACATTCCTGACATACCTCTGCGAAGGCTGAAGAGGAGTTGGATGAGGGATCTCCTAGTCTGACAGAGTAAATCTTTTAAATGCCAGGAGGATGCACCACTGGGTGCTATCTCCCTCATGCCTACCAATGCCTTTTGTAATTATTTTAGCACATTTGCTTATTGTAATTGTACAGGTGCAAATAAATTGTTTAGTTAAAAAAAAAAAAAAAAAAAAATTCACGACGAAGGTTTTTATCATGAATTCCTTATCAGTTAAAGCAAACGTAGAGAGCACAATAAGATGGAAGCCTCATAAGTAAAGAATGCCGAAGGAACCCGGAAGTCGTCGGGTAAAAGAGGACAGAAGCTTCCTTTAATCCACAATAATTGACAATACTATGAAGTTTGAACTGAATATTATTTAATTTTTAAGATTTCAACGCTTTGAGTAATGTATTGTTTTGAAAAAAATTATGGGATACGAAAATTCACTAGTGAAGACAATGTTATTAACAGTTGAAGTCGTGAATAATAATATTTATAAGGCCTTATTCCCTCTTAGTGGAAGAAGGTCATCTACCGATCACGCTCAACCGCCAGCTTTGTAACCATAAATAATAAATTTAAAAAAACAAAAACAATATACAGCAAAAAGTTAATCAATATCCTCCATCACTGACGCTTAGGACTCCTGAATAAACTATGACGGGGCGGAAGGCGGTGAGTAAGCCAGTGGCTAGGATTTCCCACTTATACCTAACGGCAGTTTGATCGACTCAATATACTTGTGCCTTACAGGCCAATCAGTCTTCGTTTCTTTTTCTGCTTCTTCAAGAAATAATTCTGTCGATATAGTGAAAGTAATATGTAATTTAAATAATACTTTGAGCACTTGAGTCGTTAAAAATCGAGATCCTATATTCACAGATAGGAACATTGATGTTAAAATATTTCTAGAGTTGGTTCTGAGTCAAGAGCATAAGTTAATTATTATATTATATATCCAAAAATACTATTTTAAAGCTTGTGCTTTAAAATAAATGTTAAAAGATTTTGAGCCCTTCAGTGGACAGAATGACTAATTCTAATTTTTTTCCCACCAACATTTTTCAGAAAAGCACTTTTAATAATACTTTAATATGGAAAACGCGTGACATGTATTTGATAAAATAATGACAGGAAAATTTAAATACAGCATTTTACTAAAATATACGTACAAAATAAAAAAGTAGAAATTTTCCAAAACAGAAACATAATTAAAAGTACTTACTTGAAAAATTTTGATATTGGAGGTCAGGCTTCATTCTGACAACTGAAATGCTCATGTGGCACTGCTGTTGCTGACTGATAACAAAATCCGCTACTAATAAATAATTTCATGAAAAATTAAACAGTTCCACATTAAAAAATTCTTTTTTGAACAGATTTAATAAGGACAAATTATTATTGAATGTAAATGAAATTTCATATAATTTACTATTTTTTAATAGGTATTTATCTTGATTAAATAATTTTTAGCTATTGACCCCTGTTCAACGAATAAAATTATAAAAGTTCCTGTCTTTCTGCATGAAATCGCACATTATACCATTATTTTTTTCTTTTTTTTTTTCTTATATCTTTATGATCTTAACGTCTTATATCTATCTAAATACAAGATATTTAAATATGTGGCCGGTCTTCTGTATAAAAAATTATTTAATATAACACCTTTTTTAAATACTTTCTAAATGAATATTCACAACCTTTCGGAACCAATAATTTCATTGCAACAATATTTTCACGAGTACTTGGTACCTACAAAATATGAATTTTACATTTTGAATAGATTAAAACTTGCCTATTCAGAGGAAATATTAATCAGGACAGGGTGAATTTGCAATTCATCTAAATGAAATTGCGAGCGCATATTAAACAGGTGAAACAAAATACAAAATAAAAAGCGTTGATATTGATCCAGCGTCTCCATAAACCCTCTTTCTACCTCGGACCTCAAAGAGCTAAGCCACTTGACATTTTTCCCGCCGTGCTAACAACCTCCATGGACATAACTCCACCTTTGTAAATAATGACTTCTCTAACTCATTACTCTTCTTTACTTTTGCTTAAACTTCAATTTAAAGAGGGGTTGAATTCATGGAAAGTTAAACTTTCTGCGCAGGAAAAATGTTTATTTTTGCTACATGGCATTCCGTTTCTAACGCATTCTCTGAACGTGGAAACAAATATGTCATACGAACACGTATTTCCATGCACCAACACAAATAGCGGCTGAATGTCTTTGATGAGAAAAGGAAATGATCGTGTATGTAATTATATAATGATAAGGATAAGAAAGCTCTAGAACAGGAGATATAGTCAATCATTCAAGGTTTCCAATTCACATTAAATTGAAGAAGTCTTATTCAGGTTGTCTATGTAGAGTATTTCTTAATTGACAATAGACAATGCCAAGAGAGAAGTACAAAACATAATATGGTTGCTTAACTATACTGAGTTGATAAAACGCAGTGCCTTCATAAAAGGTATTCAAAAACAAAAAGAAAGAGGTAAGCATAATAAATTCTATAAAATGTTCCTTTGATTCTATAAAATGTTCCGTTGATTCTATAAAAAGACCTGGATAAGTATACGTGGTGATTCCGCATCCAAGAATTCTAAATCAGTCGACAATAGTACTTTCCATTATGATCTAAAGCATCTCCTTCCCTGCACTGAGTTCCTTTAAAAAATAATCTGTTGTAAGAGAAATAGTTCTCTAAGTTCCAGAACAAACTCCTTTATTTGGTAACTTTTTTCTGCCATTAACTTTCCTTTTAAGTACGGTACGCATAAATAACCTCTTTCGTAATTAATAACCTTGTACTTGGATCATTCGTTTCTGTTTTTATTTTTATATTTCAACTTGAATTTTGAATCTGATTCAATATTAAAAAATCTGTTTTTTTGGAATTACTGATTCAAAATAATTAGTTAATAATTAACGTTATAGTGCACATGTCCATTATCCAAAAAAAAAGAAAAAAGATAACTCGAACAGAATCGTTAGTAGGCTGGGTTTAATTCAAAGCAAGGGGATAAAATGCTCATGAGCTCGATTGATACCTTAAATACAAATGAATGCATACCCTTAGTGAAACACTAAACCGATTGGGTACGTAACAATATCTAATGACGGTAGTGACCTATTTTCTGATCATGGCCCTTCACTGAATGGACACGTGCCAGTGGTGTCTATATCTGAAGCGTTTAAATGTCACTTAGCATGTTTAACTACTGTCAACGAGAAGCCATCGTAAAAGAATAATTAAGGGTTTGCATTTAAAACCTAACGAAGTTAACGAAAAAGAGAATGAGGAAGTGATTAATGTGAGGATGGCTATATCATTAATATCATCTCTGTAAAATGAAATATATATATATATATATATATTTGAATTTAATATATATATATATTTGAATTTATATTGTTTTTAAAATCGGTGTAATTCAATGGCTATTTAATAACATGTGTAGAAAAAACAGATTAAATCTTGGATTGACTCATATTTTGGAAACCTATTGGTAGCATAGCCTGGTATCATATTAGACATTACATGACACTGTAATTGAAAATTTGTAAATGAATGCTTTTCTGAATATCAACATCTTCTACTCTATGATGTTTTTTATGTATACTGCTACCACGTTTTTCCTCCAAACGTAGTGAGCAATCTATTATCGGGGAATAGATTGCTCACCCCGTTTGGAGGAAAAACGTGGTAGCATAACCGTAACAATACATAAACTTTAATTAGGTATTCTCAATAACTTAAATTATAATGCCAGAAGTCAGAGTGAGAATAAAGTTTGTTTTCTATATAAAAGCGCTGATATTTTTTAAAATATCAAATATTTTTTAACATGAGATATCCAAAAAAAAAATATCTTTACTATTTTTTTTTTCATAGCCCCTCCAAGTATCATGGTTTTTTTTTTTTTTTTGGTTTTTTTTTTTTTATCCAGTGGAAAAATATGGGGATTTATATCAAAATACGTTTCCTATTAGGTTCGCACTAAAGCAACATAGGGTGCTGAGTAACGGTACGAAATTAATCACTATACTACGATACAAGCGATGTGGGGCTCACCAGTTTAGTTCAATCGGTCAATAGTACAGAACAATAGGCCAAAATTGATTTCGATTATTTTTAATCAAGTAATTTGTACCTGAAATCGTGAAATTAATACACTAATTAGTAAGATGACAAATTTTAAATTTAATTGAAATGTCTCCTGGTTTTAGATCCTCCCATGGTTGTTTGAACAGAACATTCACTTATTCTTTTCAAATTAGAATGATTACTTCTGCGACTGCAACATCAACCATTCCCTTCGCAATTAATAAAGTCAACCAATAATAACCTGATGTTTTGTCGAATGTGGGATAACTAAGCTAGATAAGACTTTATTCTTATTCCTCTTACGGCAGGGGAGAGGAGGAGGGTGAGATAAGCGGGGGAGAGGGCGGCGGAGGTATCGACCGAGCGCAGCTCCCGGTTAGCGAGTTTGAAAGGAAGGGCTCCTTGTTAAGTTGGTTTCTGGAGGTTCCCAGCTGGGGATCAAAGGTCACGGGGAACTTGGCATAAAGGGGATTTTATTTGTGTCCCGGTAGAATCTTCGCTGGGTATATCCTATATTCCATTCGTAAGAAGCATGTACAATTTAGACGCCGAAGTTCATTTCTTTGGTAAAAAAAAATCCATTATCCATTTTCCGCTAAAGGTTTAGTTTCTCCGATTCTTTAGGCTTGGATTAAATTTTTAGTAATATTCACTGCAGTTTTATTTAGATAATTGTGTTCTGCATGCTTTTTCTAAAAGGTGTTTTTTTTTTTTTTTTTCGATACGCCATAACGTTTTTTTGAGGTATCATTTAAAAGATTTTCTTTCCCTATAGGAGGCAAATACTAAAAACCATCACAAAACGCCAGTTTAAGTGCTATGAATACAAGAATGCTTTACTTGCGGAGAACCAAAAAAATATCGATATTTTTTCGATAGTTTTTGTAAATCTGACTATTACTTACGAATTTACAGCCTTTTGAATCCAGTTCATGTTATAGTCTACATAGCAAAAAAAAAAATTTTTTTAATATGGTATGGTATGGACCCTTTACGCTGGGAACAATAGTGTACAGGCGATTGAGAACTGCGAGAAAAAAATCGTCTGCCCTTTACAAAGGCCCCCATAAAACCACGACAATGAGGGAGAACAATCTGTACACCATCAGGGATATAAACCACCCATTCCGTTCGCGAACAGTACATTGGGAAGAAAATCGCGTGTCCATTTTGCACACACACACACACACCCACACACACACACACATACACACACACACACACACAAACACACAAACACACACACACACACACACACACACACACACACACACACAAACACACACACACACACACACACACACACACACACACACAAACACACAAACACACACAGACACACACAGACACACACACACACAAACATATAAATATACATTTATAAATGGTTTTAACCAAGTAACCAACATTATTTTTTCTAATGTCATTGGTTAACGTTTCGGGGTAGCACTGTTCCCATCTTCAGAACAGCAAGCTTTTCGAGTCAAATACACACGATGTGTGCAGCGATAAGTTTTATGATTTTGACGCTTATTGATACTTATGAATTCTTTAATTATGAACAGTTCAGAAAATAGAGGCAATGAACTTTCGAAACATAATTTAAAAAATACATTATATGTAAAAATATAGGTATGAACATTTCAAAATAATTTGTATTTTACCTAACTCATGAAATAATTATTTTGGTCTAAAGCTGTTAATTCCTATATATATATCTAGCCATTTATATTCCAATATATTTATTTATTTATATATATTATAACTAGAATATTTCCTTACACCCCAATATAAAGAAAATCATTATTAAGATCTTTCTAGAAACTGTATTAATTAAAAACTATTTACATCACACACAATCTACAAAATTAAAAATTCTCAAAGGAATTGAACACCCACCCCCAACGTTTCCCCTTCTCTCTGCAAGATTAATTTAACCCTGGGATGATTTCTTTCCCCGATCCCTCAGTCCTTAATTTTTAATTTCGAAGTTTATCCAGGATATTAAAATTTGAAAAGGGGGCTCCATTATTCTCATGAGCTATGTTCAATAAAAACAAGATTTCATTTAATAATTATTTTTTTTATCCATGACTGAGTCCCGAAGTTTAAAAAAAAATAATTTCAAATTTTTAAACTCAAACGTGTTAGTTAGTAGAGTCAAAGCCACAATCAATCATTTAACCGACTTCGAACGAAAGAGGAGGTTACTCAATTCGATACGTATGTGACTTTTTTTTTGTGCTTTTTTCTTTTCTTTTTTTCTATGTATGTTCACTGATTACTCAGAGATTGGTGGACCAATTGGAACGAAACCTTTTGCATCTTGTAGAGTATTTTCCCAAGGTGGTCCCATTTAAACCTTTTTTGGGTTCCTAATTTATTTAAGAAGTTATCGAGAAAAAACATGAAAATAATTATTTAATTATCGCTCAAATTGTTTACTTATTGGAAAAACATATGGCATATATAACATAAGGTATGCTCCAACAAGCTATTAAAACAAATTGATAACTAACAAATCCCAGTATTGTATTACTGCTGGATGAATCAAATGGGAAAACCAACCAATCAAATACAGAATCAAAAGAGTGGGGGGAGAACATGAGCAGTCTGTTACTTATCGATGTGTTTTAAATGCTTGTTGGAACAAACCTACACATAACCTTAACTAGTTTATCAGCATTAGATTTAAATGAACATATATAATATCAGCAGAATATAATATCGCTGTCGTTTTCTGTAGCGATATTAGCATAAATATTAGATAGATATATATATTCACCGATAACAGTAAACCTTCTTAATTTAGATCTAATCGACGGTTTGACACCATAATCATAAGACCAAAATATTCGTGGAATTCCAAGAAAGGCTGAGTATTGATAATCGTTTTAAAGCAGAATTTAAGACTTCTTCAAGTTCCTGAAAGATCGTTTAAATTTAAAATCGTAGCTATTATTGATTTAAATTAGATTTTGATTTCTATCTTTTACTGACTATGCACATTAAAAAGGAATTCAATAATTCCTGGAAAAGCTTATTTTCAGTTTACTTAACAAAGGATTCAGATACCTCGGTCTTCTTCCGGATACACTCGGTCACTGTTAAATATCTTTTAGGCGATCTTGTGCCGATTCTTCATGGGTGACACTTTCGGATTACTATTATCGGTTTTTAATTTTGTTTCTACAACTATTGAGGCTTTTCCTGATGTCCATCCATCAATGAAAAATGCCAAGTAAAACATGATAACTCCCCGAAAACAACCACATTGTATGAAAGTCCTCTCAGCGAAAATTTGGCAGTCATGAAAATGATTGATAAAAATGATGATAAATGCTACGCCATTAGAATTGAAGCAACAGTGTTTAGCAATTTATTTTCTGAATAATGTTTTATTACGAAGGATATAATTCTTAGTACTTCGATAATAAATTTAGTCAAAAATTCATTTAAAATTTAGTCAGGAATTACAAACATAATTGACTCAAACTTTTGAATTAAATCAGTAGTCTAATATCGAGAATAATAATATCCTTCGTAATCATAAATTAAACATATGTGAGTCCCAAACCCTGTTGCTTCTATCCTAGCGGGGCAGTCTTTTTGATATCGATCAATTTTATGGCTGCCCCTCATTTGCTGGGACTTCTATCCAATGATGTTGTTTTCTACTTTTCCAACGATCGATTTAAATAAAGCAATATTCACGGTCCCTACCGGGGGCCGTTAATATAATATCGCCATAGTTTTCAGAAGGATATTCAAGCAATCATAATTCCAAAATTACTTTCCAATTTATTATAGGTCATATTACCATCCTCATCGATTCTCCATTAACGATATCTTGTCTAAAACCGGCCACAATCTCGACTGTTCAGTGACGTATCTACTTCATCTTGGAATGGCAGGATTTATGTATTTATGTATATTTAACTCAACACATCTCGGAACACTGATGATGTATGTAAATGACAAGTAGTGACGACAATATTTATCAAAGGAAAAATATTGTCACTGTGGAAAAACATTTCCACATGTCCCAATGGAACATTGATCTTCTTAAAAAAAAAATCCATTTATAATCATAAAATTGTATAATAGAAAAAAGTATTGAAAGTTGTATAATAGACGCACCACTTTCCCAATTTTCTGTGTGTATTCATAAAATTGAAAAGGTGACTGTTTATATAATTATTGTATAATAAAAAGGCCTGGGAAAGACAAACCTGGTAGAGCGTAAAAAGATTTCGTATTTTTTTTTTTAAACCAACGTACGGTTTTCTACATTTGTTATCTTCTCCAACTGAAAAGTGTGAAATAAAACACATTATATAAAAAACATTAAACCGACTTCGAAACCTAGGAACCAGTAAAAATAAATTCACTGAAAAGTATGAAATAATTACCTTCTGATTTTTATGAATACACACCAATTTTGAAAATGGTATAAAAAGTGGAAAAATGCAATAAGACGAATAATTTTATTTTGATTTGTACAAATACACACTAATTTTTAATAAAAATTATTAAATTAAAATATTAAATACTATGTTCAATACAACAAAATCTTTTCGGAGGCGGCGCAAAATAGAAATGACATGTTACTGATATAATTCCATTAGTGGGCATTGAAATCAATAGATGGGAAGAGAAGATCCATTTAGATGATTTTCATAATGTCTAGTGTTAAGAATTTTAAATTTTGCGCCTCCTCCGAAAAGATTGTGTTGTATTGAACATAGTATTTAATATTTTAATTTAATAATTTTTATTAACAATTAGTGTGTATTTGTACAAATCAAAATAAAATTATTCGTCTTATTGCACTTTTCCACTTTTTATACCATTTTCAACTTTGCTGTGTATTCATAAAAATCAGAAGGTAATTATTTCATACTTTTCAGTTAATATATTTTTACTGGTTCCTAGGTGACTTCGAAATAATATTTTCGTTTAATATTTTTTATAAAAAATTTTTTTTATAGTTATTTTAAAATTGTAAAATTTATTTATTTTATATGGAAATTGATCTGTGAATATGATTCGTAATGTTCAAACCTTTATAAGAAAAATGGTCCCATTTACCTATCCTATTGGCTTCTACTTTTAGAAACATGAACGGATTTTTATATGGAAATTGAACATTGAAAAAAAAAAACAAACAAATCAAATGTTGTTTGAGGTTAATGCTTACATTGCTTACATGCTTACATGCTACATTGAATAAATTTACTTTAAAGTCGTTTGCTGTGAAATAATTGTTGGTATTACATTTTTTTTTAATTTTGACCTAGAACACGTTCATTATAATTCTTCACTTATGTTGGAAATTTGAATATGTGTAATTATGTACTCGTATTTATTAAGTTTTATAAAATAATAATTTTTTGACAATATTAAGCAGACGGCAGGTTTTTCATATAAACGCTAAGACTAAACAGTTGTCTCACTGACTTTCTTCGACTCGAAAAGATCTCTAAGGACGTACTGCCCGAGCCCCGACCTGGAGCGGCAGCACGAAGCTCGTGGAGACATCCTCTCACACAGGGATGGGATTAGCTAACCCGCGCTATCCATCACGGGCTTATCTACCGGCCCCACCTTCCGGCCCGTATTTCTTTCAGCCTTATCCTCAACCCTCGTTTCGCGGACTTAGGAGTGTGTCAGTGATCTTGCGCGGTGTCATCCGTCAGCAGTGGTCCCTCAAAGATGTATCTTCTGTCAGCTAAATTACGTAGGATCACAATTGCGTATTTCAAGTCCCTTTAATCATAGACTTCTCTCGGACCCCAATAAAATCCGGTACCTATTTTTTAGGATATTTATGTAATCTCATTTTCAACCATGGACATATGTAGCATTTTGTGAGTTCGAAGGTATGTTGTGTTGGGATATGTTTCTATTATTAATTTTGATTAATTCAGTAGATCTGGTAGCTGGAATGTGGAGTTTCTAGGGGCTAATACAAATTTTGGAAAAACAATGAACGTCACAATGTTCTTCTGAGTATTGTAATGCAGAAATAAATAATTCCCAACTAAATAAATTTGCCAACATTTTAAGATAAATGAACCAACCCTTACACCCTCAATAGAGCTGGACGACGAGACCCAAGTTTCTGAAGTGTGTACAGTTTCGATTCAGGGGACTCCGTCAGTTGAAACGTTGATACTTAATTAGTAGGCAATCTTATCTATTTTTACTTTCACTTACCTATATATGAAATATATAGTAAGTGGAAGTATTGTGATCGTGAAAATTTTCGACTTCCGGTTTTCTACGGAAATAAACGTTTTGGGGTCCCCTGAGTCAAAATAACCAAGTCCCGCGAAATGGTCTGTGTGTGTGTGTGTGTGTGTGTGTGTGTGTGTATGTGAACAGACTAGCTCAAAAACTATAAACCGTGCGAACCTGAAATTAGGTATTTAGAGTATGTATAAGCCCGCGATGTGACAGCACAAATTTCATCAAATTTGCTCAAAGGGAGGGGGTACTTTATTTAATAACTTTTTAAGTTTTTTTCGATTTTCTCAAAAACGGCTCTAACGATTTTGATTAAACTGAGTATTTGAACTATTTATATGCATGAAATATGACTGTAAAAATTTCATCAAAATTGATCAACCGGATGGGGGACTTTACTTAATAAATTTTGTATCATTTTCACATGTTTTTTTTATTTACTCAAAAACGGTTTTAACGATTTTGATCAAACTGAGTATTTGATCTATTTATATGCCTGAAATATGACTATAAAATTTTCATCAAAATTGATCAACCGGATGGGGGACTTTACTTAATAAATTTTGTATCATTTTCACATGTTTTTTTTATTTACTCAAAAACGGTTTTAACGATTTTAATCAAACTGAGTATTTGATCTATTTATATGCCTGAAATATGACAGTAAAAATTTCATCAAAATTGATCAACCGGATGGGGGACTTTACTTAATAAGAAGTTGGTATTGAGTTCTGGTACAGTTCATATGTGCTCTTAAAAATTTATCTTTTTTACGTAGTTAAAATCACTTTTTATTTGTGAAAATTGGCATATTTGGTGTTTAATAGGATTCCGTTCGCTAAGTGAATTTTCAAAAAAATTTGTCGAGCCAATTTTTTTTAATTAGTGTGGAAAGAAAACTAAGTACATTAGTGCAGTGGAGTGGAGTGGGGATATACCTCAATAACTATTGATTGATACCTGTGTATAAACAACTAAGGTAACAAAGTTATTATTACGGTTGTGTTTACACATTCACATCAATAAACTGTACACGCCTGGATTTATTTATATATATATCTTCTTTTCTTTTCTATTTCTTCAATACTATACCATCTTTATTTATTCATATTAATTTTCTATCTACTTGGTCTTGTGTATGAACTGAATTTATATTTTTTATCATTGCATGCCACCTAAATTAGACCAGACTCCTCGTAAAACATCAACCTCATCTCGTTTTAAAAGAAGTAGAAGTTCTCCTGAGTTTAATATCAGTCCTATTAATAAAAAACCTTTAGTGGAATCTATAGATATGGCGAGTTCTGGCAATTCCCAAGACGTTTGTCAACTAAATATGGCCCAATTAATGGAGTGTATGTCGCAATTGCTCGACACAAAGCTTTCACACTTAGCCACTAAAGAAGACATTCTTAGCCTGCATAATGAAATAAATTTATTAAAAAAAGAAAACTTACAATTAAAATCAGATTTATTGGCTATCAAGAGTGCGAGTGGCAACACTGAGGATCTCGTGGATAATTTAGATAATAAAAATCGGCGAAATAATTTAATTTTTAAAGGTCTAAATTATAACACGCAAGATAACCTCTGCAAAGTTATTACTGATTTTTGCGGCGAAGTATTAGAAGTTCGATTGCAGCCTGATTTTATATACGCTTTCCCTCTGGGTCGAATAACAGTCCCTAATAGGCCTATTATGGTCTCATTCATGAGATATAGTGACAAAGTGTCAGTAATGAACTCTCTGAAACGGCTGCGAAGAACGGGATTTACAATACATCAAGATTTCTCTGAAAGAACAAGAAAAAGGAGAAGTAAATTATTCTTAATTAGAAAAGAGATTAGACGTATAAATAATGGCATTAAAGCTGCAGTTAGTGTGGATCGTCTCATTGTAATGAATCAAAGATTTACTTGGTCTGAAAATGTTGGTTTGATGCTTGGAAATGAGGATGGTTTAAGGAGCTTGAACGAATTGGTTGGCTCTGATATGTCGAATTTTGTATCTGCTGTTCGGACTAATTCTCTACCACGTGATTATTTTTCCTCGAATACGGCCTTGACTAAAAAGGTTACGGCTACATCATCTTCACCTAATGCTCACCAGGGATGAAATAGGGCAGTCTGCCGGCAGTACATTCACCAGGCCTCTTCTTCCATTACAAATATTTCATTTATCGTGTATAATGTAGCTGGTTTAAAATCGAAACTAAATGACCCAGCAAGTTCTTTTTTACAATTTATTAAGAAATATGAGATTTTTGTATTATTAGAAACATTTATAGATAGTAAATTTGATTATTACAGTAAATTCTTTGATGGATACTGTTTGTGTTGGATTTCTGCAACGAAACAAGCTCGGTTTGGTCGTGCAATGGGTGGTAAATTGTATGCAATCAGATCTAATTTACCTCAAGATCAGGTTAAATTTCTTGATATTGATGATGTCAAGGTGGTTTATATTAAAAGTCAAATTGAATTGTATATTTTGCCTGTATACCTGTGTGGTAACTCCTGGGATTCAGATTTTGGTAAATTAGAAAACTTTCTTGCAGAACATTCACAAATTAAATTTGTTTTAGCCGGTGACTTCAATGCTAGAATAGCGGCTTCTCAGTCTTTTCCCTGTGATATAATTTTAAATAACCCTACATGTAATTTGTTTAGGAGGTCTAAGGATCAGGTTATTAATGGAAGAGGTTCCAAATTACTCGGATTATGTGATAATTATGATTATATTATTTTAAATGGTCGTTTTAATGATGTAGAAGGTGAATATACGTTTATTAATAGTTTAGGTAAATCTGTAATTGACTTCATTTGCTTTCCTGTTGATTATATATCTTGTATTGTTAATTTTAGAATTTTGGCAGAACCTTTTTCTGATCACCTTCCTCTTTTTTGTGAGATCTCATTTATTAACACTTTACAATGTAATGTTTTACCACTTCTGCCTCAGTTAGTTTGGTTAGATAAATATACAAATGTTTATAAAAATTCTTTGAAACTGGCTACTGAAACCATTTCTTTTCTCCCCTCGAATTCTCAAGAGTTTTTAAATATTTTAGTTGATTGTATTAAGCACTCTTCCCTTTCACCTACTACATGTTCTCAATATGTTAAAAATATCCGACGATACGATTGGTTTGATGGCCAATGCCTTCGTGCAAGAAATAAATCATTTGCATTATTAAACCTTTTTCGTCGAACTAGATCTATTTTTGTCAAACATAATTATTTAGAAGCTAATAGGAATTATAAGGATTTATGCTTTAGAAAAAAGAGAGAACATCTTTATGCCGTAGTTGAGAGATTTAAAAGGGTAAGAGACTCGAAGGAATTTTGGCACCTAACTAATCATTTTAAAAGAAAAAATTTTACTTGCGGTAATATTGATCTGTCCAAATTAGTCAATCATTTTCAAAACTTACTTAATCCCCCCGATAATGATTTAGTTGTACTCTATGCAGAACCAATTATATATTCTACCACTCTAGATCTCCCCTTTGGCCTAAGTGAACTGCAGTCGGTAATAAGTAACCTACAAAACAATAAGGCCCCAGGTATGGATAGAGTACCATACGAATTCTATAAGCATGCTCCCGATATATTCTTGGTTAAACTTTTGTCTCTTTTTAATCAAATTTACGAAACAGGCAACACTCCAGACTCCTTTAGCAGATCTATTCTATTTCCTCTATTTAAACGCGGCGACATCAATGATGTGCAAAATTATAGGGGTATATCCTGTCTTGATGCATCTGCAAAAATTTTTACAGGTCTTCTTCTACAACGATTAGAAACTTTTGTAATAGAAAATGATATCCTCAGTCAATTCCAAACAGGTTTCAGACGTGGATACTCCACTATCGATAATTTATTTGTCCTGTTAAACATTATCAAACTTAAACTGCTCAAGAGAGGACAAAAAATCTTTGTATTTTTTGTGGACTTCAAAGCCGCGTTTGATAGCATTTCTAGAAATTCTTTATTTTTGAAATTATATAATTTAGGAGTTTCCACTAAATTTATCAATATTTTAAAAAATATTTATTCGAAATCTGAATCGGCTGTCAGGGGTACTGAGGGAATTTCTGAGTTTTTTTCTGTGAATAGTGGTGTACGCCAGGGTTGTTTACTCAGTCCACTTCTATTTTCTTTGTATTTGGATGATCTTCCTCTTGCGCTTGAAGGAGGAGTTCGTATAGGAGGTACATGTATCAGCATTTTGATGTATGCTGATGATATCGTGTTGCTTGCTGAAGATAGGGTTACATTGCAGAGAAATATACACCTTTTGGCATCTTATTGTGATAACTGGAATCTGACAGTTAATCTCTCAAAATCCAAAATTATGGTATTTAGAAATGGTGGTAGACTGGCCGCTGCAGAAAAATGGAAATATAAGGGGCTGCCAATAGAAGTGGTGAATACTTACAGATATTTGGGCGTTACATTAAGCTCCCGCCTTTCTCTCAGGTACCATTTGAAAGAGCGCATATCGGCTGCTAAAATGGGGCTAAACAGAAATTGGTCAAGTTTTATGTCTCATGATCTAATCACTCTCTCTGCTAAAAAACATATTTTTGATGCTGTAATCCGATCTATAGTATGCTATGCAGCTCAAGTTTGGGGTTATCAAAGGTATGAAGAGTTGGAAAAATTTCAGCGCTTTTTTATTAAAAAATTGTTCTCTTTGCCACCTGCTACGCCAAACAACATGGTTTATTTAGAAACAGCTACCGACTTGCTTGAGGTGTTTACCTTAAAGTTACATTTTAAGTATTGTCTTAAAGTGGTGAACGCAGCTGACGACCGTCTTTCTAAAATTATAGCGTTAGAAGTGATTAAGCGCAATATCTTTTGGTTTAAAGCATGGTATGATTTGGCTGAAAGATACTCATGTAGGTTTGAAAGCACTCTGGATAGTGTTTCGTTATGGCAAGACCAGTTAGATGTATTATTGACCGCTATCAAGTGCCATCATAGGGAACAGTGTGAACTGGCCGCGAGGAATTCGAATAGATTTCTTTTGTATAAAGAATTAAATCATGATATCACAATTTTTAGGTTCAAAGATGGCTGTTCTTGGGATCTTACTAGGAACGATTTATGTTGGATGTTTAAACTTAGATGCGAACTCCTTTATTTAAATTACACCCCATGGCTTGATAGGGAAAATACGAATTGCCAACTTTGTAACCTACCCGTAAAAGAGGACCTTTTTCATTTCCTGGCAGAGTGTTCAGCCCTCAGTAACATCCGAATACAGTTTCTAGGTTCTAGTACTGTCCATACTACTTCTTTAATTTCTCTCCTTAATGCCCCCACTGAAAAAGATTGCCGTAAAATTGTAAATTATACTCGACATGCATGGTCCCATCGCTACCACTTAATCCATCCAACATAGACAGAATTCATCTTTCGTTTCTTTTCACTCTTTATTTTTATATAATTTTTTATTTTATTATATAGTAATATTTACTTTATTTTCATTTCTTAATGCTTTTATATCTTTTGTTTTTGCAACCCTTACTTAACTTGAATTTTCTTTTTTAACCCATAATCAGAATTTGTAGTAATTTCCTTGTTTTATATTTGTACTTTAATCAGAAGAATCTAGTTCTTATTGTTTATTTTTATTTTTTATTTATTTATTTTTTTTCTTTACTTTATATCTGTTTTTTTTTAATTTATTATTATTTATTCACTGTACCAGTAATTTTTGTTTAAATTTTTGTATAAATTTTCCGGCAGACGGATTTCCATGCCGTACAATGTTTGTCTCTTTTGTGTATAATTTGTAATTATTATTATTCAATAAAACATTATTATTATATTATATTTACTTAATAAATTTTGTATCATTTTCACATGTTTTTTTTTATTTACTCAAAAACGGTTTTAACGATTTTGATCAAACTTGGTATTTGATGTATTTATATGCCAAATATGTGATAACCAACATTTCATCACAATTGATCAACCGGAGGGGGGACTTTACTTAATAAATTTTGTATCATTTTCAGGTGTTTTTTTTATTTACTCAAAAACGGTTTTAACGATTTTGATCAAACTTGGTATTTTATGTATTTATATGCCCGAGATATGACTATAAAAAGTTCATTAAAATTGATCTACGGGAGGGGGGGGGCTTTACTTAATAAATTATGTATCATTTTCACGGTTTTTTTTTATTTACTCAAAAACGGCTTTAACGATTAACAAAAATAAGATATGAATGTAGAAAAATGTGTGAATTTGGGAAATGATATTTAGCAAAACACGTCAATTTCTAATCTAAGTAAGTTGGTAAGTGAAAGTTGTGTGTTGCGCGCACGCACCAGATTTTTATGATTGAAGTGATGCCTGGAATTCAACTGATTTTTTCTATTAATCTACGATTTTACACATTTGGACCCTATTACTAACCAGGTGGAGTGTGTGAAACATAAACAAATATTAGAATGCTATGTTTTGATGTATTGTTAACATTATTATAATATCAATTTTTAGAATTTCAATCATGACTTTTGTCCACCTAGCTTATACTAATCGAAACACTGTGCAACGTACGGTTTTCTACATTTGTTATCTTCTCCAACTAAAAATTGTGAAATAAAAAACATTTTATAAAAAATATTAAACCGACTTCGAAACCTAGGCACCAGTAAAAATAAATTCACTGAAAAGTATGAAATAATTACGTTCTGATTTTTATGAATACACAGCAAAATTGAAAATGGTATAAAAAGTGGAAATGTGCAATTAAAAAAAATAAGATATGAATGTAGAAAAATGTGTGACTTTGGGAAATGATATTTAGCAAAACAGGTCAATTTCTAATCTAAGTAAGTTGGTAAGTGAAAGTTGTGTGTTGCGCGCACGCACCAGATTTTTACAAATGAAAACATATGATGATGAAATTGTATAAGGTGGTTTTCCTCTGATTGAATATTCCCCAGTTTTATATATATATATATAGGGGCCGGGATGGCCGAGTGGACAAGGGCGCTTGCAATATATAATCAAAGTTAAGCAACGTCCATCGTGGTCAGTACTTGGATGGGTGACCGCTCCATTCGGGTGACCGCCCACCAATAAAAGCCACGCAGTCCAAGTCTACCCCGACCCCCGGGTATGTGAGGCCCGTCGGCCTACTGGAGGCGACTCACACCGACCGGGAGTAGGAGTGATGGAACTTCCCCGTGTATCTCATCGAGAATCGTGGTGTGGTTTTCCAGGACGTCAGTAACCGCTTAACCACCCGGAGGTTTGGTTCAGGGACGGTATGCTTCAGGGAAAGAAATATAGGTCCTCGGGGCCTGCTGACTCTGAGCTACCATAATCCTTGGACCTAGACCAGTTTGTCACTGTCCTTGAACCCGAGAGAGCTGACGCCATCGGTGGGAAGGACACTGGCAAATTGGCCCCAATGGGATTGGTTATGGAGCTATGGGCAGTCTTCTGCTACACCATGGTGACCATGGCTTGCAGCAACTGAAGTTGGGCCCCCCCCCTCCAGGCTGTCTGTGTTCCCGCAAGCAATACAAATGTCTGTAAGAAGACCACACTGCGCGGCCAAAGGTCTCATTAGGCCTAATGCGCCAACCGAAAAAAACAAAAAAAAAAAACAAATATATATATATATATATATATATATATATATATATATATATATATATATATATATATATATATGGGTCATTCTCACCAAAGTAGGCACTTTTTACGGCTTTGTTATTTTAAATTTTATGGTTAAAAATAAACATTTTTTCGGTGTAGTACTATTCTTTGGCTGTAAGAAACCAGGAGTCGAAGTGGCAGAACACCAATTCACGTTAAACGTTATATAAAGATAACTAAAAAAAATTATGGAATGAATTACCAGACCTTTGGGATTAAAAGGATTGTAACATTGCAAGATAGCATTGATGTCGTCTATGTTTTAATTTCGTTTAAATAATGCCTCTATAATAAAAGACATATGTGCATACTTTTTTCATGGTAAATCGCTTTTTTGAAAAAAAAAATCTCGATATTTTTCCGTAGTCTTTCATATTGTCGTTCAAGCGTTATGTTTTCTTTGCGCAACATAGCATTATTTCTGTACACTTTCGCTTTGTTTTTATTTACCACTTTCCTTCCACATATGCATTGAGTAATGGGTGGGTCTATATTCCCACCAGCGGTTGAACAAGAAGATTTTGTATCATCAAATAAACCCCCTTTTAAAATGTTTTTTTCTTAACAAATATACATTAGAATTCGTTCTCAATCGCTTCCGTTTCAAGTGAAGGAGTCATTTCACAAACCAATCTTACTTTCTTTTTTTGCCGTTTCATTTTATATTTTTGATTCTCTTTCTCAGAATAATTGGATCATTTTCTTGTTTTGAAATCGAAATCTTTCTAACACCTGCTCTCTTGACCTGTATTTTATTGGGGGCATTTTTTTTAACTATCTGAAAGAGTGATAAATCTATAAGTTTTTTCTTTTTTTTTTGTTTTTAATTTTTCATAGTTGAGGACTGATGATGCTTTAAAAAAGTTGAGCAGCAAAAGAAAGCTTCAATCCACGTCGCTATCTTCAATATCCTGCAGTATTTAATTTACAGTAAGACAGGGGAATGAACGACAGGGGAATGAATTTTTAAGGTTTTTTGATAACCGTTCAAAGGGAAAAAAGATATCATAATGATACTTGAAAAACGAAATCTGTTCTACAAAATCATTTATATTTGAAAAATTGGAAAAGAAAAAACTTACCTGACCAAAGCTATAGAGGACAGGGGAATGAAGACTATTAGGCCGTACGCACACGGGTCGATCGAAGACGAGTCGAGAGGTTCGCGCGTCGTGCTCGTCATGTACGAATCCTGCGGCACATGCGATTGTCCACCGCACACAAGTCGATTAGTTTATTCGCATCTTCAGGAACGTACTCAGTGCAATCGTTGACCTTTTTCTTATCGTTTTTCTTAAATATCAATCAAAATGGCTATTTCGATCTGTGAATGTTTGTATATTTCTAATCAGTATTAATAATATATGGTATTTTTGCATTTTTAGTTTAATTTGTATAAACTTACAATGAGCCGTTCAAGTTCAAGTGATGAGGAGGACTTTGTAATGTTTTTGTGGTACCGGCAAATGAAAAGGAATAAACTAAGATTATGGGTTCATCCTTGGAATATTCCTTCAATCTATAGTTGTACAATTGAGGGTATTTCTCCACTTCTCCAACAAATTTCACATTAATCAGCTAGAGACAGAAATTCAATGTTTTCAAAATTTTTACGACCAAAATACACTGTCGTTCAAAAATGTGGGACCACCACAATTTTCAACTAACATTTTTATTTTAGAATATTTACAATATAAAATTTCAAAAAAAGTAAAAAAAAAACTAAAATTATTTTTGAACTTAAATTTTAACTCAATTATAGTACATTAATAATCAACCAGTGTCACCTCATCAACAGCACAATGGAAATATAATATTTGCTAAGAAAAAACAATTAACAACAAATTTAACAATAATAAATAAAAACAATTCAATGCCAAATTTTCCTGCCGTTACCACCTCGATTTTCTTTTTCTGACTTATTTTTTATTTTATTATATTAAATTATTCGTCCATGTTTATCTTTGTATATAATTACGAATACAGAAACATAAACATGAATCAATAAAATATAAAACGTCAGAAAAAAATCACGGTGGCAACTGCAGGAAAATTGTTTTTTCTTTGCAAACATTTATTAGAGGTAACACAGGTTAAATTTAAAAAAAAAAAAAATTATTTAGCACAAAAACAAAGCAAACAAATAAAATAAAAATTAGCTCCATGACGAATAGACGTGCGTTTCGCTCGATTTTTCCCGTTCCAAACCAATCGCAAGAGACGAGAGCCGCACAAGACGAGGATCCTTGCGGTTCTAGACGACCAGTTGATGCCACAACGAAGGAAGTTGAGAGGGGAGAGACCTAGAGACTTGAATCGCGTCGACCACTTTTTAGGGCGGATTCACACTATCGCTCCGCTCCCGCTCCACTCCCGGTCCGCTCAAATATTCTAAAGAGAAATAGACAGAGAATTCCACTATCGGTACCGCTCCGGTCTCGCTCCACTCCCGGTCCGCTCTCGCTCTACCCCATTCACACTAGCGCTCCGCTCCCGTTCCGCTCCAGGTCCGGTCTCACTGGCAAAATATTCTAAAGAGGAATAGAGAGAGGTTAATCACAATATTGGCCCAGGTCCGGCCCCGCTCCACTCCTCTCGCTCCACTCCCGCTCCACTCTCGCTCCACTCTCGCTCCGCTCCCGCTCCACTCTCCTAAAGTCTTTTCATATTCACATTATATAATTTTACACCGTTCACGATTGAAGCCATTAATAATCGAAACCGTCTGTATTTGGATTTTAATTAATAATTAACTTTCAGTTATTAAAGTATTTATTTATTCATCAATTTTACGGCCAAAAAAAATCAACTTTAAAATATATATATAATTATAAATTAATTTAATTAATGGTGAAGAAACAATTTAAATTTTTTTTCCGAATGTATTCGAATACGCTTGAAATGATAAAAAAAAAAATCACCAACAATACGCGCGGTTTTTCAACGTGAAAAATTCATGTTATGTTTGAGATATATTTTGCTATGAATTAATGTACTCGTAAAAAATGGTCACCGATTTATTTATTGACTGCACACTCATTGCTATTATAAAATAACGTTTAATTTGAAACGAAGAAAAATGCAGTATATTATGAAAAATGTCAGATAATTAACAAAAAAATATATTAAAGCAAAAAATAATTAAAATATTAATCAGGAAAAGAAGAGAATACAATCGGTAAATTTGTAGCATTTACCGATTTCAACTTGAAATTTTCAAGCGTATTTGAATACATTCCGAAAAAAATTTAAATTATTTCTTCACCATTAATTAAATTAATTTATAATTATTATTAATAATTATCATAGTGTTGCAATATATTCTTCTTATTATATTTTTTGATAATATTATCTTCTTCATCAAGAAAAGTACACTTACCAGCTATTTCTACAAACGAAAAATTATTTTTTTTTGGCCGTAAAATTGAAGAATAAATGAATACTTAAATAACTGAAAGTTAATCATTAATTAAAATCCGAATACAGACAACTTCGATTATTAATGGCTTTAATAGCTTAAACCTTTCAAAATTGAACGGTGTAAAATTATATAGTGTGAATATGGTAGGACATTAGGAGAGCGGACCGGGAGTGGAGCGGGAGCGGAGCGCTAGTGTGAATGGGGTAGAGCGAGAGCGGACCGGGAGCGGAGCGAGAGTGGAGCGGGCGCGAAACCGATAGTGTGAATAGGCCCTTAGGGTCGACCCGTGTGCGTAGGGCCTTAAACATAACCTCTCAAGTTTGAGAACTTATTTGCTTCTGGAGAGCTTGAATTTGTACTGAGGTTAGGTTAATAGATGGTGCTGCTTGGGGAAAGACCCCTTCTTGCTTACTATATACTTTTTACTGATTTCCCCCTAGAAAAGTATGGTGAAAATCTAATTTTAAAAATTGATAGGGGAATGAATGAAAACCTGTGGGACATCATAAAAAGTAGTTTTTTTCAATTCTAATCCTTTATCATCAAGGATTAGACTGTTTTTATGAAATTTTACTGTTTTTTGAACAAATTGGACAGAAAAAATTGTAAAAATTGACCTAGTATACGAACACAGAACTCTTACTTTGAGCAGAATCAGACCTCGGGACATGACAGGGGAATGAATTTTGACCTTTTTCTGGTGTTTTTAAGGTACGTGTGTTATATAATTAAAATAAAGCCGTATGGGGCCTAGCTTTACAACTCGCCTGGATTTAGAAAATTGATGTCTTAGAGTCCTAAGCTTTTCTAAATCGCTGTAAACGGCCTGGAACACGAAAGTGCCCTCTTACATGAGAATGACCCATATATATATATATATATATATATATATATATATATATATTTTTTTTTAGTCAATGAGCCGAATGAACGAATCAGCGGGATCTGACGGTTGAGCTGATTGGAAATCTTAGTGAAGACTGCTAAATAGGAAGGAAAAAGCTCGAAGCTGTGGAATATTGGCTAAGTTGAGAGCTGATTCATGCTGGCCAATAAGGGCGGAGGACCGGTCCTATGGGAGGATGAAATATACCCCGGCTAGCTACCCTTCCCAATTCGATATAACCATTGGGGGTTCCGGGGCATTCTTCCGTCAATACCTTGGGAGAAGCCGTAGGTATCTGGCCGGCTTGCTTCGGGGGTCCTAGCAGCAGTTATCGGGCAACGATTATAAGCCATTCATTCCTAAAATAATAATAATAATAAGGTCGATATCCACGAGATTGAAGGAAGAAAATGAAATTCTGATTTCTAGATGGGTTGGTAATTAAAACCTAAACGTTGCCTAGCTGAATAAAGTTAAGACATTTTTTGGTGAAAAAAAGCATATTTTATTTTATCATATGGTTATTAAGCATATATATTCATATGGTTACTAAGCATATATATAGCATGTTACTAAGCATATCACCATTTCATCATATGGTTAGAAAAGGAATAGCTTTTATCAAAACTACGAACAATGTTTAAAAAAATTAACGAATGCAGTAGCAGGTTCAGAATAAACAGTAATCAATCACAAAAATAAATCTATATATAGAAAATAGTGCCAAGAAGATAAGTGTTGAAGAAGAACATTTTTTTTAATAAACTCATTCCTCTCCTTTTTTACTTTCACTTAGTTAGGGTAACTGTACCATAAGTTAACAGTGCTCCAATAGTTGACATTTTGCACAAAAGGTGTAAATAATAAAATTCAGGGTTGATTATTTTTGTTCAAAATTTAGCGGTAATTTGCCAAGTTATACTAGTTAGCTGTGCTGCCATCGGCATTAGTTTGATGAAAACTCAAGCTTATTGGTGAGAGTTTTATTTATTTATTTATTTGTATGATTTCAGGCAATCCACAACCAGGGTGATGTTTGCCGACTTAATGTTAATTTTTATATATTACTAATAACAGTTCAGTATTTATGGGGGGATTTATAGGGATGATTTAAAAATGGTAGAGTGAAAAATGGTGAGAGTTTATAAAGGCGAATTTTCTAGTGGCCTGAAAACTTGGTTTCTGTTACCCTTTGTTTCATTAAGGTGGAAGTCAAGTTAAATAAGCTTTTTACTTGGTTTATTATTGAGTTCAATTATATTTTAATTACTATTATAGTATTCATTAAGTTCATGAGAATCATTTGATATACTTTTTAATATATTTATACTTAATGGCTAAATATGAAAGAATTTGATAAAAATATACTATTAGTTTCGAGGGACTTTTATCACTTTCACTTTTTTACATAGGTGAAAGTAAAAAAATGGCTTTCTAGCATTGTTGATATATTATTTGAAAATGATATTTTTTGGAGATTATCCTTTCAAATAATTCCTAATGGTAACTCTGAAGAATTCAATCAGAAATGATAGGTACCTACCTGAATACGTATATCATTTTAGAAATAAGATCGGCCAACATTTAGTTCAGTGGTTTTTCATGGTAATATGGTATGGTAGATAAATTATTCATGATGTAAGTTGATACATTATTGCAACACACCAGAGCTAAAAAAAAAACTCCATTTGCAGTTCCTCGGAAGAGCGCAATAAATAACTGAAATAGGTTGATTTTTTTATTATAAAAGATTGTGCCGGTAGGGAGGCGATAAGGGCCACCCCTTCCTTGCCTGCCTCCTCACGTCCCTCAGCCCACTCTCCAAGAGAAAACAATCGCTTCAAAACTAATTCGCTGTTGAGCCGCAACATATTGCAGCAGTTTCCTACGTGAGCTGTGTGAGGAACTTTTTGCCGTTTTGTTTAGTCTTCAATGGGTGGGAGTAATTTTTTTAAAACAAGCTCTGTATTAAACTTAAATCTTAAAAATTTAAAACTATTATTATCTTATTAAGACAAAATGTAATTCCATACTACTGCGATTTTTACTTTCACTTACTTTGAATTATATAGTAAGGGAAAGTATTACAATCGTGAAAATTTTTTTACTAAATACTAATATGATTTATTCCATACATTATACCTACTAGTCAACAGAGGGTTGATTCATTCATACGCAGAGAACGGTTCACGAGGATATTGCAAGAGAAGGGAATGAAAAATGGAAAAAAAAAAATCGCTAAAGCTATTGGAGCCTAAAACAAAGGAACAGAATTGTAGCGGTTATAACGGTGATGATGGAACAAGCTTTGTTTTACAAAAGAATAGAAATTACAAACGAGGGGGGGTCGGCGATTAAACCCACCCTCTCTCGAAATTTAGAAACAAGGCGCGAGAAAAAGAAAAGCGAGATCAAACAACTTCCCTCCGGAGGATCGTTCAGCTGATAATTGCTTCTGCGTTGGCTCTGGGCGGTCCTTGCTCGTTGTCATTAGGGAGAGAGGAAATCACAAATAAAAGAAATCCGACGGCGATAACTGCGGCTTTCTCGCAACAGTTGCCAAGCAGTTTTCTTTTATTTAAGAAAGGAAACAAGTTAAAGTTAATAATATATGTCATACTAATATGTAATCTGATTCTATTTCGCTTAGAAAAACTTCATTAGTTGACCGATTACAATTAAAAATGACGGATTGTAAATGTCGGGTCTTTTTCGTTTAAAGCACGCCAACCTAATTTACAAGTACAAATATGAACATATGGTAACTACAACGTTACTATTTGCGATATCGTTACTTGGTTACGTAATACTCGGTTGCATTGATGCATTGATTTTATTTTTATTGATTTTAATTGATAATAGATAAATGTAGGTAGAACATATCCACATCAATGGGTATTCGGCGGGATATGTAGGGAAACTAAAGAATCTATTATGTATGCGGTCCCTGACAGAAGCGAAGAAACCCTATTAGGATGCATCAAAGAATGCATTCCTCAAACAACTATTATATCCGATTTATGGAGGTCGTATACCAAAATAAAAAAAATTCCAGGCTATGACTTTAAACATTACACGGTTAATCATTCAAAAAATTTCATTGATTCAGAAACAAGTGCTCATACACAAACGATAGAATCTCTATGGGCTGCGGCTAAAAGGCGAAATAAAGTAGAAGCTGGTACTAGGAGAACTTTAATAGATTCGTATCTTGCTGAATTTCTGTGGAGACATAGGAATCAAAATAAAGATTTATTCATGGTTATGTTGGAAGACATCTGTAATTTTTGGAAGTTAGCATAAAGAGACAAATAAAATAATAGTTATTAAATATGGTTACTTTTAAAAACATGTGTTGTGTTATTTGTAACTGTAGATCCGGTTGGCGTGCTTTAAACGAAAACTAAATGTCTGATCCCCAAAATTTATTTGAAGTATTACAGAAAACCTGGATTATCTGGTACAACGGTAATATAAAATTTAGCGGGCTATAGTAAATACACCACATGCATGACATCAACCTTTAAAATTTTTAATAACGAGATTTCAGGACTTTCTAGATCTCTATTTAAAAATAATATTTTTTTTTTTTTTTTTTTTTTGTGAACCAAGATTATTTGTTTGCCTTCTTAATCTTTGTTTCAACAGTTATAATGTAATACTTTTCCAATTTCGTTGGTTCCTCACTGTCGCTTTAGAGTCGCAGTAACGAGCATCTACAACTAAGGGCACCAAGGTACAGTTTTTCTTCTTTTAAAATAATTTATTTTAATCTAACAAATGATGTTTTTTCTAGTCTGAGAGAGTTTGCAGATAGTGTTTTATCTGTTTTGGACTTAATTTTAGGGAGATTTAATGAGTGTCAGCTATTGGAACAATCTATCAAGATCTTCTGCCAACAGCCGGCAGTTCGATTCATTAATGTTATAGTTAATCGATAAAGCTGTTTATTACTAGTTGGTCTAAGGTACATAATTACCAATCGATTTGATCTGATAAATAGCCCCCATGTTTAAATTCAAGTTAAAATTTCCACTCTATCTTATAGTATAATAATTATTATTTTATATCAATTGAAGCGTGGAAATGCATAAGGGTACAAGTGCCAAAAAAATATATAAACATTTTTTTTGCCAAATTGTTATATAACTCAAAACCATTCTTCAGAAATGGATATAACTAATTTTTAGTTGTTAATAAGTAGTTCATTGAACGTTTGAAAGATAGCATGGTATAAGCGCCGAACGTAGTTCACCTAGTCGGTATAAGTCATATCATTTCTGGAAAATTTTCTCAAAGACACTTATACCCTTTTGCATTTACATGCTTCAATTTTAATACGAATACATAGATTTTATTTTGAAAACGTGAACAAGGAATGGCATGTAGTAGTTTTGTAAGGTAATTTTTGTAAACGTATTTTTGAATAAAGATTTATATCTAATTACGAGCTTGTTCACACCTTTTTAATCCGATGTTCATACTTTTATTTATGAATTTTTGAAAACACTGTATGAATGAACATTACCACTTTCCTTCAAATAAAGAGTTGATAAAAAAGAAAGAAAAAAAGAAGGATATGAAAAAAATACAGCATCATAAAATATAAGTATATCAATGGAAGAGATATCACATATTCTTTAGCATAATATTTCTTATATTTAGTAGATAAGAGAAAGAAAATTTAATAACAGTTGTTTGCTGAGCGCTTAGGCAATATCCACCAATATAAAAACCGAAATAAAAACACGCCCCTATTATAGAAGGGAGGGGGAACAAGGGTTTATCGGTAAAATATAACTCGAGGTAGAGGAGCTAGAACCGAGAGCTTTTGTTATACCGGCTTCCTGCATTATTGACAATGGCGGGAAGGTACCAATAGCTCCCTTATTAAATTCTTTGTTAGATGGCATTAAATTAAGTCAGGATAAGATAGGCTGCTAATTTGGTCTCTGGGTCGCCCATGAAATATTATTATGTATAGGAATGTACCTAATTCCTCTCATCAATTATTTCATTGGTGGTTTTGATTTATATTTGCTTTTATTAGATTTATATTTTTTAAACACTTCGATTAGTGGGCTGTTCTCTTATGCTATATAAGAGGCTTTGATTTTAGGTTTTATTCAAAAAGTAACCAATTATGTTCACTATGTAATAAAAAAGAAAACGAGAACATTTTTCATTTTTTAGCATTATACCCCATTTTATGTGAAATTAGAAGTTTTTGTTTTAAAAAAAAAGATTATTTGAATAAGGATCTTAAAACACCTTAAAGGTAAAAATTGGCAACCCTTGATTAATTATTGTAAAATAGCCTGGCCCTATAGACGTAGATTTATAGAAGAATTTAATTACAAATAAGATGTAACAATTAATTATATGTCTTTTGAGTTATATCTCATATATTAAATTCTATTATTAAATATTATAGATATAGAATGCAAGGCCTCAAAGTCTCGTATAATTAAAAGCTTGTTTATTAAATATTATTTAATTAATGTAAATAATGACAAGTAAATACACATAGAAATATATTTATTTCATATCATATTTGAATATGAGCGAAACGATTAGTATGAAGCTGATTCGATTTCCTTTATTATATTCTTTTTGCTGTTATTGTTACTGTATTCTTAGAGATGTCGGTTTGTCATACTGCTTACCTGAAAAATCTGGTGCGTGCTCGCAACACACAACTTTCACTTACCAACTTACTTAGATTAGAAATAAATGCGTTTTGTTAATTGCCACTTCTCAAATGAACAGAACGGCTTTAATTATGAACAATGGTCTGTCATTAAAGGCGTACTCTCCGCATGCGTGGGCTCAACGATTTTTATGAGTTGACTGAATATTTTTCTTTTTTTCTCCTCTTTATGTTTTCTTTATTTTTATCATATCTCATATTTAGCCATTTCTTATTTTTAGGCGTAACGAGAGACAGTTAATTTCTCCAAAATCGTTTTGGAGCAAATAAAAAATATGTAGACGTGAAATTGGTACAAAATTTATTAAGTAAAGTCCCCCCTCCGGTTGGTCAATGTTGATGACATTTTTACAGTCGTATCTCGGGCATATACATACATCATATACCCAGTTTGATCAAAATCGTTAAAGCCGTTTTTGAGTAAATAAATAAAACACGTGAAAATGATACAAAATTTATTAAGTGAAGTCCCCCCATCCGGTTAATCAATTTAGATGAAATTATTTCAGTCATATCTCGGGCATATAAATAGATCAAATACTCAGTTTAATCAAAATCGTTAGAGCCGTTTTTGAGAAAATCGAAAAAAACGTAAAAAGTTTTTAAATAAAGTACCCCTTCCCTTTGAGCAATTTTGATGAAATTTTTGCTGTCACATCGCGGGCATATACCTACACTTAATACCCAATTTCAGGTTCCCACGGTTTATTTCTTTCTCATTTTTTTATGACATAAGTATTTATTTGTTGAAGTTATTATATTTCTTTTGCTTTCTTTCTATTTAAATGTATTTGTAATTATTAGTTACTAGCTAGGGTGCCCGGCTTCGCTCCGGTAGATGTGTCGCAGTTTTAATAACAGAAAAACTTTAAAATTAAAGGAAATATAGAACAAAATTAGCACCGTCTTGAAAATTCGGTTTTAACTTGGTATCAATATTCAGCAGACTTGAGATCTGCAGAGTCCGTCCAAATAAGGAACCTTGTATAATTTACTGGGGGTTGAAAATGGTAAATGAACAATTAATTTTGCTGCAACTTAGTCGAGTTATGCATCGTTTTGATGGTTTCTGTGATTCTGAATCCTATAAGCCCATTCCAAGCAGTCAGCAGATAATAAGTTATTAGATTATTGTTGAAAAATCTGGTATCTCAGTTAAAAAAAAAATATTTCGAGTAAAACTAAATCACTGACTACTTTGATAGTTCTATTTGATCTAGAAGTATAGAAACTTCCGAAGATTCATAGAAACTTTTTTTTAAGACCTCTCTTACATTTCAACCTCCCTAAAGATATCCCGTAATTTGAACGGTTTCTGCATATCTCGAATCTTACTACTATTACAAAGTGAAAACCAAAATTTCTTGAAGGCACAATTTTCTCATCATATTTCTTTTTATCTTGAACTATGAGGGATGATAAAATCTTGAATGCTGTTATTGGAGTTAGTCATTTTGTCAACTGGAATGCTCATCATGCATTGTAACCAAAGCAACTTCTTTTTCAGAAATACAATAAGAATACTTCAAACTTTTTATTTTCGATGTATATTTAGTCAATTCATCTCTTTTTTTACGTCTAATTTTATTCGCTCACTGTACTACTAAGAAATGTTTACTCATATTGCATTAAATTTACTTAAGTATGTATTATATTTAGATTAAATGTAACGTGCTGCCTTCTCATGAGAAAACTAATTTTTTAAGGGATCCAGTTGGTTTTCTAATTGATTGCTGAGATATAAAGTACTTATTTTATTTTTAAACGCAAACTAATTATTTTCTCTTAATATTTTAGTAATTTAAAAAGAACAGCTGAAAAAATATAGAGCGATTACCTACATACTGAATGAATGGACAATAAACATTGAGCGAAACGCACCCTAGCGCTTCCTGGTAGCCTGGAGCTCGAACTAAATTTTTCATTCATAAACTCGTGTCTCAATCTCAGAGGGGCTAATTAAATGGTGCGAGAGGCATAAAATTCCAGTCCTTTTCTCTTCAATTCTACACTCTCAAGAGAAAAACGGAAACCTTCTTCTCCGTAAGGGGTCATATGGCTAAACGCAGACATAACTTCATTAATCCTACGTGGAGTAGTTTCCGAGCCTTTTCGGCACGCACATTGTACACTTTGCTTTATAATATATATTGATTATTTTTTCAGAGAAGTGAAATGATGTATTTAGATTAAAATTTATAATTTAGATTGGTCGACTCTGGACTGACGGTCTAATTGACCATAGTTCTATTAATGTTTTTATTTAGTTCTGAGAATAATATGTTATGTTCTGTATAAACAAATAAAAAAAGTTATTCATTCATTCATTCATATTAGTATTTGGTAAACTTGAAATAAAAAATAAAAAAAGTAGTTCCTGCATCTACTGTAACTAAAAGATGTTCTAACAGACTTATACGCAACAAAAAATTATATATGATTTGAAAAGTACGAAAATTTGCATTATAGCTTGCTGTAGGAAGTATGCGATAAACAAAGAGTAAAGAAATGTGTTTATGGTTGAACAATGTAGCACAATTGACGACATCGAATAAATGCAAATAAACAATATTATTCATTTACTAAAATAACAGAAAACATCCCAATTACTTAATGAGCTCCCTTGTCCCGTTGAATACTTCTCTCCTAATTCGATGAAAACACAAGAAGCAAAGTTAGCAACCTTAAGCCTTTCTCTAAACAACGTGGATACTTCTCGAGCGGGGTCGACATTGAGCAACCTCTTTGTGATAATCGAGTTCTGAGTTCCTGGGCGGAAAAGTTATTGCGAAATACATCTTAAATATAAGCTGGGGGGGAGGGGGGGAACGGGAGAGGGAGGGGCTGTCAACTGTGAATAATTAAATAGAATCCAGCAACTGGGCCGCGGGGATTTCGAATCGGGGGAGGTATTTAGTCTGAGTTTAATTTAAATTTAATTATTCTCCATCCGCCCATTGTTGCTGGTTAAAGCATTGTTGTATTGAAGAGGAGAAGGATATTATTAAAAACGTCAATCATAGTTCCCAGGATTCAAGGCACAGAGTTAAGTTTTTGAGAGCAGAGCAGTTTTTGTGAAACGTGAATTAGATAGGAACCGCACTCATTGGGACGCAGAGCAGTTTCTTAACTCCCACACGTATTACAAAAACTGCTCTGCTCTTCTCTGCGTAGCGAGTGTCTCAATGTGCGCTCGGCCTAATGGTCAATAGTTCATATATAAATATTGTCACTCTGATTGACCTAATTTCTTTCTTTCACTTGTTTCTAAAAAAAAAACCTCATTGGGTGGGGGAAGGGGGATGTATTTGTAAAAAAAACGTACGTACGTAAATGTAGTAGAGTTAAGCATCCAAATAGAGAGTATGCGAGCATAATGTTCAGTAGTTCATATTTTAAATATTGTCACTCTGGTTGACCTAATTTCTTTCTTTTACTGGTTTCCAAAAATAAACCTCATTGGGTGGAGGGAGAGGGAGGTATCTTTTTGTAACAAAAACGTACGTAAGTAAATGTAGTAACAAAATGTTGCTATTTGCTATTGATATAAATCCCTTGCATAGCTTGTAATTTTAAATGAAAAATCGTTCTCATTTGTTGAAAAGGGCGAAGATCTAATCTAAACAAACAAATCTAACGGATCAAAGGATCAGAGTGGTCGTCGACCTGTATGGTCCTTGCCAGGAATAATTGTATATCCATAATCAAACATGTTTCTTCAAATCCAATCTTATAGGATATCCATTGAGTTTGCGCGAGAATGATAATAGCCAAAGTCAAGACTATCCGGTATATCTGGGTACCGTGTAAAAGGTAATAGTGACTTTCCCAGTAGCGGTAATTCTGGCTCGAAGGAAAAGCCAATCTGGTATGAATCAAAGCCAATCTAGGAGGGTCAGGCCCAATTCAGTCTGGCGGAAGCGGTTCGGGTTGTCCAGTGTCTGTACATAGCAGGCCACTTCCGTCCGCCATTCCAAGGTCTTTAGATCCTATCTGGGTGATTCTCAAGCTATGGGTAACTTCTTTTCACTACCTATTGAAAGACAAACCCGGTATTGTGGCTTCTATTTTTTTTTTTCTTCTTAATTTTCTGTGTGCAGATCTCTGACTGATGAAATGAAAACCATATCATATTTTTGTGTTCTTCTAATCGAATCCGATTGTTTTTTATCTTATTCGACATTGTCACCAGTGACGATTTTTCTTACATAATATATGTATATTGTGGCTCATAGTACTCATTTATTTGACAAAATTTATTATCCTGATTGTAAAATTACGAAATAAGAATAAAATTAACACTGCTTATTTTAATAATAATAATAACAGCTTTTATTTACATCCTTTACAGAACAAAAAGCCTCTCCCTTGGGAGGTAGTAGTCTGGTTTAATATACAAATTTTATAATTTCTTCTTCTTAATTAATTTTTTTTCTAAAACATAAATTTAAAGTACAATTATTAACAATTTGCTTTTAATTAAAATAAAACTTTATGCTGGATTGTTTTTACAAGTTCTCTATAACTTTGGTCCATGTGTCCCTATTCCTAGCCACAGTAGCCCAACAGTCTCCTACTCTTTGAACGATTTCATCTCGCCATCTTGAAACTGGTCTTCCTTTCCTTCTCTTACGGTCTCTTGGTATCCATTCTGTTGCTATTTTTGACCATTTTCTCGTATCAAGCCTAGCAACATGTCCGGCCCACCTCCATTTCAATTGTTGTGCTTCCTTTATTAGGCTTTTAACCTTAATCTTGGACTGTACCTTTCTGTTACTGTTGCTGTACACTGTTTATTCATATGGTGTAAATGATAAATCAATAAAAACATAGGAATGATTGTAACTAGGAAACGATGCCATAAGCGTGGACGGATAAATAATCGAATCGTACACCAACCAAGGGGGAATTTAGTGATCCAAAGAGAGAATGTCAATACTGTCGAGTAATATTTCACTTCTCTTTATTACCTTCTACACTATTTTGGAGCAAGCTTCTTTCAGTTCAGAGTTCTTTCATCTAAAATATAAATTCATGTTTATTACAGTCATGGATATAGCCCGAGTTTTACCGCTTTTCTGTATGAATTAAAGGCTTTAAAATATTTTATTCTTTCCCCCCTTTGTTTTCTCTTAAAAACGATGACTCTCGTTCTTTCGTACATCATATATTATTTAAAATAAATATTTGTAAATGTCGTTTTGTCATTGTCGTGGATATTTTCCCGCAACCTTGTAAAAAAAAAAATTTTTTTAGCTGACATGATGAAAAATATTACTACAAAACTTTTGTTTCTTCGATTAAGAAAAAATAAGCTATTTTATATTAAAATTTAATCATTGGTTATTTTTAAATAATTAATTTATAATTAGAGCCCTTTAAAGCACAAGTGGTGTAACTCCAGTTTTTATGTTTTCAGATATTAAAGGGTTTATTATGTTAAGACGTTTTGGTACTACTTGTTTCACCAGACCACAAATGAATGCACAAATATGGGAAACTAGGAGTTACACCGTTAGTGCATTAAACATAACACATTTTTTCCTACACAGTACAATGCCTAACAAAACGAAAATTGGAGTTACACCACTTGTGCTTTAAGGGGCTCATTTTTGTATTTGTAATTATATTGTAATTTATAATTTTTTAACTTAGTTCCTAAGCTATTTTAATTTTTGCCAATTTAAAACTTTCATTATACAGCTGATTTAGAAAGGGAGGGATACACTTTTGTGTATTAGACACAAAAATATGAATATGTTATAAAATAATTAAACTAATTATGAATCATCAAAGAGTTGGATGGTTTTATGTGAGTTGGAATTTCAATGTTAAAGAATTTATATATTTATATATATATATATATATATATATATATATATATATATATATATATTTTTTTTTTTTTTTTTTTTTCAAGACTTGAATGATAAATATTGATTTAGAAGGCACTTGCAGAAACTTTATATTTAAAAAATTGAATCCTTACCAGTTCAAAACAAAATTCTTAATCATTTCGGTTCCTCGAGGCAACAGTTGTGTTTACATAGAGTGGATTGTGGAAAAAATATTTTTTCTTTCTCTACAATCCCTGAAATTCTTCGAAATGATCTATTGTGAAACACATTAACGTTTTGAAAATTCTTTTAAATAAATCTAAAAAGTCGAATATCGGCACGTTACGAACGGCACATCATATTTCAGATCGTCAGGTATAAAACAAAATGGTGTTTGAATTATGGCATCATCTTCGCCTATTGAAAATAGTATGATAATGTGTATAGAACTACATAAATGACTCCAATGGTAACATATCAAGTTTAATGTTTTAGCAAAACACATTTTTATCACATATTTAATTAATAAAAAACTTATGAGTTGTTTTTTGAGGCTTTGTGGAGTTCCCCAGGTAAGCTAGTTAAGAATACAAGTAAAGATAATGATAATATATATAAGTGATAATATCATAGATAACTTGTTCAAATATTTTTTTGATGATACTAATATAATTTTTAAATAAACATTTTAAAAAAAATATCCATTTCAAACTGCATAATACCTATATCCTATATCAGCTGAATAACACACATAAATTGTAGCAGAATGTGCTTCAAAGAACTTTAATTAAAATTCACTTCCTGAAAGCCGTAAATCTAAGCGAACATTCAAGAAGATTTACTTAAGTGAAAGGAATACTTATACATAGGCGTTAGGAGAGAGCTTCTTGGATACGTGACGTTATTTCGCAAGTCGTTATTCCAATTACAAGTTTTATTACAATTACGAAATCACATTTATTAGATGCCTAAAATTTGTATGTATGTTTGAAAAAAAAAAAACTTAAATTCTATAGCATTGAAGAGAATATTTATTTGTTAAGTGGGTTATTCTCCACACTAACAGAGTCTGTATATAATTGAAAAAATATACAGACAAATAAATATATCTTATTTACAGCATTTAAATAAACACTGTATACAGCCTTGGGCAAATCAGGTCACATTTTACACATATTCGCAACTTGATGACATACCAAATCGACATTGTACAATAAATACACACAATAAATAAAGGCTTTGGTTTAAGCCTTTTTACTTTAGATTCAAATTTCGCACTGATGTTTAAAGTATCCGAGGTTTGGGGAACTGATAAAACTTTCGTGTGGCAAGGTTGACAAACTATGGTAATATTTCCATTAAGATCGGACATAAGCAGTAGAAATGGTAAAGAGTTGCTTTTTCCTTGAGATTACAGATCCGACAATTTTCTGTTAACTGATAAGTACCTTATCGAGTTGAT
The DNA here is from genome assembly GCA_911387785.2 of Aelia acuminata. Lineage (NCBI taxonomy): Eukaryota > Metazoa > Arthropoda > Insecta > Hemiptera > Pentatomidae > Aelia > Aelia acuminata. The sequence goes on from OU426981.1 coordinate 102,028,564, forward strand.
ACTTATACAAATGTAACACAGGATATTCGCAATTATGTGAGGAGTTTTAATGAAGAGGATGCTGTGATGTATAATAATGGATTATTATGATATTGATAGCTTGGGCAAAATGTTGATTTTTTAGTACATTAAATATCCTTCTCATGTAGTATTTTCTCAAGGGATTTCATATCTTCACATTATCCATACTCTCCCTGTCCAGCTCAAGGTAAGTATTGCATGTTAAATGGGGGAATACTCAATTGGCGTCAGTAACGTTACAATTGAAAATCACTTAAGATTTGGATTAGCATATCTAAGGATTGCGATTCGGTTTATGATCATTCCTATAATTTTTTTTTTTTTTTTAGCTGTAGGGATAATGCTGAATTAAATGTCTAAAAATTATGCACTAATGGATATGTGGCAGTGAATTAAAACTCACACAATTCAAAATTTTAGATATGCTAGCAAATGGTCCTTTGAAGAAACCCAAAATAGCGAAATCAAGTTCAAGGTATTTTTTCCTCCACTTAAGGTTAGGCGGGTATTAATGCTGAGTTTTTCCGATACCTACCTTGGAGTACCCAGAACTTGGAGCTCACGAACTTCAGGTTATATGCGTGGCAGTAAAGGTCAACGCGTTAGCCCGATTCCAATATTTGCTAGGTCTAAACTTAATGTGGGAAATGTAGATATAGTGCTCTCCTTACTCACATTTCTTTATTTATCAAAAATAAATATATCCTTTGACCTAACGATATTAATTAATTTTTAATTAAAAGTGTCGACAACTGGGTCATCAACACCTTATTTTCCGTTATATTTAATGATACAATTTTGTACGTTTAAAAAAGTCGAAAAGATTGTCTATTGTTCGTTCGCTGATCTTTAAAATGGATTTTAGATAAGTAGGAAATTCTAAAATGGCTCTATCTGTAACGTATGCTCTGCGACGGCGTATTTCCTAACGCGTTTGACCAATCGGCCATCCCACCACCACAGGTAGAAAAGAGTTGAAGTCCTGAAAAAACAGGAGAAGAAAGTCAAGAAGGATCGGAAAAGGAGAAAAAGAAAAAAAAATTAATAAGAGAGAACCCCCGGTCCCAACTAAGTTAGCCTGCTCCCCTGAGGAGCAACTTTACCGGCACAGGATGAAATGAGGGAAGTCCTCGAGAAGCCCTCATTCAATAACATTGGGCTTCGGAGTTCGCTGAATACGTCCTCGTCCCGGTGTGTTTGTATTGAAATAAAATGATCCAGGCAAGTGAGGGGGGGGGGGGGGTTCAGTGGGATCAAGTCGGCTCATTATCTCAGTTTGGAAAATGTTCTCTTGAGGGGCAGAGTTTTTGAAAACGAGAGTTATCATAAGAAATAAAAAGAACTGAGACGCAAGCTCAAAGTCAGGATTATTCCATATTAATGATTTATTGATTATTTGTAAAAACGACTTTATTGCATACTTAGACATAAGGCTGAATTTTATCAAAAACGCACAACTTCCCCAGGCACTTTTACCATCAACAGTTACTTAGAAAGCCAATTTCAATTTGCTTTACCCTGATTTCCATTGCTATATTTTTTATGTGCCTACCTCTTCAAATAATTTAAATAAAACACCCCTAATTTATGTAACCTGTTATAACTAGTTGAAATTTAAGCGCCGTATCTAAAGTTAAAAAAAATTGAAAAAATTAATTATTTGAATCAGCACTTTCTGTGAGTCCATATTAACAAAAATGCTCATGTGAAAGTTCTAGAAAATTTCATATGTGTTAATACGGAATTGGGCGTAGCTTGGTTGGTTGAAAACATGTACTTTTAAAACTCGGAAAAATACCTCTACTCAACAAATATTTGACACATAGGTAATGAAAAATCGTGGATGGTGGAAAAATGGATTCAAAATTCATTTTATTTTATAAACCTAAACCGGAGACAAACTATTTTAAACTGGAGATATTCCTGGGTCTCCAACGACCGAAGAGGAATAATATTTGAGGTCCGTACTGTAGTCGCAGAGCACAATATTGGGGTCGGTTTGGGTCAGGAAATTGGCACCCAAAGTAGGCTATTTTTATAAGATGTGATTTCCACTTAAATCAATGATTCATTGTCAACGCAAATAAGATGGCTATTAAAATCTTGGCAGGGAGTCGAGATACCTTTGTGAAATGGACCAAAGTTGAACCGCTTGTGTTTATAAAAGGACCACATCAATCTCGAGGGCGGGATAAACAATAAGCTGTAATTAAGATATGAGTTAATGGGGTGAAGTCTTTTATATTCAAACCGGCCTAACGTAAAGGTAGAATTTTGACAATCGATTTAAAAACAGCGACCTCAATTGATTTAAACATAAAAAAAGAAAATTAAAAAAAAAAAAAAAAAAAAATTATTTTTAATAACTACTGGTCCCCTAGACAAAATCTGATAAATAATCAATCTCATACAAGAATAAATTTAATTTTACAACAAACACTGTGTTTGTAGTAAAATATACTCATTTTTATATGGGTTTAAATTTCAGATAAAAGTTTGTATGGTAAGCAATGCCAAATGGAGATCGGAAAATGAAATCTATATAATTATTGTATATATTCTCGTAGAAAATATTATATTATATTTTTAATTTTGTGGGTAAGCAATATCTGTGAACGACCCCTTTATTTGTGGACAGCGCAAGTTACAATCATAACACAAATCAAAAGGGTTTGAGGTGTAAGTGTCTAAGTAAAATTGTCTTGAAGAAATAGTATTTATTCAATGTAAATGAGAATGAAAGGAAAAAGTTTCAACTTGCAAACTCTAAGACGTTCGATTTGATTTTTACCACTGAATTGGGTTAAATTTTTATTTGTTCACATTCTGGATTTCGCAATATTGATTTGAAGATCTTTAAATCAAGATTAAGTGAACTTTAAATTGATAAAATATCTGCAGCGATGGCGAATTAATCCTTATACAATGTGTGGTACATTATATTCCAATTGATTGAAACAAGAAAAATTTGTACTATCAAGTACTAAGAATACTTCAGGTGAATATGCTCCGAAAATGCATCTGAACTCAAAACTCATTGATATCTCTAACTTCTTGGTGTCATTGCAGGCCTAGGAAGTCTTCTATTCCACCAATCAATCATAAAATGGGTCTATTATTAATTTTTATGTATTTAAAAAAAATAATTATTTTCCTTTTTTATTTAAATACGAATAAAGAGCCTCTTAAATTAATCCGCCTCCTCATGTTGACAAGATACCTCAATCTTCATAAGCCATGCGTCCACGATCCAATCAATTCAATAAGGGACTCAATCGAACGGAACTAAATTCTGTATCCAGTACAACTTACAACATGCTCCTCAATGATGACTTTTTTATTTATTTATTATTTTTATTAGCGTTTGAAATCTCATTCTTTTTAATACGAGAATAATATTTAAAAAATCTGGTGCGTGCGCGCAACACACAACTTTCACTTACCCACTTACTTATATTAGAAATTAATGCGTTGTGTTAATGCCACTTCTCAAAGTAACACATTTTTCCACATTCATTTCTTACCTGATATTGAAGAACACCTAATTTTCCTTAAACATGACAAATTTAATGAAAATCGTTAAAGTCGTTTTTGAGTTAATCGAAAAAAAGGTAAAAATTGGAAAAAAAAGTTATGATATAAAGTGCCCCCTCCATTTGAACAATTTTGATGAAGTGTTGGCTATAACATCTTTGGCATATACATACATCAAATACACAGTTTGATCAAAATCGTGAAAGCCGTTTTTGAGTAAAGAAAAAAACACATGAAAATTATACAAAATGTATTAAGTAAAGTCCCCCCTCCAGTAAATCAATTTTGATGAAATGTTGGCTATCACATCTTTGACATATACATACATCAAATACCCAGTTTGATCAAAATCGTCAAAGCCTTTTTTGAGTAAATAAAAAAAACACGTGAAAATGATACAAAATTTATTAAGCAAAGTCCCCCCTCCTGTTGATCAATTTTGATGAAATTTTTACAGTCATATCTCGGGCATATAAATACATCAAATACCAAGTTTGATCAAAATCGTTAAAACCGTTTTTGAGTAGATAAAAAAAAAACACGTGAAAATGATACGAAATTTATTAAGTAAAGTCCCCCCTCCGGTTGATCAATTTTGATGAAATTTTTACAGTCATATCTCGGGTATATAAATAGATCAAATACTCAGTTTAATCAAAATCGTTAGAGCCGTTTTTGAGAAAATCGAAAAAAAACTTAAAAAGTTATTAAATAAAGTACCCCCTCCCTTTGAGCAATTTTGATGAAATTTTTGCTGTCACATCGCGGGCATATACACACTAAATACCCAATTTCAGGTTCGCACGGTTTTTAGTTTTTGAGCTAGTCTGTTCACACACACACACACACACACACACACACACACACACACACACACACACACACACACACACACACACACACACACACACACACACACACACACACACACACACACACACACACACACACACACACACACACACACACACACACACACACACACACACACAGACCATTTCGCGGGACTTGGTTATTTTGACTCAGGGGACCCCAAAACGTGTATTTCCGTTGAAAACCGGAAGTCGAAATTTTTCACGATCGCAATACTTCCACTTACTATATATTTCATATATAGGTAAGTGAAAGTAAAAAAAAAATATTTCAACAGGACCCCTCAGCGTCTCAAATCGTTCCCAAAAGTTCCGTCAGTAAAAAAAATTTACCTCGCTGAGTCATACAGGAAACATACCAGCAAGCTAAATGGGACGTAGATTTGGCAACTCAACTCTAGGGCCGATGTTTAAACTGAAATAACCAGGCATTATAATATTAAATAATTCAGGCGTTATTTCGGCTTCTTAAAGGCTGGGTCACGTCGAGTTTTGGCAGGGCCTTTTTTTTTAAATAATATTATTTCTTATTCAAACGTTTGGGTCTATATTCAAAATTAAAAAAGAAAGTTCAATAATATTTCTCCTTTCTCCAGTCTTCCCTTTCACTCCTTAGAATGGACAATGTGTAGGCCGGTGTTTAAAACTTATGTAGTGGTGGAAAATTCTTTATTAAATAGAATAAAAGTTTCTGGCATTCCCCCATAACGAGTTTCTGAAAAAAATTAGTGATGTTGGACGAACCAGGGGAATTTCGGGTGAAAGTGACTTAACTAAAAAAATCTGGTGCGTGCGCGCAACACACAACTTTCACTTACCAACTTACTTAGGTTATAAATTAATGCGTTGTTGTGGTCCGCTTCGTTAGACCAATTTTGATGAAATGTTGGCTATCACATCTTTGGCATATAAATACATCAAATACCCAGTTTGATCAAAATAGTTAAAGCCGTTTTTGAATAAAAAAAAAAAAACACGTGAAAATGATACAAAATTTATTAAGTAAAGTCCCCCCTCCGGATTGTCAATTTTGGTGAAATGTTGGCTATCACATCTTTGGCTTATGCATAAATCAAATACCCAGTTTGATCAAAATCGTTAAAGCATTGTTTGAGTAAATAAAAAAAACACTTGAAAATGTTACAAAATTTATTAAGTAAAGTCCCCCCTCCGGTTAATCAATTTTGATGAAATGTTGGCTATCACATCTTTGGCATATACATACATCAAATACCCAGTTTGATCAAAATCTTTAAAGCCGTTTTTGAGTAAATAAAAAAAACACGTGAAAATGATACAAATTTTACTAAGTAAAGTCCCCCCTCCGGTTGGTCAATTTTGGTGAAATGTTGGCTATCACATCTTTGGCATATGCATACATCAAATACCCAGTTTGATCAAAATCGTTAAAGCCTTTTTTGAGTAAATAAAAAAACACGTGAAAATGTTACAAAATTTATTAAGTAAAGTCCCCCCTCCGATTAATCAATTTTGATGAAATTTTTACAGTCGTATCTCGGGCATATACATAGATCAAATACTCAGTTTAATCAAAATCGTTAGAGCCGTTTTTGAGAAAATCGAAAAAAACCTAAAAAGTTATTAAGTAAATTACCCCCTCCCTTTAAGTAATTTTGATGAAATTTATGCTGTCACATCGCGGGCATATACTTACACTAAATACCCAATTTCAGGATCGCACGGTTTATAGTTTTTGAGCTAGTCTGTTCACACACACACACACACACAGACACAGAGACACACACACACACACAGACCATTTCGCGGGACTTGGTCATTTCGACTCAGGGGACCCCAAAACGTGTATTTCCGTTGAAAACCGGAAGTCGAAATTTTTCACGATCGCAATACTTCCACTTACTATATATTTCATATATAGGTAAGTGAAAGTAAAAAATTCTTTAATCAAATACTCTCTATTTATACGGTGTGCATTTTATATAAATAATCATAATTGAATCCTTTTTCTCTGTTTTTGTCTTGACGGCTTGATCTTGACTATTTTTTCGGGGCTTGTCTTTGGGCCAACTATTTTTACTTTCACTTACCTATATATGAAATATATAGTAAGTGGAAGTATTGTGATCGTGAAAAAATTCGACTTCCGCTTTTCAACGGAAATACACGTTTTGGGGTCCCCTGAGTCGAAATCACCAAGTCCCGCGAAATGGTCTGTGTGTGTGTGTGTGTGTGTCTGTGTGTCTGTGTGTGTGTGTGTGTGTGTGTGTGTGTGTGTGTGTGTGTGTGTGTATGTGTGTGTGAAGAGACTAGCTCAAAAACTATAAACCGTGCGATCCTGAAATTGGGTATTTAGTGTGGGTATATGCCCGCGATGTGACAGCATAAATTTCATCAAAATTACTTAAAGGGAGGAGGTACTTTACTTAATAACTTTTTAGGTTTTTTTCGATTTTCTCAAAAACGGCTCTAACGATTTTGATTAAACTGAGTATTTCATCTTTTTATATGCCCGAAATATGACTGTAAAAATTTCATCAAAATTGATTAACCGGAGGGGGGACTTTACTTAATAACTTTTTAGGTTTTTTTCGATTTTCTCAAAAACGGCTCTAACGATTTTGATTAAACTGAGTATTTCATCTATTTATATGCCCGAAATATGACTGTAAAAATTTCATCAAAATTGATTAACCGGAGGGGGGACTTTACTTAATAACTTTTTAGGTTTTTTTCGATTTTCTCAAAAACGGCTCTAACGATTTTGATTAAACTGAGTATTTCATCTTTTTATATGCCCGAAATATGACTGTAAAAATTTCATCAAAATTGATTAACCGGAGGGGGGACTTTACTTAATAAATTTTGTATCATTTTCACGGGTTTTTTTATTTACTCAAAAACGGCTTTAACGATTAACAAAAATAAGATATGGATGTAGAAAAATGTGTGACTTTGGGAAATTATGTTTAACAGAACACGTCAATTTCTTATCTAAGTAAGTTGGTAAGTGAAAGTTGTGTGTTGCGCGCACGCACCAGATTTTTGTCTTATTAAGAAATAATAGATTAAATTTTAAAAGACAATTAAAAACCTTTGACTATTGCACTTCCATAAATGTCATACAGCTGCTCCCTGGATGGATGTAGACTGTTCAGTTAATAAAATCCAACAGTATTGTTTGCGAATGGTGAAAGGAAAAAAAAGGCAGTTCTAACTGACCCTTAAAAAAAAAAAAAAAAAAAAATCGTATTTCGAGTGTAGCACAAACCAGAGGAGAAGTGTGTTTGCATTTTTAAAGACTCTTGGGACAACATTGTTTTATTTTTTTCTTGTGTCTCTTTTGAATATGCGTTACACAAACAAAAACTTCATTTTTTAACATACAACGATTTCAAACAGAATGAATATTAGCAATTCTTTTAAAAATAAATGTAATAGAAGGTAATTCAGATAATTTGAGTTGAATCGTGAATTCAGGCTTAACTTAAATGATTAATTTATGATTAAAAAATTATAATCAGAAGCTTTAGAGCTTAATAAAGTATGACTTGTTTTATTAACATTGATAGAGGCCCAATTAAAAATAGAAAAAACTAAAGAACTACGATTCCCATTAGAAGTATGTAAACATGGTTATGAACGAAATCACCGATTTTTAAGATACTAAGATGGAACTTCTAAACATTAGTTTTTCTCCCACCTCTTCCTGCATCCAAAATACTGGAAGAATCCAAAATGGCGGGCCTAATATGGCGTCAAACGGCTAAGTAGCTCACCAATAGGCAAAGGTTTCCATCTTGATTTCTCCTTGCAGGTGTGTACATTCGCTTAATGAAATTCTAAATGGTGGATCCCAAATGTTGGCCAGAAACAATTTGCAAGATCAAAGATTACACGTTGACAATGTTTCCTACTACAAGCTATTAAAAAAAAATGTTTGTATCTATATATTTTGCATGCACTTTTAATGTAGATGCTTCATATACCAATCCTGCATTTATTCAGCTCTATCGCCAGAATCGGAAAATTTAATAGTCATAAATCTCATTTAAACTTTCAGCAAACCGTTGTTTTCCAATGGATTCTTGCTCTTATATGATTCCAGACAGACTATCAATTGGAAAATTCTTTAGGAAGTAAAGTTTACTTCTTTTTTTTATGTGAATAATTGTGACGAAAAGGACTTTGAATAATAAGAGATTTTCATTCGATTGCTCGACTGTGCGGTTCTTTGAACCAGTAGCGATAGTGACCTGCATGCGAAACGCTGGCCCTGGATTCCTCCTGCATCCCATATCGATAATTACCTCCATAGATCTCTGGAACAGCGATGGTGAGGGAACGAGAGCAGCGTACCGTTGATGATGAGTGACCTGCTCCAGTAATGGAACTGCGACAGAGATTTAATCACTGCTACGGCTCATCACGGAACGGTCTGCCCTACGTGGCTAGCGGCCCATACCTGTCACCGCTAAGGCTCCGCTAGCGGGACGCTACAACCGGGTCAGCATTTTAATCTTTGTTGGCGGCATGATACAAACAGGCAACATCAACACTTATGGCAATGTTCCAAACGTAGTACCATAAACACCGTATAATTCGTGAAAACTAGGTGTAATAGTCTGAAAATAATCTGCGTATTCATTAAAATGAAGAAAAGAAAAAAATCTAAAATACTGAATTAAAGGTTTGAAGAAATTAAAGAAAAACTTAAAATTTATTTGCACAATGAGGAAAGCATTCTCAACTAACCATTGATCTCAGTGATTGTCAGTTATCAAAGCATAAAGAAAATGAAAGAATAACATATTATAAAGGTTTTATTAATATTAATATTCCAAGCTTACCTACCAAAATGCTCACAACTTCAAATTAGCATATTTTTGGGCGGGCTGGCCGATAGGACTAATGGAGTGGATACCCCTAACAGCATATTACTGATAACCCGAAGTTAGTAATAATCGGCATTTTCCCCCACCCGCTCACCCGAGAAACCCCCATATAGCCTAAAAGGCGAGGAAGGGGAGGACGAAAAAAAAAAAGATAATCCTATTTGTATTTTAGAGACTACAAGCTTTATTTAGTGGAATGATACAAAATTAGCCTGCCTCATCAATATGGCTTCCAATTAGCAAGTAAACAATAACAACTAGAAAGGCCCAGTTATTAATAAAGTATATAAAATCAATAGTTTTCTGGAAAGTATTGCATTAATATGTAAAGTTCAAAAATTGTATGACATTAAAATGTCAAGCTAAAAGAGAGTGGGCATTTATGTAAAATGCGTGCTTATCCGACAAGAAAAGTATAGAGAAGTTTTAGGTAAGAGAAATGTTTAAGTTAAAAAGGCTTTTGTTGGGAAATAGAGAAATCGCACCTGTTACCAGAAACAAAACATATTCCATAAAGAATGGAGGGAAAAATCATACCCATAATTTTTCTATTTCTGTTTTCCAAACAATTACATGTAATCAATCTAATTAGATAATAATGTTGTCTAACACTAATTAGAAGAATAATGTTATGTTTTTTCTGTTGGTTTTACAGAACTTGTAAATCTAAACCCACAAGGACCGACCCTCTCCACCTCTGCATATATAAGGCTTTAGAATAGACGAACGACAGTTTGCCAAATGCAGTTCTGCAACCTCTAACGTGATCTCTTGCCAAGTTGTTAGTCCGGGAGCTGAGGGCCATAAAGTGTCTGATTTGAAGAACGTTTTTGATATTATAGCCCGAAAGCACTCTTTTCATAGGCAACAAATGTGAACATCAGACACCTCGGATTGGTTGTCACCAAATTTTATAGGCAAACAAAATCGGAATTTTCGAACTTTTTTCAATTTTTCGCTTATAACTCAAAAAAAAACTAGTTTAAATGAAAAATGTTTTGGATAAACGTTGTCGTTTGTCTTTCTACATACTTTATATATATATATATATATATATATATATATATATCCCTGATAACCACGGTTATTGCGAAGAGGTCATTATTCGGAAATATTCTGGGTTCTGGTTAATGTCTAGGTCTCGCAGTGGTGAAACGGGTGCTGACTTAATCCGGGCATTGTACCGCCTTAATTTCAACAGCAGAGTGAAAAATTTAACAATTCTTTCAGTACTTTATTTATTTTCATATAAAGGAGAAAGCCCATAAAATCATTATTGAGTCATTAAGGACGCTAGCCTGGCTTTTTAAGTCGGTCCACTCTCGAAAATTTTTTTCATCAATGTAAATAATGTCGGTGTCCAATTCAATTACCAGCCAACTGTCACATATACAGTTTTATATCATTTGTATTATATTATATTTTTTACATACATAGTTTTATGTTTCTTAGTCGATTTGCATTGTTGCCTTATCGGGGTCTTATCAATTTCCTCAATGTCCTGCTAATAACTAAAATCGAAAAATTATCAAATGTAATATAGTAGTGGAGAAAGTCCAATTGTAGCAATGATTTACTAAATTTTAATTAGTAATAATTAAAAAGGATCAAAATTACTCCCACCTTTTTTTTTAGGAGTCAAATTCATAGATTTTTTTTTTATGAAACAACAGTTGTTCTGCCATTTTCCTCTCCTCCACTCCAAGGTTTTGGCTCCAGTCAAATTCTTGAAATTGTTATAACCTTTTTTTAAACTCAAAAATATGCAATAAAACGAAAAATATACGTTAATAAATTAAAAACACCTAAAATTTAATTGTTGGAAATAGTTGCTTGGTAGGCCAATCAAATTTTGGGCACTCGCCAAGGACCGACCCCCTTGGTTTGATTCCAGCTGGACCAAGTTCAACTTGGGCCTCATTGTCGTATCTAACGATGATCTTGATCATAAAATTAAGACCATTTTTATTATTTCGGCCTTGTTAACCACAAAAAGTTTGTCGAACTATGTCGGAATTAATTATCGAACTTCACCAACATATGACTGGCTTAATATCTTTCTTGAAGCTTACTTATAGGTTTCTTCCAACAAGCTAGTACTGAACTAACTACAGCTCATATCCTTTCACCACTCTTTTAATCCTGTTTGATTGATTGGTTTACGAACCAACGGAGAGCTAATAGAATCATCGATCATAGAAATAATGCTCGACACTGTTTGAATGCTTGATTCAACAAATGAAAAAGCCAACCCATCAAACAGGAACCAAAAATCGGTTTTTCCTTCATTTTATATTGATATGTTTTTATCCGTTCATTAATTACGTGTTTTAATGACTTTAAATATAACAATGGAGTACGGTTTTACTATCGATATTTTAATATTAGTTCAAATTCGGATATCGGCTAGAAAAGAGAGTACGAATTAAGGTCTGGCCACACATGTCCGCACCGGATCCGCACCGTAGCAATAATACAGGTTATGTTCAGAATATTTTTAATTTAACTTACATATTACCTTTAGTTATGCCTAAAGTGGCCTGTGTCTGACATGTGTGGCTTGAACTTTAGGCATAACTAAAGGTAATATGTAAGTTAAATTAAAAATATTCTGAACATAACCTGTATTATTGCTACGGCGCGGATCCGGAGCGGACATGTGTGGCCAGACCCTTAACGAGCACGGTTCGAGAAGGTTTCAGAGATACGGAATTTAAAAACAGTCCCGTGGAAGGCCCAGCAAAGTTTTAGCGGGCTCCAAGAAAATCTGAAAATAAGTGCATCCTCAGTTACAAGGAACTTAAGGAAGACGAGATGAAGCAGATGAAGCGGCTTGACGTGCAAGTTTCATGGCCGCAACGAGTGTATGAGAGAAGGACTGAGTTTGACAGTAAGCCTCGGACAGATCAGTAGGTAGGTTAAATTTGGCAATTAGCTACATGGAAAAACCAACCTGAGGCAAAATATAAGAAAACACTATAATAGTCTTCTACGGCTGGATTCATATAGTGAAGTGAATTCCGTTCTGGCAATACTTTTACGAAATTCTTCCGCTCATACATCGCAATGAAAATTCATACTTTATGTCTTGTATCAGAACTTTCCTTTCTCTCCAGTTCTTCCTTCATTTTCCAGATCCGAAATTCAGAGAAAACTTGAATAAAAAACAAAGTGTTGTTTTTAATATAAAATCCAAAAATAACCGTTTAGGGTAAAAAGGCGTATTTTATTAGGTTATTAGACTAAGCACCTTTAAATATTTGTCAAGATAAACAGTTTATTGCCAAGTCGCTCCATTCAACGACCCTCATCAATCTTCGTCCGCCAGGAAGTTAAAATATTCACAAATAAGTTGCTCAACCCCTTTCCTTCACTCCCACCGTCCCTCTGCTTTGAATATCTCGAGCCACGGAGGACTTTGGACTGGTACTGAGTTACTTCTGTATCTACGTGCAATCTTGTATGAAAATTAATGGTTATTTTATTATGCATACTTGGTACAGAAGCATGCACGGTATACCGTTGCCATGGATTATTATGAATGAGCTGTCGAATGAAAAGCCATTTCAAGAATATTTCAAGAAAATTTATATTTTTAAATTCTTACAATGGCTTAGGTAAAATCACTATAAAAAATTAGTGTTTTCAAAGCTATATTAATATAACAAAATGGATGTATATTTTTTCTTCTTTTTTTCGGTTCCAGTACCGGGGGGGTTACTCGAGATGTGTAACTAACTTATTTTAACTATGGTGCGAAGGTCGAAATTTATTCTTAGGGTCCGCCACAAAATAAAAGTAAGGTGAGTAGAGACCTTTAGAACCTTCGGTGGGCTTAGTTTCTAAGGGGCTATATGGCTGCTCAGACCTATGACGTAGTTGGACGCATCTGTGAATTGATTACCTAGGATAGCCGGTAGGAAGGCATCACACCATTGTTTATGTTCAAATCTTGTTTGAGTTTTTATTTGATCAAGCCATTGAGGATATTTGTACCGACTGGTTAATAATTTTATCTTAATTATTAATCCAAACTTTAAAATAAACATTGAAATCTATTATTACATGTTTTATGTCAATAAAAGTCTGATGTTCGTGAATAATGATCGGGTTCCTGGAGATAAAATCTCAGTTGTGAAATCAGAATTTAAGATAATGGAAAATATTAATATTTTTCACTTTAAAGGCATTGCGAAAAAATGTAGTTTGTTTGTTAGTTTTTGCTTTAAGGCGTAAAACATTTAATGTCTTCAACGCCTAATAATTTTATTTTAACGTATCCTCGAAAAAATGTAGTATTTAATGAGAATTCAATACCCATGCGCTGAGTCATGCGTCCGATGGCGTAAGCGGAAGGGGTTGTGCGGGGTTGCCTACCCAAGTGTGCCCCCTCCCAATTCACCTTGCATTATTTTAACTCAAGCTAAATATTAATTGAATCAACTTATATGATATTCTGTAATGTATTGCTTGTAAAAGTCAATAGCAAATTAAAGTATAATAAATCTCAAAAAATAAAATAAAAATCTTATTATAGACTGATGTTTTATTTAATTGTTCATTGTTACTTGCTTAGAGTGAATTTGATCAGTAATTTGTTGCAGATTTTATTTATGATGTTATTACTTTCACTTACCTATATATGAAATATATAGTAGGGGAAAGTATTGCGATCGTGAAAAATTTCAACTTCCGGTTTTCAACGGAAATAAACGTTTTGGGGTCCCGGAGTCCAAATAACCAAGTCCCGCAAAATGGTCTGTGTGTGTGTGTGAACAGACTAGCTCAAAAACTATAAACCGTACAAACCTGAAATTGGGTATTTGGTGGATGAATATGTCCGCGATGTGACAGCAAAAATTTGATCGAACGGAGGGGGTACTTTATTTAAAGAATTGTCTCATTTTCACGTGTTTTGTATTTATTCATAAACGGAGTTAACGATTTTGATCAAACTTAGTATTTGATGTATATATATGCCCGCGATGCTACAGACGAAATTTCATCAAAATTGGTGAAATCTAGAGGTTACTTTATTTAATAAACATTGTTTTAAGTTTACGTGTTTTTTTATTTACTCAAAAACGGCCATAATGATTTTGATCAGACAGGGTATTTGGTGTATGTATATGCCCGCGATGTGATAGCTAAAATTTCACCAAAATTGGTCAAACGGAGGGGGCACTTTATTTAATAAATTTTGTTTCATTTTTATGTGTTTTTTTTTTTCTTCTAAGAAACGGCCGTAACTAATTTGATCAAACTGGGTATTTGATGAATTTATATGCCCGCAATATGACAGCCAAAATTTCATTTCCCATATTATGAAAATAAAAACTTTTATTTAACAATAAATTTTTTTATTTTATTTTAGAGAGTAAATACGTGACGCTCAAATTATTTAAAGCATTTAAGGTCTGAAAAAATATGGTATAAGATAATCTTTAATTAATTATATTTTAGTTTTGAAACTTCAGTTCCATAATAAATTTCTGAAGTAGTTTTAGAGGAACAGTAAACGTTCTCGATTTCCAGAAAGGCATAAGAGACTAACTTTACGTCACGTAAATCAACTTTCTATCAATTCACCTTCAATATATATTTACAAAAAGCAACTTGCAATATAAAACAAGCAACCTGTGAAAAAAAAAAACAGAACCGTTTACGAAATTAGGTCCCTTTAAAAAAGAAATAAGCAATATTAAATCGAAAAGTACTAAGAACTTTTAGGTTTTCCAATACGAATACTCTATAAATTATGTAGATACACATGTATAAGCATATAAATGTGGAAAAATGTGTGAAGTTGAGGAATAGCGGTTACATATTATCGAAACACTTCGATTTCTAACGTAAGTTCGTAAGTGAAAGTTGTGTGTTGCGCGCATCGCACCATTTTTTTTTATTTGCGATTTAAAGGTCCAATAGACTTAGTATGACTTATTTTGTGCGACTTTGCAGTTTTCTTAATTTGCAATTGGTCATTAGGACCATTTTATTGGGTTAATTACTCTCTAATACCCTCTTTATTCAATAGACTCTCGCCGTCCGCAGAGCGTGAAGTAGGAAGATACCAGGCAAGCTTCTGACGGGGGAGATCTACTACAGATAAAATTTTCACGCTCCTCACTATCCTAGAAAAGGGTCATGAATATAAATTGTCAAACCTCTTGTCGACCTCACGTGTGGATATGGCAGCATCAAGCGACACAAGCTCTACCAGGCGGAGGACTTTAGGACTTTAATTCGATTGGTTGATATGACCATGCAAAAAGTGTGAAGCCAAGTTTATGTTTAGTTGGATTACTCTTCAGAATTATCTTCTGATCGGGGAATAAGGCAGGGAAATGCTATTCAATCTGGTCTCAGAGAAAGCCTTTCGAGTCTCAGGCACCAAAACAAACACCTAACACAGTTTTCTCTAGATCAGTAATGGAAAACTAATGATAACTATCTAATGACGGTTATTGCGGCAAGGTCCTTTGAAGCCTTAAAGTGGGCAATTCTGCAAAGATCTGTACAATCGATGGGCTACGGTTCTTTGGCCCATCAAAATATATGTGAAGCATAATTATAAGGAGGCAGACCAAGTCCTGATTATATAAAATCCTATAAGACCAGCCAAACAATTATACCTCCTCGTATTCGAACAAAAGCTTTTACGAACGAGATTTGGCCCAGTAAAGAATGGGAAGTTCTGCAGAATGAGAAAAAATCGCGAACTTTATGCTGATGTTGCCAGAGTTATTAACCTCGGTAGGCTGAGCTTGGCAAGTCAGTTGGCAAGGATGGAAGATACTGAGATCCCAAAGAAAATCTCGGACGAGGGATTGTCGGATGTCCTGCACTAGATGAGAAGGGCGACCACACTGCGGATGATGGATGGGATGCAAGGAGCCTTCTGGGGACCCGGAAATGAGGATTGGGCAAATTGTATGCGTGGATCGAGATATAGGATATTGTAACTGTGAGAAGTACTCATGACAGCAGATACAGATAGTATCCGTATATGTCCAAGATTTTTCCTACGGATAAAAGTAGTACTCGTATCCGTCAACACGGATACCGGAGTATCCGTGACTACTTTCGGTACTTAGTTAAATTTCGGATAATTCTACTGCTTTTTAATTCGTGTTGCTGATTAATTCGTTTTGAGGGTCTACATTAGTTGCACATAAATTTTATTATAGTAAGTTGTTGGCTTATAATAAATTTTTACATAATCAAAATATAAAGAAACATACAATAAGAGTAGATACAAATTAAAGCATTCCTATCTAAAATGAATACACTATAAATAAAAAAGAATCAGGAACAGTTTATTTTGAGATAATAAAATGCAATTCACTAACTATTTCATTTTTTTTTTAAATAAATTAAATTATATAGAAAAAGAATTATACTATCTTACATTTTAATAATTTATTAAACTTTTTATCTTATTAATAATTAAATTTAGGAATATTTGTCATTGTCGCATACGAAATACGCATAGGCTGGTAGCAACAAGAAGTAACAAAATAATGGAAACCAAATCAAACTGATGATATGTTTGCATGACATAGGTACTTTAGAAATCAGATAATTATATAAAAGATAGTAAAATTAAAAAGGAATATTTCAATAAGTAGTTGGTTAATATGAATAAAAAAAAAAAAAAAAAAAAAAAAAAAAAAAAAAAAAAAAAAAAAAAAAAAAAAAAGAAATGCAGAGACTGAGGGAAAAATTATAATAAAGAAGCAAAAAATTATGAAGTGAAGGGAAAAATTGTGAGGGTATAGGTAAGGGAGGTTAATTTGCCGACTTCAAAAGGTTTATTACGGGGGAACCCAACGCTCTTGAAGTGAAAGGGTACACAACGGCTAAGTGTAAAATAAAAATAAATAAGGAATTGTAAAACTAACAATATACTGTAGTTGGTAAAGTAGACAAATTGCTTATATTTTGACTCAATAATAAGATAAAGGTGAGAGTACACACAAGGTAACAATGTATATAAAAAATGAAAAAATATATAGAAAAGGAATTATATAATAATAATATAAATGCCTCCTAAACTATTTCTATGCGTAATTCGATAACAACTAAATTAGCAGAACAAGCCAATACCCATAACCATTCCTTTGATTTTGAGAATCCCTCCTTATTAGCTACTGTACCTTACCATGATAAACGACTCCTCTCAAAATCCACATTCATCCATCTGGGAAAAAATAATCCAGTAATCCATGAAGTAGATAAAGAGATAATTTCATTACTTACTCTAACATATTTTCCATACTCAAATCCTAGTTTTGATTTCATAGGTATCCACAACTATCAATGTACCTCTATATATTATTATATAACTTCTTCTTTACTTCTTATACTTTTTTCATTATTTATATACATTGTTACCTTGTGTGTACTCTCACCTTTGTATCACAACTTGTATGTGTAATGAAACGAGGAATATATTTGAAAAAGCATAATAAAAACATTAGTACAAAGACATATATATATATATATATATATATATATATATATATATAATGATCTAAGCAGAGTTTTTCTTTTTTTTTATCGAATACGTTATAGGTACATAAAAAAAAGAAAACGTGCAATCCTTAACGGAAACGAATTCAACCCAAAGACTTATTCCAACAAAAATTATTCAAGCAATCTCCTTAATCCTAAAATAACTAAATCTTCGAGCTGCTACTTTCCATCAAGTAAAAAACTCCAGTTCAGAAATGATTTACATTCCATTCTAATTTGCAATTCATACATTTTCATCCGCTTACAGAAGACGTACCTTTATAAAAAAAATTCCTTTTGGAAAAATATGCAAAACTTGCTTGACAACCGCATTTAAAACAACAACAACCCTTATTATATTGAGCCATCCTTATGGCAAAACCGCCATCCTTATGTTTTCCTAGCGCCTATATTATTTAATTAACTAAAATATTGTTTAAAGTTAATTAATCAAAACTTGAATGAATTCTTGAAACAGAAATCACTAGATGTATTACAATAAGTGATGGATATATTCCAGCACCTGAAATTATTTTGAAATATCACGATTTTTTTTTTTTTTTTTTTTGTATGGTTTTCAGCAGACTCAAAGCATTACCTTCTACGTTAGTATTTAACGTTTTACTTGTGAACACTCTTCTAAACATTTCCTATTTTCTTGAGGAATGAAAACGTTTGGCTACCGCACTATCTTTACTTTTTCACGAATTGAGAAGATTTTTTTAACTTGTCTGGCGCCCCCTCCAACCGACTTGTTCCCGCGTCCCTCCAGTTTTGGAACTTCAGCCTTATTTAGTTTAGGTGAAGAAGAAATATCACGATAAAGCGGTGGTATATGTTTGAAATTACTCTGATCAGTTACATAAAACAATAAAATGATTGTTTGTAATAATAAGTTGAATACTACAGCATATAAATATCGTTATGATTTGTGTATTTTCATAGATATAAAGAGCCAATACTCATAACTGATACAAGTTTAGTTATTCAAAGCCTCCATGCAATTTGAAACAATAAAGCATTGAATGAGAGATAACAAACGGCTATTCCTGAAAAATATTTTCCTAAGAGGCAGAACTATTTTTAATCCTGAAGCCATGATATATAAGACAGATCTGTCTATATCGAGAGAGAAAATGGGTTTGTAGGGGCAGTTTGTTTTCCTTGATATATGCTCTGATTTCAGAATACCCGAAGTGGATCCCTGTAACCTCTCCGGCGAGCAGATTATTTGTAATTACGATGAAAAATAGCCAGCGGAAGTTATAAGATAAATCTAAAAACAGCTACTAAAAAGAAAATGAAAAAAAAAAATAACAATCTGAGGCGGAGGTAACAGCTTGGTTTTATCATCCTTAGTCAGCATTAAGCATATTTTCTTCTTTTCTTTATTTGCTAAGGTGGTTTTTATGTAAATTATTTTAAACTAAAGAATTTGTAGACCTAGATTTATGATATTAAAGAGTGTTTTTTTAATCACCTACTAAGCCGCTGGAGTTTCAAGAAGTTAATAGCATAAGTTACTACAACAAATTTTTTTGAGAAAGGGTACCCTATTACTATTTTGAAGGGGTTTTGAATGTTCGTTTATGTGGTGTTCTAGTTTGAAGGAACTTTAGATTATCGTGGCCATATTAGACATGTAGAGAATGAGAAAACTATTTTTATTTTGAACTGCAAATTATATTTCAAGAATGAATTATATTTTTCATAAAATTTTCAACTGTAGCATCGTCCGATTAGCCTGAGTAGCATAAAGGGACGTTAAACAAACAAAAAAATATTTAATAAGTTTTAAAATGTTTTTATGTCTGATCTTGGTTAAATAAATGTGATGATAAAAAAGAAAAATTGGGGCTGATCTATTTTTCATTTTTAAACCCTTAATGTCCTTTAAATTTCCCAATCTTAAATTGTTGATATATATTAACATTGAAAGAGATATAAAACAAAAAATTCATATTTCTACCCTTGGAACAAAAGAGTTAAATATTTTAATCTGGATTTTCTACTTTTTTTTTATGTTTTTACGGTAGATATAAAGAAGTAATATGCGCATTACATATTTATATTAATGTATACATTACTGATGTGCATTGCTTTGAAGATTTTATAATTATCGATGACTCTTATTAAATACAATACACTTGTTTTCAGCTTCGACAATGGCAAGCAACTCATTTCATCTAAAAATCCTGGAAATGAGTGTCCATTTAATACTAAGGGATACAAGTTGAGTGGAATAAGCTTGGAGATACTCATCCGGGCATCTAGAACCCCAACACGTCGGCAGTTAATGCAGCCACAGAGAGGTATCGAACGTACTTTAATTATGTAGCGGACAACAATACAATTAGAGGGAAATAGGGGGGGGGGAGGTGAAGCAGGTGTACGTGATGTTCCGGGACCGATGGAGCACGAACCTCTGCTCCCTAACCAGACCTTCCACATATACATATATACAGCCTTGGCTAAAGTATTAGGCACCTTGCAAAATTGTCTATTTCACTTTATTTAATAAATCTATATACACTATGGCTTCCAAAACTTGTTGCATTGACAAAAATGGATCCCTTAAATGGATTATTTTCAATTCCCAACTCCTCATTAATTCTCTAGAAAAAAAATCTGGTGCGATGCGCGCAACACACAACTTTCACTTACCAACTTACTTACATTAGAAATCGACATGTTTTTTTAATTGCCATTTTTATAAATAATATAAAAAAGATGACTTGATTTCGATTAAAAATGATTAATTTAATCAAAATCATTAAAGCCGTTTTTGAGATATTCCAAAAAAATGTAAAAATTGGAATAAAAAAGTTACGAAATAAAGAGCCCCCTGCATTTGACCAATTTTGATGAAATGTTGTCTGTCATATTGTGAGCATATTCATATACCAAATATCCAGTCTGATGAAAATCATTACAGCCGCTGTTGAGTAAATAAAAAAAACACGTGAACATAAGAAAACGTTTATTAAATGAAGTACCCCCTCCGTTTCACCAATATTGATGAAATTTCAGCTGTCGCATCGCGGGCATATACATACATCAAATACCTAGTTTCATCAAAATCATCAAAGCCGTTTTTAAGAAAATAAAAAAACGTAAACATTAGATAAAATTCTTTAAGTAAAGTCCCCCTTCCGGTTGATCAATTTTGATGAAATTTTTACAGTCATATCTCGGGCATATAAATAGATCAAATACTCAGTTTAATCAAAATCGTTAGAGCCGTTTTTGAGAAAATCGAAAAAACGTAAAAATTTATTAAATAAAGTACCGCCTCCGTTTAAGCAATTTTGATGAAATTTTTGCTGTCACATCGCGGGCATATACCTACACTAAATACCCAATTTATGGTTCCCACGGTTTATAGTTTTTGAGCTAGTCTGTTCACATACACACACACACACACACAGACCATTTCGCGGGACTTGGTTATTTGGACTCAGGGGACCCCAAAACGTGTATTTCTGTTGAAAACCGAAAGTCGAAATTTTTCACGATCGCAATACTTCCACTTACTATATATTTCATATATAGGTAAGTGAAAGTAAAAAATGAACTTTAAACAAAAGTTCCCAGTAAAGTGTCAGCTCTCTTATTGGTAGCAGTTGAGATTTTGTTTTATTCTAGTATAAACAAATTAAATTTTCTTTTTGTTTATGATTAAAAATGGTCAAAGTAAAAGAAATAAGTGAGTTCGAACGGTCAAAAACTGTTTTATCTCGACGGAAAGGTATAGCCAATCCGAGATATGAATTGCTCTAGGAAAAACTATGAATTGCTCTCGTTGTGCTGTCCAATATACTCTTCTTCGACATCGGAAGCATAAATTTTTTCCTCTCTACCTAGAACAGGAAGAAATAAAATAACAGAAGCACGTGAGGATAAGTTTTTGGTGAGAACATCTCTTCAGAATCGCAAGAAAACATCGAAAAAGCTGGCTGAAGAGATGAAAACCTTGGGTTCTGCTGACATTTCTGCTCGGACAGGAAGAAGAAGAATGATCTGAAAGGCTGTAAGGCTAGAAATAAAACCTGGCTTAGTGAAGTCAATCGCAAGAAGAGGCTAACCTGGGCAAAATTTCACCAAAAACAGGACTGCTTAAGAATGGGCAAAAGTGGTTTGGTTAGATGAAAGCAACTTTACGGTAAATACATTTATGTAAATTGAAATTAAAAGTTGCCAAAATTTCCTGAAATCAATGTAGAATATATGGATACAGTTACGTTTAAAAACTCATAAAAATGTCGAATTTTGTACAGATTTTCGGAACTCCTGGTGCTATTTCCGCACGAAGAAGGGAAGGCGAAGCTAGCCCAGATTGTGCTGTCCATACTGTGAAACACGGTGGAGGAAATATAATGATTTGGGGCTGTAAGGGGACTTCAGGTTTTGGAGAAATGTTTTTATGTGAAAGAACAATGAATAGCGATGCCTATATTTCCGCGATGTTAAATCAATTTTTGAAGCCTTCGTTTGAAAAAATATTTATAACAGATGACAGAAAAAACATTGTTTTTCAACTGGCTAATACTCCATGCCACGTTTCACGCAAGAGTGGAAAATGGTTCGAAAATCAACAACCTTAAGGTGCTTGACTGGCCTATTCAGGCCCCAGACCTCAATCTTATTGAGCACATAAGGTCTAACTTAAAAATTTAGTTGTCATGCATAATTAAAAATGCATTTGGTGAACGTAACCCTACAAAAAAAGACAAATTAGTTTTGTATTTAAAAAAAAGAGTGGGAAAAAATTAGACAAAGACGTCTGTTTAAAACTTGTGAATTCTATGACAAAAAAGGAAAAGTGAGGTGATAAAAGCCTATGTCTTGATGACCAAATATTAAATTGACTTTGTTTTATCTTTGAATAAATTACGTTATGATAGTAGATGTTCTTTTTTCCCTCTTAACATTTTTTTAAGAAAATTATGTAGGTGCCTAATACTTTTGGCCAAGGCTGTATGTATATATACTGCTGCCTATTTAGGTATTGAGGCTAATGTGAATATATTGAGGCGCATTTAGGAGATCCTAATCTTATCAGGAAACGGTCTCCTGGGCGATAGAGTAATGGTAAAATTTAGGGGGCGGTTACGTTTTTTGTCTGCGCTCCTTATAAAATTCATAGACGCTAATCCAGAGCCCCGAACGTCCAAAAGACGATAATAGGCAATTATTATAAGGTTATTGTTTTTATTCTAGCGCCCAAGCGAATTGGTCCGTAATCAGTGTAATCGATATTTCGTTGACTATCATTTTCGAAACTCGAATTAATGATCAGGTATATGTTTGTCAGTCAATATGCCAACCAGTATTTTATTTATTAATTTTTCAAAGACTTTTGAAAATACGAGAGGAGGTTAATTGGTCTTCGATTGCAGTGGGAATTTTGACGTTCTTCGTATTCAGTTGTGAATTGTTATAAGAAATCCTAGGCTTCTGATCAGAGCTTGTTTTAAAATCAAATCATAACTAAAAGCTTTTCTTTTAAGCAACTCTGATTTGAAGCGCAATCTGAGAAGGAGTGAATGAAAAATGTTGAAGTGTGTACTGGAGTGGGATGTCTATTGTCTTGAAACATTTTAATTCTTAATTCAAAAAACTTTATTAAAAAAAAGATAAAATTCAACACAAGTTCTGTTCTTATTTTTCTTCTTCTTCTTTTTATTCTTCTATAAGTCTTGTTCTTATTCTTATATGTTTTGGTTTGATTTTATTTGTGCTTGTAATAAAGGATTTTATAAAGGATATAAAACATTGAAAAGTACCAAAATAATTGTATTTTCAAACGCTATGACAGCATTTAATATTTTTTTTCGTTTTGTTTTTGCCTTATTATGTTATGTGCTGCTATGCCGATAAGGATTCTATACTAATTTTACATACTTTTCAATGTTTTATATCCATGCAAATAGTAAAGTCCACTAAATGAAAATTTGACAGTTCAATTTCCTAATCAAAGACTAAATTTGTGCCAAATTTCTAATTTTTATTTCCTTGCCAAACAGAGGTACTAGGTTACAACAGATAAACTTTTAAAATTTTGGAAATTTCGAAACTTTAAAAATTTGTATGAAAAAAAAAGGGAAAGACCACAGTTTGAAACTTTGTGAATATAGAGCACCCAACTATACCTATCAAATAAAAAAAATAACAACACTTAGTCATTTGCCTTCATGTAAAACAAATTTTTTTGAAAAACCATTTTTCTAATGTTGTAAGTTTATTACCACTTAGAACTTTGAAAGGCTATATGGACCGTTATACTTAGTTTTAAGTTAAAACTTGTCATAACCATTATTAATGTTCAGATCTTTCTCAAGAGATTGGTCTTTATTTAAATGTTCTAGGTTGCCTAAAAGAGAAGATATATGATTTGAAGCTGCGCACTAAAAAGCTAAAAATACGCGTTTAGTCGACAATATGCTATGTATTGTGGATGCTGCCATGATAAGAAAAGTAAATTGAATTAATAATTTAATATCGAAATATGTAAAGTACTGTATATGGTCAACCCGGTGGTCAGTTTTACCTGAAGGCGGCTAGGTCTTGGAAATACCACCTTGTAAGTTATTGGGGCCATAAACCTTCTGTTAGAGATTCAAAATAAGCAAAGCTTAGGACCGGCAATGCTGCCGACAAACATCCAGGGAAATACCTAAGAAGATTGTTAGAGAAATTTGTGGCCATAAACCCTGGATTTGCCCCGGCAAAGAGGCCGCTGGGAAACACGTTGAATATGGAAAGGAAGGGAAATTTTAGGCAGCCAGCCAATCAGACGAAGTCTGGAACCAACCAGCCAGCCAATCAGAAGAAGTCTGAAGAGAGTGGGGGAAAGAGGACTTATACGGTGAAGAAGGAGGCTCGAGGAGTTCGGGTGGAGAGTGAATTCGGAGGTGGACAGAGGTCGGGGGATTGTGCCAAGAGGGCGAGAGTGGAACGAGAAGGGCAGAGGACCAGATAGGCAGGAGCGGAGAGACCGAGATGGGATGCTGTGCTGAGTCAGAGATGGCAGAGATTGATCCAGCAGACAGGCCAGAGACAACACCAGAGAGTGCCCACCAGATAAGGTTAATACAACATATACAGTACTAGTTGTAATATTGTGTGGTCAGTATTTATTTAGATAATGTTAAATTTCCAGTCAGCATCCATTAATTAATTAGTGTCAGTAAAATATCTTCATATGATATATTAAAGGGGGTATTAATGATTTATATTATTGGTCAGTAAAATTAAAGATATAGTTCAATTTAGATTTGTTTATTTATTATCATTTACCCTATGCCACAGGTTTATTAAAATAAATTAGAATTGGTAAACACGTCACCTTTGGAAAAGTATCCAATTTACATTAAGGCGTATTAAGTACATTAATTACAATATCAATTAGATATATGCCGTTTCTGGTAACCCCACCCGCCTTAGAAAAGCGGGAGTCCAGAAACGTAGCAAATAAAATGTCCACCTTTGGCAAAATATTTTTTTTTAAAAATAAACTTATTGCATTTTTGTCTTCTAATTTATTTTAATTTCTACGTTAAAAATATATAAGTGTTGAAGCAACCACCTCTGGGCCAATTGAAATGGATTATCCCCTCCGTGAAGTATTATTTCCAACTCGCCATATGAGGAATATTCGAAACAGCGAAGAATTTCCTATAATACATGGAAATCAATAGACAACATATTTTTAGCCAAAAACCTTATATACTCGAAGCACGGTATGGAGAACTGAAAAAACAAAACATGGGTATTGGCATTGCGATTTAATCAATAACGAATATTTTGTAAAAGAAGACAAATATTTCAGGTAAAATTTCTTGGGTTTGGGGCTGTTATGACTTTTGGTTCTCTGTCAGCTGAGGAGCTGAATCAATACAGCATTAGCCGATCTGACTTGCAGATACCTCCTCATTCCAAACAGCGGATCCAGAAATTGATGTCCTGTCTCCTGCAGTTCCGCCAGGATATTTCTCGTTATGGCCGTTAGATAAGTCGGAATTTTCTCCAGGATGGAAGGTGCTTCACGCACGGAAACTGGAAGATCGATACGCAGCAGTAATAGCCAATCAAGGCGACGAACGATTCGTTGATTGCCTCACTCAGTTGAATAATGGGAAACTGATATGGAATGTAAAAGGCTACGGGATTCCTTTTAGCAAAAAACGGAACGCTGGGATGGCATATTGGCCACTTCACATAAAAATATCTGAACTTTATTGCAAAATGGGAGAAAAAGTAAAAAAAACAAAAAACAAATAAGTTACATAAAATTTTTTTCATTCCCGTTTACTCATCAATTTTTTACTCTTACTTACCTACATTTAGATGTAGAAAATATAGAAATAGTAAGGGAAAGAATTGTGATCGTAAAAATATTGAATTCGGGTTTTCAACAGAAATTCACGTTTTGGGGTATCGTGAGTCCAAATAACCCAGTCTGGCAAAATGATGTATGTGAACAGACTATCTCAAAAACGATTTGTAATAAGAAACTGAAATTAGGTATCGTATGTATAAATTAGGTATAATTTGTGGTCAATAATGTGGTAAATAACCGTGATGTGACAGCAAAGATTTCGTCAAAATTGAGTTAACGTAAAAGGCACTTCATCCCAACGAGTTTTTTTTTTAGTTTAAGATTTCTAAAAAACGGCTCAAACTATTTTGATTAAGCTTGTGTTTAATTAAATGTGGTAGGTATTAACATCATAGAAAGAATCTGATAATACTTTAATTACAAAGGGAAATATCTTGATATAAAATACCTTTAATTGAGTTTATTTAGAGTAAATAAAAGTCCCTTATTATCCTTAGAAACAAGAAATGACTACAAATAGAATAGGAATGACCGATTTTAAAATCAAATAAAAGAGAAAAAGGTATTTCCCACAACACAATTTACGTTTTCCGGTCATTTGAGTAGGTAGAATTTAAAAAAGAATTATATTTCGTTTATGTAATGCTCATATCAAAAAAAAAAAAAAAAAAAAAAAGGTGCGTTGTGAGAAAAGGCAATGTGCCTGCTGCTCAAAATGTTTATTGATGGTTATTTATTAATTCAAAATTCGAAGAAAATATTGTCTCTCCTAAAGAAGAATACGATATCGCCGTCGTTTTTGAAAAATACTTCAGCACTCAAAATTTGAAAATTTACTTCCGATACATCAACAACCAATCGATTCCTATCTACGAGATTTTGCCCGAAAAACTCGATCGCTCATTCTAAATCTGTTATTCCATACTCTCCTAAAATAATTCAAACGAATCTCCGGAAAGTACTCTCCGGAAGTAAATCCCATGAGTAAGTCGAGCCAAATTCATTCTTGGCACATCAATGTATAAAGTAATAAGGACAGTACCAACTATCTAAAGATAAAAGTATGTGTAAAAACAAATTCGTTCCCTTTCCGGTAGCACTTTAGTATGAAATTTTCAAAAAATAATTTCTATTTTAAGTCAAAGAAAGAAGAGTGCTAAGTGAAAGGTACACGCGCTGCAGTGGATTACAACTCTTAAAGCTCTAGGAAGCCTATCCATTTTACCCTTTAAAAAAAATTACACAAATGCAGCAGAATTCGATTAGGTGATAATTGCAGTGATTATAAAAGAATATTTGTGTAAATTTACAAATTTACATGGCAAAGTTGCCGGGTTATATTTGTTAGTTCTAATTTTACTTTTGTTTTTAGTTGCTTTATGTTTGGCCCCTATATTTTAGGTACTTTCAAAATCGACTCCCGCTGGGTGTGGGTCATAACTACTGATGGAGAGCACATTCGTTCTCGGGATCAGCTGTGGCAAGCGATAATAGAACATAATGGTTCGGACTTGATTTAGGTATTTGGGTTCTGAAGTATGATTTACGCCTATATGTATTTATAGGCTTTGTTGGGCATTTAGTGGGAAAATGTAGTTCAAAAAAGGATATTTATCATTTTCAAATTAATGGTTTAAATTAAAGCTTGGAATTATATTCTAGATTAATGATTTTCGAAGATTTGCTAAATTTTGGTTCCAGTTCCTACGTCACTCCTGCTTAGCGTGTGTGCGTGGCCTAGTTTTTAGTCCGCTTTTTTTGTTAGGCGAAAATATTTGTCAGGTAATGCAATCACCATCTTTAACCTACCCCCCTCCCATTTTATTTTAATATAAGCTATTTCATTAGAATATATCCCTTACTAATTTTAATATACTTCCCAAATTAATTGCATCCTTTTTAAATCAATAGTAACATTTTCAAAATCAATTGAAAAATTTATTATATTATTAATTTTAAGGTAAAAGCTTTCGGCTAATTAGATATGCCTTTACGTTGTCTGCCAAACGTAATTTTTTATGTTCCAAACAGTCGTTAATTCTAAATAAAGTTTACTTTTACTTTTGATTATTCGTTTTCAAGAATGCTTAGTAAAAATTTTCTATCAGATTTGTTAGAGCATAAGTATGTGGTTTTCGTATAGATACGTATATAGAAATTTAAAAGTTTTCCGATTTCTTTGATGTAGGGTTCCATTATTATGGTATTGATGGCGTAATTTTTGAAAATAATAGTTATTATTTTGAAGTTTGATGGGAGGTTTTTTCATATGTCGATCTACATTACTTTCCGGATTTCTTTGCTATGAGGTTCACTTCATTAGCTTATCGGGGGCGTGATTTGTTTTTAGGCCAACTTGAGGTAACATTAATCCCTAAATATCCAAAATGTGCACTATAATCACTGATTACTTTAGCTCCATATAATTTCTTCATACAGAAAAAAAACTTTGATCAAATATTTTTAAAAACAATATTTTAAAATAAAAGCATTTAATAAAATATTATATATACAATTAATAATATTATTTATTTTTAAATAAAATAAAAGCAGTAAAAAATCTAGATTGCTTTTATCAATGGGGCTATTCCCTTTTTGTACAAAAAAAAAAAAAAAAAAAAATGAAACGGAAATTGAGTTTGGAATACAAAAAAATAAAATCTGAACTGAGTGAAACGGAGTAGGGATGGAGTGGAAGTAAGCTAAGATCGCAATATCTGATAGTTTTCTACTAAAAAAATATTAAAAAAAAATAGAGTCTCTATTTATTTATTTTATATTTACTCTTTAAATCTCTTTATTAGAATCTGTTATCATTATTTTCAAATATATATATATATATATATTCTTGATTAATCTGGTTCCGTGATGGACTTCAAATACTTCTAGTTTTCATTATAACCAGAGGAGAAATATTTTTGAGATCATCCTGATATATGGTGCTAACATTATCATTACTTGAGTATGATAAAATACGTGTAAAATTTAATTGTTAGTTTCGTCTAATAACAATCAAAAAATCATTCAAATCAACTTGCAGTCACCATCCAATTTTTATTCCCAACTTTTCTGGCGCCACTGCACATATATTTAACTTGTGATTGGCTGGTTGCATTCAGGAGATATGGCTTACATTTCGAAGAAAAGTTACTTTAAACAGCGTTGTCCATCATCAGAATAGAAGAAATGAGGAGACAGGAGAGGCTGTCTTCCAAACTCAAAAACTATGAGCACAAAGGACAGAAATAAGAATTAGAATTTTAATATGCAGTAATGTTAATGCTAATAACTAAAATACTTTTAATTACTTATCTATTAGGATGGACCAAAACAGCGAAGAATACATTAAAAAATCATGAACTTCTTTAAGAAAATTAGCTTATCCCAAGGAATGTGATAATAAACCAAGCACAACGCCTTGCTCTTTAAGATTAGAGGCTCTGAGCAAATTAATTCACTTTTTATGTGATTGAGGATAAGGACACTTCATATTTTTAAGTTTTAATCGATTTCTGTTTCAGGTACAGATAAAAGAAGAAATGAGAATACCTAGAGCCTATCTAGGGGCAATTATAGGCAGATCGATACCATTAGATGGCAGGAACCGAGGCAATGTAAATGTATGATAATGAGAAGCCCAGGCCGCGAGGTGAAGGGATCAGCAAAGGTGTGCAGTCAGGCCTAATCCAAATGGATTCGCGCCTAAATCCTCTGCAGCAACACCTAGCTAAAGCCTTGTTTTAAATACTTAGGCAACCCAGTTGGAAAACAAATAGCCCTGAGAAAACCGCCACTGTCTCTGATGACAAAGCTCTGAGTTCATGAATGTAATCCGATTCGAAACAAATAAAGATAAGTAAGGGCACAGGAGATGAAAATTATTATTAAGATTGAAAATAAAACATTTTGTAAGAAAATAAAATAAAATTAACTCTTATTGCCGAATAACTATTATTCGCCAAAAATAAGGTTTGATAAACATAAAAAAAAGGAAAAGAAATACACGCAAAACACAATCATAACATAAGTTACAGGTTAGGTTACAAGAGGAACAGCGTCGGTTGAGCGCATCCCGCAAAACCTTACGGAAAGGCATACTAACAGGGTGCCCATCCTTCGTTCAAGAATAATAACAAAATTCATGAAGATATCCCAGGAGCATAATTATCCTACTTTTGCCTTCTGGTTTAATGATTTTAAAATGATAGGAGTTTTGAAAAAAATTTCATAAAAAGTCCATTTTTCAAGTGTAGAGTATTGCCTTAGGAACTTAGCAACAATTCCAAAATGTAGATGTCTTAGCCTTCCACCCAAAAATATTTTGGGATGATATCAACTCTACTAGAATATTGAAGATAAGTAAAATGTCCGACAAGTATCTTTTATACACTCTGATTGCGCTCATAAAAAAATATTAATTTCTATTGAATTGAGAATTTAGAATGACCCTTACCGAGATGTACCTACATGGTCTTGTACTTAAAGTCCTTTTTTATAGTAAATTCATGAAAGAAAAATCTGGTGCGATGCGCGCAACACACAACTTTCACTTACCAACTTACATCGATTAGAAATTGACATGTTTTGTTAAATGCTATTTCTCAGAGTCAAACAATTTTCCACATTCATTTATTTATTTTTGTCTGTATTTGCTCTTTAAAGTACACTAATTTTTTTTATTATTAAAAAAAGTTTTTACTTGTGATAAATCGGCAATGCAAGTATAATACTCCAAGCCGACTGGATTTTATAATTCTCTATGTAGTTGTTGAAAACTTCATATAGTTCCCATGGAACAAATAATTTCCATTAACCCTTTAACCGGGCGGGACCTATATAGGCGTACAACCTAAACAATAGCGTCAACGGGCAGGACGTATAAATACGTCCTTGAAATATATGTTGTGCCCTGGAATGTGTGGGACTTTTATTTTCGTACAACAGAGGTATTAGTCATCGATACGTGTATCGACGTGAATTTATATATATATATATATATATATATATATATATATATATATATATATATATATGTACATATATATAATTTATAATAATAATATATTTAATTTATATTTATATATATATATATTTTTTGTACTCTTTATAGCTGGTTAAGACTTTAAAATTTATAATTTCTTTTTTCGATAATTCTATATTTTTGTTGGTATTCTTTTCTATTTGTTTGCCATTCTGTGTTTTCCTTTGTGCATTATATATAAATAAACGAAAACGAATATATTTCATAGCCTTTCAATTTATTTAAAGCATAAATAAAAAAATAATAAATGAAGTTACATTGCACCGGGCGTGACGTATATACATGTCCTAGTGAAAGAGCTGGTGCCCGTTATAGGCTGCGTAATTTAAAAGGGAACTCCCCGGTTAAAGGGTTAAATGAACAGAACATCTTTAATTATAAAGTATTAGTCTGTTATTAAATGCGTACTGCGCATGCTTTGGCTCAAATATAAAATACGGAATATTTTTCTTTTTTTCTCCGGTAAATGTAAATTGAATTATAGTATTTTGTAGTTCATCTCTTGATGAATAAAAATGGAGGAATGGTATTTTATATAGTTTTAGCAATTTCGTAACTATGGTAACGAAATTTTTAGAGATGTGAAAGCAGCATTATCCTTCACGGATTAGATTTGGATAATGCCCGCATCATTCAAGGCTGCCTATGAGAGAATTTCCAAAAACTGTAATAGATTAAAATAATATTATTTACAATTTTCATAAATGTGAAAAACATTTGTAAGCATTAAAATATTTTGCGAAATAAATAAATAATATACAAGTCGTTCTTCCTCAAATATTGCATCAACTATGTAATTATAGAACAAGACATTAAAACAATAGTTTTTTCAGCACTAGTAATTTTATATTTAAAATTATCGCAGTTTTCTTTAAAAAAAAAAACGAAAATTACACTAAAAACAAAAATTTAATATTTTCAGATCAATCACTTTATTATAACAATGAATATTAGTTCAAATTCATAGGCATTAATGCTTGTTAATACTGTTCGAAATTCACAGGCTATAATAAAAAAAAAATCTGAAAATTACAATAACATTAAACGTTTGATACAAAATATCAAAACATTTTTATATGTATTAAGTAAAAATATTTTATCTGTAGAGTACAAAATATTTCAAAGATTTAATCGCACGCCGTAATTAAAATCGTAATTCTTATAAAATGGTTCTTCGTCCATTATTTTATTTTTATAAGTAATTAAAGTTCACTTAAACAATTGTACGTATTTAAAGATTTACCATCTTACAACTGTTTTTAACCCTTTTGTCAATCGTCGAATGCCTTCTATAAGCTCATTACAAAAGTGATAATGCTTTGAAAAATTCTTAAAGAGTAAAAATTATATTCTTTATGAAAATCTTACTTAAAAAAAAAAGTCTAAATGAGTTCGGGAACCAATAAAGGTTTTTTTTTCTCTTTTTAGTCCTTTTTAGTGGAAGCGGAAAGGCTTTTTTTTTGATACATTGAAATCACTGGAAATAAGTTGTGCAGAAATAATGTCCTAACTTGCCCATAAAATGAACAATGGGCCTATATCGGAAAATAATAAAGGAGCTCCACCTTTAAGGGTTTTATCGAAGACGTTCCAAAAACACCAGGGACCTTTTTCGCTGACAGGGTCATTATTTCGAATGAAGCAACTTGGCCCATCAATCAACTCAACGAGTCAAATCCCTAACGAGTAGCAGATCTAATATTTTTTTCACTTCTTAATGGTTACAATTCGATTCACTTCAAATCATAATTTGAATAGTAATAGATATTATTGTGTTAGAGAATTTTATAAAACAATAACAACGTATTCGTACGTCTAAGGTATAAGTTTAACAACGTACGTATCTTATCTCACTCCTCAATTGATTTCACAGGTATGACCAGACTGAATTAAAACTCACATTAATATATATGGTATTGTATAATCATACAATTTGAACTGCGATCCACCACTTCGTAAACATGCATCATACGTATGAGTCATCTATCAATCCATTTTTGTTGGTGATTACAGGTGCGGTTAGATGCTAATAATCAATGAAAGCTTCAAAGACGATTTCATTTTACTCCGTTCATAAAAACCTTCTCGACGTGGCGATGCTATCTCGGAAGCCTTTGATAAACATGAAATGGCTGGGTCCCCAACGCCTCATCGAATACTCGTTATTTCCTAAGGCCATGAGGTTTCATCCACCAAATCTACATACTCGGTTATCGGTGGTAGTAAAATAATTTCTAGTAGTATTCTGCTGAAAAATGATTCTATTTATTTTTTTATGTTTTTTGAGCTCTTTTTTGTTTGTTATCCTGTTTCTCTACAACTAATTTCCTTTTTTATATGTAACTTACAAAGTTAGAAGCGATCGAATTCGTATAAAAGATAAAGATAAAAAATTATAAAATAAAATGTTAAAAATTAGACCGAACTCACACACAAATGGATATTGAGTTCTTTGAAAGATCACGCAACTTAAAAATAAATGAATTAAACACTGAACTTTTAACAATTTCCTAATAGCACCGTCCGAAAAATCCGCCCCGAAGCTCGGGTATAAAGTGCAAAAAAAAATTCCCATTCCTTGGTGGGACACCGGTTGCGCCGAAGCCATCAGAAATCAAAAGCGCGCATTTAGAAAGTTTATAAAATGCCGAAACGACTATATAGAAACAACGACTACTATAGAAACAATCTAAAGCACGAGCTAAACGATTGATAACACTGGTCAACACAATTTTTGTTTCCTTAATTTATTTTACTGTTATTGGGTATTTCAAAGGCCCTGAGCATGAAAAAAATGATGGGAGATTGCTAATAGCTCTATTTTGTGAAATATGAATTTTCACTGTTTTGACTGAAACATGCAAGGAAATTAATAAACAATGTTAAAAAAATATTATTGAACACAATCAGATAATCTTTTGTAGGCATTTTTTGAATAAACGTCTTTAGGTAGATCTCTTTGCAAACTCCAGCAATAGTCGGTCAACATCTGTGAGTCCCACCTTCCCTGATAACGCTCTTCCATAATCTGAATGTCCTGATAAAATCTTTCACTATTCTCTTCACTAAAATCGCCCAGATTTTTGGGAACCGATCTAAATGCGGGTGCAGGAAGTGGATTTTTATGCTCATGTTGCACCCTAGGTTTTGCATGTTCAGTAGCATAGTCTCAACAAGCTGGGCATAGTCATCAGATTTATTATTTCCTAGAAAATTATTTATTACTAAAACAAATGATTTCCAGGCTTTGGTTTCAACCTCAGACATTGATTTGACTAAATCAGGATCCTTCACGAGTTGCCTAATCTGTGGCCCATCAAAAATACCGGATTTCAATTTGTCAGTGCTCAATCCTGGAAACTTATTTGAAAGAAAATTGAAACATCCGCCACTTTTGTCAAGCGCCTTCACAAATCGTTTCATTATGCCGAGTTTAATATGAAGTGGTGGAAGTATAATGCGGTCTCGATTAACTAAAGGCATGTTTATAACATTTTTTATACCAACTTTCAGCTCTTCCCGTTATGGCCAAACCTTTTGTGACGAATGGTGTAGTTTGTCACGACTGTCCCAGAGGCACAGAAAAGAAGGGAACTTTGTGTACCCCCCCCCCTTTTGTCGTAGAAGGATGTTAACCATTTTTAGATCTACATAAATGGCCCAGTTGTGGTCTTGATACCCAATTTTTTCCATAACCTTTGAAATATTTGTGTATTCTTCTTTCAGAGTCGTCGAATGTGCAATAGGTACGGATCCGTATTTGTTACCGTTATGGAGCAAAACACACTTTAAACTTCTTTTGCTGCTGTCCATAAAGAGACGCTAGTCCCTGGCCTTGTAGTTTTTCAAAGCCATCTGTTGAAAAAGTCCACCAACATCGTTACAAAAGACTAAACCCTTCTCTTGAGAAAAATATGGTAACAGATTCTTTTC
The DNA here is from genome assembly GCA_911387785.2 of Aelia acuminata. NCBI lineage: Eukaryota > Metazoa > Arthropoda > Insecta > Hemiptera > Pentatomidae > Aelia > Aelia acuminata. The sequence continues at coordinate 102,063,697 of OU426981.1, forward strand.
TCGGGAACGATAAAAAGTGATTTTGCATTCGGGAGTAAGCAAGTTTTTTTCTTTTAAACGAGATGCTAAAATTTCAGATGATTCTTTTGATAAGTTCAGATCCCTCACCAAGTCATTTAATTCTTTCTGATTAAATGGTTGAGGTTCTGAAAGGCTAAATTTGTAGTCTGGATCAGAGTCATCACTTGATATATTTTCTTCGCAGAGATTTAAGTCATCAGAAAATTTAGATGTACTAGGTTGTGCCTGTCGTGATTTTAATTGAGGTCGTTGAGCAGAAGATAAGTTTGGATAAGACCACTTACTTCGATTCGCGGGGTTAATTCCATTTATTTTCACAACGCAGAAGTAACAGTCGTCCTGATGGTTTTGAGGTTCTCTCCAAATCATGGGAGTTTCGAACTTCACTGCATCTCTTTTCCCACTGGACCATAACCGTAGACACTCAACACATTTCTGGCAAACAATATGTGGAACCCATGGCTTGTCCTGATTATTCAAATATATTTTAAAGTATTGATGATAAGCAATTTTTACAAAATTTGAAATAGGTTTTCGGTATTTTTCAAATATATATTCGCCACAAATATAGGAAAAACAATCTGGATTGAGAACACAGCACTGTCTGAACAAAGGCATATCGAAAACAACAGAATATATTTTACTTTCCAATAAAAAACGAAAATCAGAGTAAAAACACTGAATAAGATTAATAACCTGTAACTCAAAAACAAAAGCTGTTAGAGAAAAATTGTTTTCATATTTAAAACTTATGTTTCACATGGAGATAGAAACAATAAAAAATCCCAGGAAACAAACAATTTCTTTTATTTTGTTGACCAGTGTAATTAAAAAAAAAAATTATCGGGGCGCAAATTTTTAGAATCATAAAATGTTAACACAACAGCTTGTGCAATATAGCCAAAGATTAATATATTTTACTATGTCACAAACGACTATCCATTGTAGCAAGATTAAAAACAGAAGGGTATGTTGAAACTGATCACGAAAGCATTGTAGATATATTGGCCCAACATTTTTTCGAAATTTCAGGCAATACTCATGATAATCTGAGTTTTATATCATGTATATTAAAAATATAATTCATAGAGTGAGAATCAATGATGCACCACATCCCTCAAATATCCACATAACAATGTGCGAGCTAAAAGTTGCACTAAATAAATCTAAATCCCGAGCACCTGGGTCCGATAATGTTCCCTAATATTTCCTGAAAAACCTCTAATATTCTGGAAAACATTATTAATGAAATTTACACAGGAAGTTGATTTCCTGACATCTGGAAAACAGCAATAGTCGTTCCAGGACTAAAGAAAACCACTCATCAGTTATCGACCAATTGCACTTACTTTTTGCGCATGTAAGCCCGTGATACCTTAATAACAGGTTAAACTCGTTTATAGAGAAAAACAATCTCATTAGAAACAGACAATGTGGGTTCAGATAAAATCGCATCGCCCCATCATACAATCCCAACTAGAAATATGCGACTCATTTATAACAAATTCAACAACACTTGCAATATCCATCGACATTGAAAAGGATTTCGATACAGTATGTAAAAAGTTAATAATTGATAAATTGTTAGCTTGGGGAATTCAGGGTCTCTTTATTATAGATTTAACAGGATCCAAGTATCTGCAGAAAAAAAATTAATAGTTTGTAGCAGAAAAAAGAAATATGTTAGTGCCAAAATTAATTCCAAATAATAGGGAAATATCAACTGTAAAATTAGGGCGTCACTTCTTTAAAATTCTTGTGTTCTGTAAAATTATATTTGATCATAAGCTAACCTGGATCCCTCACATTAAATACCTCTTCGATAAATGTTCATAATCATTAAATCTGTTAAAGGTTCTTAACAATACCAAATAGGGTGCTGATAGGAAAACATCACTGGTTTTTACAGAACATACACAAGATCATTACTGGATTACGGCTGCATTGCCTACTGCTCTGCTTCACCTACAGCACTGAGGTTACTTGACAGGATACACTACACCGGTATTCTATTAGCAACTGGCGCCTTTAGGACAAGTCCAACAGAACGCCTGTGCGTTGAAGAAGGCGAACCACCCTTAGAATACAGGCGACATATGTTAATGCTAAAACAATTTGTAAAGATAAAAGCACTACCCGGATCAGATGAAACCCAATATTTAACCAGTAAACGATTCCCAAAACCTTGTAAGATACGCATACAAAATAATAACATACTCATAAATATTGATCCCAATTACGCTATTTACATATCATACTTAATGATTCCACCTTAGCACATCCCCACACTAAATATTAATTACAAAGTTTTCTATCATTCGAGGCGAAATAGAATCACTAAACAGTATTTCAGTGAGTTTATGCATAAATAAAGAGTAAACAGTGATATACACCGTCGGATCTATGAGTGACACTGGAGTTGGAGCAGCAGTAATAGTTGGTGATATCACAGTTCAAAGTAGTCTTCCTTCGGAATCTACTTCATATACCGTAGAATTAACAAAGATATACCTGGGCCTAAGAGGGGCTTACTACAGAGAAAATATATTAGAGGGTATATAATCAATTTCGAATTGATCAAAATGATGGATTATGTCACATACTTACACGATTTAAGTTTGAGTCGTAGATATTTTTTACGACGGAACGCAATACCTTTTCTATATCACTTACCAGCCTCTCGAATACAAACGATGTTATCCCAAGAGAAAGTAATATCTTTCCAGTCACATATGTCCATTAAATTTCCTTACATGTCCTATCTACTGCTTGTCAGCACGAGCATTAATAGTTCCGCTTTAGTATTGGCGCCTTAATAATATTACCAGGTTTAATAGTAACTTTCTCATAACGTCCAGAAGTGGATTACAGTTAAGGTGAATGTAATTCTTGTAGTTTCAATCTTTTTGGTTCAATCGCGGGTGGCACAAAAGTTTTTTATGTTCGCTAAATAAAATTTTTGTACGACGGTGTATAGTTTCTCTTTAAGGCACGAGAATAATCAACAGTTGGCGCTTATTGGTTAAAAGATTTTCATTAACTGCCATTTCTGCAACATCACTCACTGTTCCACTCAGATCGGCGTCCAGAACGTAGTGCGTATTCAAGGTTGTGTTTCTCTCGAAACGCACAAATAAACGTTCGCGGTCCTCTCCAAGATAATGATAGATGATGGGTGACTCTTATAGTTAATTCCCACTTAACTAAAAAAGGTCCGCAGTCCTTTCATTCACAATATCCTCCCCCTCCTATTTTTCGATCAACAACTAACTATTTCTTTTGTCGAATTCATGCTGAAATAGTAGCACAGATATTGGTTTGAAAATACACAGCTGAACGAAAAATTATTAATAAAAATGTTTTATTTCTGTAAGACATGGCATAAAAACTGATGTGAAATAGAACAACTAAACAAACAATTCCATTCAAGAACCGACAAAACTTTTGATACATCCTAGTAGTATATGGATTTAGGGGTAAGGTGGATAGTAATATATGGGAAGGTTCCTTTTTTTTTTAACTTAGAAATATTTTTCAGACACCTGATCTTATATAAAAGCATAGATGATTTATAATCTTTAAATTAATATAATATCACTAAAGAAACACTTTTAAAACTCCTAAAGAGAAAAATATCTGAGTTCCCTGAATTGTTGCCTTGGTTAGCAAAGTTTTTATAAAATATTTTAAATATATTCATATTTTGACTCTTTAGGTTGAATCACACTAATATATGTTAATACCCTGTTTTGCGCTGAGATTTCGACTCAATTTTTTATGTCTTCACCTCTCAACAAAATTTGTATGTGTTGTTAGTGATTTTAAGAAAACAAGTTTTTTAAAGTAAAACTTTTGACCGCAGCAAAACAGTGAAGGAGTTTTTTTTATAAATATGTATGTTGTGTGATTTATTGGCAACTTTAACCGTTTTAATTCATGTGAAACGTTATTGCAACGAACCTTAGATTTTTTAATCTAATTCCGATTTAATTAATCTCACATTTCTCAATTACTAGATTTTTCCCGATTTTTTTAAGGACTGGAAAATAATTATTTAATTTGCTTGATCCTCGAACCTACCTCTTTATTTATTAGTCTCCAAAGTTTTGCCTCATTTCTAACTAATAATTCTATGATCGTTATAGAGCATCAGTGCTGGTCTTAATCAGTTTACATTTATTTGCTGTTATGCAAATCAGTTTATCTTTATTATCTGTTATGATTCAACTAGCAGTTGACCTGTTTAGATGCTAAATTGTAGGCTTCATCGAATCCATAAACACGAAGAGTATCTAGACAGTCCTGGCATATTTTAAAAAATATACCAGAGAATGGTCGGATTTGGGCTACAATATGGTATGAACGGCTACTGTTCACTGCTAAGCGAGGCGGGGAGGAGAAGAGCTAATCCAGGGTGAATTATGCAGCGGGCAATCACTAAGCTGCCCCTACAGCTTCATCAACCGGAACGCTCTGCCGCCGGAGACTGATTTGGGAGCGGGGGACTAACTATCGTCGTTAGTCACCGGCCTCTGCAGGGTCCATCCATCTATCCCAGATTTATGGGACATTATCAATCCTACTTAAATTTCAATTTCACAGAAAGTATAACGTTCTTTATGTAATAAGGTATTTTCATTTAGTAAATGGTTTCCCGCCGTTGATAGAAGCAAGGCATGAGACATTGGGTAGAATGGAAGCGACTAAACCGACAAGCCTGAAATTTTTTTAAGGGATAATAATAGATCGTGAGAATCTTACAAATCTAGTTTGAAAAAAAAACTTAAGGATATGCACAGGCCACACCTTAGTTTTTTCTTTATGAAAAAGTCTTTATATAAACGTTTCGGCTTCTTTGTACCATTTTCAAAATTTTGTGATCAATACATCTTTTATTAAATTTTAAATAATAACATTTAATTTAATTTGTAAATACCTATAAGCACATAGTCTCATTTTTCAATTATTTCCACATCTTGTAGAGTTGACAACCCTTTAGCATGAACAGAACATCTTTACTTATAAACTATCTTTGTCATTAAAGGCGTACTGCGCATGCGCACTGTGTTAAACGTATTTTAAATATATTTTAATCGATTATTTCATAATTCATATCAAGCCATTTCTTATTTTTAGGCATAATAAGACACTTAATTTCACCATATAATTTTTTTTTTTTTTTTTCTGTTGGCGCATTAGGCCTAATGTGACCTTTGGCCGCGCAGTGTGGTCTTCTTACAGACATTTGTATTGCTGCTGCACAGACAGCCTGGAGGGGGGGGGCCCAACTTCAGTTGCTGCAAGCCATGATCCGCATGGTGTAGCAGAAGACTGCCCATAGCTCGATACCCATCCCATTGGGGCCAATTTGGCAGTGTCCTTCCCACCGATGGCGTCAGCTCTCTCGGGTTCAAGAACAGTGAAAAACTGGTCTAGGCCCAAGGATTATGGTTGCCCAGAGTCAGCAGGCCCTGAGGACCTATATTTCTTACCCTGAAGCATACACCGTCCTTGTGCCAAACCTCAAACCACAAACCTCCGGGCGGTTACTGATATCCTGGAAAACCACACCACGATTCTCAATGGGATACACAGGCAAGGTACATCACTCCTACGCCCGGTCGGTTTGAGTCTCCTCCAGTAGGCTGACAGGCCTCACATACCCGGGGCTGGGGGTAGGCTTGGACTGCGTGGCGTTCATTGGCGGGTGGTCACCCGAATGGAGCGGTCACCCATCCAAGTACTAACCACGCTCGACGTTGCTTAATTTTGATTACCTATTGCAAGCGCCTCTGTCCACTCGGCCATATAATACAAAACAAAATCAATTTTACTTTATAGAAAGAAGTATCTTCTTCTTTTAGGAAACCCTAAAACGTGTATCTCCGTTTAAGTCGAAATTTTCATGATCGCAATACTTTCCCTTACTATATATTTTATATATAGGTAAGTTAAAGTAAACAAAAATAATAAAACTAATTATTTATTTTTATAATAAGTCATCGTTATTTCTATTATACTGATTTAATATGAATGCCGGAATAAAGTGTTCTGAGGTGCTGTTGGTTATTTTATATTTTACTATAAAAGATTTGATGGAACCTCCATGGACACTTTAATGTATGTGCATTCTCATAGCCGAGGTGCGGTATACAATCTAAGAAGTCTGATAAAAAACCGGCGCAGAGAATTTTTTTTTTAATTTTAAGTTTAAGATTAAAGACGGATGAGTAGAGACCCACTCAGGTACGACATATGCCAGTTGTAACATCTCACCATTTGTTGTCACAGGCTGCGCTCCACATGTGAATTTAAAATTAGATCTCTGGCAGCTCGAAACATGAAATGTCTTTGTTTCTTCGGTGGACAATAAGGATGTTTCTTTAAAGATGGTTACTAAGGAGCAAATGAGGTCTTGAGCTTTCTACCTCGACCACTAAAGGTTTATTCTCTACCATAGGTGGATTCCAATGTCTAGCATAGTATATTAAATAATTTAATTTAAACAATTTAATGTGGCAAACTAAATTATGTAAGTTATAAAAAATATGTAGATCCTTTATTATTTTTTTATAACTGTATTAGGAGAGAGGGGAAAGGGATGATTCCAACTGAAGTAGCTAACACTTTGGAAATGCATATCAAGGATTCATTCCTAGAGAGCGCTGTCCCCAATCCTCCATTGTGCCGACTAGATGGGACAGGTTTCGCCCCATTGTGCCAATAGCGGGCCTTTGTGCCGTTCCCTATCCCAGCCGGGAGTGGGCCGCGGATGTGTTGACACAGCGCGGGCGTCGGGAGGCTACGGTGATCCCTTTCATTATGTACTTTATCGACTCGTTATTTTAGCAAAATAATAACGGCCTGTAGATCTGGGGAAAGCTACATCTCACCTCTGTACTTCCCAGTTCCACTTTAACATAACAAACAGCAGTGAGAATGACAGCGTATTTTTTAAATATTTAAACCTTTTAAATATCATTGCTTTACTTAAGAAACAAAAGACTAATATATAACACTAAACTACGTGTTTCCTGGAAGGCGCAGATAAAAAATGAAATGGCCAAGAGATCTATTTTAACAATAATTTACTTATCTATTAAATATTGTAACACTGATAAGGGTTTAAATAAATTTATTGACGGAAAATTATGACGCAGAAATGTCAAAAAAAGTATAAGAACAAACTAACAAAGCAGTAATTCTGACAGAATAATGATTCAGAAGTAGCTGTATTCATCGCATTACAAATACAGATTAAACCAATAATCGATCGCTTCTGACATGGAACCCCCCAGAAAGTTCTAGAACGATTGAAACACGACCACTTACCAATGCATGACTGTAACCGTTCCAAGCAATTCTACAACTTTGTATAACGTAAAGAAATAGCAGCTGCTTTGGTTCCACGTCACAATATGATATTTCTACATTACTATCGAGTAATTCAAAGAAAGGAAACTACTCCAACAGGTTTGCTAGATATGCAGGTGACAACATCGTCAGAGAAAGGGAGAGAGAAATATTTTATTAAGTAGGGTTGCCCTTCTTTATAGGGCTGCCACTAACACAGCATACCAACGAATGCATTGATAGAATTAAATTTATAATTTTATTCTGCTTTCTCGTTTCACCTTCCTCATTTTTTTCTTTTCTTCTTTTTTTTTTTTTTTCTTTTTCTTCCACTGTGCATTATTGCAGCATTACTGGCAATATTTAACATGTTATTTAATTAAGTTAACATTTAGTTCAACAAACAGTTCTTAGTTAAGGAATGTGGGAAATGGGTTTCAGCTAAAAGAAACCTATACCATTTCTTGTTTCTCATGAACAAGCGCTAATAGCACAACGTAAGGAGAACTAGAAATGTATTTAATGTTTTTTCAAATTTTCGGCACATGTGAGGAAGGGGGAGAAGAGTAAAAGTTGGAGATGAATGGGACCGAAGCCATACTAAAAATCCATTAGGGAGGCTGATTATGTCAAAACAATATAGTTAATGCTCTCAGGATATGCAGGGCATGACGCCAGGCTGGAAGATGGAGAGTTGCCAAAAGTTCTGCTGACACTGGGCAATTCGTGGATAGGAAAGGGTGCTAGAACGAAGCGGAGGATGTCGGATGGTGTGATTATTAACATCTTGAGGGATATGAACTGTTGCGAAACGCGACGACCACAAACACATACATTATATTTAAATATTTTATTTATGTGTGCCCAGAGGATGGTTGCATGAATTATTTTTAATGTTGATGACTTTGGTCAACGATACATAACTAAATATTTTATCCCAAAATTTGATTCAAAATAAAATCGTGTATTTTTTCAGAAAAATATTTATTTTTGCCTTGATTGCACACTTTTAAGTGTCAACAAAATTTATACGATTCAAATGGAAAAAATATTTAGAAAAAAAGGGTCCATCTGATTATGTATTAGACAGTAAATACCATCTAGAAGCCTAAGCAACTTATTAACAGATCAATCCGTAACAAATAGACTAATTTGAAAACTTTGCTAAAAAAAATTATTTTTCTTTATTTGGGCACATCATTTAAACGATCGATCAGAAACTTTTTTATTTAGGAACAGCATTGATTCATTTAATAATAATTTTAATAAAATGAATTAAATTATAGTTAATGATAAAAAAACAAGTAAATATTAAAAAAAATGGATTTACGATAGAATATAAACAAAATTACGAACACATGTGAAGGAGATTTGGGGGAGGGTCCAGCAGAAGAACATACTTTAATAAAACGTGCTGTTAAATGTTGCCAGTCACGACCTAAAGTTCGGGCCTTGATCAGGGCTACAAAATAACATGAGCATTTTATATAATGAAGAGAATAATAAATATGTTTTAATTTATAGGAAAAAATCAAACCACATACACATACAGTGAATATAATAACAAGAGAAAAAATAAATAATGCATGTATATGACGTGGTAAGAAGTAAATAAACTGTAGTAAAAAATAAAGATATGATAGAGTGAATTATAGCCGGTGAGGGATCACAAAGAGGGGGGAGAAGATAAATCATAATAATGAATATAATTGTGAAACAAATATTATTTTTTTTATACAATATTAATCGATTTCTCTAGAAATTGTACATGAATAATATTAAATCAATAAATTTGTAAATAAATACTTTATAATCTGAAACCTTTTCAAATCTGACTCTTATCCTTGGTTAATAAGTTAGAAAGTTGATAAACTTCAAGAAATCTGTATAACTGTCGATAACAATACATGGAGCCAACACATGTGCATCAACATGAACTTATTGGACGATCCTTTCAGAGTAAACTACCCTTCACGGAAGCAATCAGTGGTAGCCTCCAGCAATCGCGCAAACAATCTGAGTCTTTCCCCAAGTGTCTGAGTGAGCGGTCAACATGCGGACTCCGTATTGATTCGAAGCCGCCTGTGAAGGGTCAAAGGGGCGTCTCCTGCTCTCTTTCATTTCGGCCTATTTCCATTCAGAGCTCGGGGAACTATGTTTTCGACAACTTTATATTTAAGTGTCATCGTCCTTGAAGGTAAGGTGAGGGAGTTAGAGATCAATAAATGCAAAGCACTGCGCCAGCATCATCCTGAGCATTAACTCAATTTTTCGTTCTGGATGTTGTATATATATTTCAATCAAACTATTGAGTATGGGATGATGAGAGTATTTGAAAGGAATTTAGGAAGTTGAAAGCGGCGCCTTGCAGACACTAGGCACAACAGATTGACAAGAAGCACTAGCACACGAAACACAAGACCCGAGACAGACTATTAGGGGATTATTAACCGACTAGCCTTTGTGGATTATACAGCCCTCCGGCTACAAACCGGGAGGTATTGCCGCTTCAAAGCAACTACCTCCCCTCCCCTCTCTCACAGAAAACTACCTCTACTAAGCGTCTCCTATCTCATTGATGGGGCAATTCCAGACCACTTTGGGCTAAACGATCCTCCGCCTTTTCAGACCCGTTAAATGCTAATACCAATTCCGCAGATCTTCTTGCAAGTACTATACTAGGGTAGAAGAATGATGTAAAATAATATCTGGATTTGTTATGTTTTGCTTAATTTAATAGATAGTTTGGTGATTTATAATACATTATAAGGCCTATATAGATTTGCTAACATTTAAGAAATATTTATCCAATTAGGATCAGCAAATTATAAGAATGCTTGTTCTATCCAACCGCATTTATGAGTATATGCACATTTTAACTGGTCTTGCGTGACTAACTCTTTCATTTTGCACTGGAGGACGCGATAAGAGAATCAGGGATCCAGGTGGGAAAACAATATTCAACCTTTCTGCCTGAATACTGGGTTACGTTGATGACATCGATATCATTGGGAGAAATTTTAATGCCATGGCAGAGGGGTTCATAAAGCTACTGCAAAGCTGCAAAGCAAACCAGGCTAAAACTAAATACACAGTGATGAACCCACTATGGATGTTCCCTTCTAATGTACATGTTGATGATGTATATTTGATAGGGTCTGTAGCGGATCAAGGTGAGGAAACTCATAATGTATTACTATTACTATATAAAATGAACCATATTTTGTCATTTTTCAAGTCCAATTATTGAAAATGAATTGTATTTAAACATTAACTGTAATTTAAAATGTCATTATGTTCTAATATACATTTTATATTAATGCCTTCATTACTTATGAAATGTAAAAAAAAAAAAGTTCGTTCGTTAAAAACAAAATTTCTGGATCCGCCATTGGATAGGGTCAAGGAATTAGTTTACCAATTGGCCAGGATGACCAATGTTGTAAAGTAATCGGAGATTAAGAAGTTTTAGTGCATGACAATATTGCATAAACCCGAAGTAAAAACTCTTTTCCTTTAAAGGTAACAGTGCATCACAGAGATCAATGTCTGCCGACTTATTCATATGTTCACCCTCATTAAAAATCCCATACCACCCATGTTCAGATCTCTATCATAAATAAATGTTTCTTTATTTAATGAACATGGAAACCTGCGGCCTTTTTTCAGTTTTTTGGAATACGTAGTGCAATTTGTTGATATTTTTAAATAAGTATTCAGATTTTATTGTATACGAATATTTTTTAATTATTTTGGCGCTTACTTCACTATGGCATTATACCGACCAATTCCAAAACAATTCACCGCACGGAATAGTATTATTATTCTATACAAATTAAAAGAGCATAAAATTTAGTGCGTATTTCCTGCTAAGACTTATTTTTGTGAAGTTTAAAGAAATATCATGAAACATTACATAAAACAAATTATTAAGGTTGAGCCAAGCTAAATTGATCTTAGATTTAAACAGATGGAAGAAGCTGTAGGATTTGCAGTCGAAAATGAACAGAAGTATAACAGACAATACACCCTACAAGACTGTAACACTTATGTGGGTTAAACATTTTTATTAAACAAATTTTTTTATTAAAATAATAATTTACAATTCCAGAAAAATGATTGGAACACAAATAATTAAACAGGTTACAAAAATAACCATATGACTTTAGCTTCACAACAAGACTAACTTGCCAGTCCATCGCTCCTTATAATCGCTCATTATGATTTAATTAATGTATATGAGTATTGTGTTTTATAGCAATCCAATTTATTTGGGCCCCATTGTTTTGTTTTGTTCTAAAAAAATAAAGCATTTTTCTCTCTTAATAAGAACATCCTAGAAGTTCTAGGTCATCGTAGATGGTTCTTGAACTTCGTAGTCACGAACATGTATATGACAGTTTGTTCCCACTGTTAGTTCGTTCCAACTATAAGTCTAGAACTATTCTAAGCCATGTTTTCTGTGTTTTGTTTCACGTTACAATACTTTCAAATTTTTAAGGTCTGTTCACACATGTCCGCACCGGATCCGCACCGCAGCAATAATATAGGTTATGTTCAGAATATTTTTAATTTAACTTACATATTACCTTTAGTTATGCCTAAAGGTCAGGCCACACATGTCAGACACAGGCCACTTTAGGCATAACTAAAGGTAATATGTAAGTTAAATCAAAATATTCTGAACATGACCTATATTATTGCTGCGGTGCGGATCCGGTGCGGATCCGGTGCGGACATGTGTGGCCAGACGTTTATTTGTAACACTATTCAGAAGTAAGCTATTATTTTTTTACTTTCACTTACCTATATATATAATATAAAGTAAGCGAAAGTATTGCGATCGTGGTAGCCAACATTTCATCACAATTGGTCAAATTGAGGGGGCACTTTATTTCATAACTTTTTTCCTATTTTTACTTTTTTTTCGATTATCTCAAAAACGGCTTTAACGATTTTCATCAAACTCCTCATGTTTAATGAAAATTAGGTGTTTTTTAATATCAGGTAGGCTTTATCATTATTAAAATGTTCTGAGGGGGCTTAAATGGGATAGGGGCCTTTTTTGTTTATTTGATTGTTTGTTTCCTATAAAGTACCTTTGTTTTTGTTAATATGGAGAAATTAACTGTCTCTCGTTACGCCTAAAAATAAGAAATGGCTAAATATGAGATATGATAAAATCAAGTAAACGTATAGAGGTGAAAAAAAGAAAAATATTCAGTTAACTCATAAAACACGTTGAGCCCACGCATGCTGCAAAGGCGAAGTACGCCTTTAATGACAGACCATTGTTCATAATTAAAGCCGTTCTTTTCATTTAATGGAAATTATTTGTTTCATGGTAACTAAATGAAATTTTCAACAAGTACATAGAGAATTATAAAATCAGACGACTTGGAGTCTTATGCTTGCATGACCCAATTATCACATTCAAAAAGTTTTACTTAATTATAAAAGGAATTAGTGTTTTTTATAGAGCAAATGAAAACAAAAATAAGAAAATAAAAAAGTGAAAGTTGTGTGTTGCCCGCAGATTTTTATTATAAAGGAGCTTGTTTCATGCAAAGTTCGTTGCTCTACAATTCTTATCTTAAACATTTATAATTAATTGTAGATAATTTATATTTGCAAACATTCGAACAGTTCCTTCTAAAAATTACCAGCCTTTTATGTTCGATTTTGGCTAAACCACTATACATATTTTAACTCGTAATGTCATGGTATTTGGAATACTATAACCCTTTATGAAATAATAATAAATATACTGTAAGATCCGTAGTTTTCGATTTCTAGGCAAGAAACCATTTTCGATTTCCAAGCGCTGCAACATGAATATAATTCATTTTTCGGTAAAATGGTCGAAATTGCCGGTTTGATAACAGATTTTAGCGTAACGACTTAAACGTTTTAACATTCATTAAGCCGTTTAAATGGAATTTTATGCTCTCTTAATTTGAAAAGGTTACTATTTTCTGTGCGATGAATTGTTTACCAGTTATAGGTAGCGAGATCTGAACGGGAGACACTCATTCCCTTAATGTCAATAATATAAGGGTTCAAAATAAAAGATTTTGATTATTTACATAATTACTAAATTATAAAATAAAACATTACCTACGTTTTAAAATAGAATACCTACATCAAAAAAGTGTCTAATTCAAATTAGCGTTTGATAACTCAAAAATAATGTTTATAAACGTTTAGTATTTATCCGATCGAGAGAGGATAAATCTTTGGCGTTCTGGATCAATATCACTAGGTCTGAGTACATAAAAAGACCCTGACAGCTCTTGACCATTTGTCACCTGCCCAAAGAGTGGTGGGGGTGACCACAAACAAACTTTTGTCCTTTGACTCCTTGCAATAAATAGCCAAAATTTTGCAGGGATTTCTCTCAAATATTTCAACCGCTTAGGCAATAATTCTCCCCGAGTCTATTTGCATTAAAAACCTATTTGCAAAAAATTTTATTCATCTACGCCTCACTTTTCTGCATTTTTTTTTAAATTACTTCCACTTACCTATATTATATGATATAATTATAAAGAAGATAATTCCAGAATAAAAGTAAATCCAAAATAAAACTAACTTTGCCTGACATCTGTTTCTACACCAAGCTGCGATATCTCCATTGGCGGATCCAGGGGATGCAGCCCTCACGGCCCCTCCCTTTGGAAAATTTATCGTCATTTAAAGATAGAATTTGACTTTCTTTAATGTAAGGAAGCAAGTTAAAGAACAAATAATGTGCAGAACAAGTAGAATGCTTGAATGTGAATGACTCATTCTAACGGACTATCTTGTGTAAACTACGGATCCTGATTTTTTTTATATTCCATGGTTTGCTTTTCTTCTAAACGTTTACAGAGCTCTCAGTAATTAAACATCAACACTAATGGTCTTCTTCGGTTTCCCAACGACCATTTGCAGTCTGTAAATTTATATTTTCTTTAACATTCCACAATAGATAAATCATATATTTAGATAATAACACATATAGAGATTCTTTATTTCAATAAAGAAAATATAATCATTTATATATTTACGCTTGATCAACATCTATTTTATAAGGTTACGAATACCTTTCTGTATGTCATGGAATAACTTTATGTACACAAGACTCATGCGCACACGCTCGTGCCCTTTATTTTTCACTGTGGTGACGCACCTAATCGAAGATAGATACTAACTGATCTTTGATTATATCAAGTTGATCAGGTGGGGTGTGGAAAAGGGTACAATTGCACTGGTCTAACCAATTATCCCAGGGTTAATTGTATCCTCTTCGAAAAGTAGGATGCCGTTTAATGCTTAATAAATAATTTGTTGTTTGCTTATTGTTTACGCTACTATATAACACTAATCTGAGCTAATATCATAAATTTCGCCTACCCATTATAATCAGGTTGTTAACATGTTTTGATAACGAAATAGAAGGATCTTAACAAACTAAAGCGTGTTCACAAAGGAAAGTAAATAAATAAATGTTTTTTTATTTACATAATCAAATGAGAACAAAATAAAAGAAAAAGGAAATAAGCTCACGTTGACAATAACTTGGCAAACTGCGTAACTGACGAAAGTTGAGCTGGTAACAAGGCAGAACAGGCACTGTCCGTTCGAGCCACAATTCCCTTGCTCGATTACTGGCTGCTCGATCGATCTCGAAAATCGCAGTCGAGTAATGATAAACTGTCATGCCGCTACTAGGTTATGGATCCTGTAACGAGCATCTGATATCGCACAGGATCGGGAACTCCATTTTACGTCCCTCCAGGATATGACGGAATAGCCACCTGCCGGGCTACGAGCCCTCGTCCTTGTGTTTTGTAAACGTTGACTATGCTAACCTAAAAACTCAGTTCACACTTGTAAGTTAATCAAATCAGAGACAAAACCTATTGAACATACGCGGTTGGATTTTTTGTTGGTACTAACTTTTTGACTAACATAATAGTAAAGGTTAGTTCATTTACTATTAAGATTCCAATTGAATCTTGATATATAAATTATTTAGTTTTAGTTTTTGAGTTTCCGCTTTTTTATATTAAGACATCAAATTCCTTTGGGCAGTTACTAATCAACAAATTATTCATAAAATTATATAGGTCAATAAATAATAAAACACTTTTTATAAAAAATATTAAACCGACTTCGAAACCTAGGAAACAGTAAAAATAAATTCACTGAAAAGTATGAAATAATTACCTTCTGATTTTTATGAATACACACCAATTTTGAAAATGGTATAAATGTGGAGGTTACTACCAGGTTTGTCTTTCCCAGATATATATATTCCCAGATATACATTATATAATTCCCAGGTTTGTCCTTTTTATTATACAATAATTATATAAACAGTCACCTTTTCAATTTTATGAATACACACAGAAAAGTGGGTAAGCGGTGCGTCTATTATACAACTTTCAACACACTACGTTTTATGATTATAATTGGATTTTTTTTTTAAGAAGATCAATGTTCCATTGGGAAGGGAACACATAAAATGTTTTTCCACCATGACAATATTTTTCCTTTGCTAAATATTGTCGTCACTACTTGTCATTTACATACATCATCAGTGTTCCGAGATTTGTTGAGTTAAATATACATAAATACATAAATCCGGCCATTCCAAGATGAAGTAGATACGTCACTGAACAGTCGAGATTTTGGCCGGTTTTAGACAAGATATCGTTAATGGAGAATCGATGAGGATGGTAATATGACCTATAATAAATTGGAAAGTAATTTTGGAATTATGATTGCTTGAATATCCTTCTGAAAACTATGGCGATATTATATTAACGGCCCCCGGTAGGGACCGTTAATATTGCTTTATTTAAATCGATCGTTGGAAAAGTAGAAAACAACATCATTGGATAGAAGTCCCAGCATTAAAGGGGCATCCATAAAATTGATCGATAGCAAAAAGACTGCCCCGCTAGGATAGAAGCAACAGAGTTTGGGACTCATTTTATGGTTAATTTATTATTACGAAGGAAATTATTATTATCGATATTAGCCTACTGATTTAATTCAAAATTTGAGTCAATTATGTTCGTAATTCCCTTCGATGAATTTTAGACTAAATTTATTACTGAAGTACTAAGAATTGTATCCTTCGTAATAAAACATTATTCAGAAAATAAATTGCTAAACACTGTTGCTTCAATTCTAATGGCGTAGCATTTATCATCATTTTTATCAATCATTTTCATGACTGCCAAATTTTCGCTGAGGGGACTTTCTTACATTGAGGTTGTTTTCGGGGAGTTATCAAGTTTTACTTGGCATTTTTTATTGATGGATGGACATCAGCAAAAGCCTCAATAGTTGTAGAAACAAAATTAAAAACCGATAATAGTAATCCGGATAACATAACAGAAGAGTCACCCATGAAGAATCGGCACAAGATCTCCGACAAGATATTTAACAGTAACCGAGTGTATCCGGAAGAAGACCGAGGTATCTGAATCCTTTGTTAAGTAAACTGAAAATTAGCTTTTCCAGGAATTATTGTATTCCTTTTTAATGTGCATAGTCAGTAAAAGATAGAAATCAATAATAGCTATGATTTTAAATTTAAACGATCTTTCAGGAACTTGAAGAAGTCTTAAATTCTGCTTTAAAACGATTATCAATACTCAGCCTTTCTTGGAATTCCACGAATTTTTTGGTCTTATGATTATGGTGTCCAACCGTCGATTAGATCTAAATTAAGGTTTACTGTTATCGGTGAATATCTATCTATCTAATATTTATGCTATTATCGCTACAGTAAACGACTGCGATATTATATATCATATTTAAATCTATTTTTGAAACATTGGTTAAGGTTATGTATAGGGTTGTTCCAACAAGCACTTAAAACACATCGATAACTAACAGACTGCTCATGTTCTCCCCCCACTCTTATGATTCTGAATTTGATTGGTTGGTTTCCCCAATTGATGCATCCAGCAGTAAAACAATATTGAGATTTGTTAGTTATCAGTTAGTTTTATAGCTTGTTGGAGCATACCTTATGTTACAAATGCCATATGTTTTTCCAATAAGTATACATTTTGAGCGATAATTAAATAATTAATTTAATGTTTTTTCCCGATAACTTCTTAAATAAATTAAGAACCCAAAAAAGGTTTCAATGGGACTACCTTGGGAAAATATTCTATAAGATGCAAAAGGCTTCGTTCCAATTGGTCCATCCATCTCTGAGTAATCGGTGAACATACATAGAAAAAAAAAAAGAAAAAAAAAAAAAAGTCACATACGTATCGAATAGAGTAACCTCCTCTTTCGTTCGAAGTCGGTTAAAAAAAGAGAGCCTTATGGAAGGAGCAAGCATAGCCCCAAGGAGGCGATCTCGTTCTATGATCATATTTTTGATTGGTTACTCTTTCTCTCTCCTTACCCTTTCCTGACCGTTTATCGCATAATGGAGATTAATTCGTGGGTTCGGATTTTTCGGTGAGTTTAACTTTAATTGATATATAATGGAATATATCAATCACTTTTAACATAATTAAAGGCAAAAAATCGATAAAACTCGGATAAAAAGGGACTCGGATTAAACAATGTAGCTCTAGATGAAGACGAAGAACAAACTGTTGATGAACCTTAAGTTTGCCTATTCCACCCCACCATCCATCAACATGGCCCCATCCCAGTTGGTAACACTGTTTATAAACTTTTCTAATCGCCCGAGGAAGCAGAGCCTTAAGCCACCGGATTAGGAAGTTGTCCTTTCTTCGGATCACGGCCATGTCGAGCTGATTATTAAAAAAGTTTATATCGCCCGGAAGAAGGGGCTGTATTGATTTCAATTAATTTCGACTTTTTAGTATTACCTAGGCCTTTAGCAGTGGTTCATGGCAGATGCGATAATTAAGGGGATTAAGTTGAAGAAGAAATAGTTCACGTTACTATTGGACGATACCAAAACAAACTGTAGACTAACCACAAAAACGAACCAATAAAAGACTGTGTTTGATATCAGTCAATGAGAAAAATATCTATTCCAGGTACTTTTACTTTCGCCTACCTGTATATGAAATATATAGTGAGAGAAAGTGTTGCGATCGTGAATAATTTCGACTTTCGGTTTTCAGGGAAGTACACATTTTGGGGTCCCCAAGACTTTAATATCGGGTAGGTTTCATCATCATGGAAATGTTCTGAAGAGCTTAAATGGCGAAGAAAAATTTTCTTCGTTTAAAGTACCTTTGATTTTTTTTATATAAAGAAATTGACTATCCCTCATTATAACCGGTAATAAGAAATGGCTTATTATGAAATATGAAGGAATTTGATAAACATACACCTGAGAAATAAAGAAAAGTGTTTTCGAAAAATTTGGCATAAATGCCTTTTTTGGATAAAAAATATTAGATACAGAGGTAGCGGGTTTCGCGATGGCCCTAGGATTTTTTAATTAGATTAAAAGGATAACAATTCTTGGCTCTGCCGTCCCTCAGATAGTACGTAAAATTGAGGTCTCTATCCTAATTATACCAGGATAGGCCAAATTTGGACTCCCACTGTAGCATCGTTGATAAGCCTTAGCGTTATTATCACTAAAGTGTTAATAATTAAACAAACAAATATTAGATATGTTCCAACAATCACTTAAAAACGTTGACAACGCGTCCGCATGCGCATTACGCTTAACTAACGGCCCATTCTTAACATGTAAGGCATACTGCGCGTGCGAAAGAGTTGTCTCTGTCCATTTTCTACGTGTTTTAAGTGCTTTTTGGTACATATCTATTTAACGGAAACCATATGTTTCTGTGGTAGCTTAATCAAATTTTGGTACTTTTCTGTTATAGTCACGCCCAGAGAAAATGTTTTTAATTTAGTTAGTACATTGCTTTTAGGAGAAGCAGGGTTATCACCAGTGTTGCTAGGGAGGTAACTAAGAGTTAATTTCACAACTGTTCGCTTACTGGCAACACTATCAGGAGAAAACAATTCCGTGCCGAATAATTTGTTTTGACTAGATAATTAATCACGTTAAATATGGTTGAGTATCAGGATAATTTAAAAAATATTTTTAGGAATATTTTGGATGAGGAAACTGCGGTCAGATTTTTTCAACAGCATAATATTATTCTTGAAATGAGAATATATAAAAATAACCATGAGATGAAGTTAACATTTAAAGGTAAAATTAAATGGAGGTGTCATATAAAAACGTGCAGACAAGAGATTGATTTTATTCAGAAAACATGTGTTTTATTTATTTAAATGTACTAACTAAATTAAAAACATTTTCTCTGGGCGTGACTATAACAGAAAAGTACCCAAATTTTTATATTAACTAAATAGAGAAATTAAATTAGACATGTTGTATTATATTTTGCATTGTCACATTGTCAAGGTAAAAATAAGAACTAATTTAATAGTTCTTTAGTGAGTGAATGCCTATAAAAGCACGTGATGCTAAAACTTATTTTTTTTATATATGGTACAATATAACCCTAAATAATTATATTTTAGTTTAAAACTTTAGTTCCATAACATATTTCTGAATGAAATAAAACGTGGTTTTTGCTGGAACAATCAATAAGAAGCAATGCAAACTTGATATATAAAACTTGGTAAACTCAGAACAAAGTTGCTTGCAATTACAGGGTTTTCTGATGAAACTGAATTTCAATTCGTCAAGCAAGGTCCTTGATGAGTCAAATACTTATTTGAAGCTTACTGACGTTAAGCTTCCTATGAGTCAAATACTTTCATCATGATAACAGTAAGAAAAGAATTTTAGAATATTAAAAATGCACTAATGGAAACTGTTTTTACAAAGCAATATAAAAGACTTTGTTTGATAATAAAATAAAGAAGAAAAATGAGGAAAAAAAACCCATAAGTTAAAAATTTTAATTTCATTTAATAAAATCCATAACATATTGAAAAGCTGAGAATTTGAGAAAGAACAATATGTAGTCTATAAAGTGGTTGTGTATAAAGTATATAACTGATGTGGACTACGAAATTATAATTTCAAGATCCAAATCCCATAACGGAAACTATTGGTTTTCATGGTACTATTTGTTATTGTCTTAAAATTAAATCGCAATTTATAAAATTACAAGTCTTGAGGTAAACTTAGTGATTTCGTATTAATATGGAACATAAAAAATGTATTATCCAGAAAGACCTTTTATGAGACAAGATGCTGCAGAAAAACATACAGCACAGAAAATGCTGACCCATCAGAAAAATTTTGGTCACGAAAATTATATAAAATACTTGGAAACCTTCATTAGAACACTCATTATCATTCATACGATACGAGGAATGTATGCTTTTCAGGATTTGTTCTTTGTAGTTACAACTTAATCTATTTGTTGCCATTTTTAGGGTGAAAACACTAAAGTGACCACGCTAAATATGCCTATTGATAAAACTTCTTTTCGTCTTTAAGTAAGCTAACGATACTAGGATAAAAATCATTAATTCCTACCAACGTTTAAATGAGTGAACAATTCTATAAACAAAAATACAACACAAACAGCACTAATCGATTATAATTCCAAAGCTTTAGGATATACTAAATTTTTAGTTTTACCCTCTTGGGCATATATAATTACGTTTTTACATGAAGCTACTCTAGAGCATGCAACGTAAAGCTGACCATGAGAAAAACATGGGGATCCCAAATTGATACCAGCTACCCTCAGTGATTGCTCTTGAGGAGCTTTAGTTGTGGTCATCGCAAATGCGACACGAACTGGGATGGGAATTATACTCCTTTGAAATCAAAGGGCATATCACTGGGGACAATGGGGATTCCTGGCATGGAAAGCCGTAAGGGCAGAAGAGGATGAGCAAGGAGGTAATAGATTCCAATTAACCATATAAACAGTCCGGGTAGTTTCCATAAATCAGTCAGGTTCCAAATATTAAAGAACAAAGAAAATCCAGTCGCAAAAAACAATGACAATAGTGTGGGTCAAAAAAAGTTCATTAGGACAGAAGAGAGAGCCAAGAGCGAGAAGCGTAGTAATAGAGTACTAATGTAAAGCGAGATCATTACCATTTTTATAACAATAAAGAATATCAGCTGATCGGCTGAAGTTATGCAATTATAATATGGACAGGTGTTCGCACCTGGTATGAAAGAACCATTTAGCGAAATTTGGAGAATTTAGGACAAACGGTAAAGATTTCCTTAAGGAACAAACAAACAGAATTTCATCTTTATTTATATAGATTATAATTATATTTGTTTTACAATTTAAGCATAGTTTACAGCTTGAACTATATCTTCAAGTTAACTGATAGCGGTTTATTAAAATTTCTAATCTTCACGCTTAGAAAAAGAATTCTCTAAAGCGTGCTTAATCTTGATCTCTTATATTCTGGGTTTAGCACAACGAAGTAGTTCTATAATGTAATAAATATCGACGAATATTGTATAAGGCCTTAGGCAGATATAAGAGGCCTAACCTAAATATTTTTAATAGAAAACACATTTTTTGCAATAGAAATTGTGGTAGAAATTGTGGCTTTGGTAAACACACAAATGTTTGTCGTGACGGAGCCAAAATCAATATTATCAGCACATGGAAATCTAGCTACATATAATAAAATTTGATAGGATTTGAATGCAGTATCTAGAAAATAAAGTTTTCATAATCTAGATTCGTCAATAATGCAGTTGAATTGTTGGTTATAATTCATTTACTGAATTCACTGTTCTCAGAAACTGCTGTAACTATTTCGAAAATTCGTTTTGGTATACTATGACAAAAGTACTATAATAATAATTATAACGGTACTATAATACAAAAGTACTATAATAATACTAAAACGGAGTAGTAACAATTAACGCCATTCAGTTCGGAAAAAGAGTCCTAACTTCATACTCATGGAAGCAAATTGAGTAGACAGACATTTTTATAATGAACACTGATAATTTTAAATCAATCATGCCATATGAAAGCTACTGTTGGGGGATGATGAGATGACATAGCTCACTAAACGCCGATAAAGCTCCTGCACGGGACAGGAGGAGTAGGCCTTTGAAAAAAATCCAGAAAAATGGAGGGAAAATATTATAATTAAATCCAAGAGGATTTTTTTTATTAATCTTTCTAGTTTATTCAAAGACAGTGACCACTTCGCAAATATTGTTATTAATATCTTAATATGGATATTGCATATATCAAACTAAGAAACAATGTTTATTAGAAACTACTTCTTCTTCTTCCTCCTCCTTGGTGCCTTTCAGCGTGGAGGGGCCTCGTCAATCCATTTTCGCCAGCCATCTCGGTCCTTCGCCAGCGTCCTCATAGCACCCAGCTGCTTGCCTATTAGAAACTAATTTATCGGAAAAGTCGAAGTTTCAGATAAAGTGGTTGGTTCAGTTCAGTTCGTAATATACCAATCGTATATAGCAATTCATTAAGTGCCTTCCTAAAAACTCTTTTATAAATTTAACTAGAAACGGAATGCATGACATAAAACTGAACCTCGTTTGTTTAAAAAAACTAGTGAATTACTAGTTAATGTTATTTTGAGTGGGTCGAAAAAACTAATATGGATTAGGACAACAAAATTTCAGGTCGAACGACCGAAAAAAACATAATGGAATGTTGTGACAAGATAAAGATGAAATTATTCCTGAATAATCAGTTGATTAATTGCAATATCATATAAAAATGGCGGGCATGTATCCTATCAAATAAAAGGTCTTTTATCCCCACAAGTTTTATCGCAAGAAGACCGAATTTCAGATGATTTGTCGAAAGTAGAACTTTTAGCGTTGCTGGTCGATGCAAAAATATCAAAATACTAATACAACCGCCTAAGAAATGAATTAGAAAAAAATTGGTTTTGTCCTTCCCTCCTATCATTGCCTAAAACAGTCTAAAATGCGATGCAATTTCCAACATTTTTATGCGTTTCACAGGAAGAAGAGTACATAGGTTGCATCGTTGTTAATATTACAGTTACCGGGCC
Organism: Aelia acuminata; assembly: GCA_911387785.2. NCBI lineage: Eukaryota > Metazoa > Arthropoda > Insecta > Hemiptera > Pentatomidae > Aelia > Aelia acuminata. The sequence goes on from OU426981.1 coordinate 102,087,046, forward strand.
ATTTTTATATTTAAATGGAATAAATTCCGCCTTGAATAAGAATTGGGAATACGACTCAACGTTTTTTGAAGAAAATGGAGACAGTAAACAGTGGTGAGTTTATTTCCTTCTCGGACCAAATGTGCGGCGCACCAAAATAATTTCATAAGTGGCGAACACTAGTTAGAACTTTACAAATATAAAAATAACAGGTTTTTCGTATTTGAAATATTTATTCGTTTCATATTTTTATCTTTGTTCCCCGTTAGACAGGACTAAGAGATGAACCAACATTAAGATAAACGAAGGAGAGGCGCCCCCCCCCCCTTCACCGCTAATTATGAAGAAGGCGATTGATCACGATTATCCAGCCAACGGAGCCGTTATCGTGGGGTGTTAGCTTCCCTCATTACAGCTCTCTCTTCATTAGTGTCACTGAGCTAGATCTTGGGGCGATGTCTGTAGCGCGATAAACTGAGCCGGTAGGCCCATGTATCTTCTGGAAAATAGTATTAAGGTAGCTTTGAAACCCAAGGTAATGGCGTAAAATCAGGCTTTGAAAAATCTTGGTTTTGAATACTCCCATTATCGTATCTAAATCATATGGGACCCAATATATAATATATAAAACATTAAACTTCCCAATAATAAAAAACTTTTGAATTATAAAAACAATTAAATAAAATATAAAGATTTTTCTCCAATAAATCTACTTCCTTCATGTACTCCTGTTTGAGAGGTGGATGTGGAATAGTTATCAGACCCCTTTTTGAGAGGAAATAATGGAGATTCGTCATTATCATGTCGTCTGCTTTTATAATTCTATATGTAGTTGGTGATAACTTCATATGGTTACCATGAAACAAATAATTTTGATGAAATTTTAGCTGTCACATCACGGGCATATAAGTACATATACCAAATTCCCAATTTATAGTTTTAGAGCTAGTCTGTTAACATATATACACACACACACACACACACAAACATTTTCGCGGACTTGGTTATTTGGACTCAGTGGACCCCAAAACGTGTAATTCCGTTGAAAACCGGAAGTCGAATTTTTTCAAGATCGCAATACTTTCCCTTAGGGGAGAGCGGGGTTGGTTGGCAACAGTTTTCACTTTTTTTATTGTTGAGTCATTCCTGTTAATATAATCCCAATATGGATGATACCTCTGTAAACTCGAAGTATTAGAGTACTACAAGCATTGTTTTCACCACATAATATTTAATACTAAGATCATAGAAAATTGAAGAATTCGTCAATCCAGAGTATGCCAATTAACCCCCAAGGTGGGGCAGGTTGGCCTAGAAGGTGGGGTTGTTTAGCCATCTCATTCAAGTACTTTCTGACACATATTATTGTTATTAAGAGCTGCACTATAATGGTATAATAATTTTGAATCGGTTTTTAACAGGTTTTTAATAGAAAATAGAATGAATATAGAAGAAGATAGAAGTTTAGACTGTCGTCATTTTTTGCATAAGAAAAATTGCTCTCATCTTCCTCGCTGGAACTAAAGACAATTGGTAGTTTCATCTTTGATTATGGTTTACCTTGCTTTTGTGAATTGCTACTGCGCCAAAAAAAAGGTGAAGAGAGCCAACTAACCCCACAGGAGAGATCATATGAAAGTTGGCTGCCAGAACAGGGGAGAACAATCAAACAAGAAACTGGTTAATCGAAAGGTTAGGTTTTTCGAAGGAGTTTGGGACTATGTGAACAGAATCGGAGTCAAATGTTTTACCATGCCTTTAAACCAAATTTACTGAAAATATAAAAATTTACTTAAATGTCGTAAAATCAATCAATGAAGCACACTCTTCGCTATACTGTTAGCATCGGATTGAAAACTCAGGACAAGACTCCCAAGGTCGAGCGGGTGACATGGTACAATGGTGGGGTCTTCACAACAGGTGTGACGGAAACTATAAGCCGATGGCCAACGTACCCCCTATGCCAACCAACCCCGCTCTCCCCTACTATATATTTCATTCACAGTAACCCCATTACATTCAACATATATAAAATTTTTATAAATCCGACAATTTTAAAATTAAAATAATGACTCCCTTGTACCTTTTAAGAAAATTCTAGACATTTCTTTTTCTCTTTCACCCATATGAAACAATAATGTGATTAACATAAGAAGTTTGGTCAATAAAAAAATGAATTATTCGTTTGAGAAACCCGACTGGTTTAAAAAAAGTCGATTTTTGTTTTAATTTATCAATGAGTTCCTTGCTTGCAGACACAGATAATTCAAGAGATGCTTTAGCGATCTGAGAATACTAATTTTCGAATGAACTTCTGCTACAGAAGTGGCCGGGGACCAATTAACAAGAAAAAATGCAAGATTTGAAGGAGAGTGAAAAATATCTTCTTTAGCAGTAAATATGTGTTGATGCAAAATTTTTGCTTAGCATGTAACCTTCAAAGAAACTGTAGAAGATTTGAAGGCAGTATCTCAAATTTGAATCTTGTGTATTTCAAAAATATCAATCTATATTTTGCAGTTATTTTTTATTCAATATACAATATACATAAAAGTGATCATTTTGGGTTTCGTATAATAATTTCCATATTTATAGCTTTTAACAATCCCTTACCTTTCATGAACAGGAGAAACCCTAAATGTACAAAAAAAATTATTTTTCAGGTCCATGGAATCAATATGTGTTGATTTATCAATCAATTTAGATTTATCAAACTATGATAAATATATCCTAAGTAGGAATATCTGTCAAAGAAAATATTTGAAGTTAGGGGAATCTCTTTTTGCAAAAGTAGGAATGTTTTTTCATCAAAAATTCAATTTTAAAGTTATGGCCGTTGCTTACCTTAAAGTATGGTATTATATTAGGAACTGTATTTTCATCCAAAAAATATCATATTTCTTGGCCAATAGAACATGTAATGCCTCGGAAAAAAAGTTTTTAACATAAAAACAATGTGCTATCATTATGTTTTTTTTTTTGTTTTTTTTATTCAAAGAGAACTAAAAATAAAGTACAGCAAAATTTAAGATCAACAAAAATGAAAAATAAAGGTTATCAGGCCCTTTGCCTGGCTGTAGTCGAACTTAAAAACTCATGATTTTGTGGGGAAGGTCCATTGGCGAATACTTGCAGAGAACCAACGAGACAGGCAGCTCCATCTCCCCAGTAACGCTGGAAATAACGAATGGAGCAGCACCCTTATTATACCGAACCCAAGCTTTTTTTACTTTCACTTACCTATATATGAAATATATAGTAAGTGGAAGTATTGCGATCGTGAAAAATTTCGACTTCCGGTTTTCAACGGAAATACAAGTTTTGGGGTCCCCTGAGTCAAATTAACCAAGTCCCGCGAAATGGTCTGTGTGTGTGTGTGTCTGTGTGTGTGTGTGTATGTGAACAGACTAGCTCAAAAACTATAAACCGTGCGAACCTGAAATTGGGTATTTAGTGTGTGTATACGCCCGCGATGTGACAGCAAAAATTTCATCAAAATTGCTCAAAGGGAGGGGGTACTTTATTTAATAACTTTTTAAGTTTTTTTCGATTTTCTCAAAAACGGCTGTAACGATTTTGATTAAACTGAGTATTTGATATATTTATATGCCCGAGATATGACTGTAAAAATTTCATCAAAATTGATTAACCGGAGGGGGGATAAATTTTGTATCATTTTCACGTGTTTTATTTATTTACTCAAAAACGGTTTTAACGATTTTGATCAAATTGGGTATTTGATGTATGTATATGCCAATGATGCCATAGCCAACATTACATCAAAATTGATCTACTGGAGGGGGGACTTTACTTAATAAATTTTGTATCATTTTCACGTGTTTTTTTTTTATTTACTCAAAAAAGGCTATATCGATTTTTATCAAATTCGTTATGTCTAATGAAAATTAGGTGCTCTTTAATATCACGTAAGCATTATTATTATTAAAATATTCTGAGGGGGCTTTTTTTTGGGAGGGAGGGTTGGGGTCTTTTTGTTTGTTTGTTTCCTATAAAGTACCTTTGTTTTGTTTATATGGAGAAAATAACTGTCTCTCGTTACGCCTAAAAATAAGAAATGGCTAAATATGAGATAAGATAAAAATAAAGAAAACATAAAGAGGAGAAAAAAGAAAAATATTGTCAACTCATAACCCACTCATGCGGAGTACGCCTTTAATGACAGACCATTGTTCATAATTAAAGCAGTTCTGTTCATTTGAGAAGTGGCAATTAACAAAATGCATTAATTTCTAATCTAAGTAAGTCGGTAAGTGAAAGTTGTGTGTTGCGAGCACGCACCAGATTTTTTCCTTTTAGCGCAAGATATTATTTTTAAACCCAACAGTGATAGGATGGAGCTATCTCCTTTTTGCAGTATACCCTTCAATTGACATAATACTCATATATGACAAAATTTTGGTTACAATAAAAAAAAAATCTGGTGCGATGCGCGCAACACACAATTTTCACTTACCAACTTACTTAGATTAGAAATTGTCATGTTTTATTAAATGCAATTTCTCAAAGTCACGCATCTTTCCACACCCATTAACTTATTTTTGTTTGTATTTGCTCTTTTAAGTACACTCAATTTTTTCATTATTAAATTAAAGTTTTTACTTGTGATAATACGGCAATGAAAACATAATACTCCTCGTCGTCTGATTTTATAATTCTCCATAGAGTTGTTGAAAACTTCATATGGTTACCATGAAACAAAAAATTTCCATTAAATGAACAGAACATCTTTAATTATAAAACATTGGTCTATCATTAAAGGCGTACTGTGCATGCGTCAGCTCTATGAGTTTTATGAGTTGACGGAATATTTTTCTTTCTTTCTTCTCCTGCAAATGTTTACTTGATTTTTTCATATTTCATATTTAGCCATTTCTTATTTTTAGGCGCAACGAGGACAGATAACTTCTCTATACAAACAAAAGTACTTTATACGATAACAAAAAAGACCTCTTTCCCATTTATGCCCCCTCAGAACATTTTAATAATGATAAAGCTTACATTATATTAAAGAATACTTGATTCTCATTAACCATGACGAGTTTAATCAAAATCGTTAAAGCTATTTTTGAGAAAATCGAAAAAAACATAAAAATGGGGAAAAAGTTATTTAAAAAAGTGCCCTCTACGGTTGATCAGTTTTGATGAAATTTTTGCAGTCACATCTCTGGCATATAAATACATCAAATACTCAGTTTGATCAAAATCATTAAAACCGTTTTTGAGTAAATAAAAAAATAAAACACGTGAAAATGAGACAAAATTTATTAAGTAAGGTGCCCCCTCTAATTGATCAAGTTTGATACAATTTTTAATGTAACATACATCAAATACCGAGATTAATCAAAATCGTTAGGGCCGTTTTTGAGAAAATCGAATAAACGTAAAAAGGTATGAAATAAAATACCCCCTCCATTTGACCAATTTTGATGAAATTTTGTCAAGATGTATTCATAAGCACAGATATCAAACAATGAATTATCAATGGTTGAATAATTAATAAAACCTGTACATTAATTTTGTGTTAATTTCTAGAGAAATTAAATGAAATGAAGCATAGGTCATTTAAGTTATATAATTAGCTACCTTGTTTTCAATGTTTATCAAAGGGTGCCGCCGGTTGATCTGTAAGCTGTAATCCTATTGTGTATATTTCCTTCCAACAATTTATCTAAGCGAGAAGAAACGGCTCGAGTAATCATGTTAGCTCGCCGAGCTGTTTACCTTTAATCCAACATCTCTTTACTTGATTATCCAATTAGGAACACGGTTGATGCGCTAATCTTGTTCCCTGAGGGCAAGGGCCAGCTCCTTTGCTTCATAACATCTCTACATTAAATTTATTCGATGAAGGTTAAAACATTTAATACAGGATAAACCTGCGAAGCGAGATGAGGGAATCTGTATGGTATCTATTCTGTGTTAAAAGAATCCACTAACACCGATTGAAATTGAAACACTGATTAAGCAAATTCTTGGGTCTGGAAGATGTCGGACACTGATTTCAAATCAGGACATGAAATGTGAAATACAATGTAAAATGTCTCGAAAATAATGAAATTTTTAAATAAAAAAAAAGTGAACGTACTGATGGGAACTATTTTCATATTTTAAAAACGATTCCAACCAAATATCAAATTTCATGATCATACATAGTGATTTATTTATTTAATCACCTAAATCACCTTTATAAAAACTTCGCCGTTAAATTTAATTAGGACGTGTAAAAACAACATAAAGCTTGTTTTTAAATTAACGCTAAATTATTTTTGGTGTTTCAAATTAGGCATATGTCATTGATTCCATATTAAACATATTTTTGTCACAACAACGATTTAATGAAAGAATTTTAATTAATTGTAACAATTTCTATTTCAATTACTGTCATTTTTTTCTGATAATTTAAGAATTCCTCATGGGAGAGAAAAAATAATGATCAGCAAATCATTATTTCTGGCATTATAATATAGCAATATTATTTATTATATTATAATAATATTATTGCATCAAAAATATGATGTAAAAAATTAAGCACTACTTGTTACTAACAGCTGAAATTATTAGTTGTTCTTAATAGTGACATTTACCCAAATAAAAAAGTTTAAATGAGCAAAAAATTGTCTTAATGACACCGTGTTTGTTTAACATTGAAAATCGATTACATATTAAGTTTATTTATTTAGCCTCAATAAAAATGAGATGTCAAACAAAGATTCCAAGCTTTGAAATTAGTTTAAAATTATAAATATATGGGCATTAAATATTTTCAACTCAGGTTTTAATTCTTTCAGAATCACCCTAAAATAAAATAAAAATACTTAAATGTATCCATTTTGCCTAGGAGGTTTTCAGAAATATAAATGCCTTTTTAAATCCAAGAATAAAAAAAATCGGAAGACCAATTAATTATGATTGGAAGAACTTATTAAACATAAATACATCTATTTATGTGCGTCAGTAATTTTACGAGCAAATGTAATTGAATGTGATTTAATTAAGGCTTATAATATGCTAATCCAGTCAATAAGCCTTCGTAAAAAATAAATCTAGTTTCTAAAATTCATTCGCTATTTTAAATAAGGAATATAAAATCTAAATAAAATAAAATATCACATATCTGATTTAACTCATAAATTTAAAAAATCTTTTAAATTTTCAGAATGGAAAGATCTTGGATGAAGTTATATTCATTAATTAATTCATTTTATTTTAATTACTATCGATATACTGATCGAATTGTTATTACACTACTATGTATCTTCAATTATTCCAGATAGGGACATTAATTTATTAGAAATATGACAAACTATTATGATACCCAAATAGCAAAATCAAATTTAGAAAGAAAGCGCTCACCATAATATTGGATATAAGTTCTTCCCATTCCGTCATCCACTCTTCCTTCATCTTCCTCTGTCTCCTAAGCCTTCCGCGGTGCTGGATGTACTCGAAGTTCTGCGGAATCGTGGTTCTGAGAATATGAGACATTTTGGAAGAAGCCATCGGTATCCGAAAAGCGCGAAAGACTGGTTAACAAACCGCCACGCTCTTAGTACGCATTACCAACTACCAATATCACAAAAAAAAAATAAGCACATGACACCTAGATAATATTAGGAAAATTTCGTTGGTGATTCACTATAACATAATTTTAAGGCATTGTTTGAAAATTATTTTAACAAACACAAATGAATAAACAAAATTTTCAGTTTGCCTAAATGAATATCAGATTACTGTCAAACTATATTAACTCATACAATTATTTTTTATATACTCTAATATAATCTTAATTTTAATATTTATTAATATAATTATTTTTAGAATTTTTTCAAATGATAATGCTTCGTTAATAACGATACTATAAAAGTGAAAAATCAGCATTAATTATGAAAAACTAAACTCAACACACCAGTTCTAAATAGAATTTCGATTTTAATATCAGTTTTTTAAATTTATAAGTATCTTTTTCAGTTTGGTAAATTGCTAAATATATATAAAAATATATATATACACATATATATTTTTACTTTAATTATTACTTAATATATTACTTTAAGAATGAAAAAATCAACGTTTTCATAAATTTTGCAACATGATTTTAACGTTAACAAAGGCTATAATAATTTATTTTTCTATTTTTATTTTAAGAACTTTTATACTAATTATTTTAATAAGACATTTCCTTAACAGTTACCTTCATTACTCTGAGCTGTGTTTTAAAGCCATAATAAACAAAACCAGTACCAATCAACTCCCTCATTTGGAATCTAGGATAGAGATTTTTGGGCAATAAATGTCTGGATTATTATGCCCGTCAGTTGGAATCTAAAATTTACTTCCAGAAGTTATGGTCGAACATAATCTGACATTCACATCCTTTCTCAAAAACGTTAGGGCTTGGAAAACCTTTCATGAACTCATTTTGACCCAGAGATGTGCTCACACATCATTAATATTTTTAGTATTTTAAAGTTTTTTCAGTATGCTATTATGAGATTCTTGTATTCATTTTTGTTTTTCATTAATGTAAAAGGTTAAAAATTATGGCTGGTTTATTTTTTCACTTTTGGCTCCTTAATGTCACAGAGTTGTATGGCCAAATTAGGGTTCCCGAAGGGCAATAATTTAAAAATCCACCAATCATATATTTTTGACATATATTGGATGAGAAAAGGGTATAATTAAGTGTGACACTTCCTAAAGGAACTGAGCCACTTGAAGAACAATATTGGCTCTACTCTTCCTACTATTAAAGTTGGTATTTTTACTAATCTTCGATGCCATCAACAATAATAATTTGACCAAATGAAGAAGAAAATAAGAATAATTTACATCTGTTCTGATTTCATTTAAATATTAGTACATACTTTCATTTAATATAATTTTTGATACCAATAAGTATTTTTAAATATTATAAAAATACATGTTCTATATTGATATCTAGATGAAGGAATACAAATTTGTTTATTTTCAAAAAAGAAAAATGTTATATAACTGTACTCGGCCAGCAATAATGGTATGATTAACTTCTTTTACTTTATACTCCCTACTCGGCTTAGCAAGAAGGCCACCAATTACCAATGACACCTGAAAAAGCCACTACTTAACCATTTAAGTATAAAGAAAAAAATATTTAACATTTAACATATTTAACACAAAAGAGCATTTTATAATTTTATTTGATGTAAAATAGAATTAGTTTGTTTTTACATATCAAACAGTTTTAAAGTAATGGCATAAAAATGTATGATTAAATTTATTAGAAAATCTCAAAAAAAATTTGAAGTTACTGTATTCTTTCTAAGCACTGAAATAAATGTAAATTTTATTTTAATCACTTTATAATGTACCTTTGTAATTTTTTATGATTTTCAGAAAGCGGCAGATGCCCTTATGTTGCAGTCCCTTAATGTGTGCCCTAAGACTGGCATAGGCTGAACTATTTGTGTAAATATACTTTTGTTCTATAAATTATCATAAGGGCATATGATAAATAAATTTATTTTCATTTCACTACTCTTTAAATATCAAATTTTGGTATAGTAATAACAACACAAAATTGGTATGGTAGTAACACCAATGTGGGTTTAAATAATTTTATTGACATAAAATTACAATACAAAAAATTAAAACTCAACCATTGATACCGTTACAAAACAGTGACTCAACAGTAACCTTATGTTTCGATGTTCAAGGCAAGACAAAGCCCCTAGTCCATTGCTTCTCATCCTCTCCTAGTCCATTTAGTTTGGAATGGTACATGCCAGAAAGGCTGCATCATTCCAAAACATCTGGTCACACAGCTGTACATGAATGTAACGGTTACAGAAAGTCTAGACTCTCTTTCAACAAAACAGAATTCATCATATGATTTTGTTTCATTTTACATTGCGCCCTCTTTAGAGACATTCCTTCTGTATGTCTTCTTTGCCACATGTAACAGCTTTCTCTTGATGGAAGGTCTCTTCTTGAATCTGCTGCTCCTGTTCTTCTTCACCATGGGACCTGACCCTTCCTATGGCAAACCAATTATCATCAACAACCATAGACTTCCCTTTGAAATACTGGAAGACCCTATACACCAAATCTCCGCTTTTTTATCACATAGGGTCTTTCCCAGTTCTTTGGGCAGAATCAGCGCTTTCTTCGATGGATATAGAGCCAAATGAATTTTTCTTCTTTTTATCCACCCTTATTGGCTCTACTATCATTGGGTCTTCTCATCCAGCTGCTGATGAGGTGTTTCTTCTTCACGAGTACGATATGGAGATATCGAATTGCCAGGTAGCCTCGAAGCAATGACTGATCAATGTCTTCAGACATCCTGTCCCAGTTCTCAGATGTACAATCGTTCCTTTTAGTCTTAAGCCGAACCAACAAGGTATTCTGCTCTAAAATCCCAACCTTATTACCCAAACTACCGGTAATTGGGTAGTCATGCCTCACAGGAAATTTCACTTCCTCATCAAAGAAGACCCCTCAATCCGGCCGGTTCCTGAATGTGGAAGAACATTTCCTCCTCATTGACATTGACAACTTGTTATAGTTGAATGAAAACCATAGGAATTCATTTAGTCCATGCTGAGCATTCAGTTTTAAATTATTTATCTTCAACGTCAGCCACTAGAGCTGATAGCAAAAGGCATTTCAAGCCCAACTGTGTTGTCTGTTATTTTCATTCAATTTCTTAGCTATTTTCCTAATAGATATATCAAAATTGGGTCCAGAAAGAAAAGTTATTTAAAAAACAAAAGAAGAAATTATTTTATATGATCCTGTCGTTCTAACTCATACTAGTGAATTATTCAATGAATTAAAAACTCTACATTTACAGTTGTAGTTAAATTTTTAATGCTAATATTTTAAATGAAATTAAAAAATTTAGAGTTGCATTTTAAGAATTATCTAAAACCTAATTTTGATTTTTTTAAATATAATACAGCATCTACATTGTTTATTTGCTGCTATGCTGCAGAGCTGTATCCCAATTTATGCTGATGAAGATGTTCGGGCTACCAAACATTTACAAGGTCACTTTGTAAGTTTACAAATATATTTAACAATATTATAAAATAATAATAATGAAAAATTATTGCTACAAATTTTATTTTAATAACTTAGATAATAGTTCACCAGGTAAGATTGATAAATCAGATACTATTTGATTTATTGAGTATTTTTATTTTTTATTCCTATATTAGAATTCCCTCGTGTCTAAAGTTTCTATTCCAAATTGAGATTAGAATTGATAAAATAACAAAAATCAATACTTTTAGGGTGAGGTCTATGTCACATGCATCTTGTCTTGATACTAATCTACTTGATATTATCAAAGAATGTGCCAGAAGGGTACTAATTTTATTTTAGAATTACAAGAGTTCTCCCATAAAATGAAATACAGAGGGGAAAAAACGTTGTCCATTATAATTAACTGATTGATGACTCCATGTTCAATATTTATAACAACAAACAAAAAACAATATGGTATGCCAATGTCAGAATCATCTTATTTGTTTATAAAATGAAAAACTTAAACATATACTAGCAGACTTTTTGTTGATCTATGGATTTTGAACATTTGCCAGAGTTTGATGGTCATGTTATCATCTTGAATTGATTATTTAAGAATAATTTATAATTTAAATTTTATTTTTTCTTGTTTCTTTTTGTTTTTAGGTGTAAAATGTTTCAAGTCATCAAAACCTACTTTACCTACCTTCTTGTTCATTATTTTGTGAACCTTCATACCGTTAAAATCTGTGCATCTTATAATTAAAATCTCACTAATAATTCATTTTAAAATTGCACTATTTATTTATTTTAAAATTGATAATACATTCAATGCATAGGCGTCCACTGGGGCAGCTGATGCCCCCTCCCTAGAAAATATGAAAAACAAAAGCTAAAATTAAATAAATTCTTATTCATTTACTACATCCATTAAGTATTATATGAAAACATATTTTATTTTTAAACATCAATAAGTCCCATTAATTGAGTCTTATATTGTTTGCATGAGATGAGGATGAAGGGACTAATGAATTCTTTCATTAGATTCATATTCACTGTCCCCAGGCACTCCTGCATTTCCAGGTGGTATGATGAATTAAAGTGGCTCTACCCAGATTTTTTTTTGTTGTGATGTTTTAACATATTAAAAAATATATATTATCAAAAGGAAGACTGGATTTTTCACTGAAATATAAATTTAGAATAATAAAAGACCAATAGGGTATTTTAAAAAAAAGTCTTCCAGTATAGGATAAACTATCGATTTTTTTTTTTTTTTAACAATACTTCCTAGGCGTGTATCTTTGCCAAACCATTAGAAACAACAAGCCTCTTTATATCCTAAATTTATTCACACCCTGTTCCTTTAAACACCAGATCCCAAAACTCTAACCTGTATATCCTCCCTTTCTACCTAACTGCCTCCTTAACAAAATCCTTTATTATCCATGCTGCCACCTTCTTGAATTCCTTACCTGTACCCATCCCTCACTTCATTTAAAACCCAACTATTTTTCCACCTCCTAAATCATCAATCTTTCAAGAATATGTAAAATAGTGAAAGTGAAACCAACATTGAGCATACATTTATTTGAATTTTTACTTTCACTTACCTATATATGAAATATATAGTAAGTGGAAGTATTGCGATCGTGAAAAATTTGGACTTCCGGTTTTCAACGGAAATACACGTTTTGGGGTCCCCTGAGTCCAAATGACCAAGTCCCGCGAAATGGTCTGTGTGTGTGTGTGTGAACAGATTAGCTCAAAAACTATAAACCGTGCGAACCTGAAATTTGTTAGTTTAGGTATATGCCCGCGATGTGACAGCAAAAATTTCATCAAAATTGCTCAAAGGGAGGGGGTACTTTATTTAATAACTTTTTACGTTTTTTTTCGATTTTCTCAAAAACGGCTCTAACGATTTTAATTAAACTGAGTATTTGATGTATTAATATGCCTGAGATATGACTGTAAAAATTTCATCAAAATTGATTAACCGGAGGGGGGACTTTACTTTAAAAATTTCGTATCATTTTCACGTGTTTTTTTTATTTACTTAAAAACGGCTTTAACGATTTTGATCAAACTGGGTATTTGATCTATTTATATGCCCGAGATGTGACTGTAAAAATTTCATCAAAATTGATTAACCGGAGGGGGGACTTTACTTAATAAATTTTGTATCATTTGCACGTTTTTTTTTAATTATTCAAAAACGGCTTTAACGATTTTGATCAATCTGGGTATTTGACGTATGTATATGTTAAAGATGTGATAGTCCGCATTTCATCAAAATTGCTCAAACGGAGGGGGCACTTTATATCTTAACTATTTTTGCAATTTTTACCTTTTTTTCGATTTTCTCAGAAACGGCTTTAACGATTTTCATCAAATTCGTCATGTTTAATGAAAATTTGGTGTTCTTTAATATCAGGTAAGCTTTATGATTATTAAAATGTTCTGTGGGGCTTAAATGGGGTAGGGGCCTTTTTTGTTCCCTATAAAGTACCTTTGTTTTTGTTTATATGGAGAAATTAACTGTCTCTCGTTATGCATAACAATTAGAAATGGCCAAATATGAGATATGATAAAAATAAAGAAAACATATAGAGGAGAAAAAAAGAAAAATATTCTGTCAACTCTTAAAACTCGTTGAGCCCAAGCATGCAGAGTACGCCTTTAATGACAGACCATTGTTCATAATTAAAGCCGTTCTGTTCATTTGAGAAGTGGCAACTAGTAAAACGCATTAGTTTCTAATCTAAGTAAGTTGGTAAGTGAAAGTTGTGTTGCGAGCACGCACCAGATTTTTTTAATTGTTTTTAAGCTCAAAAGCTGATCAAATTTTTGTACTCAATATATAAATTTTCTTTTTTTAATATTTTGTCTTAAGATAGGTTAAATGGTCAGGATTTTCAGTTTACAATGATTTTATTATGGTAAGCCAACGTTTCGATCCAACTTGTGGATCTTCATCAGGGCTAAAAGAAAACAAATATATGAGTATCTATGCTAGAGGGTGACAATAAATGGATTTTAATGGTTAAATGCCATTTCTCAAAGCCATACATTTTTCTATATTCATTAACTTATTTTTGTTAGTATTTGCTTTCTAAAATAGGCTAATTTTTTTTATTATTAAATAAAAGTTTTTACTTGCGATATATCGGCAATGCAAGCATAATACTCCAAGTGGTCTGATTTTATAACTCTCTATGTAGTTGTTGAAAACTTCATTTAGTTTGAAATGAAATGAAATTTTCATTAAATGAACGGTTTTAATTATAAACAATGGTCTGTCATTAAAGGCGTACTGCGCATGCCTGGGCTCATGAGGCTTGTTTTATGAGTTGACGGAATATTTTTCTTTTTTTTTCCCCCTGTATATATTTACTTGATTTTTTCATATCTAGCCATTTCTTATTTTTGCTGTCACGTCACGGGCATACACATATACCAAATATCGAATTTCAGGTTCGTTCGGTTTGTAGTTTTTGAGCTAGTCTGTTCACACACACAGACCATTTCGCTGGACTTGGTTATTTGGACTAGGGGGACCCCACAACTTGTAATTCCGTTGAAAACCGGAAGTCGAAATTTTTCACGATTGCAATACTTTCTCTTACTCTATATTTCATAGATAGGTAAGTAAAAGTAAAAACACTGTCATAACTTGTAATGAATACCATTCACTAATAGATGTAGAAAAATAGGGAATTTTTTGTTTCAATTTTTAATTATTAAAATTATTTTTGAGAAAATTAAGCAGGGGCCATTAAAACAAATTCATTTTTTACACATGGGTTAAAAATTTCTAGCAAAACTATATACAGATATAGTTTCGAGCTAAAGAGATTAGTTAATGCATTTAATTTACAATATAGAGTATTTTATTCTGATTTTAAGCCTACAGTAAATTATAAACGACTTAATTAATTTTACATAATATTCTGTTCGCACTGTTCATCGCTCTTTCTGTTTAATCAAAGTGATACATATTTTAGACAATCAATCATAAATAGATGCATTTAATTTTATTTCTTACTATATATATATATATATAACATGGTATATCTATACAGTTAATAATCATTAGAAAACTAATAAATCATTTTCTAATCAGGAAAAAATTAATGAATGACCCTCATTTTTAAATCATACATATCAATAAATATAAATCCAAATAATATAATTTACAAAAACCAAAAATGACTTCAACCGAACTTAATTTCCAGCAATAACAATTTTCCTTGTCCAAATTTTATAATAACTGGCAGAACAGATACAGGTGATTAATTTTTATTTTCATAAATTATTATCTATTTTGACAAAATAAATACGTTCTGCTAATTTGGATAATACTAAAGCATGGTAATTAATGACCAAAAAAAAAGTCATAGAAATTTGGTATTATTTGCTTTAATTGTGTAACAATACACAGTTAGAAAAATCAAATTAAAGCAAATAGTACAGAGTAAACCTATTATTATACAAACAGAAAAAGGTAAGAGTTTATACTAAAATTACACTGAAATAAATCACATGAACTTTGACATGAAAGTTTGCAACACTTCATTGAAACATTCACTGAAAAAGGGAATATTTATAATTTTTCTTACAAAGTTGATACGCACGTCTCTTTCTTATACAATATTGCACAAGTCTTAATAATCATCAATTTTCCTTTTCGTTGCAGGCAATCGAGGGGTGATTGGTTCAGTCTTTTTCACCATTGTTTTCATGCCACCTGTGGGGGAGGCAACCACGTCTTGTAGCCACCTAACTTGAGTTGCAGGTCCAAAGCCTTTTTCATTCTTTGCTGCTATCCTAAATATGATGGCAGGCTTTGATGTAGTATCGATATGGGCTGCAGCTAGAGAGGCATTAGGAACAACTGTTTGATTTTGAGGGCCACTGTAGACTCGAACAAAGGCCAACTGTTGTCCCTTCTGTTCAGTTTGAGCTTGCGCAGTGTTTCTGACTGCAAGACAAACGGAATACTCAATTATATTGCCAGCTGGATTTGAAGGAGGTTCCCAAGACAGATGAGCACCTTCGGCAGACTTTGATATCTTAATGGAGGAAGGTGCTCCAGGATAACCAGGCAAACATGTCTTAAAAGCTGATATTTCACTCCAGGGTCCACGCCCACAAGAATTAATAGCACATACCCGAAATTTATAAGCAGTACCTGGTTCAAGATCTATTTTAAAGCAGTTAGTAAAATCAGGTAAATTGTCAGTAGTTATATTTTCATGTTCAGGGTCATGAGAAAATGAAGGCTCGTGGTAATATGTAACATGATAAGAGTTTCCCTTGATAATACCAACATCACACCAAACAGGCTCCTTTTTTACGGGTTCTTCTGGTTTACTTCCATTAGCTTGATCACAAGTCAAAGCTGCATTTGCTAGAGTAGCTAAATCATCCGTTCCTGGTTCATCTTTCTTTTGTAATGAAAGCTGCAAATTTTCAGTAGCTTTTAAAGCTAGCTGTTCTTGCACTGGGTCAGGATTATCTTGGTGTGACTCAGTATCATCTTTCATAATGATCGGTAAGCCATCTTTCATTATACTAGAAATCTGTGCATTTTCTTCCCTGAGCTTTTCAAGTCCAGATTTCTGTAAAGCTACTTCCTTGTTAGGATGCTCAACAGGAACAGAATCATTGACATGTTCAATTTGTGATTTATTTTCAAAAGATTCTTGTCCCTGATTAGCAATGTTAACGCAAGCACCAGCCAATCTGCTCAATTCTGAGACTGCAAGAGCATCATGCTCTAGGGAAGATTCTGATTCCATTCTTGATGCCTGATCCTCAGATTGAAGAAGACTAGGTTCAGGTTCTGGTTCAGCTTGTGCTTTTTCTTTAACAAGAACACCTTTTAATCCAGATTGGTCACTCTCAGTTTCCATCACTTCTTCATCCACAGGCAGGGTTGGCATATCCTTATTAGATTCAAATTCTCTGTGTGATATGTTTTGTCCATTAGATTCAGGTTCACCTTCTTTGATGGCTTCATTTACTTCTGATGACTGATTCAAAGTGTCACCTTCACTAACTAAAACTCCAGCATGGTCATGGTCTAATGATTGCTGCTCTTGCAAATCTGATCCATCGCCTGCTTCCAAAGGTTCAGTACTCTCGTTTAACGCACCATCAACTCCTTCAACATTGTCTTCAATATTGGCAGCTCGTCCTTCCACTGAATCTTCAACTCCCACTCCTTCAACTTCATTTCCTTGCATTTCTTCACCTAAATCGTCAACTAAATCTGGGTCACCTACAACTTCGGAACCTTGAGGGATTCCTTCTTCCTGCATCTGTTCCTCCTCTTCTTGTTCTTCTGATATGTTCAAATCCTCCTGAATTTGTTCCATGTTCCAATGAATTTCAAGCCTAGAAAAAAAAACAAAATTAATTTTATTCTAAATACTCTAAAATCTGGCACATTTCCATAAAAGATTTAATCTATTTTTAACAAAATTTAAAAGAACATCTCAATTTTTATATGAAAATGCAACATGCCTTAATAATATAAGAAATAAAATATACCAAACCATAGCTTTTCAACAAATTATTATGAAATACATAGTGCAAATCAATGATTCAATTATTATTCAATTGAAGATTGTTATTTTGTTATTTCATTTAATTTTTTAACATTATTTATAAGAACTAACCCTAAGCAACAACTAATCATAAGAAACTAGTCACACTTTAAATTATTTTAAACATTAATAGATTAGGTTCTTATCTGAAAACTAAATGATATATAAAAAAAAAATAGTAATATTTAAATCACAGTTTCTGGAATTTATACTTTATACTAATGCAAGATATCATTTGGTTAGAATTATGGAATTACATTAAAATAATTAAAAAATCTGTCAAAGGTGGTTAAACTAAAAGAAATAATAGATTACAACAAATATTTCCAATTCTTGAACCCATAATGTTTGATGTTTATTTCTATTTTGAAGTTAATTAATGAAAAAATACAGGGTAAGTATGTTTAATAATTATTGTGGTGTGGAAACCATATTTTTCTCAAACACAAGTCTAGCACCATTTAGGGGGGTTAAGTTAAGTTAAAAAATAATTCAGGCCTCAATTATTTTTTCCTTTTTTTTATTACATTCCTTTAATCAACATTAGACCTACACAACATTATAAAAATTTTATAGTGCCAAAGATTCTAACAGTAATACGAACAACGATAGTTATAATCAGCACCAACAAAGCAAACACTAGGATATGAAACTAGGAAACCAATGGTTTACTTCAATTAGCTTCATATGCATAAAATTTGTAAAAAACATTTTAGTTTTAAACAATTTATTAGAATTGTATATGAATTGATCTGATATCATATTTTTAAAAATGATGGATTCAAAAATTAATCAACATAAATAATTAAATCACCTTGTTGTTGGGATCACACTACCCTCTTCTTTAAGTAACAAACATTAAAAATATTTTTCATTTTATTAAATACAGAAATTTATAAATAATAAATAAAGCTTCATGATTGGTATAGCAAACACTGCTGATATGCATAAGTACTCAAATTACTAATAAACAATCCACTAGATTTAAAATTTATAAATTATTTATACAAACATTCAATAGTCAAATAATTCTATTCTTACCTGATACAATTCCAGTTGTCTTAATTTAACTATTTTTTTCACAAATCAGTCCTATCTATAATAATAAGCTTAAAAACCAACTTCAAAATTGACAACGAAAACAACCACGCCGTATCCTTCTCTATCTAGGGGCGCTAGTATCATAGTCGATCAGTTAGGAGTCGATAAAAAAAAATGATCGATTTCAAATCTACATGTTATTTATAAAAAATAAAATTATTTATTTAATATGTTATTTATAGAATGATTCGGAAGACGATTTCTAGAAAATCGACTTTAGTCGGGAGATAATCCCGAGTCAGTCGGGATGAAATGAAATGAAAAACAATTTTTTTAATTAATCTAATCTTAATTTGTGGCTGACCACCATTTTTAAATTATGTTTAAATAATTTATTTTTTGAAGAGAAAAGATTTGGCTCCGCCGGGAGTCGAACCCGGGTCTCCTGCGTTACATGCGAGGATGCTAACCGCTACACCACAGAGCTCGGCTCAAGGCAGAGCAAATCCTTCCTCTTCACTGATATCTACTCCCCCTATCTCAAAAGTTTTGCGAGTAGTAGCGGGAGGTGGACAAATTTTGTCCAATTTATGATATTTTATTGACTTAAGTCAATTTTTTAAATTATTTTAATTAATCTAATCTTAATTTGTGGCTGACCACCATTTTTAAATTATGTTTAAATAATTTATTTTTTGAAGAGAAAAGATTTGGCTCCGCCGGGAGTCGAACCCGGGTCTCCTGCGTTACATGCGAGGATGCTAACCGCTACACCACAGAGCTCGGCTCAAGGCAGAGCAAATCCTTCCTCTTCACTGATATCTACAATTTTTTAAATCATTTAAAAAATTGACTTAAGTCAATAAAATATCATAAATTGGACAAAATTTGTCCACCTCCCGCTACTACTCGCAAAACTTGTGAGATAGGGGGAGTAGATATCAGTGAAGAGGAAGGATTTGCTCTGCCTTGAGCCGAGCTCTGTGGTGTAGCGGTTAGCATCCTCGCATGTAACGCAGGAGACCCGGGTTCGACTCCCGGCGGAGCCAAATCTTTTCTCTTCAAAAAATAAATTATTGAAAAACAATTTTATTATCCTGGGGCTCATATCCCTTTAGAATAAATTTTACATACATAATACAGAAATCTAGCCTGTGTGGCCATATATGAATTATATTAAATATTTACAAATATGGTTCACAAATAATATTTACAGAAAAAAAACTACAGAAACAAAAAGTGCATTCCTATATGAAAATAATCTTTAAATATAACAGGTGAAATATGGATGGATCAAATTTAAAATATTAGTGCATACTAACAATGTAACTTACAGCTAAATTTTTAAATACAATTTATTTTCCATTTAAGGACACATAGAAATAGTAATATTTTATTGGTGCCCTAACCACTCAGGGGGTGGCGCCCCTTCCATGGGTCCGGCATTGTAGTTTGACTCTCAAAAAATTGCGAGATCGGTGGGAAAGAGTCAAAGAGAAAGGATTGACTTGACCGGGATATGTGCCTGGTGGCTCAAGTGGCAAAGAGCGCCTTACTAAATATTATATAATTTTACTTAATTTTTTTAAATTTTGAAGTAAATTTATAATTATCAGTAAATTAATAGGCTTAGCCTTGGATTTTCTCTTGCCACTAGAATATCCGAATTCGATTGTTCATCGACTATCGATAGTTTTACTCGATAGTATCCCAATCCTACCCTAAGGAGTTGGAAACTATGGATAGTTTCGATACTATCGAGTAAAGCTATAGTTTGCTTGCAACAAAATGTTATCGGATATACAAGGGACAAGGGAAAATCCCGGCTGGACCTGCTAGCAACGCATTAATTTACTGTCAATCGTAAAATTAATTCAAAACTTGAAATGATCTAATAGTAAAGATTTCATGTTTTTGGGGGGTTTTCTTTAACGATTATGATGGTTTTTCTGATGATTTTTGACATGCCTTAAGTTGATATTGTCTAGGTTTTATGATATAAACGATTGTAATCAATTATTTAAGATGTTGCGGTACGTTTTAATAAGAACTTGTAATTGTAGTTTGTTAATACAAAATAATAATAATAAAATAACTAATAATTTTTAGGATTATTTGCTATTTGAAGGAGGGGGGGGCTAGGCCGCCCAGAGAATTGATATAGTTTAAGCAAGAAAAGGTCAACTTAGTTTTTAATCATTCATTATATTAATAAAGTGTAGAAGTTAAAGTTTATATTTTCAAACTACTGTTTGAAAAACTTAATTCTCAATGGAGAATGATGGTATTTCACTCAAACTATTACATGAATACAGGTATCATTTAAAAATAAAATAAAGAATACATATTGAAAAATGCAGACCAATATCTAAAATTTCATCCATCAGCAAAAATTTGAATAAAACAAATCAGTGACTTAATAAAACTATGGTTAAAAATATTATTATCAAAGAGCAGTAAGTATTTACTAAAAATAAATCTTCTGTTTAAAAATTGCTATTATTTAAAATTATTCCTTAAAAGCGTTTGATAGGAAACATAAAGTTGCTGTACTGACATCCAAAGGTCTAGGAAAAAGTACATTTAACATTATTTTTTGTCAAGTTAAAAGGGATTGGATATTTAGGAATATTCCTGACATTTTCCTTGTCCCCAAGGATGGCATATTTCAAAGGGAATGGCGGAATATAAAATTAAAAAGCAGTACGCATGGGTACCTTAGTAGTGGTTCTGTAATTTTATTGAACTATCAATAGGCTACACAGTTTTTTAACAGTAAACTTCAGACATTCCATGAACATGTCATTATGCAGTTAGTGGAAAGATGGGAAAAAGTCATATACAAGTCCAAAAAATGGTCAATATATTGTAGATTAAATTATGTAAATAATAGGATGAGTTTTATTTCACCCTCAAAAACTGAATTTGCCAATTCAGCCATTTTTTATTTGCCAAAATAAAATTTAAATTAAATTGTTGTTGTTTGTTTAACATCCGAGTACATGACATCGTACAGGCCCGGGGCTTCCATTTCACGTCCTATCCGAGGGACGGCATAGCCAAGGATTTTTTACTCCTATTAAAAAATCCTAGGTCCACCACCGGGACAAGTTTCTATGCCATAGGTGACCCCAGTCATAGGGTCACCTGAGGTGTAGTGGTTAGCATAGAAACTTACAATACTAAAGGTCGCGAGTTCGTGTCCCGAGGTGGCCCTAGGATTTTCTAATGGGAGTAAAAAATCCTTGGGTATGCCGTCCCTCGGATAGGACCTGAAATAGAGGTCCCGAGCCTGTACGATGTCAGGTACTCGTTAAAGATCCCTATCCTAATTATACCTGGATAGGCAAAATTTAGGCTCCCACTGTAGCATCGCCCAATTAGCCTTAATGACATAAAGTGATGTTAAACAAACAAACAAACAAATTAAATTAAATTTATTTGCCAATCTAAATATAAACAAAGATGAATATAAAAAACAATATTATATTTAAAAAACCTATTGATGTGTCCTGAAAGAATTGGGAATCATCTAATTACAAGACATTTTCTTTTCTTTCCATACTTATCTGTGCTCAGAAAGCAAACATTATAAGTCACGATGACATTTTGCCATCATAATATTAGACAATGCTAAAGAAGGTGGAAAAATGTATTTTTAGGAAAAGTGACTTATACTGTTTTGTAAACTGAGCGCAAATATAATATTCATACTAGTAATAAGAAAAAATAATTAAACAGCCCTGTACCACATGAAGGGTCTTGGTTGCACGTTTTGAATGGTTTATTAGTCCTAAACTTGATCAAAAGTAAAATTTCATGATAGTTATTTTATTCGATAAGAAATATGTAGACTGTTTTATTTTAGTTGAAACTTGTTGGTGATGGAGCTGACGATGCTGGTGGTGTGTTTGATGACACGATTACAGAGATGTGCGAAGAACTGTTGAGTCGGGCTGTTCCCCTCCTTATTCCTACGCCTAAGTAAACGACACAGGCTAAAGCTGTGACAGGTACCTTTTGAACCCAGGATTGACAGATCTGCATTATCTTACCTGGTTTAAATTTATAGGTTAGTTATAATGCTTTTTTTGCTCTATTGATGTTCTCAAAGTAACATATAATCTTTTTCAATTTTATTTGTTTTATCTTAACTCTAATTATTTTTTAGATTCTATTAGTTTTAATTAGCCCTTTTGTCCCAGAGAGACCTTGACACATCATATCATTAATATTTTTTCAGTATATTATGAGACTTCTGTTTCTATTTCTGTTTGTAATTAATGTATAAATATCAAAAAATTTAAATTTTTCAATGGTATGTTTTTTGTGAACATTAAACATTTATACTTCAGAAATGCAAAATTTGAAAATTCTCATTAAATTATTGTTGCTTCAAGAATTTCATGAAAAATAAATTTTTAACAAATTTTATAATCTTTTGTATGTCTAATCTTGTATAAAGAAATTTAAAGATGAAAAAAGATTGGGGCTGATTTATTTTTCACTTAAGACCTCGAATGTCCCAGAGATGCGATTCCGAAGAAATGGGATTTTTAAATTTATGAATCATGTATGTTTGAATCATAGAAATAAAAAGAAACACCAAAATTTCATATTTCTACTCTTGGGAT
The DNA here is from genome assembly GCA_911387785.2 of Aelia acuminata. Classification (NCBI taxonomy): domain Eukaryota; kingdom Metazoa; phylum Arthropoda; class Insecta; order Hemiptera; family Pentatomidae; genus Aelia; species Aelia acuminata. Next base: position 102,110,342 of record OU426981.1, read on the forward strand.
TAAACAGTTTAATGTCTAGAATATTTTAGACAAGATGTATAACATGCTTTCTTAATAGTATATTTTAATATGTTTTTCAATTTGACATTAAAAAACATTATTTTTTTATATCAGGTATTCTTTTTGGAGTTGCCATATGCACAAAAAAAGAGCATTCCTCTTACTTTTCAGAACAGGCTTCAATATGTAGAGCAAGCCATGAATTCCAGGCTTCATGAGATGGGCTTGCAGGTATGCTCTTATTATTATTAGAACTCAACAACCCATAAATAAATCTTGGCTTTTCCCACAGCATGATTTCACATGATCCTATTAAGATGCAAACATTAGAGTCAATTAAGTTCAATCGAGTGGTTGGTCGAATGTTCCTGCTACACTCAGACTTCAGTATTTTATTCAAGCCATATGACTCAAGAATACAATCGAAGGTTGGGTCAAGCACTCTAGCAATTTTTTTATTTAATCTAAGAATTTCAGATATCTAATGTTACTTTGTTATTATTTCTTTATATTTATGATATTTAAGTTATTTTTCATTAAAGTACTATTGTTTCTTAACTGCTTGAAATACTACTTTCCATTAGGGTATAGTGGTGCAGGTAATCTCCCTTCCTATGAATGAGTCATGTAACTGTTGAGTCAAACCTGCAAACATTTCTCAGAAATGTTCATGCATCCTGTTGGCTTGTAGCAAGAATAAAAACTTATGTTAGAAAACTGTCCAAAGGTTCAATCCATGGCTACATGATGGGTCTAACCATCCAGCCTGAAACATTCAAAGGTGTTTGTAGTATCTTGTAGAACCGGCTTAACACCATTTTCTCCTACTATTCTGGCACCATCTACGATACAGTATGTTTAGTTTAATATATATACATAAAAAGTCTTCAGTTTTTGATGTAAATAAATTAATCATCATATTTTCATTTCTATCTTCTGATTTCAGATTGCTGCAGTGAGGTAAGGCATGTCATTGATTATTACCATTCCTCTGTTACACCTGATTACTGCCAGTCAAGTGGAACTGTTTGTCTGTGGCCTTCCACGTATATCAATACCACTCCTAAACAAAATTGTGAGGCAAAAACCAAATAATGTGTTTTCAAAGGATAATTAGGCTATGATACTGGATTTAGAGCAGCCCTCGTTGATAAAAAACAAATTCCTTGGGTGTAATTTGTTTTCTATTTTATTTTTTTCTTGTGATAAACTGAATAGATTTTTTATAATTTAGTAAATGAATGCTGCAATATGAATATTTTATAACTTAATTTATTTAAACAATTTGCACTATTATTCGTATGAGATGTTATATTGTACCATGCACTTCATTCAGTGTTCTAAACACGCATGCTTAGTGTCATCTGTGTCTAATAAAATGTTGTATTTGCCTTTATAGTTTTTTTATGAGATCTATTAAAATAGATAAAAATATTAGAATATATAACATTATTTGTATAAGAAATTTATTGTATACCTATAAATAATATTATTTAATGCTAAGATAATGCTAAGATAACTTGTGAGTATATATGAAAAACATAACAAATGAATGAATATACATAATTTATCCTTTTCACTTGTTTTTATTAATGTCCTTATAGTCCTTATATTTTAAAATTTACTGCACTTAACACAACATATTAAGCAAGACTATTTGGCCACTTTAAAATAAATATTTTTCTAGCCTAGAAATGTAATCAAACTAAGTACAGAAAAAGAAAAAGCAGTGGTGTCAACGGGGTCTTAGTAGGACTTTATGGAAATGAATCCCCACTAGCCTCTGATTGGTGCGGTTATTTTCTTCTAACATTTTATTTAGATTTCATCATTATTTTAATGAAATATAGTTTTAATCGTTGGTGGTCATTATCCTCTCCCGACCAAATAGTACGTCTAGTGTTGTTTTTCACTCTTTACATCAATCATTATCAATATACAAACATAATTTCATAACAATAAGATAGAGGTTTTATCACAGTGCATAATAATGCCATATCATTAACAAATGTTCTAATTTTATTTTACCAGGTACCAATATAATGTTCAAAATTAGAATCATCTCCAGAAAAATATGTCAGAAATATCTAATTTTAAGACATAATATTAACAGAATTGTTTTTAAACAAAAGATCTGACTTCTTAAAAGCAAGGAAAAAATAATATACCAACCATATTTCAGGTAAGAGATCAAACAATATCATAAAAACTTTTTTTTTAAAATACTAGTATCACACAGCTAAACTAATGAGTTTTCTCTAATTATTATTGGATTTTTGCTGCTAAAGATCTTTTAGTTATTTTTAAAATTATAGTGATCCCATGAAGCAATACATTACATTTTTTAAACTGCAAGTTGAAAGCTAATTACAGAGAAGTTACTAATAAAGAATCAATAATTTAAATGAATCACTAAGATGAATGATAAATCATTATAACAAACGTGTTCAATGAAACATTTAGTAATTATAAAAAAATATTTTTAAATTAAAAAATTGTGCATTAGTGGTACTCCAGAAAAAAAGTTATTCAACAAATTAAGTGGAAAGCTGCCTTTTTTACTAGGGAATAAGTCAAACTTGACTTTTCGGGGCAATTTCTCTTTCTTCAGGGAATTTCACTGCAATATAAACTCCACGCAAGAATAACTATAGAAAATAAGTCATAATAATACATAATAAAACACTTCCTCTCTCCTGTGGTGTTCCGCAGGGTTCCTCTCTATCCCCCACTCTGTTCGCCATTTATATCAACGACCTTCCTCTTCTGATCCATCACTCCCAATATCACATCTATGCAGACGATTTCCAGATATACCTATCCTTCCCGCCTTCCGAGCTATCCTCTGCAACAACAAAGCTTCAGGATGATTTAAATCGAATCAGTCTCTGGGCAGAGGCTAACAAGTTGAAGCTGAACGCAGAAAAAACGAAAGCAATTTTAATAGGCTCCAATCACCTCCTTAAAACCGTCCCTAACATCCCTACCCTGTTCCTAAATAATAATCCCATTAAATTTTACCCAATTGTCAAAAACCTCGGAGTGACCTTTGACCAAACCCTTTCCTGGAAAAACCACATCTCCAATATTTCCCGCCGTACCTTTTCTACCTTAAAGCAATTAAATCACCTCCGAAGCCTTTTACCACCTGAAACACATAGGCTCCTGGTCACTTCCCTGGTATTTCCCCACTTTGACTATTGTTGTGCGGTGTATGGGGGTGTCTCTGGGGATCTCGAAGCAAAACTAAAACGTTTATTCAATTGTTTCGTACGATTTATCTTTGGGGTCCCAAGAGACGTCTCCGTTTCGCCTTTATGCGAAAGGTTAAAGTGGTTATACCCATCCTACCACCGCAAATATTTCCTGGCCTCTTTCCTTTTCCAAGTAATCCGATCCCGCCGTCCTTCATACATCACCGAACTTCTCCACTTCAAATCCTCTGTCAATTCCCGCAATACCCGTTCCAGGTCTTCAGATCTATACACTCCGGCCCACCGAACGTCAGCCTTTGAAAGATCTATCATTATCCGGTCCTCATCCCTATGGAACTCTATCCCCCCTTTTATTCGTCATTCCAACACTCTCCCTACCTTTAAATCCCGCCTGTTCAATCACTTCCTCTCCACCCAGTTTCCCGAACACTGTAAATTGGTAAAGGCCTTTATTATTTATTTATCTTTAAAATATATGATCCATTTAGTGTATGTGTAAATAAGTTATTTTTCATTTCAAGTCAATAAGGATTTACTTAGTTTTAATTTTTTTTTTTTTTTATCACAAGAAGATTTCCCCAATGTTTATAATTTTTTTTATTTTTATTTTATTTTATTTTTTTTCATTTTAATTTGCTCTATTTGTTTTGTTTTTTATTAGTACTCTAAGGCACTGAAGCCTATTATATGTATCTGTATAATTTGTTCCTGAGGGACCAGTTCCCGGGACAATCAATAAAGAGTTTATTATTATTATTATTAATAATTACAATTTATACAATATAGTTGCCTAAAACATAACTCTAGAGTAGTATTTAATGCATTTAAGAATTTTTCATCACCTATTAGTGATAAATATTCACAAACCATGTTATACTAAACTTTCTTACAGTTACAGAACTGAGAGCATACTAAGTTATTTTTATTTCAATTTTAGAAGTTTATTGATTGCATTTATATTCATATTCTGTTTTGTTGTAACTTCCCCTTATTTTTGATTGATTTCTATTTTATATTGAACAGAGTCAATCGACTCCGTAATGTCAAATGTAGTTGTAAAAATGTGATGGAAATGGTCAGGGGTGCGGTCAAATGAAACACTATATGTGCAATTGCATATATATTTTGTGCCGACGTTTCGACCCGAGATTCATGTCATCATCAGGGCTATCAAGTCAACTGCTGTGGATCGACTGCCACATAGTTGTTAAAGTATTTAATAAGGCATATTTAAAAAAGATATAACATCACTTATTCTGAAATAAATAAAAAATCATTTTTCGAGTATAATCATTATAAGTATTCGAGTGTATACTCATTTATACATTCTATAAATATACCTGTACCACAACAACCCTTGAAGGGTCTTGGGTTCAGTACTATGTAAGGAAGCACTGTTTCTTGTTCAGCGGTCGTGCAAGGAGGTGATTTGACCGTGATCACACCCAACCACCAGGTTTTCCCCCTTTAATTTTTTAATTAAGGGTACCCACTTTATAGAGGCTGGGTTTGCCCCAGGAGGGTCTCTCGGCCCACGAAACGAATTGTGTCAGAATAATTAAGATATCCTGAGCCAGTATCAAACTCTGGACCTTGAGCACAGCAATTCACTGCCTTACCAGTGAGCTACCCTGCTCCCATTCTATAAGCATAACCAAATTCATTTCCAATTTAGAATAGATCAAACAGTCACTTCCAAGAAAAAGATAAAATTATGGGTTATCTAAAGACAATAGGTACATTATCAAATTGTTGTCAAATGTTATTCTTTAACATTATAAATTATTGATTCAATAAATAAAGGATTGATCAACCACTTCTAAAAATAAATAAATAATCACAATCATTATAAGTGAAAAAATGTTTAAAACCAATTAATGAAAATACAAATAACATTAATCAAATAACTGTTTTAAATAAATGCTACTTTAGTTTGACAAGGCTCTGATATTTTTGTGGCTTTTAAGACCTTTTTGGTAAAAGTGGAGTTATAACTTAACTTACCTATATCTCTACCAGTTTTATTTTAACACAATAGGCTAAAAATAATTTCAAAACAGCTTCCTCTTATCCCAATAATCATTAAAATAAAAGTTTATTCATTTCTTACTTTTCACTATTTCACACTTAATTTGCCTACATTAAACACACTTAATACACAGACTAACTTGAACAATTTTCGTCCAAAAATACGTCTTATAACATAAATCAAACAATATATAACAATACAAGGTAAATAAGATGATAAATAATCAAACACACAAATCAATAATTATGATTTAATATCATTTCAAAATGTACAATTATAGACAAGAAGAATACTAAATTACAATTGTAGTTTGTATAACAGTCAAAAGATGGCAGCACCAATCAAGTAATAGTAAAAACGTTGTTCTAGATAACGCCGATAGAGTGCAGCACCATACAGAATCTATGATAATGGTAAGAGCGGCGCAACGTAGATGCAGAGAACCTGGGTTCGATTCCCGGCCGTGGTCGAATCTATTATCTTTTAATTAATTAATATTCTATATTATAAATGAGATGAATTTATAATGTAGAAGTTTCTCCCTTCATAACATGCATAAAAATTTTGTATACCAGCAATGAATAACAAACCTGTAACCATGATTGCTGTTATTAGGAATATGGGAAAGTAACAGGAACTTTTAGTTATAGACAGGGTTTGAAATTGATAATTATTTTTTCCAAAATATCATATAATAATTATTATTTATGATTTTTAATTTAAAAATCATTCTTGATTTATAAATAAAAATTTAAATCGATCTTTGATATTAATTGGATTATAAAAAAGATTTTATAAAAAAAAAATTAAATCGACTTCGAAAACTAGGAAACAGTAAAAATAAATGCACTAAAAAGTATGAAATAATTACCTTCTGAATTTTATGAATACACGGCAAAATCGGTAATAATATAAAAAGTGGGAAAATGCAATAAAACGAAAAAAATTATTTTGATTTGTACGATTACACACTAACTCTTAATAAACAGTATTAAGTTGAAATATTAAATACCATGTTTAATACATCACAATATTTTCGGAGGCGGCGCAAAATAGAAAATCGATAGATTTTTCATAATATTTAGGGTTAACAATTTTAAATTTTGCGCCGCCTCCGAAAAGATTGTGATGTATTAAACATGGTATTTAATATTTCAACTTAATGCTGTTTATTAAGAGTTAGTGTGTAATCGTACAAATCAAAATAATTTTTTTCGTTTTATTGCATTTTCCCACTTTTTATACCATTACCGATTTTGCCGTGTATTCATAAAATTCAGAAGGTAATTATTTCATACTTTTTAGTGCATTTATTTTTACTGTTTCCTAGTTTTCGAAGTCGGTTTAATTTTTTTTTTATAAAATCTTTTTTATTTCATACTTTTTAGTGGCGGGAGATAATTTATAGAAAGCAATAAGTTAATTTCTAAAAAAAATCTAAGTGTTTTTTTATAGAGATTTTAAGTGTATTTTGAACTGATTTCTTGTTTTCGAAGTACTTTTTTCTTTTTTTTTTTTTTTTTTTTGTTTGTTTGTTTTGTAATAATTACAAAACAAAAACCAAATTATTTGTACTCCTCTTCGGACACTACAGGAGAGTTTGGTTCATTGGTTGGTTGTTCTATCTAGGTGGGAAGGATTTAGAGATTTATTCCGTGGGTCCGTCGCGAAATAAAAGTCAACCCAGGCGCTCTACCATATTCGTCTATCCCGGGCCTTTATATTATAATTATATTAAGAGTCACCTTTTCAATTTTATGAATCCGCGCGGAAAATCAAGTGCGGAGCGTGCATTACACTCCTTCCAACACCCTGCCTACTTTGATTAGAAATGGACTTTTTTTTCTAAAAGACCAATGTTTCATTGGGACACATAAAACTTAAAACTTTTTTTTTTCACAATGACAATAATTTCCTTTGCTGAATTTTTTTTGTCGGTAAATGTCATTTACATTTATACATCTGTGTTCAGAGAGGAGGTATCGAGTTTGCTCCGCTGTCACATAATTCCAAGATCATGTAGGTACGTCACTGAACAGTCGAGATTTTGGCAGTCGAATATACATGATGATATAATGAAGATGTTTATATGGCCTGTAATAAATTGTACCCTAATTTTTGAATTATGATCGCTTGAGTATTCTTTTGAAAACTAATGCGATGAGGTCTACTGCTCCGGTAGGGACCTTTTATATTTCTTTCTTTAAATTTATCGTTGGAAAGTAGTAATTAAACTAAATTGCATTTCCAAAAACAACATCATTGGATAGAAGTACTCGCAGCAAATAAGGGGTAGCCATAAAATTGATCGTTATCAAAACGGGGGGCAGCCGCTAGAAGCGACAGCGTTTTGGGAGTCATTTTATGGTTAATTTATTATTACGAATGATATTATTGTTCTCGATATTATACTACTGGTTTAATTCAATAATATTTCTTGGTCGAGTCATCCCTTTCGATGAATTGTTGAATAAACTTGAGAGCGAAATGGTACGAATAATATCCTTCTTAATAAACAATTATTCAGAAAATGAGTTTGTAGAAAACACTGCAGTTTCAATTCTAGCGGAGTAGCCTTTTTGACAGCAAACATTTTTATGGCTGCTATATTTTTGCTGCGTGGACTTTCATACAATGTGGTTGTTTTTTTGAGAGATATCAACTTTAATTTGCCGTTAGTTTTATTGATGGATGAACATTGGCAAACATTGAAATTTTAATTTCTTTTTTAAATGTCTGTAAAGACGATTTAATTATTATTACACTACTACTGGGAGAATGTTTCCTAGGAAAATATTCATTTATGGGGGAATATAATGCACAACATATACGTTAGTTATTGCGGTACTTGAGTGCATTGCCTCCTCGAACGCGGAGAACCCATAAACACATCTAACCCAGACTGTTTTAAGTCCATTATCATATCTGTTTCAATAAAATGCATTCATTCAACACTAGACTTAGGTCCTGAAAAGCGCACTCATCCTTTCAGGAAACGCAAACACTTAATGAGGTTTTGACTTTTGAAAGTCTTGGCAACCTTCATAGAATATTTAAATTTCTTTCGATTTAATAAAGATCGATCAAGACTTCAAAATCCATAAAAATTGAAAATCAGACTGTATTTAGCTCTTTAGTAAAGATTTATTCTGCTAAATTTCAGTTATTACATAGGAAAGGATTGATACTAACATATAGGCACACCATAAAGACTCTATATAGAAAATAGCATATCCTAAGGGCCACAAGCTAGGGACGTTATCATAACGTAAATCATACAATTACCCATCATATATGGAATTGGAGAACGTATCTATTGCATTTTCGAACCACATTTGAACTTAGATAATAGTTATTTCTTTCTCATAATCAAGCCATTTTCATCATATGCTTCAATAGTTGCAGAAACAAAATTAAAAACCGATAATAGTAATCCGGATAACATAACAAAAGTATCACTCCAGAATATCTTTATTTAAATCTATTGTTGAAAATTTATCTAAGGTTATGTATAAGGTTTGTTCCAACAAGAACCTGAAGCACGTCAATTGCTAACAACAGACTACTCATGTCCCCCTACACTTCTGATTCTGAATTTGATTGGTTGGCTTTTCCAACCGATTCCTCGAACATTGAAACATTATTAAGCATTGCTTAAAATCAACCAATCAAAATTAGAATAAAAAAATGAGGAAAGTGCATTAGTTATTAACGTGTTTTAATTGTTTGTTGGAGCATACCTTATGTTATATATGCCATATGTTTTTCCAATAAGTAAATATTTTAAGCAGTAATTAAATAATTATTTTCAAGTTTTTTCCCGATAACTTATTAAATAAATTAAGAACCCAAAAAAGAATTAAATGGGACCACATTGGGAAAATACTCTACAAGATGCAAAAGGTTTCGTTCTAATTGGTCCACCCATCTCGGAGTAATCGGTGGACATACATAGAAAAAAAAAATACTGGTTCACTAGCAGTAGTGGGTTGTTGCGCGGTCATGCGTAACTCCCCACTACTGCTATACCCGTATTGCCTGTGAGGCATGGAAGGGAGTAAATAAATAAATAAATAAAAAAAAAAAAAAAAAAAAAGGCACATCCGTATCGAATTGAGTAACCTCCTCTTTCGAAGTCGGTTAAAAAATAATTATCAATCACCGAGTGATATAGTATTAAATAAATAATACTGATTAAATTGCGATCAAAAAAATATTGGTCAGAAAATAAAAATCACCTTTTAAAAGCAAATCAGATTTTTGGATTTCTTTCACACGGGGTCCAATTTTATGTTATCAGGGGCGGTGTTTTTGAAAAAAGTATTCATTTTGTATTTTAGTGGGGGGGGGGCGCACTATAAAAAAATTATATTTTCAGATTTCTTTCACACGGGGGTGCAATTTTATGTTATCGGGGGCGGTGTTTTTGAAAAAAATATAATTTTGTATTTCAGTGGGGGGTGGGGGGGCGCACAATAAAAAAATTAGATTTTCGGATTTCTTTCACACGGGGGTGCAATTTTATGTTATCGGGGGCGGTGTTTTTAAAAAACTATTAATTTTGTATTTTAGTGGGGGGACGCATCATGAAAAAAATTATATTTTCGGGTTTCTTTCACGCGAGGGTGCAATTTTATGTTATGGGGGGGCGGTGTTTTTGAAAATAATATTAATTTTATATTTTAGTAGGGGGGGCGCACTTTAAAAAAATTATATTTTCGGATTTCTTTCACACGGGGGTGCAATTTTATGTTATCGGGGGCGGTGTTTTTGAAAAAATATTAATTTTGTATTTTAGTGGAGGAGGGCGGGGGGTGGGGCGTACTTTAAAAAAATTATATTTTCGGATTTCTTTCACGCGAAGGTGCAATTTTATGTTATCGGGAGCGGTGTTTTTAAAAAACTATTAATTTTGTATTTTAGTGGGGGGACGCATCATGAAAAAAATTATATTTTCGGATTTCTTTCACGCGAGGGTGCAATTTTATGTTATGGGGGGGGCGGTGTTTTTGAAAATAATATTAATTTTATATTTTAGTTGGGGGGGGGGGCGCACTTTAAAAAAATTAGATTTTCGGATTTCTTTCACGCGAGGGTGCAATTTTATGTTATCGGGAGCGGTGTTTTTGAAAATAATATTAATTTTATATTTTAGTAGGGGGGCGCACTTTAAAAAAATTAGATTTTCGGATTTCTTTCACATGGGGGTGCAATTTTATGTTATCGGGGGCGGTGTTTTTAAAAAACTATTAATTTTGTATTTTAGTGGGGGGGACGCATCATGAAAAAAATTATATTTTCGGATTTCTTTCACGCGAGGGTGCAATTTTATGTTATGGGGGGGGGGCGGTGTTTTTGAAAATAATATTAATTTTATATTTTAGTTGGGGGGGCGCACTTTAAAAAAATTAGATTTTCGGATTTCTTTCACGCGAGGGTGCAATTTTATGTTATCGGGAGCGGTGTTTTTGAAAATAATATTAATTTTATATTTTAGTAGGGGGGGGCGCACTTTAAAAAAATTAGATTTTCGGATTTCTTTCACACGGGGGTGCAATTTTATGTTATCGGGGGCGGTGTTTTTGAAAAAATATTAATTTTGTATTTTAGTGGAGGAGGGCGGGGGGTGGGGCGTACTTTAAAAAAATTAGATTTTCGGATTTCTTTCACACGGGGGTGCAATTTTATGTTATCGGGAGCGGTGTTTTTAAAAAACTATTAATTTTGTATTTTAGTGGGGGGACGCATCATGAAAAAAATTATATTTTCGGATTTCTTTCACGCGAGGGTGCAATTTTATGTTATGGTGGGGCGGTGTTTTTGAAAAACTATTAATTTTATATTTTAGTAGGGGGGGGCGCACCATGAAAAAATTATATTTTCGGATTTCTTTCACGCGAGGGTGCAATTTTATGTCATCGGGGACGATGTTTTTAAAAAAATATTAATTTTGTATTTTAGTAGCGGGGGGGGGGGGGGGGGGGTGGCGCACTGGAAATTGTTTGATTTTCCGATTTCTTTTACACAGGGGTCCAATATTATGTTTCGGGGACGCGATCCTTTAAAACAAATTCTAATTTTGTATTTTTGTTTGGCGGGGCGCACTAATATGTGAAGGAAATCGGAAAATCTAACTATTACCAGTGCGCCCCCTCCCCCTTCCACTAAAACACAAAATAAATATTTTTTCCAACAACATTGTCCCTGATAACATAAAAATAGATCCCCGTGTGAAAGATATCCGAAAATCTAATTTTGTTTTAGTGCGCCCCCCCCCCCCCCCCCATACTAAAATACAAAATGAATATTTTTTTAAAAGCAACGCCCCCGATAACATAAAATTTCACCCCCGTATGAAAGAAATCCGAAAATCTTGTATTGGAATTGATATATTGTGTTACGACATGGGAGAAACAAAACGACGAACACGTGTGTAGATACCACAAAACACGTTTATACCACAAAGGTGGTATAAATCCACAAAATGTTCAAAAGTTTCCCAAGTTATTAAAAAATAAAAATAAATAAATAAAATTCTCTAAAATAAAGTCCATAAACCACCAATTTTTTTCCAAATCCAAATAAGTTTTTTTTTATTGTTTGTAAGGTTTAAACATGTAGATTCCAAATCTGGTGCTATTTTGCTTCTAACTTCAATAATGACCGAATTATGGCCCCTCAAATCAGGTAATTGGTTTTGAATAAAAATGGCGGATCGGGATAAAGAGGTAGGTAATAGGATTGTCCCCGGATGAGCTTGGACCTTTGTGCAAAATTGTATTAAAATTGGCAAATTAGTTTCAAATCGGCGTACAGCGGACGGACGAATTTTTTTATTCAATTTTCTTAAAATGTAATGTCAAATTTTTAAGGGTGGAGGGGGTGTAATATTCTTCTAAACATCACATTATTAAACTAAAAATTTATATTGCTGATTTATAAAAGTATTAGTCGAAAATGATTATTATTTTATAATTCAAAAATAATCATTAGGTTATGATTTTTTTCACTTTTGATCAAAAATAAAAATCACTCTCAATAAAAATCATCATATGATTTTTAAAAATTCCAGATAAAAATTTTGATCGGATTTGATTTTTATTTTTATATAAATAATTATCGATTTCAAACCCTAGTTATAGGGTCTATAGTTATAGACGTGTAATGGTCTGGCCACACATGTCCGCACCGCAGCAATAACATAGGTTATGTTCAGAATATTTTTAATTTAACTTACATATTACCTTTAGTTATGCCTAAAGATCAGGCCACACATGTCAGACATAGGCCACTTTAGGCATAACTAAAGGTAATATGTAAGTTAAATTAAAAATATTCTGAACATAACCTATATTATTGCTGCGGTGCAGATCCGGTGCGGACATGTGTGGCCAGACCCTAATAGGGATGGGAAACTATCGATAGTCACAACTATCGATAGTTTCGATACTATCGCGTAAAACTAACGATAGTGCTGTCAATTGTTAATTAAATAGTTTAAAAAGTTAGGGTGGCGGGATGGCCGAGTGGGCAAACGCGTCAGAAAATACGCGTTGCCCATGGCAAGGTATGATTGAGAACCGAAACCTAGCAAGTTCAAAACCCGGAGCCAGGGGAAATTTAATAATACTCGGCATCAATCCCCCACCCTCACCCCTGGCCTTTGGCTTATCCAGGGGGGGGGGGCTGCAGCCCCTCCCTTTGGAAAATGTTTCGTCATTTAAACATAGAATTTGACTTTCCTTAATGTAAGGAAGCAAGTTGAAGAACAAATAATGTGCAGAACAAGTAGAATTTTAGTTGTGGGAAGGAAACATAAAGGTAACAAAGCTGATTAGCAGATCCAAATGAAGGGCTGTGGGCCTGCAGCCCCCCTTTAAGATTGCAGCCCCCCCCCCCTTAAGACTGCTGCCCCCCCTTAACGATCGGCTGGATCCACCCATGCCGATGGGCCGGGAAACCCCGTATAGCCTAACAAGCGAGGAAGGGGAGGACCAAGAAAAAAAAAAGTTTAAAAAGTTAATTACGTAGTTTAAAAATAGTTAATTAAATAGTTTAAAAACTATAAATTAATCAAATAACAACATATCAAAAAACAAAACAAAAAAACAGTAGTTAATAGGATGATTTGCTATTTGGAGGAGGGGGGGGGGCTAGCCCGCCCTAGGAACCTACATAGTTTAAGCATGACAATGTCAACTTAGTTTCTAATCATTCATATATTTATATACAGATCAAGGGCGGATCCAGTGTGGGGTCACATGGGTCATGACCCCCCCCCTAAATATTTTGGCTTTTCAATTTTTTTTTCAAAAATTTGAAAAACAAACCAGTGACTTAATAACACCATAGTTTAAAAATATTAATATCCACGAGCAGTCTGTATTTACTAAAAATAAATCTTCCGTTAAAAACTACACTTCTTTAAAATGATTCCTTAAAAGCGTTAGATAGGAAACGTGAAGTTTCTGTACTGATTTCCGAAGGTCTTGGAAAAAGTGAATTTAACATTATTTTTAGTTAATTTAAAAGCAATCGGCATTTAAGAATTTTCCTAACGTTTTTCTTGTCCCCAAGGATGGTATTTTGCAAAGGGAATAGCGGAACATAAAATTAAAAAGCAGCACGCCTGGTCACGTTATAAGGTCTGGTCATACATACATACCTGGTGTCGGGCATGGGTGACCCATTACTATCTATCCTTCGTAATGAATCAGATCCGATACACACCCGTGCTGCGGTGCGGTTATGTGTGACCTGACCTTTACTTGTGGTCCTATAATTTTAAACTACCGATAGTTTCCCAAATCTGTCTTTTCGAAGTCTCGATAGTATCCCACTCCTACACCTCTGCCGTTATTTTGATACCAATTTAACTCAAACTTCAAAGATTAAGGCATCTTGCCCAGATAATTTTCAAACTCCAAAAACAGTGCACAGTCTTCAGGATAAACACAAGATATTTCACTCCTAAAAAAACACATTTTATGAATGTTGTAATAGCTAAATAATTTCTGAATAAACGTGATGAAATTCTCGTTGGAGTTGGCGGCTTGCTGAACTCAATTTCATCTCGCAATGTTGCTATTTTCCTTCCTTTTTTAATAAACTTAATCAAATAAATACATTACTTTTAAATCAAATGATAATGACGTTCCCGTTACTGCAATATTTTCCTATAACTGATTACTTATTTTAAAATTCTGATTTTGCCGGTTCCTATATCAGAAGATATTGATTTTCCTCCCCATATTGTCATGCCCCCAGTTCTAACGATTTTAATATCGTTTGCATTCAATTTCGCCTTAAGTCAAAAAACCACATTTGTATTTCCGGAATTTCCATATAAGGAAACCAACAAAAATGTAAGTTCTAAACTGAGCCTTTTTGATGTACCATTTCAAAAACAGAAGCTTCAAGTTATTTGGTCGAATTTGATATTCATTTATTCTTTTCGTTTGTAGAAGATGAAAAACTTAAGGTACATATACATGTGTTTCAGTATACTTTTAAATAGTTTCTACTACTGCATGGGCAACATTCAGTAAAGCTATCAATTCAAGCTATAATGGACTCTGTTACTTTAAAAATCATCTACACAAAGAAATTAGCATTAATAATAGTTTGTGGCTAGTAACACAAAAGCACAAAATGAGGAACCGCTATAAGGTTCTGCATGTAAACATCACTAAACACTTTCAGGAGGGGTGCCTTTAGTTTGCATTTCATTTCAACTTATCAACATTCTACTATTAGCATTTTAGCACAGTTCAATTGTGAATAATCGGCCCAATAGGATTAAAACATGTACTTGTTACTATGACCGATATTGGTAGTTTGCACATTTCACCAGTTATTGAATACTCATATTAAAGGCATTATGCCTTTTATATAAGTATTCCGATTGTATTGATCATAATTTATAGTATATCAAGCTTCATATTTCATTTCTAATATTACTAATTATGTGAGCTTTATTGGTTATACAAGAGCACTTGCCAAATTACAGCTTTTAACTTTCTATATTACTCTACACCATAAATTTTATTAATATACCAGTTATATAAATGTGATTATGTATTTTTTTATGAAGGAAATGGCCTTCCGGGAATTCGAAGCAGCCTGTGAACAGAATCCTACATGCTCACTTCAGAAATCCTTATCTCGTCTGAAATGTGTCAGAGAATGTATTTCTCCAATATGCTATCAACAAATATATTATCAAGATCAGGTATTTGTTCAGAAATAATTAATTAAATGTAGTGCTACTACAATATATATTGTTGTTTTGATGGGACACCGACAACATGAATCTATTTTTGATTTTTTGGAATATTTTGAAGTTAACTTCACTCGTTGAACATTTTCAGTTATTTTTATAATGATAAATCTTACATCTTTCTGGTTTAAACATTATTAATATCTCAAGAAAGATTGAAAATTAAGCACATAATATGGCCTATTTATTTGAAATGCATATTGTAAATTTTGGCTAAAACAATGAAAAACTTGCCTCCATAAATTTTTGGGGTAGGCAAGGTAAGAATTAGCCCAGTGTGGCAGTCATATAATCTATAAATAGGAATAAACTATTTTATTGTTGCTGACGTTTCGACCCAACTATGCAAGTCTTCTTCAGGTCTTACTGAATACAGAAATGTGAAAGACTAAATTAAAATAAACCATTCAGATTGCTGTATTTGTAATTTCCCTTTTTGTTTCAGTAATTTTGTTTTTAAGTTTAAGTAATAAATAAAGCTACAATAAAAACACAACAGGCCACAGATTTTGAACTCGTGACCAACAACGTTAATAATTACTAAACTGTAGCCTGTTGGCTCTTTCTTTTATAGTTGAAATCTCACTAATTATATCTTCCATAATGGGACGAGTCATAATAATTTCCATTTTCTAATATTAAAAATAATTTTTTTTTTCTAATATTCAAATTCTATACTATTATGTTCAATATATTCTTAAACCTGGCTGTAGGATCAGTGTTAGGGTTTTGAATGGAATTCCTCAAAATTTATTTTGAACCTTTACTAGAGAATTGATGGTTATTTTTCACATTTAGACCATGTATGGAGAGCAATCTTTTAATAATATAATTTTGTAATCTAATTTTAAATTTAAAGGGTTTGTATGATCTTGTGGTATGAGATCAAATTAAGTCTTTATTTTGAGAGAACATTGTGTTTTTTATTTTACAGTTCTTATTTTGTACCTGGCACACCAGCTGTTTGCAGTCAAACCTTTGCTTCTGGCATCAGGTTCTCAAATAAACCCTTTATTTTTTTATTAAAAATAAAATTCTGCTAAAGCTATCCATTTTCTTAGTCATGGTTTGCCCCTGATTCATGATGGATGAGAACATCACAAATTCTCATTCTGATATCCGAAAAGTTTTCTCTTCTCGTAGAATGATGATTTTTGTCCAAAAATCTCTTACCTCATGTGGCCTTCACCAGTTTTAAATTTCTTGAAACATCTATATAACTATTCAGAATGAGCATCCTCTGCTGATAGCTGCTCAAATGGAATTTGATGATATAAAACTGGTGTACCCCAAATATTAAATATTTAACATCAACTTTATACTAATACATTACTGAATAATTTTTACTTTCACTTATCTATATATGAAGTATATAGTAAGGGAAAGTATTACGATCGTGAAAAATTTCGACTACTGATTTTCAATGAAAATACACGTTTTGTGGTCCCCTGAGTCAAAATAACCAAGACCCGCAAAATGGTGTGTGTGTGTGTGTGTGAACAGACTAGCTCAAAAACTATATACTGTACAAACCTGAAATTGGGTATCTTGTGTATGTACATGCCCCCGAGGAGCCACTTTATTTAGTAAATTTTGTCTGATTTTCACTTCATTTTTTTTTCTCAAAAATGGCTCAAACGATTTTGATAAAATTGGGTATTTGATGTATGAATGATGCAATACATGATGTTTTACAAATTTCTACAAAATTTGTAAAATTGGTCTTTATTATAAATAATTAAAGACTTTCTGTTCATCGAAAAGAGTTAGTACTTCCGCGCTAACTAAATGAAGTTTTCAGCAATAAAATAGGTAATATAAAATTAGACGTGATGGAGTATTATGCTTGCCAAATGATCCCAAGTAAAAATTTTTGTTTTAAAATTAAAAATTTTAGAGTACTTTAGAGAGCAATTCAAACAAAAGTAAGTAAATAAATGTCCGAAAAAGGTAGATTTTGAGGATTGGCAATTACATATTCATCAAAACACGTCAATGTCTAATCTAAGTATCTTGGTAAGTGAAAGTTGTGTGTTGCGTGCATCACACCACATTTTCTTATTTAATAAAACCAGAAACTAAATTAGTGTTTTTTATCACATTTGAAAAAAATAAATAAATAGTCAATCAGTGGATTAAATTCATGGACGATCATAACCTTAGCAGTTTTTTTCCTTTATAAATACAAATAAATAAAAAAATCTTATATAACAAGAAATATATTTTAATTGTTATTTGTTAATAACATATTATGCTATTGATTTTTTCGAAATAAATGTGAAAGATTAGTTATTGTGGTTTGTAGCTTGAAGATGGTGAAATTGATGTTCGTCTGAATTCATTCAAAGGATGTTTTATACAGCGGGCAGGACGAAGATAGATTTTATAATTTTATATAAGTTTTTGTTATCTGAATAATTAACCATGTGATATCTCCAAAAAAATTTCTCTGTTGAAAATTTATGAAATCAGTATTATTAGATTATGTTAATTGTTTTTTCTTAAAATACTAATAAGTAATATTTTTTTATTTTTAGTAATGAAAATAATGATATAAAAACAATGAATTGAAATAATTTAATTTCTTCAAGTTGAAAATATTTACACTTTACTGTTGAAAAAATAGTATTAAGTATAGATTAATTTAAAAATATCAAATGTACTTCCTTCATAGTGTAAATAAACAATCCTGGTTACAATTAGCATTATTTCATCATGCCTTCAAAGTTTTTCTTCTTTAATCTTCTCTGTTGTTGAATAATTTACCATCTGAAAAATTACCAAAAACATTTTCAAGATTTAATAAGCCACACATCATTTATTTAAACAAATTGGAACCGATTTGGGAGTGTCCTTCTCACTAATGGTGGTATCTCAGGTTCAAGTACAGTGACACATCAATACATCAAAAATATCAATGAATCCTTTATCAAATATCAAGTGAAATATCAAATTTAAAATATTACAAATATTATTATCAGTTAACATAAATGATATATTACAAATACCTGTGATAGTGTATTAATAATTTTTGGATCCTTTGACATTTTCTTTAGTTTTTCTATAAAGTTATTCAGAGCTGTAATGTAGCTTGGTATGGCTAATGAACGACTTGAATGTTTTGGTAAACTTGGAAACCAGGTAGCGATAAATGAAACTGCTTCTTTCCAAGACCCAGTATTTATGCTTATAGAGAAAAGTGCTGATGTATAAGGTATACTAGAGAGGTGGTCTCTTAGACCTAGCCCATCTGACAATTCTAGCAGTTTCTTTAAGCAAATCCAGCAATAAGTTGATGTTTCATAGTCCGACTGGAAGTGAATAGTTGAAACATGTTTTTTTAAGTGACATATATAATAATTATCAACAAAAAAGGGAAAAAGTTTATATACCATTTTTGTAAAAAAAAAATTAGTTAATTCACTTATAGTTCAGGGTGTAACCCAGGTGAGACCCCCTGAATCATGATTTTGCTACATAATGTGTTAATTTTAAGTAGTAATGCTAGTGATGATAAATTTAAATTAAATGCTGATCACAGCCTCAATTAATAACCTATATGGCTTTATAAAGTGCCCAGGGAAAAAATTAATTTTTATTATGATTTAACTTTCAAAAGATTGGTAAAATGTCAAGTTATTAGCAATCTAAAATACAGGAAAACTTAAGTTTAAAAATATGAAACTAGTGAAAAATAAAACAGAGGTGACCATTTTCACTATAAGATATAAGGCCTCAGGAAGGATCTGTGGAGTAAAAAAAATAAGATTTAGGGAACTAATAATTTTGCTAATCATGGAATAATGAAAAAAATATTATTATTATTCAACAGGTTATCAGAAGGGGACCAAATTAGTCTCAACAATAAAGTTTTTTATTTAAAAGACGTTTCGGCTCTTTTGAGCCATCTTCAGTTCTTCAGCTTTTATTAACTTCTTTAAAATATCCATTATTTTATGAATCACATGTTGGTTAACATTATTACATTCATTTTTTATTTCAGTTTTCATATCATTCAAACATTTCTCGATCGAAGCCATCTTGGTCTGCTTCAGATTAATCACTTATAAGATATTAAGTTCTTGAGACTGTATTTTTCAACAGGTTATCAGAAGGGGACCAAATTAGTCTCAACAATAAAGTTTTTTATTTAAAAGACGTTTCGGCTCTTTTGAGCCATCTTCAGTTCTTCAGCTTTTATTAACTTCTTTAAAATATCCATTAATTTATGAATCACATGTTGGTTAACATTATTACATTCATTTTTTATTTCAGTTTTCATATCATTCAAACATTTCTCGATCGAAGCCATCTTGGTCTGCTTCAGATTAATCACTTATAAGATATTAAGTTCTTGAGACTGTATTTTTCAACAGGTTATCAGAAGGGGACCAAATTAGTCTCAACAATAAAGTTTTTTATTTAAAAGACGTTTCGGCTCTTTTGAGCCATCTTCAGTTCTTCAGCTTTTATTAACTTCTTTAAAATATCCATTAATTTATGAATCACATGTTGGTTAACATTATTACATTCATTTTTTATTTCAGTTTTCATATCATTCAAACATTTCTCGATCGAACCCCTTCTGATAACCTGTTGAAAAATACAGTCTCAAGAACTTAATATCTTATAAGTGATTAATCTGAAGCAGACCAAGATGGCTTCGATCGAGAAATGTTTGAATGATATGAAAACTGAAATAAAAAATGAATGTAATAATGTTAACCAACATGTGATTCATAAATTAATGGATATTTTAAAGAAGTTAATAAAAGCTGAAGAACTGAAGATGGCTCAAAAGAGCCGAAACGTCTTTTAAATAAAAAACTTTATTGTTGAGACTAATTTGGTCCCCTTCTGATAACCTGTTGAAAAATACAGTCTCAAGAACTTAATATCTTATAAGTGATTAATCTGAAGCAGACCAAGATGGCTTCGATCGAGAAATGTTTGAATGATATGAAAACTGAAATAAAAAATGAATGTAATAATGTTAACCAACATGTGATTCATAAATTAATGGATATTTTAAAGAAGTTAATAAAAGCTGAAGAACTGAAGATGGCTCAAAAGAGCCGAAACGTCTTTTAAATAAAAAACTTTATTGTTGAGACTAATTTGGTCCCCTTCTGATAACCTGTTGAAAAATACAGTCTCAAGAACTTAATATCTTATAAGTGATTAATCTGAAGCAGACCAAGATGGCTTCGATCGAGAAATGTTTGAATGATATGAAAACTGAAATAAAAAATGAATGTAATAATGTTAACCAACATGTGATTCATAAATTAATGGATATTTTAAAGAAGTTAATAAAAGCTGAAGAACTGAAGATGGCTCAAAAGAGCCGAAACGTCTTTTAAATAAAAAACTTTATTGTTGAGACTAATTTGGTCCCCTTCTGATAACCTGTTGAAAAATACAGTCTCAAGAACTTAATATCTTATAAGTGATTATTATTATTTTTTAAACTGATTGCATCACATTAGGAAAATAGTCACTTTCTATTAATAATTAATAATTCTGCATTGATTAAATGATTCTGCCTTAAGTACTTCAAGTACTCAAACCTATTTCGATAATCCAGTTTTATGATAAGCTAGATAAAATATTATTTAATTTCGTAATAAATAAGCATTTAACCTCTTTAACAGCCTCATAAAATATTTTTATTCACCCTGTTTTCAAGAAAGAAGACAGACTCCAATGTAAAAATTACTGAGGTATCTCTCTTCTATCTTGTGGGTATAAGATTCTATCCAACATTCTCTTACAATGTCTCTTACCCTATGCAGAACAGGAGCTTGGTCTATACCAATGTGGATTTAGACGAGGAGGATCTACCACAGATCAAATCTTCTGCCTCAGAACCATTCTAGAGAGTGGAAATTAATACCCATCACCTTTTTGTGGACTTCAAGGCAGCTTACGACAGCATTAATCGGGAAGAGCTATACAAGGCACTAGAAGATTTTAATATCCCAGAAAAGCTAATATGCTTGGTAAAGCTGCCCATGAGGGACATGAAGTGCACTGTGCAGGTTGGTAGGCAAAGAACAAAAGAGATCTCCTCAACAAAAAGATTTCACCAAGGAGATGCACTGGCGTGCCTTCTTTTTAACTTGGTACTTGAGAAAGCAGTGAGGGACGCTGGTCTGCAAACTAACAGAACGATTTACAATCGAATGGTCCAGCTCTTAACTTTTGCAGATGATGTAGACATTGTGGGGCGATCTTTGGAGTCAGTCAGACTCCTAGCTCTGTTGGGAGTCGCCAGAGTACTAGGGCTAGAGGTGAACTAAGAAAAGACCAAATACATGGTAACAGGAGAAGAAGCCCGTCATGGTGAGACTATTAATATCGGCCCCTTCAACTTTGAGAAAGTGGCCCAGTTCACATATTTGGGGACACTTGTCACTCAAGATAATTTACCTGCGGCTGAAGTGAGTAGAAGAATATTGATGGCCAACAAGTGTTACTTTGGACTTCGCAAGGAATTCACCTCCCGCCTCTTATCCCGGCAGACTAAGCTTCATCTGTACAAGACATTAATCCGTCCAGTACTATTGTATGGAGCAAAAACATGTACCACAAGCAAAAGAATGGAACAAGATCTCCTAGTCTTTGATAGGAAAATTCTTCATAGGATCTTCGGAAGAGTCCATATCGATGGAAACTGGAGAAGGCGGACAAACAACAAAATTTATTCGATTTTTAATGGAAAAGATGTCGTTCTGACAATGAAGCTGGGAAGACTGTGATGGACTGACCACATGGCTAGAATGGACACCAAGGCAATCTCTAAAAAGTTATTAACTGAACCCCTCCATGGCCTAAGAGGAAGGGGGAGACCGAAACTCAGGTGGTCTGATGGTTACTAGAGATATCCTGGGAGTCAGGAGCTGGATGACAGTTGTACAGGAGCAGAGATGACTAGAGGAAGCCAGGACTCGTCGACGAGTTGTTGCGCCTATATAATAATTATAAAACATCATCTAAAATATTAATTTTAAAATATATTGATGATTATTTACCATGATCATAGTATGTGATTATTTTTTCTGATGAGAAGATGGAGGAGGATTTACATCATATATAGTATACATACATATGGTACTATGGTACTAAGCGCCATAAGCTTCGTTTTGTGAAATGAAACAAAAATATTTTATAAGACTGTTTAAAAGGGTAGAAGCTTATTTATTAAGTTATTCAGTTCATTGAAGAGTATATTATACAAAAAAGATCAATGAAATTTCAAAAATAGTATTTACCTTAGCACAAACCATCTGGATTTGAACATAAAGTGTTCTTAATTTAATTTCATCATTGAAAGATATGGCAACTAAAGGTGATGCAAATTTATCAAGTATAATTTCTAAATACAAAGCCAGAAATTTAAGTGTTGCAGTGCACAATGCTGGTTGTCTGCACAGAAACTGAATTAGCTTTGTTTCATCAAGAGTTAACTTTTTTGAGCTCTGAAAAAAAAAAAATGTAGTTGGCAATTACGGTAATGAACCATTACAAAGTTAAAGAACAATTCATTAAAAAAAAATTAGGAACTTGTAATAAAAAAATTAAAAAAATGAAGGTTATTGATATAGTTGACATATTTTTTCTTTCATTCTTTTCATTGCCTCATACAATACTCCTTTATTAGAGATAGCTCTAGTTACTTTTTAAGAGATAGCATGTATTATACTTTTTTTCATATTTCATAAACTAAGCATGATGGCATTAATAATACATAAATCAATAAAACCAATGTAAAGTTTTACAATGTCACAAATTATATGAGAACAATGAATAATTTTTATAAATTGGAAGGCAGTAGCATGCAATAGGTAGGACTGGCAATCCTTGAATCAGGATGTGGGTCACTCATCAAGTGAGAAATTAGAAGAATGACGAATTGACAGAAAATCTATGAAGAACAAAATGATACAAAATTCTAATTATTGGGTCCGTTAGATGCTTTGTGGACAAACTGATTATACTAATATATTACAATATCTGACATTCATATAAGATATTGTATCTGACTGTCTGGTTGTCTGACTGTCTGATTGTATCTGACTATATCAGATATAACTGGCTGTCTGGCTAAATGAATTTAAGAAGTGAAATATCATTCAACAAAAAGTAATACCAGTATTTCAGATGCATGATTTCTGGGTGTTCAACTTATTGCTAAAGACAATTTAAAAACAGCTTACAGAAAAAAATTGTTTTCCTATTTAATTGCATTTAAATAAAACTCTAATGTTTATAAACAATAAATGAATCAGACTATTCACTTGTTTTAGAAATAATCATAGTTGTTGATTATGGTTTGTTTTGGTTTTCTACAGGCATTTAATTATTTAAAGTTGAATGTATTAAGATTATAAAAAAAAAAAAAAATCCCCACGACGAGTACATTAAAACACCTATTTTAGACAATTATATTTTAGGCATTAATATTATCATATACATATTCCTACTTTATGTATTTAAACTGATGATGACTCAACTGATGTAACATACAGTTATATATAGACTCTCCCTTAAGGGAACGAGAAGAGGGTAAGAGATTGAGCATATGCAAGACAAATTTTAAATAAAATAATATATGTATTAATGTATTTTTTATTGGTTTTATGCAGATGAATATGGTGCTATGAGCACCGAAAGCTCCTGTGATATATAAATATATTGAATATTGAGACCGTTGTGAGGTGTTTATTTTATGATATAAAAAAAAAAATAATGAAATTAATAAAAAGAGAAAAGGTTTTTTTTTTTTAGTATATTAAGTTTGTTTTTGCTTTAACACATCCAATGCCCACTAACAATAAGCCTACATCCCCGGGGGCCCAATGGTTTTTTTTATTCATTCTTGTAAATAACACTTTAATAAATCAAATCAATCATTATAACATGGATGCAAGTATCATTTACCATTTTTTTACATACAACCCGCCAGACGGGTTGTGGGCCGCGTGGTAACTCCCGACCCGCCAGGTGGGTTGTGAGCCACGTACGTACCTTCGTATTTCTATAATAAAATCAGGTTTTATTGCGTGATTTTTAATTAAATGTGAGAGTTGGCATTTTCTTTCAATAAATAACCCAATTAATGTAAAATGCATGTCAATTTTTTTTGGGGGGCCATACATTTTTTTTTTTATTATTTTACTGGGTTGTATGAAAAATGGTTTCTAAATTACCTTTTTTTTCCCTTTTTATAAATCCCACTGGGATATATGGACAGATGAAGGGAAGAATTGAAGGAGGCTTTTGATAGGTAGAGGAAAAATATTTAATAAAAAAATAAAATAAAATACATTTATTTTTATTAAATCAATAAATTACATCAATATATATAAACTAAACAGTAATTATGTTATTGATAAACAAATTACAATACATGCAATAAATTACAATCAATATTTGTGAAAATCACTTTAATATGCAAAAAAAATTCGTAAAAATAAATATCAATCGTTCTCAAATTGAGAAACAAGTCTTCCAAGACATCAAAATTAATAAATAAAAAAAAATCAACTTATTTGTAAAAGAGACTGGTAGGTACTCCAAGAAGCGTAGCACTACACAAAACACACTGCCACGGATAAAAAAAAAAAGTTTTTGAGAAACCAACACTTTCAATACACAGCGACAACCCTGTGAGAGGGCCCACAGTAAAATGAAGTAAAAACGAGAGGCCCCTGCGGATCCAGGTAGTCGGGAAGGCAATTAGTATGTGCACCCGCCAGGCGGGTCGTGGGCTGCTGAGGTTAGGTCAGGTGCACCCGCCAGGCGGGTTGTGGGCACCGAACGTGTTAAGGCATAAAACATTTCAAGGAATATATTAAGTTATTTAATCTTTTTATTTGATGCTCCCTGGGATTATAAAGTATACATGTAGATCTTATGGCAAACGTATGATCATTGAAAGTTGTGGACTTACCTTCAGATCAGATAATTTCTGACATTTCATGAATGATGTGAGAAGCTTTATCAGTGAAGCATTTGTCAGGTCACAATCAGATTTCAGTAATAACTCCATTATGTTTAACAACGAATCGTGACTTAAATATATTGCTGGAACTTAATTACATCAAAATTTATATTTTAGTTATTAAATTTAATTAAATACTTTTATTTACCTTGAATAAAAATTGTTTTAATAATACCTCTCTTGTCATTAAATTTTAACGATATGTTAATAAGATTATCGATCAAATTAAAAGTACTTTGCAGTATTGTTGAATGGTTGTCTCCAAATTTAAGTTTTTCATCAGCATTAGAAGAAAAAGACATTTTGAAGTATTTTATAAAGGCTCCTGGTAAAAGGCACGAAATTCTAAGGACTTGGGAAATCTCTGATTTTTGAGGTTTTGATCCATAGCAGAACTTCATTACATTTGTTAGGCATTCATCTGTTTAGTAAGAAAGAAAACAACCATGAAAGTAAAATGGAAAATAAAGTATTTTATACAACTATAAGGACTATTGCATACAAACATTTTAAAACATTCGGGAGCGAAGAGAATAGAGCTAGGTAGTGAGGTAGAATCACCCAGGCATAGTCAAATATGTAGCCAGCTTTGCCATTACTTTTCATTATTATTGATTTCAATATTTTATAAATAATAATGCTCAATTTATGATCACATGCCATCAGTCCCTGCAGGATTATTATATACGTCTCATTTATTTATTTCTATTACTAGTTTTATTTAATGCATATAAATAAAATAAAAATTGAACAAAATTCATAATCCAACTATGGATGTTGAAGAATTTTATAAAATTTAGAAATATCTTGCATCTAAACTCTTATCCAAAAGTATCAGGCAACCAGAAAATGGCTTGCTTTTAAAATACTGTGACTTTAAAGTTTCTTTTTTAAATAGCAAGTCCTTTATCAATATTTTAAGGACTATTTTCATATAATATAATGTCAATTAAAACCAAATCTTTTGTAACTTCTAAAAATGATATTAAGTTTTTATTAACTTTCCTCTATTCATTCAAACAAACAAACATCATGATAATAATAAATTTTTTGTATATATCTATATGTAAACATATTGCCTTCAGTGAGTGTGTGGAAATAAAATATCATAAGGTGTAGGTAGATATGGTTTTAAACCAGGGGACTTTTCTGAATCAACAGTGACATACCAAGACCAAGTGAGGTCGGTCTTAAGAGGGTGATGCCAGCCGGGGGGGGGGGGGGGGGGGTCACTTTCCTGAAATATGACCCTGTATGTTGATGAGAATCAGTAGAACATAAAATAAACTGTAATACAACTAAGCAATCGCAAACATTTAAGCCTGGATAGTTACGTGAAAGTTATAATAAAAAGTTCAGAAAGTTTATAAAGATAAGAAGAAGCACGGTGTAAAATAATATTCATCTTGACTGAATTTCTAAATCCCTTGATCTCAGTCTCATTCATTGAAAATAAAACAAATTTTAAAAAATCTAATTTTTACGCATACTTTTAAATGTTAATAAAACAAGTGTGATAAATATATGTGCCTAGAAAAAATGAAGTCTTTTAAATGAAGTCATTTTAACTATTTTATTTTTTAAACATATACACACTAATTTATTAACCATTATTCTATACTTTCTTTTGTATTTAGTTATTTTTTATTGGGTTTAATGCCTCTACCCGTGAGGGTCATTGGCAATGTATTGAAATTAATTATAAATGCTCAGTACTATTGGCAAATGTATATATTTATGAGAGTAAAATCAAACCATCATCACAAAACATGACTCCTTATTCACTGTCAAAAGCAACTTAAGATCTTCAATATTTCCGTCATCATCATCATCCAACCATAGCCTAATCTGTAACAAAAAACAAGTTATAAGTTAAGAAAAAGATATAATTTTGTTATTTAGCAATTATTAGAAAACTTATGTTCTGTTTACTATTTGTGCTTGAAGTTCATTTGAGACAAATTCATCAGAAAAAGCCCAATAGAGTATTGCTGGATGATGTGTATATATTTGATCAATTTTGTTATGCATTATAAAATTTATCAATTTATATAATGCCATTTTAGATTGATGTGACTCCTCTCTTTTGCTTAGATATGCAACCTAAAAATGTACAGTAAAAATTATTAAAGGTAATTTTTTTAAATAATAATTTGTCGTAGGAGGTTTTTTAATTTTAAAAAATTAATTTTTTAAAGAAAGTTTTAGTGAGTCTTGAGATATTTCATCATGGAAGCGTGCTGCTAACTAATGGATAGCCACGGATAGTACTCAAGTCTGTCCCCCAGTTTGCTTTCATTGCTTATAACCAAGGATGTGGTGTTTAAAATAAAATACATTAGTCGGCACTATTTCAAGATAAAAGCGAATTTTTGGTGAAACTATAATGACATTCTTGTCATCAATATTAAAAATTATTTTCAATAAAAAAATGTCTACAAATTTAATCCGAAGAGAGTAAATGTGGTTATACTGTATTTATACAATGCCCAAGAAAATGCATTTTTTCAAAAACAGATATTCATTTTATTAAGAGATACATGGTGCCAATCTGCAAAATATTATCTGAACCGGGCTAAGGAGATTTGGCCAGAAGCAAAAATAATTTTAGCAAAAAGATCAGAGTATTATGCTTTGCCAGAAATTAGCAGTAATAATAAATATTAATAAAATTATCTTGACATAATACTAAACCACAATAATGAACAACATAACATTATAAGTAAAATAAAGAGAATAATTAATTTTGTAATATATGTATTTTGTAGAATACATTTTTTTATTGCATATTTTTCAAAAATTCCAATTTATACTTACAGCGAATATAAACCATAATGCTTTTGTAATCGAAGTTGAAGGCATACAAGTGAGTGACAAAATGTAATGGCTTAAACTTTGAAAGTATTCTGGTGTTATAGTTGGACTAAAAAGAATAATAAAACAGATGATAAAGGTTCTAAGCTGAAAAAATATTCTTATTTGAATTTGATAGTGACTTACTTTGAAGATGACAATAAATAAAAGTAACAGTAAACAATTGAAGCAATTGGTAAAACATCATCCGATTGATGGAACAAGATTGTTGATATATATGAACTTCCTTTGGGTAAAGCCTCAAAACCTGGTATTAATAGGTTTCTCCAATTTTCTTTCCCTAAGGTAATATTACTGAGACATTGCAGGAATTCAAATAAGAGTGATCTTATCACTATAACCAATTCAATTTCGCTGCAAACAAAATTTATTATTTTAAAAATTAAATAGCTTATGTAGATCATAAATCAGATTAATTTTAGTATGGAAGTTCTACGAATCCACTCAGCCATTGATTATTGGATCTAATATCCAATTATTTGATACTTTGAGTTAAATATGAATTTTCATTTACATCACTTGAACAAATTGTGCTTTGCATTGTTTTTCTGGTTTGCTGTTTGTTTTTTATTATTTCTATGGCCATTATTTAATTTGAAATTTTTCCTGATTACCATACCACAATTTATTTATTAGTTTTCTTAGTTTAAAAATAATGTATTAGTATTTTGTATATATAAGATTCATGAGCTAATTTAATAGCTTTATCAATTAGGTGTTTGCTATCTTAACTGTAGGTAAATAGGATGATTTGAAAAAAAGTTAGTTTCCTAATCAAGCTGCTGTAACTTTCTTTTTTTTTTTGTCCGATTTTAATGGTCTATTGAGCAGGAAAATTTTTAAATCCGAAAATCTCTATTTTGTATTTTAGCCATGTATATTGTAAAATTATAGACAATTGGACTCATTATAAATAAGTTATTGACAATGAAATATATGACCACATAGGCAGTCATGGTATTGGAGGGACAATTTTGGCTGTTCCAATTTCTTCCTTGAATTAAAGAATGCATTGAAGCTTTGATAAATGTAAGATGAGAATTAATTGATATAAGTTGACCTGATAAAAAGAATTTTAACCAGGATTTTTTTTCAGCCTTTAATAACTACATCAAAAGCTTAGTTTTCAATTTTTTTATTTATTTTTTTTATTTTCACTTTATCTTAGATAATTTTTATAAACAAAGCACCCTGAAACATATAAATCAATTAAAATCCTTGAAAGTTGTTGAAACCTATTTGGGACAACAACCGATTTAGTTTTTTTTTTTAACATTCTCTTGGTCTTTAACACATTCCAGACCAGGTGGCCAACTACAGCCCAGGGCTGTACTCAGGTATATTTTACCTTTTCCACTTAAAAGCGATGGCCAGGTAGGAAAGTTTTTACTTTTGTTAGTTAGCCACTTGCACTGGTCCATGATAGTCATTTCGGCGTTTTTGGTTTCCGGATAGCTGCATTATAGCCGGAGTTGTGAATTTTTAAAGTTTTCCATGAATTTTTGTTAATTTAAGTGGTTTATTTTTAATTTTAATTTAATTTAATTGCTCAGTTGCATATCAGGTACATCTGGT
This sequence comes from Aelia acuminata, assembly GCA_911387785.2. Taxonomy (NCBI): domain Eukaryota; kingdom Metazoa; phylum Arthropoda; class Insecta; order Hemiptera; family Pentatomidae; genus Aelia; species Aelia acuminata. The sequence continues at coordinate 102,140,320 of OU426981.1, forward strand.
AAACGAAAGCAAAAGAATTGCAGGGTATCTTCTAATCCTATAGGGAATGTTCCGACCAAAAATCGTCGGGTAACTACTGTTGTGATTTGTCCCGATTGTGAAGGGCAACCCGGTCTATGCATTGACCCTTGCTTCCGGGAATTTCATACGACAATGTAAATTTGTGTTATATATATGTATATATTTTTTATTGTATTGTATATATTATTTTTTTTTAATATTGTATATATATATTAGTTATTAATTTTTTTGCGTTATGTATATATAAATTTGAGTGATTTCTTGTCACAAAAAAATTATAAATAGTGTAATTATAGTTAGTTTAAAATAATTAGGTGTAAGAATGCAATTCCTCTATGCATTATAATTGTAATCCCTTATTATTATTTGTATTATTTATTTTTATTTGTTATATATTATTATTTTTATTTTTTATAGTTTTTTATTATATGTGATGTTTTTTAAAAATAAAATTTATAAAGAAAAAAATAATGATGTGTTACGATAATTTGATGATTTTTTTAAATGAAAATTTCCATACCCACAATTAGTTTAACTTTCAAAGGAACTACTCTTCACTTTTTTTATTTTTTTATTTTTTTTTTTATAACAGTAATATGAAACATAAAAAAAAGAATAATAACGAAATGAAAGGTAACAGCCCTTTAAACTGGTGTGTTGCGGGTTAACAAACTCTTTGGCGACTCTGGTGGCCGAGTACAGCCTGAGGCTGTACCGGCTCAATGATGACCCAAAACCCTCTGGCCACCAGGTTCAGCTAGAGAATATGGCGTTGTCCTTGAATGTGTTAAAATTTGAGTCAGTAAAATGTTGGTTTACAGCATTTAATTTTGATATTATACTTATATAATTATTGAAAACATTTCTAATTTGTGGTTATGCTCTCGTTTATGAATAAATAAATTAATAAATAAAAGTCACATACTTCCTCTTTAATTCAAGTGACGGTAATAAATCAATAAATCCTTTAGATGCTAAAAAATGAGAAAATTCTTTTGTAGCAGGTTCTTCAGGGTAATGATAAATACTAAGCACAGCTGATAAAATTATTTGTGCTATCCCTAAATCATTTCCATGCAATTCATCTTCATTTTCCTGCAAAATAAAACATATTTTTAAGTCATTATTTTATTAAAAGAAAATTTAAATTTGAGCTGTGTATTTGTTAATATTGTGTGAATGATTTCAAGTTAATTCTTTCATTTTCAAGATATACATACTATTAAAAATGGAACTAAAATTGTTTTCAGAATTGAAACCAGCTCTAAAAAGAGCAAAGACTTTGAATTTTCAGCTGTGGCTTCAACTTTAGGTTGCACTAAAAATCTATAAAGTAACATAAAGATGTATTAATAGTTTTATTTATATAAAGATTTGAATAAATCATATATTCAAAGAATACCTCATAGATCCATTCACAACTAAAGATATAATTATGATACATTTTTTGTCTTTATATTTCATAAAAATTTCAACTAGCATTTTTAATGACTCAAAAACTGTATCCTCCACTACTTTTTTGAATTGTTGTATTCCTTGGCTATGCAGTAAACTGATCAGTACTTCTGCCCCAGCATATATATTTAACTTATTATTTTCGGGATTCAGAACTTTGCTTAGTAAATGCATTATATTTGGTAAATTACATATTGTATTAACAGCAATATTTTGTTTGTTCAACCTTAAAAATAATGTAAAGAAATATATTTAGGAATGAAAAAAATAAATAAAAATTTAATATGTTTAAAATCATTTCTGAGCTTGCCTAGATATAACATCAGAAACTAATTCTAATCCCAGAATTATTACATTGTCCGGACCCTGTGTCTTCAGTAATATGTATAAAGATCTAATGATTGATTCCATTGTATAACTTGTATGGTTCTGTCGGAAAAATTGTGTACACTCAATAAATACAGAAATGCATTTAAAAACATACCTGTAATACAGCAAATATTAAATATCAGTAACTAAAAATTGTCTCATTGAGGAGAAAAAATTACAGTACTCACTTAAGCAAAACAATATTTGTTGTACATGATGCCTCACACAGCATTTCAACTACATCTGCATTAATTAATAAAACACAAGATTCTTTTGAATGATTTTTCAAAAGAAATCTGAACAGTCTCTTTGCTGCAGATATCTGAAATTTTAATTATCTACAGATAATACAGTTTTTTTTTTCATTTTCTAATTTAAATAATAAAATTAAAATGATATTGTGCATTTTATTTTTCAACCTAGTCTGAATGATAACATATATCATAATTATTACTTCCAGAAAACTCACAGTTTGTTAACATTATTTAAACATGAGGCTTCTTGTACTATAATGAAGCATGGGTAAGAGATGAATTACATCTAAAAAGTAGGCTTGGATAAATTATCTACGGTACCTTTATATTATACCTGGAACTTCAATGCTAATTCATTCAGCAAATTAGCATAAATAAAAATATCATGTGATGTTTAATAATTATAGATCTATAAAGGTAGATAGACATTTGAAGATGAGATAATATTTGACATGTTCTCACAATTTTGCTAATCAATATCCCTGCTGATGCTTTTGTATTTTCATGTTAATAATAATGGATATTTTGTAACAAAAGCGAATTTACATACCACGTAGCTATAAATTATTTAAGAAAACAAAATTATTATGTTTGTTCATTAATAAAAATAATTGAATCCTTCTATGTGTGTGTGTATCATCAAATTATTTTATAAAGCAGTTGCAGCTTTTCAAATTTGTTTTAACCATAAACATGAACATGTTCTAAATAACACTAATTTTGACACCATCATGTCCAACTTAACTCTTCCTGCTGAATTAGTTATTAAAAATTAATAGTGTTATAACTATGAAAATATAACTGATTTTATTTAATGCATATTTTCATTGCTATTGTAATTGTTGCTTTTTACCACATCAACCTATTATCTTAAGGAAAAGGGCATTTTAACTTTTTTTTTATTTTATACTTATTATCTGTGAAGACTTAACCAAGGAAAATGAATCATTAACTTATTACTGCATTAAAAAAATAAAATAAAATAGGTACTGCTTTTAATTTTACCTTATTTTCAATTTTTCTACTAAGCAAATTTTTTTTAATTTCATTTACATCAAACATTTTATTGCCTTTAATGTAAACAGAAAGCTCAATTTTCTTAGAAAGGGTTTTGTTAAATTCAAAATATTCTTCAACCCCTACCAATAACTACGTAAGTCATTTAGAGCTTGACAGCAATTTGAATGATCAGCTGTTCGTAACGACCTTGAAAACCGCATAAATGTTCAAAATAATGTTAGTTTAGTCAATTTCTAATATTAATCTTAGCATTTACCAATTTGTGGATAGAATTAAATATCTTTTAATAAACAGGATCAGTAAGTGATTATTGCATGATTTACTGTATGTCAAAAGATCGTTTCAAAGTCCTGAAGGTATTCTCAAGCAAATTCTAACCTTCTTATAAAATGTCCATAAATGAATCGTAAGTACTAATACTTGGAATATTTATTTTTTATATTCCTAGAATGATATCTCTTACACATTTTAGTTTGTCCATTAGCTCTTTTCATGTCGTGGCGTATTTTTTCAATTTCATTATTTAAAAAACAAATGTGTTGCTTATTTTTAGCGATCCATCGGAAACAGCGGTGATCAAGGAAATTTATGACAGCGAAAATGCTCATGAAGCCTTTGTTGATGAATTAGAACGTGCATTAGAAGCAGGCTGCAAATTTATTATTATTGAACCCCCTAGATTGGGAGATGAAACTGCTAGGTGGATAGCAGTTGGAAACTGTTTACATAAAACAGCGGTGATTTCAGGCGTGAGTGCAATTATTTGTGGTATGTTTTCATGGATTGTTTTTAAATTGTTATACTTCATAAAAATGCAATAGTAATTGACTTGTAATTTCAGGTTTTATCTGGCCAAAGTACCCCTATTCTTATATGCCCTTTGGTGTAATATCCTTTTTTACAACTGGCCTTTACACAGTCTCATGGCAGTTTGACCCTTGTGTTAAGTATCAAGTTTATACAGATTCGCAGAGACTGGCTAGACTTCCCTTCTTCAATACTATTACTTCTGCTTCACCTACAGTACTGGTTAGGAAAGATGATAGGAACCGTAAGATCCTTCATTGTACAGTAATGTTAGCTTCAAGTATTCTTTGTGCATGGAGACTTTGTAAATTGTTTAATAACTGACAGCTCTGTCTTATCAAATCCTAGTTCTAAATGTACTGTAATTCCAATTTAGAATAGGTGAGATATCTTGGCAAGACTATCTGTTTAAGTTGTAAACAACTCCTGGATACATAAGATATTTATGTTAATTAATCTTCTATATATCCCTGTTGAATCTACACTTGTTAAACTGAAACTTCATTGGTTTGATCCATGACAATAAGTTTTAACTGAATTACTATAATGTTTTTTATAACAATTATTGTATATATGTTTTGAATAAAAGCCAGTAAAAAAAAGGTGTTCATTTGCTTTTCCTTATTGGTATTGATGTTTGCTGTCATCATATCAATTTTTAATATTTGCACTCCATTAAAAAAAAAAAAAAAATGTCTGAACATTTCAAATTTGTTTTTAAAATAATTAATTTTTGCATAATTGTTTTTCAAAACATTCACAACAATGTAATAGCCACTTCAGTCTTATGTTTTCAACAGGTTTACAGTGTGATGTAACATTGACTCTTATTGTAACTTTTCCTTTGTTAAAATGTAATCAATAAATGTGTGCTTTACTCAAACAGATAGTTAGTTTTGCCATTATATCTCCAAGGAATCTAGTTCATTATAAAACTTTATGCTATTTTAAATGTTAGTGATACAACTAATGCCCCTTGAATTATTGTTTCTGATAAACTTGTTAATTTAGGCAGCGTAATGATTATGGAAGGAAGAAATTTAATTTTAAACGTATTAAGCTGTATCGAATATTTATTTTTATATTGAGTGATTAAAAGTTATTGAGATTGTATGAGGATATTTCTCATGTATATGTTCCTTAAATTAGAGTGAAGAGTTAAATTTTGAAATTTTAAGTTATGTTTTAGATATTTCAAGATGTCATTCACCTTACTCAAGATAATTTAAATATCAGGTTGAATCTGTGAAAGTTACTTGAGAAATAATGTCAATACTATTAATATTTTTTTAGTTGATTTCAATTATTTAAATAGTGTCTTTTATTCATTCACCTTAGATATCCATGCAATTATCTTTGCAAATCAAATTTTATAGTAATTTTTTTTTTTATTCACATTTTGTATGAGTTTCAAAATAAATTTTAATTAAAACATGTATAATAAATTACATCACATTTAGACATGAATTATCTATCAGCAATTTTTTATAAACACACTGACACAAAGAACCAAAATGCTTTGGAAAAAAAAAGAAAAAGATTGAAAGATCTTTGAACAGTTCCTTTAGTACTAAAAAAAAATACTAAATAAAAAAGATTGCACATATTGCTCTGTAATATTTTACAATTTGTTTGTAAATTATTGTATATATATATATCTTATTCATACTGTAGTTTTATTTTTTTATGAGCAATACTATTTGTAAGAATAATTATTTTGACTGTAAATATCATTGACAATAAATCTAGTCTAAGGAAAGTTTTAACTAGAATTTTTGGTTTTTATTTGGGCTATCGTATTATTTGGTTATTTACACTTCTTTTAGTTAAATTTTTCTCTATCTCACAAGAGGTTCGTGAAAATGATTTTTGAATAAGTTATATCTAATTATTGTTGTATCTTTCGAGGTCTTCTGACTCACAGTTTACGGGTGATATTAGAAAACATTCATATCTCAGTTTTCATTAAAAAAAAAAATTAAATAATTATATTTATTAGTTGTAGTTTTGATTAAAATATATAGTACATCTTTTGTTCAATTAATCAGTCAAATAATTGAATTTTCTTTAAAATTGTTGACATTAATTATTTTAGATGAACTAAGGGGCACTTAGCACTAAACCAGGAACAGAATTAAGAGGGTCATTTAAGGAGGAACAAAATTTTATTTTATTTTTTTGTTTTTGTGTAAATATCTGTTGTTGTTTTTTACGATACACTAGGTTCTTTTATGTTTATTTTTTTCTTAACAGGGGGTTCTAAAAGAAATATATATATATATATATATATATATATATATATATATATATATATATATATATATATATATATATATATATGTATGTATAATTTCCTGCTGTCCCGGTGTTTGTCAGAGGTAAAATCAGAAACTACTCAACCGATTTTAATGAAATTTGGCTCATTGAGTGTAGTTTTGTCCAACTTAAAAGATAAGATAAGATTTTTATCTCGAATATTGGCCTCAATATTTTTTTTTTTTTTATAAATTAAATGCTTATACTACAACTGAGTGTGATTATTTGTAAGTTCTATAAATTTCTTACATATGGCGGTGTTGATTTATTGACAAAACACTTCATTTTCTTTCGATATTTAGGGAGGGTAAGCATAAATCTATTTTTTCTGGCTTGAACTAGGATAATCCGTGTTTTTACCATGGCAAATTATATGTCGCCTTTTCACGTGAGGGGAAAACATCGAATCTATTAGTTTTAGCAAAAGACTGGTTAACCAAAACTATTGTGCTCCTATTAGTATAACCTCCTGATACGATATCTCATATCATTATGTGTTATATTCTGAATTTAATTAATATTTATTACGGCAAAAGATTAATTTGGTGCATTTTTGCTAACTGTCTATTGTGATTGTTCCAATTATATTCTTTATTTTTGAAATAATTTAATTTTTTGAAGAGAAAAGATTTGGCTCCGCCGGTGGTCACCCACAAATTAAGATTAGATTAATATATGTATCATCACATAAGAAATGTGTCATTCATTAACACATTATGGTCAAATATAAGATGTAAACAGTAAAAACTTTAACCCATCAAAATTCTTTACCAAAAAATTTTAAATTTGGTGTAGAGTTCCATTTTAAATCCCGTTGGTTTTTAGATTAGCTGAAACTTATGTATATATAATGGTTAATCCAAGAAAAATGTTTTATTAATTGTCTGTAGTAGGTATTGTTTTTAGACTAATGATGATCAAACATTAGTAAATGCTCTACAGCCAATATTGATCTAAATATAAATATTCCTTTTTCTTTTTTCAAGTGGAGGCTAAAGTTATGTTTGTTTTGGAATAAAAGATATAATAAACTAATAATAATAATGAAACATCTACTGTTAATTTTAAAGAGGCATAGGTTAGATTTTACAGATTGTTTCTGTTACATAAGTTTTTATTTGCCAGGATATTAATTACGGATTATGTAACAAAAAAAATTATTCAACTTTCACAGGATGTTTTAGGACTGAATTATTTTAGACAAAAGCATATCATTGTAAAGCTAATTAAAAACAATTATCATTTGTTCTATTAAAAAAAATAAAATGCTGTACCGCTAAAACCCTTGAAGAGTGGAGCTTCTCGTAGACGGACATCATAGGGGAATGATAAAATGTCCATGTCCGCTTAGGAGAAGAAACTTTTAAATACTAACCTGATTAACATCTACAAAACTAAGGAGTAAAAATGAAGTCTTTGATAACGTAATAAAATAATTAGTTATTTTATTTCTTATATCTCAAAATGTACAATAGATATCTACATGTGTATTTTTAAATACATTAAACTTAATTTAATATAAAAATACAAGTAAATAAGATGGATCATCATGATAGGACAAAAGAAGTTATCATAACTCTAACTTTAAAATTTTCAATTATTTTATTATTATTACATTAAAATATATCCAATTGGAAAATTTCTTGTTTAATGATTTAATTAATCAGTAATTTTTCATTTTATTTTTGCACTTCGCTTTCTTCAGCTCTGCTCATATGAAATTAATTTTTTGTTTCAAAGCGTGAACGAGAACTCAGATGGTAAGTATATCTCTTTCACTTACTTTTATTAGTCCCCCTATTTCATTCAAAGTTAAAATATGTTTTTTTGGAGCAATGTTAATAAATTTTTCCATTATACAATTTTATTAACCAACTTCGAAAGAGGAGGTTTTTTGAAAACAAGACCCACTAAACTGCACTGACACATGAAATGTAACCTGCTGTAATGTCGTATGTTAACTGAATAAAAATTGTTTCAATATAATCCTGTATGAAACTGGAAAGGGATAGAAAAAAATTGTTTTGTTTACAGTAACATTAATGTTTTGTTTACAGTAAACAGAAAACCACACTAAGCCTTTCTAAACAAGATTCTAAGAATTCACATTGACTGTACAGCCTGCTGTCCGCCTAAGTGTGATTTTTTGAAACATAAAGAACTAAGTCAGTGTCCGATTATTAGAAGATCCAGTTATTACAGGTTGAATTCAATGTTAAGTAAATTGAACAAAGCCGGGGAAATGAAAACCGCCTGGAAGAGATGTCCATTTATTAGAAGTGTTAGGAGTTCCACTGTACTTGAGTCTTTTGGCCACAGAGGCTACCTGTGGTAGAATAGAAAAGAAATCCTGCCATAGCCAAATTTGAACTAGGGACCTTGAGCATAGCAGTTCAGTATTATCCTCTTTCTTAGATATAAGTTAGGTACTAACATAGATTCCATAGTAAAAAGCTACAAGGTTCAAAAAAATACACTATTTAGGGTTGATAAAATTTTAATGTTAAGACAGTAATTAAAATAATATTTTGTAGCAAAATATAAAATTTCATTTATGAGCAAAAATAACAAGTACAAAAATAAAACAGATGTTAGAAAACAAAACTACAAAGAAAATGCCATTTCAGACTTTGAAGTATTAAAATTAATTTTAAATTTTGAATATATACATACAATAAAGTACATATTTAAAGATTAAACTATACAACATCTAACAATATATATCCATTTATTGACTTTGAAATTAAATAAATAAATTGACAAGTTTGAAGAACCAATTTTAATGGAATCATGCTTCATTTATTAACATTAAGATTTATAGAATATAATTTTAAGGGATAGTTCCTTATGCAATTTAGATATGTTCCAAACAGAAATACAATTATTGTAAGTAACTGGATCCACTCCATTTAAGGGGCAAGTTTAAGGCAATGGAAAGGTTTAGTTACCAGACACGTACTTCAAAACTAGAAGAAACAGTGATAAAAGGAGATTAAAGAATATATATCCTTTTTTTAACATGTAATCAGTAAGGTGAATCCTACTCAGCACCTACTTGAAAAATAGGTACTCATACATAAGAAACTATATTTACTACTAAATAAATACAGAAACAGAACACCTTCACCTCAGGAAAATGTTGAAATTGTTTCTGCTATTATCATTATACCACCAATAAAATTAAATCAAGAGAAGAAAAATTAAAAGCAGAGGTAACATGTTTCTCACAGTCATGTAAACATTGCTCTGTAATGAAGGTGTTATGTTGGAATCCCTTTGTATTTATGTTTAAGAATCATTAATATAACATAAAAAGTTTTAATAAAAGTCCTAAGATAAATATGGTGTAGTTACTTGGCTGATGTGACTCAGCATCACTTTTTGAAAAATTTGAACCCCTATACAGGACAACCTCGTTTATCTAGACTAATTGGGACCAAAGAAAGTCCGGACAATCGAAAATCTGGAAATACATATTGGCCATAAAACAAAAAAAATCTTCCAATAAATGCATTTGAATTTTAGGTTTATTAACATGTTCCTTGTTTGGTATGGTATCTAATGAACTTGTGATTTGGAAATGTACCATGGTTAATATGAATAGGATTGTTTTTAAAAAAATCATACCTTGATAAAAAAAAAAAATACTTCAAGTAATTTAATTTAAAAGAATTGTTCCACTGTCTTTTGCTTCTAACACGTTCAATAATGTGGATTTCCAATTATGCACAGTAACACAAATGCTTTATTACTAGTCCAGTTTTGTAAAGCAAAACATTTTTTCTTATGACTTTAAAATTACATCGTTCCTAGCTATCAGTATTAAAGGTTATTATCTAGGCGAACAGTTAATAAAATAAATGTCTACAAATCTAAAGCAGAGATCCATATAAACAAGGGACATTCAACTAAAAAAACAGAACATGAACCAAGCGATCAAATTTGTTCAAGAAACAATTACCACATGATTGGTTAAGTAAAAGAGAATCATTCATATAACTGATTTAGTTAATAATTTATGGTTTTACTAGTTACCAAAAAACATTCTGTAATGTATATCCTTAATTCCTTTGGAAGTTCAGAACTATTTGGGAACAAGTATACTTTGCTATATAAAGTAAATTGATGGATAGTTCTCTATAGGAAGTAACTCCCCAGTACTTTAGGACCACTGATGGTCATTAATGGAACCACATCATATTTTCCCAAGCTCTTTCTTAAAGGCTTTGGCCATATGCCAATGTTTGTTTGTTTGTTGTTGTTTAGAGGTGTAAAACGTTTGAAGTCATCAACGCCTTTACATATGCCAATGTTGAAGCTGGTTATTCTAAACAACAATAGAGTACAAACATGTAAATAATTTTATCATAATCTAAACAATAACAGAGACATACACCAAACATTGATAAACTTCAATGGACAATTTACTTAACAAGTGATAAAGAATTAAACTATTACTAACTGAATACATGCTACTTGATTCCTAATGCTAAGGAAAGTTGGTAACATTGAATAGAAATATGTATTTCAGATGGTTTCCAAACAACAGCAAATGCTCACAATTATATATAGTAAGGCTTAAGTACTGGCCAGACAAAGCTTCTTAACTCTGATCTTATGTTGGCACTTTAGAAAAATCTATGGAAGTACTTGAACATGCATAAGTGACATATTATAATAGCACATGTCAAAGTTGGTTGAAGAATGCCAATAGATATGACGCTTTTGATCCTTGTTTTATTTGAATACCAGTAGTCTATGCCACTTAAAATGACGCAAACAAGTTTAACGTACACCACTTTTATTTCTTTGAAACACAAAAGAGAAAATTTTATTTATTTTTGGTTACCAAGCATTTGCATATGTTTGGAACTTAATGTAAAGTCAAAAACAGGCGAGTTCCCAAATAAATTTAATTAAATTATGCAACTGTATTAAAAATTATAGTTTGCATAACGAAATGACATTCACAAAAGTCTCCCTTTAAGTAAACTTAATAACATTGATACTAAGCAGTATTGTAATACTTTAATGTTGTTTATAGTTTTTAACAATAGAAATGAATGATTAGAATTTGAATGAATATATTAATGTCATACAAAAATTTTACCACAATGAATTATCAAGAAAACAGTCACTTCATCTACAATATCTATCAAATGACAAAAGAGCAAGCTAAGAATAAAGTAAAAACAATAAATAAATCACAGCCATTGCAGATAATATAATGTTAAAAGAAACAAGATAACTAGTAAAATAATAAGCCAAAAAGACATAAATATTTTCAGACTAGTTATTTCTATAATTTACAAATAAGGTAACTTTAAAACTGTTATTATAATTTGCCAAGATGGCATTTATAGCCATTTTAATCATTATAACATTGAGTTTGAAACATAGCGAAAAAAAAATAAGATCAATTAGAATCAACTGTTTTCATTTAAAGGACTAGTGAATGTTATTTTGCGAATCCATCACAAATAAAATTATGACTAGAATAAAAATCTTATTTCTTAATAGAACTGAAATTAATTTGTGCTGGCTTATCACAAAGCAAATAAATTATAATTTACAAAAACAGAAAATGATTGCTGTATTTTTAAAATATTTTTCTTTATTTATACTTAAGAATATGATTCAATTATTAATAACAAGTAGTATTTAAATTAATTTGACTGAATCAAATCGACATATTAGCACTGTCGCATAATAAAATCTCAATTTTATTTATTCCAATCTTATTAAAAATATGTACAAGTAGATTCATAATCTACATCATACAAAACCTTGACCAAATCTTTTACTAAACCTCAAATCTACATAACAAAAATAAAATATTTTAAAAATAATAACTTAAATGTAAATAAAAAATATTTTTAAGTTTGAACTGGTTGGAGTTTCATGGCACGCCTTTTCATCAGTAGAAAATAAAGTGATGGGCAAAATGAGCGCAAAATGATAGCAATTCGTGGTAGAAGAGGAGCCAATGTAAACTCTTTGTCTTCACGTGCGATACTGTAATATATTTTTTCTGCAGCTTCACTAGCTTCATAGCCATTAGATGTAGTCTCATCCATAACTAAAAAATAAATATCATAAATGCGCTTGCTTAAAACAGAAAAATGAAAACATGAACTTGAAAAAAGGAAAATTGAAATGAGAAATTTAATTTTTGACATCATTTTTGGACACTTGGAGCGAGTCAACAAGAAACATTTAGTGCAGCTGTAAGCACATGGAAGTTCTATCCTCATCGCTGTATTCTCCCAATATTGTGCCTATTGATTATCACTTTTTCAGGTATGTGGCACATAATCTGTCAGAACAGCAATTCATAGCACATAAATAGCCCCAAAAGTTGAAGTTTTATCAATGTGGTAACCGAATCCTGCCAGAAAGATGGGAAACAGTAGTAGCTAGTAGTGGACAATATCTAAAATAAAATTCAATGTACCACAAGTTACACTAAGTATAAATAAGTAAATATTGATGATCTTTGAAGATGGACAGATAGCCCGAAAAGTCAGATGGAATATAGAAGGTTAATTCAATGTAAGAGTTGTGTTGCTTCAAACAACAGATTATAAGATTTATAATTGTGAAACCCTAATCGAATGTAATTTGAAAACGTTTATTAATTATGAGCAGTTGGTAAAGCTCCCTACGGTTTTATTTTATAGTATTCTAACTCTTGTTTCAAATAAAATGGTAAAAACCTCAAAAATTATCACTTCTTTAGTACACTAGATGAACTTTAGCTCCTAACTCGAAAGATTTGAAGAAAATCTTAATAGGTCCTGTCAGTTAAGGGAAGGTTCATCTATTTACTTTCCCATTTACAGCATGATCTTGTGCCCAAACACCTGAGAAGTAATAACTTAATAATTACCAAATTGTTCTGATAGAGTTCATTTAACAAACCTACCTTCTTGAATTAGTGTTAAACACCTTCATGATCAAGAATATAGGATTTTTTACCTGAGAAAACATCAAGACTGATTTTTGAACGAATCCAAGAAAGCAGTGAGAAGATGTTATTTGATTGACAATAAAATAATTAAACAATGGTTATTGCACAAGGTCATGGAATTTTCAGATTTGATTTAGTACGATAGTACTTTATAGGATTATGATTAAACTTAACAATCTGTACAAACACAATTTTAGCTTTCACTTAACTATATATGAAATATATAATATAGTAAGGGATAGTATTGCGATCGTGAAAAATTTCGACTTCCGGTTCCAAATAACCAAGTCCGCCTAGCCCAAAAACTATAAACCGTACGAACGTGAAATTGGGTATTTGGTGTAGGAATATGCCCACGATATGACAGCGAAAATTACATCAAAATTAGTCAAATGGAGGGGGTACTTTATTTAAAGAATTTAGTCTAATTTTTATGTTTTTTTTTCTTTCGATTTTCACAAAAACGGCTCTAACAATTTTGATTAAACTTGATGTTTCATGTATGTATGTGCCCGCAATATAAAAATCAAAATTGATCAATTGGAGGGGGGAACTTTACTTAATAAATTTTGTCTCACTTTCACGTGATTTTTTTTGTTTACTCAAAAACGGCTTTAACTATTTTGATCAAACTGGGTGTTTGATGTATGTATATGCCCGTGATGCGACAGCCGAAATTTCATCAAAATTGGTGAAACGGAGGGGGTACTTTATTTAATAAACCTTGTCTTTTGTTCACGTGTTTTTTTTATTTACTAAAAAAACGGCTGTAATGATATTGATCAGATTGGGTATTTGGTATATGTATATGCCCGCGATCTGACAGCTTAAATTTCATCAAAATTGGTTAAACGCAGGAGGCACTTTATTTCATAACGTTTTTTCCAATTTTTACCTTTTTTTCGTTTATCTCAAAAGGCTATAATGATTTTGATTAAATTTGTCATGATTAATGAAAATTTATTTTCCTTTAATATCAGATTAGCTTTATCATTATTAAAATGTTCTGAGGGGGCTTATATGGGGAAGGGGCCTTTTTTGTTTTCCTATAAAGTACACCTTTGTTTTTGTTTATATGGAGAAATTAACTGTTTCTCGTTAGGCCTAAAAATAAAAAATGGCTAAATATGAAATATGAAAAAAATCAAGTAAATGTATACAGGAAAAAAAAGAGAAAAATATTCCGTCAACTCATAAAACACGTTGAGCCCACGCATGCTGAGTACGGCTTTAATGACAGATCATTGTTTATAATTAAAGATGTTCTGTTCATTTAATGGAAATTATTTGTTTCATGGTAACCATATGAAGTTTTCAACAACTACATAGAGAATTCTAAATTTGACAACTAAGAGTATTATGCTTGCATTGCCAAATTATCACAAGTAAAAACTTTTATTTAATAAAAATAATAAAAATTGGAGTACTTCAAAGGGCAAATACAAACAAAATCAAGAAACGAATGTGGAAAAATATGTGACTTTGAGAAATGGCAATTAAAAAACACATCAATTTCTAATCTAAGTAAGTTGATAAGTGAAAGTTGTGTGTTGCGCGCATCCCGCCAGATTTTTTTTCCTTACTTTCAAATGAATGTTTAGACTTACATTACAAAACCGTCCTTGAAAGCCATGATAATTTTTTAATGAATCTGCCCTAGGCAAGTTGAAATTTATTTTGTATATTAAAATTCATTATACGTGTGTGTGTATTAAATAATAATGTGTATAGTAAATGGATATATAAAACGCATTATACGAAAACAGGAAATGCATGATCTGTTTAACATAAAATATTTTATTTCAGTTAGATTACTTCAGCTCAACCCTCAATATTATGTACTTTCCAACCATATGTGCCCATCATAAAAGGTACAATAAAAGTAATGGTTTTTCCTAGCTTAAATTTCTAGTATTGGTGGATCATTTCAATTTGATTGAGCAAAGGTAAGGCACTTAACTCAAGGTCCCGAGCTCGTATCTGGAATAGAATAGACAATAGAAGAATGTTGTCTGCCAAGGATCGTCTCTGTGGCCAAGAGACCTTCCTAGGGAAAACCCAGCCTCTAAAAAGTGGGTAATATCAATTGAAAAATCAAGTGTTAAAAAACCTGGCTGTTGAGCCTTGTTGATCAAATCACCTTTCGCGACAGCTGACCAAGAAACAGAACTCCCTTACACAATACTACACCCAAAACCCTTCTTAGGTTGTAGTGGTTCGAGTTTTTTTCCCCATCTAAATTCTTATAATACTTTAAAAAACTTATTTAGCAATTACCTCCATATTTGTTTCCAGAACCAGTTATAGCATTCACAGATAGATTCGTTTTAATATATCCTGGATTAATCACAGTAACATTTATTCCATCTTTGCTTACTTCAGCTCTTAAACAGTCCATAAAAGCTTGTAATGCATGTTTAGAAGCTGAGTAGGCTGATCTATTAACACATAAAGGTAACATTTTTTAACAATCCTTCTATTTAATAACTGAAAAATAAAAATTAATTAACACAAAATATACAAATAAAATAACACCAATAGATTTACCTGTGTGGAATGGCTATACGACCCTGAACACTAGAAATGGCTACAATATGCCCACGCCTCTGTTCTATCATGGAGGGTAATACAGCTGGGGGAATACAAAATTATTCTTAATAAAAATGCATTATATAAAAATATTTTTTATGGCTTAGGTATTGTCGATAATGCTAAATAGAATATCACAATAAAGATAGTACAGAGGAATTTATAAATAACAAAGTAAAAAGTGCACAATTTAATATAAAAATAAATTAATAATAAAATAATGCTTTTGGAACAAACATAGTTCCCTCCAAAGTCAATCATCTCGTTAATAATACCCATTAAAAATACCAAATAATTCACAGCAGCCAATGGATGTTGTAAAATACTTTTTCTTTCTTATTTTATTTAATTCTAGTGTTTTCACCAAAATTGTTTATCAGGGCTGACTTAAGTTGACATATAAATATATGGTCTTAGTAAAAAACGGTTAGTTCTAAAATAACAAACATATTATACCTAGAAGTAACAAGAATATTTAACATGAATAATTATTTTAATAGGGAATCCAGATACTACAAAAAATATCGGCAAAATTCAACATCTATATAAAGAATTCAAAATGGACATCAGGACCTAGTCAGAACCTAGTCCTTCATTCAAGAACTTTAAGTTTAAGTTCTTGAAATAGAAAAATTCAAGATTTGACCACTAGAAATCTAAATTACTAGGGGACACCTATTACAAGTTTACTGCACTGATATCCAAAGCTGTGATCTAATAAAGCTAATCAAGTCTCATTTTAACTGAAAAGGACATGATCGAAGTTTGCTAAGGTCGTAAATAGTGTTAAAAATGAAGGGAGGTTACACTCATGAACAAAAACAATATGAGACAATATGTTCAAGAATCACAAACTACTCAACAGACTAGTAATAAGGTACGATTACAGAGAAAGTTCCACACCTGTGAACTAACTCGTAAGTACCTGTTAGATTTATCGCTCTAGCATAATAAATGCATAATTATTAAAAGGCAATTGAATAAGAACCATTCCCTGCTATCTTAAATAGCCAAAGCTGTTTTTGCTGGTTTATTAATAAAATGTATAAAAGTGTTTTTCATTATTCCATTAATTTTTGTCATATCATATAAAGGTATTAGTATAAGGTATTTTAATTTCAATAAATATAACAAAGAAGGTAAGTGTTATCATTCTATCTATCAGGTTGTAAACAAGGAAAAACAGTTAAAACCAGTGGGCTTAATAATTAAGTACCAAAAAAAATTTTAATATTTCATTGCATTTAGAAGTCAACGACAAGGCTAGAACTGCCACTTTGCAGAAGCTTAGAACAAAGTATCAGAGAGGGCCTAAAAATTACCACTGTTAAATCAAACTAACATAAAAAAGAACAGAAGGTAATAACTAAAAAAAAAAAAAATATGAATATTTAATAACCACAATTAAACTCCATAATATTTTAAAATAAGTTTCTAATTAAACTTTATTGGATTGGGGTTATAATCATGATCGCACTATATTTTCTTACTGATAGAGAAATTAAATCGAACCATATTGAATTGAATACATCACTGTTAATAAGTTATTGTATTAACTCACCAAATAATATATGTTAAAAATTAAATATAGGAAGAAAATTGCGTCAAGGTCAGCTTTTAATTAATTAACTTTAAAAATAGAATTATCAAGGTCATAATTAAATGCGTAAAATAAAAGTTGTGGGAGGAGTACTTGAATTATGATTTGTAAAACAAATAACTTTTAAACTTAATACTTGATTTAACAATAAATAAATGAATATTATAAGCAAGACAATGAAATGCCATTATCTACTAGAAAAAGAAGTTAAATTAGGAATCAATGTGGCTAAAAATAATTATAAATCAACAATAAATCTACCTTTTGTCAGAGTAACTGTCCCAAAGTAATTGATAAGCATAACTTTTTGGTCAACTTCAACACTTGTTTCAGTTATCTTTCCTCTATATGAAATACCACCATTGTTGATTAAATAATCAATATGACCATAAGTATTAAGCAAGTTGTTAATTTTCCTTGGAATACCCTTTATATCTGCCAAATCAAGTTCGACTATAACAGGTTCATAAGTAGACACATCCTCCTAAAATCACAAATCCTTAACAGTTCGATACAAAACATGAAGTAGTGATAAGTGTGCCTTTACTTACAACCACTAAGTCTAGCAACTCATTTTTTACTCGCTCCAGTTCAGAAACTCTTCTTGCAGCCAAAATCAGTTTACAACCACGTTTGTAAAATGAATGAGCTAGTTGTTCCCCAAGGCCAGAACTACTACCAGTTATCATTACCACCTAAAAATAACAATAAGAAGAGTGATAAGGGTCATTGTGATGTCCAAATATTGTTCACTGTAATTAAGTTACACAATCACATGCACTCAAATTAATAAATCAACCGTTATAAACTATGTATATTGCCCAATTACAATCAAACTTACCATTCCTTTCATTTTACCAACTTCTGTCCGATTACAAATAACATAAATAATCCAAGGAATTAGAGCTGGAATTAAAGCTGTGCCTATTGTACTCCACATAAGAGTAAGCAAAACATCAATGAAACCCTCTTCACTACCCCTGTCCATTGGGGTTCCGACAAATTTCACTCCTTCAAGAGAAGATATCTCGCTTCCTAATCGAGCAACAGATTATCGAACGATGAAGTGTAACTACAATTGACGTCATCAATCACAGAGTTCGCGTATTCCGCCTCCATTTCTATTTTGATTCAAAATTTACAGGATTGAAACTCGTTATTTAAAAAATAGTAATTAGAAGGGAGATTTTGGTTTCATTGTTTAGTTAATTTTATTAGATAGAGATTTCTTCAACTTTGATGAGATTCCTGAACGATCAATTCGTTTTACTTTATCGAAAGTTATTTTGGCTTTATCACAATTACATTTAAGATACTCTTATCCATGGATATCCACAGAAATGTGCAGCTGCTCCCCACTAGAAATTTTGAGAAACAAAAACTACTAATAAAATAACTTAGTATTCATTTACAGTATTTATTAAACTTTGTAGAAACACATGTATTAACTTTTAAATATCAATAAGTTTTATTTGAACAATTAAGCCTTAGAAGTCAGATTACCTTTACTCCTTCCCCCAGGCATGAGAATTTTACCAGCCTCCCCCCTAGACGAAATCCTGCGGACGCCCTGCTCTTATACCAAAAAAAGTACAATGAAAAGCTGATTAACTAAACTGCTGGTCATTTTTGGTTCGGTGGTGATTTTCAATGATTGCCAAATCGTTGAAATATTTAAATTAGCGGTTTGGAATTATTAGAAATATTGGGTTGGTATTATTATAATAATTGTTTATTTTATTTTAAGCTATCGTTATCAATCAAGGATAAAAGTTGGAGTTACTTAAATTTTTTTAATCTGATAATTTTTTACTTAAACGTACTTTAATTAAATACTTAAATATCATCTCTGATATTTTCATTTAGATATATGAATTATAATGTTAATTTGCATTATAATCAGTATCTAGTTATGTTTAATTGCTGTATCATGCTATTATGTATCGTTTTCTGAGAGTAAGTAGCTCACCTATTCGGGGTTGAAAGCTGGGGCAGATCAGCACGAAATTTGGGGGAGGAGAGTCATGACCCTCCTGCGACCCCCCCCCCCCTGGATCCTCCCTTAGTCAAAAGTAAATTTCCGAAATGCATAATTTGGCCTTGCTGAACATCTTAAATCTATATAAGGACCCCAATGAAGAACTATAAGACCTTAGTCCGCCCAGTCGTCACTTAGGGCTCAGTATCTTGAGCTTTCATGAGGGCACATGAGTTCAGGCTTATTATCTTCGAGAGAAGCATTCGCAGGCGAATTTTCGGACCTGTGTGACAGAGTGACGTCAGAAAAAGAATGAGGAATGCCGAATTAAGAAGTCTCTATAACGATGTTAACAAAGTCAAATTCGTTACGCTTGGAAGACAAGGGCGTCCGCAAGAATTTCGTCTAAGGGCGCAGGCTGGTAAAATTCTTTTGGCTGGGATGGGGGATCGAGGTCTTGTCGTCGCCCATGTTGGAAGACTTCGAGGGGAGGTTATGTGGAGAGTTTGGCTGGTAACGAGATTACCAGCTGGTTGTATCCTTACCCATCCCTAAAATGATCCTTTTTAGGGCCTTTAAAAGCTGTACTATAAACGACGAGATGGAGGACCGAAAGAGTAAACCGTAGAGTAAAGTTACAATGATGTGTTTGCATTTACCAGAACTACCAGCTTTACACGTACAAAGACAAGAAAATAAATCAAAATCTGGTGCGTGCGCGCAACACACAACTTTCACTTACCAACTTACTTAGATTAGAAATTAATGCGTTTTGTTAATTGCCACTTCTCAAATTAACAGAACAGTTTAATTATAACGCATTGGTTTGTCATTAAAGGCTTACGGCGCATGCGTGAGCTCAAGGTGTTATATGAGTTGACGGAATATTTTTCTTTTTTTCTCCTGTATATGTTTACTTGATTTTCTTCATATATCATATTTAGCCGTTTCTTATTTTTAAGCGTGATGAGAGACAGATAATTTCCCAATATAAACTAAAACAAAGGTACTTCATAGAAAAACAAAAAAAGCCCCTTCCCCATTTAAGCCCCCTCAGAACATTTTAATAATGATAAAGCTTACCTGATATTAAATAACAACTAATTTTCATTAAACATAACGAATTTGATAAAAATCGTTAAAGCCGTTTTTGAGCTAATCGATCAAAAAGGTAAAAATCGGACAAAATTTATTAAGTAAAGTCCCCCCTCCTGTTGATCAATTTTGATGAAATTTTTACAGTCATATCTCGGGCATATAAATACATCAAATACCAAGTTTGATCAAAATCGTTAAAACCGTTATTGAGTAAATAAAAAAAACACGTGAAAATGATACAAAATTTATTAAGTAAAGTCCCCCCTCCGGTTGATCAATTTTGATGAAATTTTTACAGTCATATCTCGGGCATATATGTAGATCAATAATAATAAATAAGCAATAAGAGCAATAAGAAAATTGCTTATTATTATTAATAAATTTGATTTCCACTTTTATTTGAGTGGAAGCAGTCCCTTAAGATTGCTAGTTTGAAGGTACAAGGCTTGTAAAATAACTGTTTTTTTACTTTTAGATATTATTCTACATGTAATTATGTGGTTTGCATCAAGGGTACTACTTCCCCTATTCCACTGCTGGCTTTGACAGCTGATAAGCACACTGCTACCTGTTGGTCACCGTGCGAACTACCATCCACACCACCTCTCTTCTTAGCCGTTAAAGGCCGAATTTATGGCTAGGTTAGAATTATATTACGCGCCTTTTTTTACGAGTATGAGACCGTGACGTCATCTCAACTCTAAACAACTTTACCTATTCCTGGCAAATAAACATCGATTAATCGTACTTTCTGTACATATGATTAATTTTGAAAATACCGCGTCTATAGGCGGGCGCAAGCGACGGTGCTGCTTCTGCGACGGCGCTGCAGGAACTAGAGAAACGGGGATAAAAGCCGGGCCATTACCTGGGATTCATAGGGTTTTTTGGCGTTTTTAATTTATTTTTCCATAATTAAAACCCCATTGAGCAAAATATTATTTGAAAAACGTCTAATAGGTATTGCTCGGTCCCTCAGTGTTCAATTAGAACATCAAAAGACGTGTCATTCCCTTTTATTTCCAAAAAATAAAAAGCTTCTTAGAGAGTGGATTGTAAAATTAAGAATAGATAAGCCTGTTTCGAAACATATGACGATATGTAGTCTTCATTTTAAAGAAAGTGTTATCCAGGTAAATGTTAGTATTTGACATTTATTATTCCAAAATGCTAGTTTTATGCAAATCTAAGCTAAATTCAAATTGTAAAGAACTACCAGCTTTACAAGTACAATGACAAGAAAATTGCTTATTATTATTAATAAATTTGATTTCCACTTTTATTTGAAGGGGCAGCCCTTTAAGATTGCTAGTTTAAAGGCACGAGGCTTGTAAAATAACTGTTTTTTTATTTTTAGATATTATTCCACATGTAAATATGAGGTTTGCATCAAGAATAACCTGCCCTTCAATTAATGGTCTTTTAAAATCACCAATTATCTCTATCACATCAACTAGGTCAAACACCGTTCTTTCCGACATTTTGCAAAACTACTAGCGCACCCTATATTCGATTGCGCCCGCCTATAGAACATTACTCTTCATCGAAATTTTATCATTTTTCGAAGTATTAGTAATTTAGAGTCCCTGAAAAATATTAATATTGAACCTATACCGTTCCGAATACAAGTAATTACGTAACTATTCGTTTTATGCGTATAAGTTCCTTACCAATCCACTTTTTCATTAACAATTTAACCACTTCTTTGTTTTTCTATAACCTATTATCTTTTCATTATGCCTATAATTTTTTGAAGAACTGACATTTACATACGTTACAAAAAGTTAAAGTTAAAAAAAAAAAAAATCTGGTGCGTGCGCGCAACACACAACTTTCACTTACCAACTTACTTAGATTAGAAATTGACGTGTTTTGCTAATTATCATTTCCCAAAGTCACACATTTTTCTACATTCATATCTTATTTTTGTTAATCGTTAAAGCCGTTTTTGAGTAAATAAAAAAACCCGTGAAAATGATACAAAATTTATTAAGTAAAGTCCACCCTCCCGTAGATCAATTTTGATGAAATTTTTACAGTCATATCTCGGGCATATAAATACATCAAATACCAAGTTTGATCAAAATCGTTAAAACCGTTTTTGAGTAAATAAAAAAACATGTGAAAATGGTACAAAATTTATTAAGTAAAGTCCCCCTCCCGTAGATCAAATTTGATGAAATTTTACAGTCACATCTCGGGCATATAAATAGATGAAATACTCAGTTTAATCAAAATCGTTAGAGCCGTATTTGAGAAAATCGAAAAAAACCTAAAAAGTTATTAAGTAAAGTACCCCCTCCCTTTAAGTAATTTTGATGAAATTTATGCTGTCACATCGCGGGCATATACCTACACTAAATACCCAATTTCAGGATCGCACGGTTTATAGTTTTTGAGCTAGTCTGTTCACATACACACACACACACACACACACACACACACACACACACACAGACACACACACACACACACACAGACCATTTCGCGGGACTTGGTCATTTCGACTCAGGGGACCCCAAAACGTGTATTTCCGTTGAAAACCGGAAGTCGAATTTTTTCACGATCGCAATACTTCCACTTACTATATATTTCATATATAGGT
Organism: Aelia acuminata; assembly: GCA_911387785.2. Classification (NCBI taxonomy): domain Eukaryota; kingdom Metazoa; phylum Arthropoda; class Insecta; order Hemiptera; family Pentatomidae; genus Aelia; species Aelia acuminata. The sequence goes on from OU426981.1 coordinate 102,163,402, forward strand.
AAGTGAAAGTAAAAACACGTGAAAATGATACAAAATTTATTAAGTAAAGTCCCCCCTCCCGTGAATCAATTTTGATGAAATTTTTACAGTCATATCTCGGGCATATAAATACATCAAATACCAAGTTTGATCAAAATCGCTAAAACCGTTTTTGAGTAAATAAAAAAAAACACGTGAAAATGATACAAAATTTATTAAGTAAAGTCCCCCCTCCGGTTAATCAATTATGATGAAATTTATACAGTCATATCTCGGGCATATAGATACATCAAATACCAAGTTTGATCAAAATCGTTAAAACCGTTTTTGAGTAAATAAAAAAAAAACACGTGAAAATGATACAAAATTTATTAAGTAAAGTCCCCCCTCCGGTTAATCAATTTTAATGAAATTTTTACAGTCATATTTCGGGCATATAAATAGATCAAATACTCAGTTTAATCAAAATCGTTAGAGCCGTTTTTAAGAAAATCGAAAAAAACGTAAAAAGTTATTAAATAAAGTACCCCCTCCCGTTGAGAAATTTTGATGAAATTTTTGCTGTTACATCACGGGCATATACCTACACTAAATACCCAATTTCAGGTTCCCACGGTTTATAGTTTTTGAGCTAGTCTGTTCACATACACACACACACACACACACACACACACACACACAGACACACACACACACACACAGACCATTTCGCGGGACTTGGTTATTTCGACTCAGGGGGTCCCAAAACGTGTATTTCCGTTGAAAACCGGAAGTCGAAAATTTTTACGATCGCAATACTTCCGCTTACTATATATTTCATATATAGGTAAGTGAAAGTAAAAATTTTCACGATCGCAATACTTCCGCTTACTATATATTTCATATATAGGTAAGTGAAAGTAAAAAAATCTGGTGCGTGCGCGCAACACACAACTTTCACTTACCAACTTACTTAGATTAGAAATTGACGTGTTTTGCTAATTATCATTTCCCAAAGTCACACATTTTTCTACATTCATATCTTATTTTTGTTAATCGTTAAAGCCGTTTTTGAGTAAATAAAAAAACCCGTGAAAATGATACAAAATTTATTAAGTAAAGTCCACCCTCCCGTAGATCAATTTTGATGAAATTTTTACAGTCATATCTCGGGCATATAAATACATCAAATACCAAGTTTGATCAAAATCGTTAAAACCGTTTTTGAGTAAATAAAAAAACATGTGAAAATGGTACAAAATTTATTAAGTAAAGTCCCCCCTCCCGTAGATCAAATTTGATGAAATTTTACAGTCACATCTCGGGCATATAAATAGATGAAATACTCAGTTTAATCAAAATCGTTAGAGCCGTATTTGAGAAAATCGAAAAAAACCTAAAAAGTTATTAAGTAAAGTACCCCCTCCCTTTAAGTAATTTTGATGAAATTTATGCTGTCACATCGCGGGCATATACCTACACTAAATACCCAATTTCAGGATCGCACGGTTTATAGTTTTTGAGCTAGTCTGTTCACATACACACACACACACACACACACACACACACACACACAGACACACACACACACACACAGACCATTTCGCGGGACTTGGTCATTTCGACTCAGGGGACCCCAAAACGTGTATTTCCGTTGAAAACCGGAAGTCGAATTTTTTCACGATCGCAATACTTCCACTTACTATATATTTCATATATAGGTAAGTGAAAGTAAAAACACGTGAAAATGATACAAAATTTATTAAGTAAAGTCCCCCCTCCGGTTAATCAATTATGATGAAATTTATACAGTCATATCTCGGGCATATAGATACATCAAATACCAAGTTTGATCAAAATCGTTAAAACCGTTTTTGAGTTAATAAAAAAAAAACAAGTGAAAATGATACAAAATTTATTAAGTAAAGTCCCCCCTCCGGTTAATCAATTATGATGAAATTTTTACAGTCATATCTCGGGCATATAGATACATCAAATACCAAGTTTGATCAAAATCGTTAAAACCGTTTTTGAGTAAATAAAAAAAAAACACGTGAAAATGATACAAAATTTATTAAGTAAAGTCCCCCCTCCGGTTAATCAATTTTAATGAAATTTTTACAGTCATATTTCGGGCATATAAATAGATCAAATACTCAGTTTAATCAAAATCGTTAGAGCCGTTTTTAAGAAAATCGAAAAAAACGTAAAAAGTTATTAAATAAAGTACCCCCTCCCGTTGAGAAATTTTGATGAAATTTTTGCTGTTACATCACGGGCATATACCTACACTAAATACCCAATTTCAGGTTCCCCCGGTTTATAGTTTTTGAGCTAGTCTGTTCACATACACACACACACACACACACACACACACACACACACACACACACAGACACACACACACACACAGACCATTTCGCGGGACTTGGTTATTTCGACTCAGGGGGTCCCAAAACGTGTATTTCCGTTGAAAACCGGAAGTCGAAAATTTTTACGATCGCAATACTTCCGCTTACTATATATTTCATATATAGGTAAGTGAAAGTAAAAATTTTCACGATCGCAATACTTCCGCTTACTATATATTTCATATATAGGTAAGTGAAAGTAAAAAAATCTGGTGCGTGCGCGCAACACACAACTTTCACTTACCAACTTACTTAGATTAGAAATTGACGTGTTTTGCTAAATATCATTTCCCAAATTCACACATTTTTCTACATTCATATCTTATTTTTGTTAATCGTTAAAGCCGTTTTTGATTAAATAAAAAAACACGTGAAAATGATACAAAATTTATTAAGTAAAGTCCCCCCTCCGGTTAATCAATTTTGATGAAATTTTTACAGTCATATCTCGGGCATATAAATACATCAAATACCCAGTTTAATCAAAATCTTTAAAGCCGTTTTTGAGTAAAAAAAAAAAACACGTGAAAATGATACAAAATTTATCAAGTAAAGTCCCCCCTCCGGTTAATCAATTTTGATGAAATTTTTACGGTCATATCTCGGGCATATAAATACATCAAATACCCAGTTTGATCAAAATCGTTAAAGCCGATTTAGAGTAAATAAAAAAAACACGTGAAAATGTTACAAAATTTATTAAGTAAAGTCCCCCCTCCGGTTAATCAATTTTGATGAAATTTTTACAGTCATATCTCGGGCATATTAGTACATCAAATACTCAGTTTAATCAAAATCGTTAGAGCCGTTTTTGAGAAAATCGAAAAAAACCTAAAAAGTTATTAAGTAAAGTACCCCCTCCCTTCAAGTAATTTTGACGAAATTTATGCTGTCACATCGCGGGCATATACCTACACTAAATACCCAATATCAGGTTCCCACGGTTTATAGTTTTTGAGCTAGTCTCTTCACACACACACACACACACACACACACACACACAGACACACAGACACACACACACACAGACCATTTCGCGGGACTTGGTCATTTCGACTCAGGGGACCCCAAAACGTGTATTTCCGTTGAAAACCGGAAGTCGAAATTTTTCACGATCGCAATACTTCCACTTACTATATATTTCATATATAGGTAAGTGAAAGTAAAAACACGTGAAAATGATACAAAATTTATTAAGTAAAGTCCCCCCTCCCGTGAATCAATTTTGATGAAATTTTTACAGTCATATCTCGGGCATATAAATACATCAAATACCAAGTTTGATCAAAATCGCTAAAACCGTTTTTGAGTAAATAAAAAAAAACACGTGAAAATGATACAAAATTTATTAAGTAAAGTCCCCCCTCCGGTTAATCAATTATGATGAAATTTATACAGTCATATCTCGGGCATATAGATACATCAAATACCAAGTTTGATCAAAATCGTTAAAACCGTTTTTGAGTAAATAAAAAAAAAACACGTGAAAATGATACAAAATTTATTAAGTAAAGTCCCCCCTCCGGTTAATCAATTTTAATGAAATTTTTACAGTCATATTTCGGGCATATAAATAGATCAAATACTCAGTTTAATCAAAATCGTTAGAGCCGTTTTTAAGAAAATCGAAAAAAACGTAAAAAGTTATTAAATAAAGTACCCCCTCCCGTTGAGAAATTTTGATGAAATTTTTGCTGTTACATCACGGGCATATACCTACACTAAATACCCAATTTCAGGTTCCCACGGTTTATAGTTTTTGAGCTAGTCTGTTCACATACACACACACACACACACACACACACACACAGACACACACACACACACAGACCATTTCGCGGGACTTGGTTATTTCGACTCAGGGGGTCCCAAAACGTGTATTTCCGTTGAAAACCGGAAGTCGAAAATTTTTACGATCGCAATACTTCCGCTTACTATATATTTCATATATAGGTAAGTGAAAGTAAAAATTTTCACGATCGCAATACTTCCGCTTACTATATATTTCATATATAGGTAAGTGAAAGTAAAAAAATCTGGTGCGTGCGCGCAACACACAACTTTCACTTACCAACTTACTTAGATTAGAAATTGACGTGTTTTGCTAATTATCATTTCCCAAAGTCACACATTTTTCTACATTCATATCTTATTTTTGTTAATCGTTAAAGCCGTTTTTGAGTAAATAAAAAAACCCGTGAAAATGATACAAAATTTATTAAGTAAAGTCCACCCTCCCGTAGATCAATTTTGATGAAATTTTTACAGTCATATCTCGGGCATATAAATACATCAAATACCAAGTTTGATCAAAATCGTTAAAACCGTTTTTGAGTAAATAAAAAAACATGTGAAAATGGTACAAAATTTATTAAGTAAAGTCCCCCCTCCCGTAGATCAAATTTGATGAAATTTTACAGTCACATCTCGGGCATATAAATAGATGAAATACTCAGTTTAATCAAAATCGTTAGAGCCGTATTTGAGAAAATCGAAAAAAACCTAAAAAGTTATTAAGTAAAGTACCCCCTCCCTTTAAGTAATTTTGATGAAATTTATGCTGTCACATCGCGGGCATATACCTACACTAAATACCCAATTTCAGGATCGCACGGTTTATAGTTTTTGAGCTAGTCTGTTCACATACACACACACACACACACACACACACACACACACAGACACACACACACACACACAGACCATTTCGCGGGACTTGGTCATTTCGACTCAGGGGACCCCAAAACGTGTATTTCCGTTGAAAACCGGAAGTCGAATTTTTTCACGATCGCAATACTTCCACTTACTATATATTTCATATATAGGTAAGTGAAAGTAAAAACACGTGAAAATGATACAAAATTTATTAAGTAAAGTCCCCCCTCCGGTTAATCAATTATGATGAAATTTATACAGTCATATCTCGGGCATATAGATACATCAAATACCAAGTTTGATCAAAATCGTTAAAACCGTTTTTGAGTAAATAAAAAAAAAAACAAGTGAAAATGATACAAAATTTATTAAGTAAAGTCCCCCCTCCGGTTAATCAATTATGATGAAATTTTTACAGTCATATCTCGGGCATATAGATACATCAAATACCAAGTTTGATCAAAATCGTTAAAACCGTTTTTGAGTAAATAAAAAAAAAACACGTGAAAATGATACAAAATTTATTAAGTAAAGTCCCCCCTCCGGTTAATCAATTTTAATGAAATTTTTACAGTCATATTTCGGGCATATAAATAGATCAAATACTCAGTTTAATCAAAATCGTTAGAGCCGTTTTTAAGAAAATCGAAAAAAACGTAAAAAGTTATTAAATAAAGTACCCCCTCCCGTTGAGAAATTTTGATGAAATTTTTGCTGTTACATCACGGGCATATACCTACACTAAATACCCAATTTCAGGTTCCCCCGGTTTATAGTTTTTGAGCTAGTCTGTTCACATACACACACACACACACACACACACACACACACACACACACACACACAGACACACACACACACACACAGACCATTTCGCGGGACTTGGTTATTTCGACTCAGGGGGTCCCAAAACGTGTATTTCCGTTGAAAACCGGAAGTCGAAAATTTTTACGATCGCAATACTTCCGCTTACTATATATTTCATATATAGGTAAGTGAAAGTAAAAATTTTCACGATCGCAATACTTCCGCTTACTATATATTTCATATATAGGTAAGTGAAAGTAAAAAAATCTGGTGCGTGCGCGCAACACACAACTTTCACTTACCAACTTACTTAGATTAGAAATTGACGTGTTTTGCTAAATATCATTTCCCAAATTCACACATTTTTCTACATTCATATCTTATTTTTGTTAATCGTTAAAGCCGTTTTTGATTAAATAAAAAAACACGTGAAAATGATACAAAATTTATTAAGTAAAGTCCCCCCTCCGGTTAATCAATTTTGATGAAATTTTGACAGTCATATCTCGGGCATATAAATACATCAAATACCCAGTTTAATCAAAATCTTTAAAGCCGTTTTTGAGTAAAAAAAAAAAACACGTGAAAATGATACAAAATTTATCAAGTAAAGTCCCCCCTCCGGTTAATCAATTTTGATGAAATTTTTACGGTCATATCTCGGGCATATAAATACATCAAATACCCAGTTTGATCAAAATCGTTAAAGCCGATTTAGAGTAAATAAAAAAAACACGTGAAAATGTTACAAAATTTATTAAGTAAAGTCCCCCCTCCGGTTAATCAATTTTGATGAAATTTTTACAGTCATATCTCGGGCATATTAGTACATCAAATACTCAGTTTAATCAAAATCGTTAGAGCCGTTTTTGAGAAAATCGAAAAAAACCTAAAAAGTTATTAAGTAAAGTACCCCCTCCCTTCAAGTAATTTTGACGAAATTTTTGCTGTTACATCACGGGCATATACCTACACTAAATACCCAATTTCAGGTTCCCACGGTTTATAGTTTTTGAGCTAGTCTGTTCACATACACACACACACACACACACACACACACACACACACACACACACACACACACACACACACACACACACACACACACACACACACACACACAGACACACACACACACACAGACCATTTCGCGGGACTTGGTTATTTCGACTCAGGGGGTCCCAAAACGTGTATTTCCGTTGAAAACCGGAAGTCGAAAATTTTTACGATCGCAATACTTCCGCTTACTATATATTTCATGTATAGGTAAGTGAAAGTAAAAATTTTCACGATCGCAATACTTCCGCTTACTATATATTTCATATATAGGTAAGTGAAAGTAAAAAAATCTGGTGCGTGCGCGCAACACACAACTTTCACTTACCAACTTACTTAGATTAGAAATTGACGTGTTTTGCTAAATATCATTTCCCAAATTCACACATTTTTCTACATTCATATCTTATTTTTGTTAATCGTTAAAGCCGTTTTTGATTAAATAAAAAAACACGTGAAAATGATACAAAATTTATTAAGTAAAGTCCCCCCTCCGGTTAATCAATTTTGATGAAATTTTTACAGTCATATCTCGGGCATATAAATACATCAAATACCCAGTTTAATCAAAATCTTTAAAGCCGTTTTTGAGTAAAAAAAAAAAACACGTGAAAATGATACAAAATTTATCAAGTAAAGTCCCCCCTCCGGTTAATCAATTTTGATGAAATTTTTACGGTCATATCTCGGGCATATAAATACATCAAATACCCAGTTTGATCAAAATCGTTAAAGCCGATTTAGAGTAAATAAAAAAAACACGTGAAAATGTTACAAAATTTATTAAGTAAAGTCCCCCCTCCGGTTAATCAATTTTGATGAAATTTTTACAGTCATATCTCGGGCATATTAGTACATCAAATACTCAGTTTAATCAAAATCGTTAGAGCCGTTTTTGAGAAAATCGAAAAAAACCTAAAAAGTTATTAAGTAAAGTACCCCCTCCCTTCAAGTAATTTTGACGAAATTTATGCTGTCACATCGCGGGCATATACCTACACTAAATACCCAATATCAGGTTCCCACGGTTTATAGTTTTTGAGCTAGTCTGTTCACACACACACACACACACACACACACACACACAGACACACAGACACACACACACACAGACCATTTCGCGGGACTTGGTCATTTCGACTCAGGGGACCCCAAAACGTGTATTTCCGTTGAAAACCGGAAGTCGAAATTTTTCACGATCGCAATACTTCCACTTACTATATATTTCATATATAGGTAAGTGAAAGTAAAAAATTAAGAGATAAGATTTATTTCATTGGAGATGCTAGTGGAGATCTAATTCCACTGTTATTTTTCACAATATGAAACCACCTATTTTGTGGGTAATATTTACATTTGAAAGAAGAAATAAAAAGGATGTCAGCTTATAATTTCTTTCAAATTTTAATGTATCTAAATCCAACAATTATATCATATCCTATTCCTCCTCAAAAAAATAGAACCTTTATTAACCAAAACTTTTTCTATATTATAAACCATTTTGCCGGAAAGTATAACTATATTATAAATACATAATATAAGAATTTTCACAAGGAAGTAACCATTGCTATGTTTCCTCTCCTCTATTTTTCAAATATAAGTGGTTTTTAAAAATGAAAGTTTAATGAAAAAGTAGGTTATGGTATAGGTTTGAATTATTCAGCGACTCCGAATATAGTTCAGTTTGAAATACTGATACTTCGAAATATTCGGAGAAAAGGCAAGGGTGGGGAGACGCTGGTTTTTTGAAAGTTAGATAATTATATCAACTGGCACAAAATCGATGTATTCCTTTCAGATGGGGTGAGATAGTGTGTGACGTAAAAATGACGAAATACTGAGGCAAGGTGGTTATTTTTCAAACAGGAGGGGCAATAGGGGAAAGATGGCGGTGCTAGTAGTTTGAAAGGTGACCAACAGATGGCAGCGTGCTTATCAGCTGTCAAAGCCAGCAGGGGAATAGGGGAAGTAGTACCGCATCAAGGATAGCCTGCCCTTCAATTAATGGTCTTTTAAAATTAGCAATTATCTCGTATCACATCAACTATGTCTATCCCCGTTCTTTCCGACATTTTTCAAAACTACTAGCGCACCCTATAGTCGATTGCGCCCGCCTATTGGAGTGGGAAACTGGGGAGAAGCTGCGAACCATGGGCGGATCCAGCCTAAAATTCTACTTGCCCGGCCTATCATTTGTTCTTTACGTTATTTTCTTACTATTCGTAAAGTTAACTTCTATCATTAAATGAAAAAAAAAATCCAAGAATATTGTCACGTGGAAGATGTCCATTGAACGTAGGATACCCTGAGAGAGAGGGGGAACTCCTAGAAGAGGCTGGCCCAGGAGAGAGTGGGGCAGTCTGGGAGAGTCTAGGAGAGTCTGAGAGGGGCAGTCAGAGACAGTCAGCAGTCTGGAGCGGAGGCTGGGTCTGAGATGGGCTGTCGAAGTCTGGGACAGGCAGAGTGAGCCTGGGGCATAGTGGGATCCGAAGTAGTCAAGTACCCCCCAAGTAATTTATGAGACAAGGTACCCCCCCCCCTTTGTGTAGTTGGGACGTGTAGAAACTATTGTAATTAATAAATTATGTAAATAGTACTTAGTTTGATTAATTACCACACAACCCTTGCCCAAAGATCCCTGTGTCACATTGGACTGGGTAAATTTGAGAATAGGGGTGACAATATCTTAATTGATATTGTGGTATTAATATTGTTTAATATTGACAAATAATTACTTTGATATTGAACATTTTTTGTTTTTTTCTGAATTTACACTAAAAACAATTTAATACATAATAGAATGGCATTTACAATTTAACCTTAAAGGTTCTTAAACAAGTATTGAAAGTTTCATTAATTAGTTCAAAAATAAATCAGTTATTTATACTAATAAAATAATAGAATAGGTATTAATTCGTAAAAGATAATATTTTTGTTTTCAAGTTTGTTCATTCCAGGTACACAAAGATTATTAAACTAATTACCCTCGATCACCTCCCTGGCCCATTCAGAAATAGAACCAATGAACTGAGGTTAACTATGACCCACTTCCTCATACCTGGCATGAAATGCTCCCCCCCCCCCCCCCCCCCACCGCTGTACTTTGGTTTATTAAAATGTTTCGCTCAAAACAGGAATCTTTAGGACTGTTAACACAAATTTTAGAGGTGAAGATGTATTGAAAAGGCAAAAAGGTCATATGTATAAGTACATAGTTATTGATTTCAAAGACTTGTGAAATAGTTAATCTATACATGCAGGTATCACATACTAACGCACCTCACAACCATTTCCTTTTCGCAATAAATAGCAATATAAAACAAATTATTTATTGGATTTTTAACGGAAATTGTCAGTTGTGACGGGGTGTTGAGCTCCTAAAAAAAATAGTGGATAAGATAATAGAAACATGTAGTAAGTAGTAGCATTGCAATTATAATAAACCCTCATTAGCATTATCGTTTTTTTTTTTTTTTTTACGTCACTTTATGTCACTAAGGCCAATCGGACGAGTCCAAAATTTTGTCAATACATGTATAATTAGGATAGGGATCTTTTACGAGTATCTGACGTCGTACAGGCTTCCATTTTACGTCCTCTCCGAAGGACGGTATAGCTAAGGATTTTTTACTGCCTTTAAAAAATCCTACGGCTACCCCGGGATCCGAACCCGCGACCTTTAGTAATAATTTGCTTTTAAAGTTACAACTTTTTCATGGGTCCCATAAACTGAATTTTCGGTGTTCTCTACCAGTTTCCTTCCACGTATAAACTTAGGAGAGGGTATACACTCCTCGACAAAATCATAGGCCACCCCATTCATTTTAAAATTTCATAAGAAATCTTCAACTTTTTATCTTTTTCATTGTATGTAAGAATCATAATAGAAGTTTGACAAATAAATATAGGCTAATAATCCAATAATTATAAATATTTACATGAAAACAAGAAAATAAACGAAAATTGATTGCGACAAAATTATGGGCACACTTTTAAAATTATGTGTATTTTTATCATTATTAATATTTATTGAGCCCCCTTATTTTTCTAAAACGTTAATCATTCTATTTTGAAGGGATTTAAAGAGGTTTGTATATATCTGTGCCTAAATTAAACTACTAAGTTTGAATGCTGAGCTCTGAGTTCGTCCAGAGAAGTAAATTGGCTTCCTGCAGCGAATACTGCCCTACTCAATTGTACCAAACAGTTTTCGATGCAGTTGAGATCAAAAGAACAAGCTTTCGGAGGCAAAAGTGAAATATTATTCTATTCAAAATAGTTTTTTAACAACCAAGCCGTGTGGGCTGGAGCGTTGTCTTGTCGGGAAACGGACCTTTCTTTGATGAACTCGTTTATATGCTCCATTACTGGCTCTCTTATGTTTCCCAATACTTTTTAGCATTAGTTTCTAAAGAAAAAATTTTATCTGACTTCGCCACGATAATTATTACTGACCCGAATCATGACGCCACCATCACCCATTTGCCAGCGACTTAAAATGCGTTGGTTTCTTGGTGGTCATGAAAATAGTATTTGAGGTCATCTATAAACAATCTAAATTTACCGGTTTTTGGTAGTGAATATAACTTTTCTCAAACTTTTATAACAACCAATATGATCCTGCACAAACTTTTTTATACTCGACTTAGCGTTGTTGTGAAACTGATGTTTTTTTTCTGAATCCTCTGCCGTTTCAAGTGTTCTGCACTCAGAAGGATTTTTCGCACGTTTCGGATGCTAGTGATCACTGCAGCTAACAAAGCGATGTGTCTTGAAGCTCCTGCAGAGTTGGATGCTTCGCAAAATATTCTCCTTTTTTCTAGCATAGGGTAACCCCTTAGACTGCTAGGGCATTTCTTTGTGTCATCTTTACCTCCCATATTTAAATAATTTGTAATCACGTGCCTGCACCGGTATTGAGCTCTAATAATTATTGAAATTGTTCAATTTTTCCGCGTAAGGATTTAATTTCACCTATTTCACAGCACATTATCTCTAGGGATTTCAATTGTTTTAAATTTATTTCTAAACACTTCAGTAATTAAAAAACAAAAAATTTATTCAATAGCACGAATAGTTTGACTGGGGATTTAATAAAACACTGAGTGGCCTATGTTTTTGTCGCACATGAAAAAGCCTTATAAGAAGATAAAGGTTTAAAATGATAACTTAGGGGGAATTTATACATTGATATAATAATCTACTTGCCAAAGACGTAAAATAAGTATTTTAATTACATTCTTTTCAATTATTTACTAGTTCTTGTAACTGAAAAATTGTGGGGTGGCCTATCATTTTGTCGCGTAGTGTATATTGATAATGCGGTGGCTGCGGATTCTCACTATCGGTTGAACGAGGATAGATGTATCCATCAACTTTCGTTTCGAAATGCTTTTTCTTTACAAATATGCATTCGAATTTGTTCTCCATTACTACCCTTTCAAGCGAACTTACAGGTTTTAATTTTTTTTTTTTTTTTTTTTTTTTTTTGTCGCCTCATTTTATATTTCTGCTTGTCTTTCTCTACCTGAAATCTTTCATATTTCCTATTGCGATAAGTACCTTCGCTCTCAACTTCTTTGTTAGTAGGGGCATTTTTTTTTTTTTTTTTTTTTTTTTTTTTTTTTTTTTTTTTTTTTTTTTTATCTGAATGAGTTGTAAATTTATGAGATAAATTTATTCCTTTTTTTTTCACCAGTATTAGCATGTTTATAATAGGTTTTAATTTTAAGCTGATGATGTTTTTAAAATGTTGAGCGACCAACAAAACTTCATTCCCCTGCGGTATTTGATTCACAGTAACACAGGGGAATGATTTTTAAGGTTTGTTTGATAACAGGGGAAAGGGGAAAAATATTTTAATCCCACATGTCAAAACAAAAGCAATGCCACAAAATCATTTATTTTTTAATAAATTAGAAAAGAAAAAAGTTACCTGCTAAGAACTATGGAGTACGGAGTACAAAACCATTAAACATAACCTTTCAGGTTTTGGAAACTATTTGCTTCTGGATGTCTTTCTTAAATTTCTAATTTCAAGTGAATGTTAGGGGCTGCAAGGGGAGAGACCAACCCCTGCTGAATATATGTTTTTTACTAATTTATCGCCAAAAAAGAGTGGCGGGAATCTAATTTTAAAAATTGCTGTGGGAATAGGCTGGATGAGTACAACCAATTCCAGAGAAGATTTAAAAAATATGGGAGAAACCTTGGCTGAATTACTTGCCTCTATTGAGAAGATCAACAAAGTTTTGATTTTATGAATATGTAGTAATTTATGTTTGTTTTAATATTCATTTTGTTTATACTTCATACCAATTCCTTTAAAAGCAGAAAGAAATAATGTTATAAAACTGGAACATGTGAAGGCTAGTTGTTTATTTATCTATAATAAATGGTATATTTATAATATGTTTTTCGGTAACGTGTTATACTTCAGAGAACGGTTTGTTAAATTGACTCATCGCCAATTAGTGAGCCCATTTAAACGACAGTTTTTTATATAGCGGCCCATCAAACGGTTTGTTGACCATTTTAAAATATAGCGGAGTAATGAGGTAATAATGAAAAGCGCAACATGTTGCTATCAGTTTCCCCCTCCACCGCACACACGGCTCTCAGTCTTAGAGGAGCACGCGTCAGGTTCGCTAGGTGAGTACGTTTTCTTAATGCCGTTGCACATTTTGTACTGTTCAAGTCTTATAAATAATACATGTTTTTCTTTCCACGTTGCTATAATATTGAGAAAAAATAAATAAAATTTTAAATCAGTGGGAAAAATCTTTATAAATAGAAGAATCGGAATATTTGACTAATCGTAAGACATTAATATACCTTCATATAGGACATATTTATATTATTACAAAATAGGGAATAAATCCATAAGAGAAAATATCGATCGGAGCGAAAATAGATGGGATAGGAATAGGGTCAGAATTTTCTTGATGACCATCAATTTTAAAAGAATGGAGAACTTATTCGTTCTTGAAAATATCTTTACTAATTGCTGTCACTTCTAATTCTCATATTAAGTTATTTAAACGGATTAAAGGTTTATAATCGATTGTAATGTGTTAAGACTCATTTAAAACAGAGAAATACATTTAAATTAATTTATTTTGTATTCAATCTTAAAAAAAAAAAAAAAAAAAATGATGCCTGTATTTTTTAACGCGTAAATCAATAAATAAATAAATATATTTCATATGATATAGGCCTTTATTATTTATTTATTTTTTAAATATAAGTTCCATTTATTTTATTTGTAAATAAGTGTATATATTATAAGCTGCATACACATAATTATTTTCATTCATTATTTCAGTCAATAAGGATATTCAATTTATTTTTTCATCACACGAAGATTACCGTTTTATTTATCTTTTTTTCATTTATTTTTTATTTTTGTTTCATTTTAATTTGCTTCATTTTTGTTATAATATTCTAAGCAGAGTATTATAACAAAAGAATTTTTATGTTATGAACTCTTTATTTTTATGACAATTAAATAAAGAGTTTATTATTATTATTATTATTTCCTGGAAAGTAATTAATAATTAATGTTTATTTTAATTTATTTGCTTGGTTTTAATAAATTATTTTAAGACCCATATTTTGGCATTTTGTTTAATACACTTTCTTAAACGGTACATCATATTTCGGTGATTATATTACATTACTACAACGCTTCTTTAAATTAGAAATAATAAATTCGAAAATTATTGAACACTTTCAACTGCCTTATTGGAGTATCCATCGTTCCTCAAGGTTAAAATGTTTTTAATAGAAATTATCTTATTAATTCTATTTTCTATTTTTATTACTTAAGTACTTTTTTATTACTTATTACTTAATTTTTTATTATTTTAGTAATTAATTTTTTATTATATATAAGATAGTCTAATTTTGGTAATTATTTATTCATGGTGTTCCTATACGAAAATCTCCGCTTTTTTTATCTTTAGCATCCCGATTATGAAATATATAATAAGAAAAAAATTTTCAAATCAAAATTATTAACGGAAAAAACATTCTTCAGTTTCGCGGGGCACTTTACTTAATAAATTTATTAATTTATTAATAAATAAATCATTTTCACATGTTTTTTTTATTTACTCAAAAACAGCTTTAACGATTTTGATCAAACTGGGTATTTAATGTAGTAATATGCCCTAGATATGACTGCAAAAATTTCATCAAAATTGATCAACCGGAGGGGGTACTTTATTTAATAAACATTGTCTTATGTTCACGTGTTTTTTTTTATTTACCCAAAAACGGCTGTAATGATTTTGATCAAATTCGTCATGGTTAATGAAAATTAAGTGTTCTTTAATATCAGGTAAGCTTTATCATTATTAAAATGTTCTGAGGGAGCTTAAATGGGGAAGGCGCCTTTTTTGTTTTCCTACGAAGTACCTTTGTTTTGGTTTATATGGAGAAATTAACTGTCTCTCGTTACGCCTAAAAATAAAAGCTGGCTAAATATGAAATACGAAAAAATCAAGTAAATATGTACAGGGGAAAATAAGAAAAATATTTCGTCAACTCATAAAAGACATAGAGCCCACGCATGCGGAGTACGCCTTTAATGAAAGACCTTTGTTCATAATTAAACCCGTTCTGTTCTTCGTTCTGTTAATGGAAATTATTTGGTTCATGGTAACTAAATGAAGTTTTCAACAACTACATAAAGAATTATTAAATCAGACGAGTTGGAGTATTATGCTTGCATTGCCGAATTATCACAAGTAAAAACTTTTATTTAATAATAAAGTAAATTTGTGTTTTTTATAGACCAAATAAAAACAAAATAAGAAATGAATGTAGAAAAATGTGTGACTTTGAGAGGTGGCAATTAACAAAACACATTAATTTCTAATCTGAGTAAGTTGGTAAGTGAAAGTTGTGTGTTGCGCGCACGCACCAGATTTTTTTATAATAGTGTTAAGTGTAATGTCTGCGCAAGTTTTTTTTTTTTTTCTTTTTCGTGGTTGTTATTGAATGAGAAGGATTGACTTCCATTTTATCATTAAAATATAATAAAATAAAGAATTAATTTGATATTTAATGCCTTTTTTTTTTTATTTTTTTTTTTATTTTACTATTTCCCATTACTTTACCGGAGAGTTACACATATGGAATATCATTGAATAATGATAGTGATTGTTAACAGATATCTATTTTTATTTTTTATTTTTTTTTTTACTGAATCAAATAAATATGCTTGTAATATAGTTAATGAAAAAGGATATTTGTCTGAGATATAAAAACATATAATCAGGAAACCGAAATACATATCTAAATCCTATTATAATTTTTTTTTTGTACAATTTATGCCTGGAGAATTCCTTGCTACAAGATGTAAAATCATAAAAGCAATAAAGAGAAATAAAATAATTATACTTAAACTCGCTACTTCCATTTGAAGACCAACTTCAAAATACATAATATTTAACAATTTATTAAAATAATAAGTGAGCTCTAACAAATAAAAATGTGTTTATTTAATGACTTAGATTGAGAATCAAAAGTTTCACAAATTCATTTTTTTAAAAATGAAAAAGTATTTTAATCTTTGAAAAATAGAATAAAAAGGTATTTCATTGGCTTAGACAATAATTTAATAAATGGAAGTTTGATATTAAACCCTAACTCTACTTTCCAACCAAAGTTGGTAACTGTGTGAGAATCTTACTTTTTAAAGATACGAATTTTTTCAATCATTTAACATCAAACTATTTTTTTTTTTATATCTAACCAGTTTCAATAAATTATATATTCAGTGATTGAATGAAAAAACTAGGAACGAATACTTCCCCTCGCTGCTCCGACCTAATGGACTCATTAAGGACTGTCCTGGAACAGAGTTTAGAGTGGCAAAAATGGCGTTTATCGATTTTGAAAAGCCTTATATGACATGTGTGAATGCCGAGTCAAGCATGAGGGACAATTGTTGAAACCAATTAGAATCAAATCAGGCTTGAAACAAGGATGCGTGCGTTCTCTCTTCATCGTGGTTCATAATAGCATCAAGAAAGCTACGCTTGGATGTCAAGATGCAGAATCCAGTGGGGTTGAGAGAGAGGCTTCACGATTTGAAGATTACGCCGAAGATCTATGTCTCCTAGCAGAGCGTTTCAATGATCTGCAGGACAAGTTGGATGCACTGAGTAGATAGAATTGCTTACCCAGTTGGATTGCTGATCAACATCTATAAAACGAAAGAATTGCGACTGGATGAACGATATCAGAGTCCAATAGTTCTAAGAGAAAACACCATAGAGTGGGTGGAATCATTTATCTACTTGGGAATTGAGCCCTGCTCTAAGGCAGTGAAGCATGAAAGCTAGCTGAAAGTATTACACGACCCCTTTAGATCTTTATTAACCGCTGCTTGCAAAGAATCCTGTGGATCTGATGGCTGGAGTAGATCAGCAACTTTGTGCTCTAGCGACTGTGGAAATAACTAATGATCAGCCTCCTGTATAATTCGATATAAGGAAAAACAAGTGGAAATGGATAGGACACACTTCATAAAACCCAACGTGGGCTATCGAAAAAGATGCTCTTCAGTGAAATCCACTATGAACAAAGAAAATAGAAAGATCTGACAGTGTTCTAAAGTGAAGCCAAACTGATCCCTGCAAAAAGGGCGGGTGTAGGACACTGGCCACGCTCCGCCTGGGGTTGCTATTCATTAATTAAACTCCAAATATTGGTGTTATTAATTAATGAAACTCCAAAAATAAACCTGCGATAAAGATTTTTTACGTCGTATTTTTATGATAGTATTGGTCTATCACTCAAACCGAATTTCAATATGTTAGCGTTTTCTCGTTTCCCTTTTTTTGAAAATTTAACAATTCTTTAACACACATTTTTAACAACTAAATTAAAATATTTTTTCAAGATAATAAGTAATCCAAAATAATAAATTAGCAGCATAACAACATGTTTATCTACCGTTCGGTAACTTTTGAACACAAATTATTTAAACTGAGTACATTATTCTTTCCCATGTATGTTCTTTCCCACTGATGTAATATAAACTAATATATTTATGTTTAAATACTTACGTCAATTTATAATTAATTGTTTTAGAAAAATGTAGTAAATAAAGTGTCTGGAAATGTTTGACCGTTACAGCTTATTTAGGACTGAAAGACTTCGCCCTGTTTGAGTAAATATATGTTGATGATAGTAGACTTAGAATATGCTATTTATGAAAATTATATGATCTAAAATTACGAAGGAATTAACTTTATCTATCTTCTATGAAAATAACTCCAGTGACAAACCAGAGTAAAATTTTTAAATGGCTTATTCTAAATAAGTGGATTTATTCAGACCATTGGTTTACAATGTTGGCATGCATAATCAGAAATTATCTTAATACAGTGACTCACTTTAGGAGTGGGAATTGTAAATCATACCTTGCCGAATTAAAATTGTCTATCTATGTTTTTTTATTATCAGTTAGACCCCTTCCTCCTTATGAAGAGGCAGTCTCAAAGTACGAACAGATAAATAGTCTAGGACTAGTACAATAAACCCGGTAATTGCATTACGATAAGGCAGTGTTTCCAGAAATTATCTCTCAAAGCTGATTTAAACATTCTTTTTGTTTTTAAATTTAATTTAAAGATATATTTCTTATTTTAATTATAAAATTAATATTGTTAGTATGTTCAACCTAATTTATATCGTTAATGGGCTGTGGTACCGGCTTCTGTAAAGTGATTTTTTAATTTTCTGATCAATATTTTTTTTATCCTAATTTGATCATGATTATTTATATTATACCGTGTGACAAGCACAGTGAGTGCATTTTTAAATTATTTTATTTATTTATTTTTTAAACTAATCAGTAAACATCAAAGATCGGTTTAAATGTTTATGCATGAATCATTTTCATTCCAATAATTTTAAATTGAAACATATTATATTAAAACGAAAAACCCAGTCTCCTGCGGATGTAGGCGCATTTCCCGCCATGAAAAAAAAATCCGGTATAATTATTATATATCATTTAATCGAAAATTGCATTAAAATTTTTTTTTGGAATTGCTCGAACTTTTCGAAGGTGTAGATATGCATACCAACATAAGAACAAGGGCTAGAATAATTTGACTAAAAATATTATTGAATTGTAGTCCGTTATGTGAACATATGCTCAATTAAGAAAGCATTGTTCAAGAATTTTCCGAATGTTTTAGACAGTCTTAGTTAATAGTTGGATTTTTTTTTTTTTAATTTAGTCCACAGTCGCGATACATACCTTTTAAGACATATTGTTTGCTCTACGACTACATAACTACATAACAACGACTTGTATTACATAACAAGCCTTGGAGATTTCGAAATAGTTCGAATGAATATAGAAACAAATAATTATATCAATAGGAAAAGAGTTTGATGTTGAAAATCCTAATATTTTGTTTCGTTTATTATCCTTGTTGCACCTGGTAATTCTTCTCGTTGCTTCCATGATGTGTGTGAGCTACACATCGCTAATGAAACCTGATGCACTTTGAGATGGCGGTTATACGCGCATAATACCTCCCCTCCTCACTATTTTAGTTCTTAACTCGTGTTCCTTCAGGGACTGTTGTGTTACAGGAAATGGCAATTGAGGAACTCAGTGAAGAAATACAAAAACGGAATGCTTCCAATTGCTTCTATGAGGGTCGTTGGTTTTGAAAAATGTTTTTATCAAAATTATTCTTATGAATTCTTGCAAATATAATTTCTGTCTCTGTATCCGTGCACAGTGATATCTTTGAGGAAGTCCAAAAGACAGTAAATTTTGATTAGTTGCTTATATATTGCAAGAAACGATAAATATAATAACGATTACACCTATACCATGAACTTATAAAAACCAGGTTGCGCAACTAAATAGGTCTATGAGAGATGCACAATGAGAAAACCCTATTAGAGTATTATCATGGTATGAAAATTGCTTCAAAGATAACAGCAGATAAGATTTCAACTCGGAATTTACCGAGAAATCCTTATATTCCATTTACTAATTAAGACAGTATTCCATTTTTTTAATTTCATTTACTATGTTTAGATTTGTAGTGAATGTTAAAAAAGATCCGACAGACGGACCGCTATGCAAAAAGAGTTTTATAAATTTAAATTTTTATTAAATCATCACAAAAAACTGAGCACTTATTTCTTTACAAAAAAGATATGATCTTTATTAAATTCTTTTCTCAAATACTATATAGGTAAATTTATTCCACTTATTTTTGTTTTTCCAGATTTCATTCCCCTTTTGGACCTCCCCAGCGTTTGGGGAATGTTTTTTAGTGAAAATTTATATATTTTAAAATTCTTATGTGACGGAAAAAGTCAAAAAATATGTTTTGACAGGTCCAGAATGTTCTAGGCGGGGTGGGGAATTTTCAAAAGTGCTTGTAGGCCACCATATATTATTGAGCAACCGGTGAACGGATCAAAAGTTAATCTGGAAAGCGAGAAATACAGTTAATTTTGTGTCATTGTTAAGTTACATTTAACTGTACCGTTTGAAACTATATCATTTGAGTTTTCGTTGAATGTTTAACATGTGTAATTTTTAGTTACTAAAATTAATCAAACCATTATCAGAGCTACACTTCTTTTTTTTTAAACTAAAGAATATCCTTATCTGATTTTATATAAAATTCACCTATATCCAGTTGTTTATAATTCAAAGACCATGATAGGATAAAGTATCAGCGTAATGAAGACTATTTTCAAAGTAATAAAAATGTTTCTCTAAAAAAGAAAAAAAAGAAAATAACATTTTAATACATAAGTATAGTAGTGGTGTATAAAATGGGTAATTTCAGTTCTTGCTTTAATTTATCCCTAAATTTAATACATATATGTATATATATATATATATATATATATATATATATATATATATGTAAAGTGATTGTAAATTAAATTATATTCCTTAAAACTTGTTATGTCCCACAGTCCTCTTCGACACTTACGATAAATGCAGTTAGTACGACATCACTTTTTATCCTCGAAGAGTTTGTGAAATGGAAAAATCAAAAATAATTAATTCGTGAGCCATGCATCATTTACATTAGCGCGAATATTAACTTAAAAAGATTATGTGAGGACTATTTTACTATCAGATTCACCGGAAGTCTCCATTCAGTCTTATAACCGTCTGTCCGTGTCCGTCGGCTTAAGTGTGATGTGGGCGAAAATGGAGAAAGGGTAGGAAGTAGATTGTTGGTTGGCGATCATCTTATCTCACCTGTTTTATATTTTCATTATTTGCGTTTTGCACCATACCAAACATTGTTACTAGAATATTTATGTTAATAAATTAAGTAAAACGTTGCTAAAGAAACCCAACTTGCTTCATTCACACATACAGTTAACAGAACCGCTAAGAGCATTTTCATGCAAGGATTGCGCCACGATTTTTGTTTGGGGAGGGGGGAAGAGGAGCCTGAATCTGAAATATTACAAACAATCTCAAGGGGTTGAACGGAATTCCCGGAAGATTATTTCACAATATGTGATACAATAATTAGGTACAAAGATGACCTAATTTTCACAACTTTTTCAGATTTTCATTTTTCTTTGCTGTTGTGAATATTGATACTTGACAAAAACAATTTATTTAATTATACTGAACACAAAATTTTTCTCAATAAACCCCCCCCCCCTTTTTTCTTAACTCAATGGACTACTAATTCCAAAAACTTCATATATCTCTAAAAATCGGCAATTTATCCATATAAATCTTTTCTTAGTAAACTGAATGAGAAGTATATACTAGCAAGAACGTCGTTCGTTATCTATCCAAGGAACATTTGTGATATTTTTTAAAAGAATGTCATAATACAAAAAGACTGTTAAAAAAACAAAAACAACATATTTATTACTATTATTAATTATTACTTGCAACGATTCGCAGCTTAGTAAAGAGTTCAATCGGAGGCTTAATATCTATTCTGAATATTTTTATTACTTTCAAAATTTTGATTGGGTCTCCTGAAAAATCATATCTTTGAGATTTTACGTTGTTGAAATAAGTGAGCGATATTTGAAAAGTATCGTTACGATATATTTACATGGCACTATTTATATATATATATATTTTTTTTTTCCTGTTGGCGCAATAGGTCTAATGAGACCTTTAGCCGCGCAGTGTGGTCTTCTTATAGACATTTGTGTTGTTTGTCTATGCGGGAGCCATTGGGGGGGGGAGGGGAGTCCAAGAGACAGCCTGGAGGGGGTAGCCTAAACCTAAAGTTGCTGCAAGCCATGGTCATCATGGTGCAGCGGCAGACTGCCCATAGCTCCATTACCAATCCCATTGGGGCCAATTTGGCAGTGTCCTTCCCACCGATGGCGTCAGCTCTCTCGGGTTCAAGGACAGTGACAAACTAGTCTAGGTCCAAGGATTATGGTAGCACAGAGTCAGCAGGCCCCGAGGAACTATATTTCTTTTCCTGAAGTATAATGTCCCTGAACCAAACCTCCGAGCAGTTATTCACATCGTGGAAAACCAAACCACGATTCTCGATGAGATACACGGGGAAGGTTCATCACTCCTACGCCCGGTCGGTGTGAGTCGCATCCAGTAGACTGACGGGCCTCACATACCCGGGGGTGGAGGTAGACTTGGACTGCGTGGCGTTCATTGGCGGGTGGTCACCCGAATGGAGCGGTCACCCATCCAAGTACTAAACACGCTCGACGTTGCTAAACGTTGATTACCTATTGCAAGCGTCTTTATCCACTCGGCCAACCCGGCCCCACATATATAAAGAATAAGATAAATATTTCTACGGCAACCTTAACCCCCCAAAAATAAATAAAACTTCAAAAGTATAATTAAAATATTTGCCGATTGTTGATGTGGCTTTAAGAATTATAAATTTATATTATGAAGTTGCAAAAGACAAAAGGCTCGTCAAATTCATAGTTTTTTTTTTCTCACAAAACCTAGGTTGTCTTTAAACTTTTTATCCCGTTGTTATGTTTTAGAAAGACAATTTGTAATTTATAGGAACCTTGTTTAGTTAGAGATATATGTCGAGCCAATAGGAAATTTGTTTAGCCATTGATATTGGTCAAGTGGTCTTTATCTTATCGCTGAAAATGTTTTTATGAACGTTTATATCTGATGATTTTTTTCCCCCCTTACTTTTATTTATAACGTTATTTATGAACATGTATAAGTCCTTTAATGAGTAGTTTGGGATAAGTATTCTTTCGTTATTAAGTTCGTTTTTCGAATTCAAAATTATATTAAATTATATAAAAAAAAAAAAACATTATAACTTTATAGAGAAAATTATACCTTCACTAGAAAACTAAGCCTTAAATGGATCATTACTATAATTTTGATTCAGTGAGAAAGGAGAATTTCATGACAATTGAGCGAAACCTAAATCTCACTGGAATAAGATAGAAAATATATTTTAAATGATTTAAAATCATTGTTCTCATAAATATGGCCTACAGTGAACAAAGGGGATAGAATAAAATACAAAGCTTTATAGGTAAAATATTAAGACCTACAATGTTACTGACGGATAATGCTACTTACAGCACATAGTCTCTACTTATTACAGTACAGTGGCGGATCCAGGGGAGGGGCGCAGTGGGAGCCCTCCCCCCTATGAGGTTATGATACCCTTCAATTATTGCTATTTCTGTACGAAAAGGGCAATCATTAGCCATTTTTTTAACTCCATAAATGAAAAGTGGATTGTATTCAAACATTTAAGATAAATATACGGTGTAACTATGCATAATTATTTTAAATTAGGTCCTTAATGACATAAAAATTTAAAAAATAAAAAAGTGCGCCCCCCCTCAGAAAATTTCTGGATCCACTATGGTTACAGTAGAGACGGTATATATTATCCATCCGTACCATTTAAGTATATCCTACACTTTCATAATTTGAATTATATACATTTATATATTTTTCAATTATATGTACTTAATTTATTTATATTATTTTCAACATTATTATTAAAATTTTACAAGTGTAGCTTATATTTCATTGTAACCTGTTTGTTCACTGTAAGGAATGATTATGAGAACAATAGAGTTTTCGAAACGTCAGAACAATATAGTCTCAAACGATATAAGTAAATAAAACGATATATGTAAATGATTACGTGAAGAATATAGTCTTGAAACGTCGTGAATACAAGAACAATGTAGTCTAGAAACATCATGATTATGAGAACAATACAGTCTCGAAACGTTGAACCGTTTATCTTTCTAAATTTAACAATGAACATGGCTAAAGTTGAAATAGTTACAATCGCAGCTTCATAATTATCTTTAGAATATCAAAATAAATCACAAAGGTCACAGCTCAGGCAAAAGTAACTCCAAATAAAAGCGACAGTAGTGCAACCCGAGAACAGGACAACGAACTGACAAAACAACGGCTACATGTTGGAGTAGTTTTGTTGCATATCGTTCACAAATGTTCTTCCTAAGTGTCAATACACCCTATGATTTTCTTCTGTGTTTAATGGTTCAAATGTTCTGGGAATTATTTATGATGGAGCAATTATTAATTAAATTTAATTACTAAATTTCATAAGTTCATTTAATTTAATGATTTAGGGTTTATTTATGATGGAGCAGTTGTTGTATTTGTTAGGGTTACAAACATTATGGGGTGCAGCTGTCTTAGAATATTGTGGGCATCCACGGTAAAGTAAATGGAATTATGGCCGTACAAGAACTGAAAAGCCAATGATTTCATTGACAAACAGGTCCACTTAATAAAAAAATTCAATAGCAAACATAATCCAGTTTTCAAAATACCATTCCATTGTTAAATGACAGACTTGCGAGTAATTTTTCAAATTTCCACAATTTTCTCCGAGAAACCGATAGATATACTCTCAAATAGACCTCGTACATACTGCAATACTGATATATGTAACTGTGACGGAGAGACTTTTTAAGCATTTACATGTGTTCTGATTGTTGAGTCTACTGATACCGATTGATAAAGACAATGCATCTTCTTATGTGAAGTCTAGACAACGAGAAAATACTGAACCATTAAATTTAAAAAAAAAAAAAAAAAAAAAAAATGAAATGCGTAAATCTGACTTAAAATGTTCTCCCGACTTGCATACTTAGCACACCGCGTTCCTATTAAAGTATACTTCAGTAATTTTATTTTTCATTTAAATATTCCTAATGGTTAATTTGACCATATATATTCTCCTCCTCTTTCTTGCCTATCTTTATACAATTTAATATATTTGAAACTATTCCCCAAGTTTATTGTTTACATATTTTATCGCAACAGGAATTTAAATAAACTCGTAATGAATTGGTCCGTTAATGCATATTAAGAGCGTTTGTTACGAGTCTCTAAATGTTAAATTATTGTATAACTGCTAAGATCAGCTATGAATATAGAAGACGTGATACTCAAGGGAATTTACTTAAACAGAATGATGTTACACTCTGTACTCATAAACTATTAAAAGTTCTTTTTAATTCATTAATTACTTTGATTAATTTATATATGGCAATAATTTTCAGATTACCTATATTCCTACTTCTAATAAAATTTTATTGTTAAGAGAATAAAATCGTCATATTTCACAACTATGTATATACAATTTTCAGATCTCATATATTTCTCATTTTAATAAGATTTAATTGTTAAGAGCATAAAATCTAATGCAAATCGTCATGTATAAAATCAGCCGCACTTTGAACTACAATGAAAAAAAATCTGGTGCGTGCGCGCAACACACAACTTTCACTTACCAACTTACTTAGATTAGAAATTGACGTGTTTTGCTAATTATCATTTCCCAAAGTCACACATTTTTCTACATTCATATCTTATTTTTGTTAATCGTTAAAGCCGTTCTTGAGTAAATAAAAAAAATCGTGAAAATGATACAAAATTTATTAAGTAAAGTCCCCCCTCCCGTTGATCAATTTTGATGAAATTTTTACAGTCATATCTCGGGCATATGAATACATCAAATACCAAGTTTGATCAAAATCGTGAAAGCCGTTTTTGAGTAAATAAAAATAACATGTGAAAATGGTACAAAATTTATTAAGTAAAGTCCCCCCCTCCCGTAGATCAATTTTGATGAATTTTTTACAGTCACATCTCGGGCATATAAATACATCAAATACCAAGTTTGATCAAAATCGTTAAAACCGTTTTTGAGTAAATAAAAAAAAAAACGTGAAAATGATACAAAATTTATTAAGTAAAGTCCCCCCTCCGGTTAATCAATTTTGATGAAATTTTTACAGTCATATTTCGGGCATATAAATCGATCAAATACTCAGTTTAATCAAAATCGTTAGAGCCGTTTTTGAGAAAATCGAAAAAAACGTAAAAAGTTATTAAATAAAGTACCCCCTCCCTTTGAGCAATTTTGATGAAATTTTTGCTGTCACATCGCGGGCATATACCTACACTAAATACCTAATTTCAGGTTCCCACGGTTTATAGTTTTTGAGCTAGTCTGTTCACATACACACACACACACACACACACACACAGACACACACACAGACCATTTCGCGGGACTTGGTTATTTCGACTCAGGGGGTCCCAAAACGTGTATTTCCGTTGAAAACCGGAAGTCGAAAATTTTCACGATCGCAATACTTCCACTTACTATATATTTCATATATAGGTAAGTGAAAGTAAAAAATTTAATTAATCATTGATAGTTTATTTTTAGAACTATCTTTTCAAAAGAGTTTAAATGAAATGGAATATATGTGACAGAGGCTGACATATACTGCTCTTTCTTCATTCTAGGAACGAAGAAAGAAAAATATATATGTGCGTACCAATATATACCTAACAATATTTTTAAAAATTAGTTCGTAATCATGAAATCGTCATCAACATGCTAAAGTAACGTATATGCATAGGTTTTTAGTTGCACATTCGTTACTTTAGCATGGTGACGATGAAATTCAGATATTTATTAAAGACATTCTACGAAAACAAATAAAGAAAATAAAAAATAGGATACACTTCTTGATGTTGGAGAAAGTTGACCGTAGACATAAGGAGATGGAAATGTTTTTTTTTTTTTTGGGGGGGGGGGGGTTGCAGTCAAAATAAATAACTCCTGTACTGCCATACTGATGGTTTCAAAGTGCACTCTGACGCCACCAGCCAAAGAGCTCTACGAGGACCTGAAATTTGGGTCGAAACGTCGCGATAATTAAATATGTTTTACATATGAGTATTATTTATTTTGATCGGACCCCCGAGCCATTTTCAATCGACCATGTCCCAACAAACGCGGGGCGAGTGGTCTTAATATCGTAGATGTGAAGTTTTGAAACAGTATTTGTTGCATAAAACATATTATATTGAATACTAGCTGTATATCCCGGTTTCACCCGGAAAATTTCAATTTTTAAATCTATAAAATCTATAAACTGAGACTTTTATTGACTCAAACGGTCGATTTTGTAAAAACCAATGTAAAGCGAGGTCAAAACGATTATTATAACAATAAAGAATATACCTAGAGATCGGCTGAAGTTATGCAATTTAAATATGAACAGGTGTTCGCACCTGGTCTGAAAGAACCGCTGAGCGAAATTTGGAGAATTTAGGACAAACGGTATGGATTTCTATAAAGAACAAACAGAATTTCACCTTTATATGCATAGATTATAGCTGTATATCCCGGTTAATGACGGGGAATGTCATTTTTCTAAAGAAACGGTCGATTTCGTAAAAAACATTGTAAAGTGAGATCATTATGATTTTTATAACAATAAAGAATATCAGCTGAAGATCGGCTGAAGTTATGCAATTTTAATATGAACAGGTGTTCGCACCGGGTCTGAAAGAAACGCTCAGCGAAATTTGGAGAATAAAGAATATCAGCTGAAGATCGGCTGAAGTTACGCAATTTTAATATGGACAGGTGTTCGCACCTGGTATGAAAGAACCACTGAGCGAAATTTGGAGAATTTAGGACAAACGGTATGGATTTCTATAAAGAACAAATAAACAAACAAACAAAATTTGAGCTTTATTTATATAGATGTAAAATTCATAGTATACATGATTTGTGCATTAAACTTTTCTTCTACTGCTATTTAATTTCCGATGTCAATTTTTTTTTTCTTATCAGTAACAGTGTAACTATTTAATTACAGCTAAACAAGTTCTATCGATTCAAGTTGTATCACACCCAGACTACAAATAAACGCTGCACGAAACTTGTTATCGACACTTGTGTTGTTAGTCATAGCTCTTCCAGGAGCCGAACCCCATCTCCTTCCCTAATGGATCTCAAGTGGGAGAATGTTAGACCAATCTCGATAACCGGCTCGACACATTTTTTAACCAAATTTTGTATCTCTTTGGCCTGTATCAAAGGGTACACAGAATAAGATATCGGATCACAGTATTATTAAAACTAAATATCTTAAATACATTTTTAGTTTTAGCGCGAATAAAACATCTGGTGTGATTACAACTTGCTTCTGCGTATTTTATTTTAGTCTATTGTAAACCTATTGAAATAATCACGTTTTACACGTTCCTTTTTTAGCGAGTACGGTTACAAGAAAAACTTTTATCCACCCCCCCCCCCCCCAGAAATATGTTCAAATAAAAAAGAAAATTTCGGGAAACACTCTTGAATTATCAGGCATGTGAAATTATGACATGTTGCTATAAAATGTACAGGATTTATATTTATGCATACAAAAAGCTTTGTTGATGTTACATGCGTGATTCCTCAACTGTATGATTTATTTTTGCAAAAAATAAAAAAAAAATAAATAGCGCGATATTTATATAGCTAGCCGAACGGCGGCGGTTGACTTTCATTTCTTGGCGGCCCCACGGAATAAATCTCGACCTACCCACCATGGTTAGAATAGGTTGGTCCCGTATGCCACACACGGCCAGGTAGGATTACCGAACAAAAAAAAAAAAA
This sequence comes from Aelia acuminata, assembly GCA_911387785.2. Classification (NCBI taxonomy): domain Eukaryota; kingdom Metazoa; phylum Arthropoda; class Insecta; order Hemiptera; family Pentatomidae; genus Aelia; species Aelia acuminata. Next base: position 102,192,257 of record OU426981.1, read on the forward strand.
GAAAATGAAAAAAAATTCTTGTATAAAATTGAAACTTTGAACTGTTCGGATTACTTCTGACCTCCTCCCATGTTTCATTGCTATTTTCATTCCATTGAAAATTCAGAAAAAATATAGAATAAGAAAAACCGGAGATTAAAGTATGAATTTATGGCGAAAAAACCAAACTGGAAAATATCCAAAACATATTATCCAAGTCAAAAATAATAAGGTGCATTCTAGAGTTTCCCAGCACCCTAGAAAAAAATCTTTTGGGCCATGGGGCTGATATGGTCATGGCGAAGGATAACCAAATTTATTATGACGTGATGGTCGAAAGCGTTAGATCGTTTAAATATTCTTTAAATATAATCACCTTTTGTATTTGATTCCTCCATAAAAATTAATACCAAACCAAAACAAAACAATTCTTCGTAGAGCTGGTTACGTTCAATTAAGTGACCATTAAATTATTACAATGTTCACATCACCAATGGAAGATTTCACGAAGTTAATTTGTGATCGTTCTCACACTCACGCTTCTATTCACAATCGCAATTGATGTATTTTCCGCTTCGAAAACAATTTTTGAGTTTCGTAATTTCTCATTTTCGAAGGAGAATAGAAATATGTGCATACAATTTATACAATTTGTTTGTATATAAATTCATAATATTTTGAATGAATTCATAAAATATTTTTTTAAAAGCCCTTCTTATTAACATTTACTGTCCTTGAGGATGTTCTAATTTATTTTTATCTTAAATTTTTAAATTAAACGAACTAATTATCCATCAAATGAGGCGAACTTTGATTTAAAAATCAATTAATTATTACGAATATCGTTCCAGCATGAAATATTCTGTATCAGGTTAAACAAATAACTTTTATAACGAAAATTATGTAAGAAAAAAACAAAACAAGGCCATTATTAAATTAATAACATGAGACTGATTCTTAATGAATTAATATATTAATTATATTATATTTATGTTAAATATTATACTTATTCACACCTTATTATGATCTAAAAAGAAATATTGTTTTACATTACAAAAACCTGTAATAATCTCTCAGTTTTCTATATCTTATTCATTCGATAGCTTATGGTATTAGTTTATGGTCAAGGTAACGTAGAAAATAAACTATGTTCAGTTTTATCATAATAAATGAAATCATATGCGCTTAAAGATCAAGGGAATATTGAGGATGGAAACAATGGCACTTATCACTTAATGATTCAGTTCAGCGACTTTCAATGAAGGATGAATGACTCAATGGAAAAATCAGGCCTTAGGATGTAATTATCAAATAATATTCACCCATAAATGAATATGTACTATTCTTATGATTTTTTTTCTTGAAAAAGTTTCAATTTTTTTTTTTTATGTGAAATAACTACAATGCCTTGTGGATTATTAAAGCTTTATTTTATATTACATATTTTAAAAAGTGTTGAATTGGATTTTTGTCGGTACCACTCATTTGGCTTTGAGGGCAATCATGGGCGGATCCAGGGGGGGGGGGGGAGGTCACAGTGATCAGGACCCCCTCAATTATTTTGGGTATTTCAATTTTTTTTTACTTTCAAACGAATAATACAATAGGGAGTTACTATTTCCTAAACATAACAGTCTTGGTTGTTTGGATCGCAGTCCTTCTTAATATAATGTAATAATCTCATACAAATATGGTGCTGTCAGCCACGTGATTATAAGACAGGGGGTGTTGTGACCCCCCCTATTGGCGGATCCAGGGGGGGGGGCTGTGGGGGTGCAGCCCCTCCCTTTGGAAAATTGTTCGTCATTTAAAGATAGAATTTGACTTTCCTTAATGTAAGGATGCAAATTAAAGGACAAATAATGTGCAGAACAAGTAGAATTTTAGTTGTGGGAAAGGAACATAAAGGTAAAAAACCTGATAAGCAATTCCAAATGAAGGGCTGTGGGGCTGCAGCCCCCCCCTTTACGATCGGCTGGGATCCGCCCATGCCCTCCTCAAATTTAGTGCATCTGCCCCTGAGGCAAATAGCTCTTTACATTCTTCCATTTTCACGTCCTCTTAATTATCAAAGTTCCGACCTTTTATGATTGTAAATATATCTGGGCAATATTTTCCTTAGTCAAACGAGAACGATGTGCAAGATCATTGTCGTGTTGCAAATCTACTTTTTTCCTGTTGATAAAAACAACGGGGTACTTTGCATTAAAAACTAGAAAAACACTTTCTAGCCGTTCACAATAAAGGTTTAAGTCCACTTCCGACTAAGGGTCTCCTGGATGTCTGATATTTAACTTTATAAGTTCTATTCTTTACTTTATTTTTACTATGGTATATTGAATCTAAGATTTTTTCTTTTATTTATCTTTTTCTTTGTATTTTTTTTTTTTTTATTTATTGTTCCTCAGAGTATAATTATCCCTCTTTTATTATTTTCTTTCTATCTTTGTTGTACGTTATTTAATATGTTAAAAGTAAATCATAAGTTAATTAATTTCTACGTTTTATTTTCTTTATTGTAATTGCATAATTGTATTTTATTATTGTTTACCTGAGCTTGTACACTTTATACTTTCAGTGAACTCTGGCAGACGGCTATTGCCATTGCCATGTATACTTTATTTTTTAATCCTTTTGTAAATTTTGTAAATAGCTAACAATAAAGTATTATTATTATTATTATTATATTATTATTATTATTATTTATCTCGTTAGAATAATAGTTTTCCGATAGACACTAATGCTTTATCGCAGAAAAAAAAATTAAAATACTCTAGTTAACGTTATTAAATTGAAATCATAGTTAAAGAGCAGATTATTGTCATTAAATTTAAAAGCATTTAATATCAATTTATATATCCAACGTGATACTCTAAAAAGATATTTTTATTTATTATGTTTAAGACTAAAAAACTAACAATTGATCTCCTTTTTATCCAAAAATTCCAACAAGAATGGCATTGATTTCATCAACACGTAATAATCAAACATAAAATTTGGGAATATATATATATATAAAACAGTGTTTTTAAATTATAAATGAATAAATAATGTCCAAAACCGACCGAAGTAGATTTCCAAAAAAAAAAAAAAAATTGCCCATTAATGAAAAATGAATCGGATCTGTTCGATTCTGGATGGACCACTACCGTTACCGAGGAAATGTACTTAACTCTAAATCTCCTTGGTTTCACAAAAAGAAGGCTTGGCTAAATATTAAAAAATAATAATAATGAACTAATGAATATAGTCATGCTGATCGGCATGACATTAATAGAGTCTATTAGGGTGTGTTATGGTAAAAAAAAAAGAATTAATAGCCTTGCGTGTTCAGCATTAATCATTCTCAATTGTCGAACACTTAGGATTGTAAATCAACTGAAGGAAAACTAAATGATAATTTATACAAACAGTATTATAAAAAGCACAACCCATTTATGAATTTAGAATTAAATTATATCTAAGTAGGTAAGTTTTAAATCATTGATCATTACTTTAAAAAACACTTGTTTTAAGATCTGTCATATCATACATGTATTGTTCATTGATTTCTTAATATTATATTTTATTTTTTCATTATTTACGTACATAAACGAGAGTACACCCATATTTTATTAAACACTACCATGAGCTTCATTCTCACTTGTTGATTATGATTTTTCTTATAGGACCTGATTTTCATTTACACCTTAGTATTTAAATTTCATTAATATTATTTTTTTTTAATTAATAATATTTTTTCATTATTTACACTCTAATCATTACCATTTTTATATTTTCTATACAGGGAGTGAGATAGTTCATTGTTAAGGCATTGAGCAGCTGTGTTCAAGGTCCCGAATTCGAATCTGGCTTGCCGGGATATCTACGAATATAAATATCCTTCCACAGATCGTCTCTGGGGCGAGAGACCCACCAGGGCTAACCCGGCCAATATAAAGTTGGCACTCTTTATTGAAAAATTTAGGGAGGGGAACCTGTTCGTGATTTCTTTAGTGTCCGCACCCCAACCATTTTCTTTACAATTACGATATTCAATGTATGATATTCACGTTCGAAGATGGTTAGGAGTAAGGTCATTGATTAAAATCCAATATACATTAAGAAATCTATTTCATGTTTTGGCCAAAGTTTAGATGTTCTCCTAGGCTAGATAAAAATGAAGACAAAGTCCTAGAAGAAAACCAATAAAAATTAAAAAACTAATTTAATTAATTAAAAAAATAAGAACATGGTAATGATAAACAAAATGTGGATATGAAAATAATGAAATATCAATTAAAAATTACCTAATGTTACATGAAGAAAGAGGTAAAAATAAACTATTACTATTTCTATATATCAAATGCTTTTATTTAGACATATTTTATGTCCTTAATTAGAAAATGGATCTTCTTTACACATTCAATTGTGATTTACATATATAAAATAACTTTGTGACTCATCCCCCGTCAGTCACCATACGTCTTCATGCCAAATAATTTGTAGAATCTAATTCTATATAACTTAATTACTTCCACAAAATATACATTTTTCCAATTTACAATCCTTCCGAAAGGGGTTTTAAGATTTTCAAGAATGAACTTAAGTTAATGACCCCTCCTGAGTAAGAATATTTTCTACTGCCTACACTTATGGCTTAATATGCGATACTTCAACTAATGATGGACAAACCTTCTATAACTTTATATTCATTGTTAAATTTAACGAAAATAAAATAAATAGATGATCTTGAAAATTAGACGGTTTTTAAAGGTAGCCCTCAGCAGTGTCGGCAAACAAAAGAAGTGGAGCTGGAAATCGCAGGATCATCACCACACACTAAGGCGAGGAGTGAGATAAGTTCTTGGAATAACTGTGATGGGTGTCCAAGGATACTTTCCACTGGGCAGGGTTGTGATTATTCATCTGGCCACACGTGCTTATGATGTATTTATGAGCTGTCAATTAGAAATCTCCATTTATTAATATTAATTAATATTCTATCTTTAATAGGAAGTCGGATAAATCTGGCAATATGAGCGTACTGGTTTCCGAAAAGTACCTGGATAGCATAAGTTTTTCGTTAATTAAAGAAATTTTAGCTCTTTAGTGAAATAATTTCACAAGCTGTACGTTCTTTTTTCACGCAACTGAAAAGTATCTTGATCAAAATGCAACTGTTATCGAAACAACAAGATTATTGTAATTAAATTTTTTTTATCATTAGCATTAAAATAGCAGAATGTCAGAGGCGATTAGTTAATAAAAGTTTGCATATACTAATAAACTACATATACTACATACATAAACTACACATTCATTAGAATGGATAATTGTACATTTCAATAAATGGACTAAATTTTTTATTTAAAAAAATGCACGGTATAATTCAGATATTTCCCCACTGGCTGCTAACCTCTGTCATCCATTAGGGAGTAAGCTAATGAATAAGTAATAAGAGATATGTAAGAGAATAAATTTGAACGATTAATAATTATAATTAGGCTCCAAAATCAAGAACAGCAGCTAAATAAATGTATTTATACTTTTAGCTCATAAAGCTCTGATCATTTTCTTGAAAAAAAAACGTTTTTTAATCTAGTTACATAATTCGAATTAAGGTTTTGTCTATTTTAATATTTACCTTTATATTTCCCATTATTTGAAGTAAATTTAAAAGATGCGTAGTGTAAGCACTATTAATTACATGGATCCAAGGGAGCCCCCCTCCTGCCAAAAGATTATTACAAAACTATTACTGCATAAAAAGCGCTTTTATTAAGTAATAGCACTACATTGCTAGTCACAATTTTTTTATTTGTAGAATTAGATGTTTAGCCTAAATCCTCCTAAAGAATAAAAACTTTTCTTATAATTAATCATTTATTAGCGTTTCAAGCTTCCTGACGATTTAGCGTTTAGAAAAAAAGCAACCCCACCAGAGAATGTTTAAGGAGTGTTTGAGGTTCCTAGAGTAGGAGCAACCATCGTCCCAAAGAAGAAGCAAATATCAGAAAGTAAAAAAGACAACCTACGCAATAGTGCACCTACTGGAATAACAATGAAGTACAAACGCCAGTTGTAGATCTATTAATAGGATCCCTCTCAGGCAACTTGATTCCAGGTTCTTCGAGAATGTGCTTCATACAATATATACAATCTTTGTATATAAAAGAGGTTTACATTTTCAATGATATTTATATTTAATGTTATTGAAAAATAGATTACCTGGTAAATGAATTATTAATCTTCTCCTTCCCCCATCGCATTAACATTATTAAATAATATAGTTTAGGCACAGAATCAGGGCAGTACTCCAAGTGCTGGTATCATGGAATCAAATCAGAGTTTTTTAGTTATTAAAAAAAAAAACTCAATATCATTTGAATAAAATCAAATCATAATAACCAAGATCTCCGCTTTCGTTGGCACCCATAGGCTCGGCAGACAATACCCTACCTTCCACCCACTCCTATCTCCAAAACAATTACTGCTTTATAGTAAGGAGGAGGTTTAGGACTAAAACCGAGGAGGAGATATTCTTTGTATCTGTTTGTTCTTGATTCGTTTTTTATATGGTTCATTTGCAGTTCCTCTCACGATTCTAAAAGTGCAAATTCCATTCAAAATGGAAACCCCGAGAAATTGCCTCGTTCGGCGGAGGACCATAAACCTTCTACTGATTCTCTCCATTAGAAGATTAAAATACAATGATTATTGCGACCAACTCTACAAGACCTTTATCTGCTAAAGAATCCGGCCAATAATATACTGCAAGAAAGCTGGGTACAATCGTGCAGTAAGAAGATTCAAGATCATGAGAACACATTGGGAGCAATGGACTTTATAGTTATGAAGAAAGGTTATGTTGGGGGGGGGGGGGGGGGTAGAGGCTTCCACAATGTCACAGACAACGGGTTGGTTTGTAGTATGATTCTCACCTATTTAAAAATTAATTCAATTATTCATAATTAATTACCTACATAGTATCAATAGCATGATAGTTTCAAACCACTTACATTTCGTTAAAAACATGAGTAAGATCAAACCATTCACAGGAAATCTTTCGGAGGTCCCGGATTTAAAGTTAAACAACCAAGGTTGTATGTAGGAAATGCTAATAACTACATTCAATCATAACAAAATAGGTTAAAATATAAATGTTATTTCGTTTCTCCTTATTATAAAAAATCATAATATGTATTATGATGTGGATAATGACGTACTACCGCTTATTTATATTTTAAACGTCCATTAATGTTAACTTAGCCTGTAATGCGTCATTTATCCCCAAATTGCCATAGCAACATCATTCTTATTCATTCAACAGGCCATTCTCTCGATATAAATATTAACAGAATCAAATTATAATTGAACTGTAAAAAGAATAATCCTTTCATTGAAAATACAAAGTAATCATTTCTGTTTTAAATTTGAGTCCGTTGGCGGATTACGCACCAATTATTAATTATTACTGCGTAGATGCCACCTGAGAGTTCTTAAGGAATCTTCAAGAAAGCGCCATAAACTGAAGAAATAATTTTAAATTATAATTTTTTTCGTTGCCCAAGGGTCGATGCACTGCGACAGCTGAAACCGGGCGTGACCAGTTCACAAACTGCGGATTTCCTTCAGTCCAGGGCCTTAAACAAGTCGTATTGTTTTCTTTACACCCAGATGCAGAATTAGAAAGTTCTTTCATTGTTAAGGAGCGTCAACACGTACGAATATAGAATTTTCAATTTTGAGAGATTTCCAGTAGCGGATCCAGAAAATTCTTGAGGAGGGGGGCGCACTTTTTTATTTTTAATTGTTTCATGAAGATCCTAATTTAAAATATTAGAGCATAGTTACATTGTAAGGTTCTATTAAATCTTTAAATACCATCTATTTTTCATTTAAGGAGTTACAAATAACTAAAAATAGCTCTTTCTATACAGCAATAGTAATAGTTAATTGGTGTCCTCACCTTTCAGGGGAGGGGGGGGGGGCGCGTGCCCCTCCCCTGGAGATTTCTCAAGTTAATGAACTTACATCAACATCTATAATTTTACCTGCTTACAGAAGCGTAGCTGAAATGTTAGCTCAGTAAAAGTGAGGGATGGGGATTAATGTGAGAGAGGGAAAGTCATTCACCATCATTTAAAATACCAATTTAAAAAAAAAAAAAATTTTAAATTTTAATTGTTTACACTTAGAAGTGTAAGTGGGATCTGCCCTCCCATGGATATGCACTTATCAGCATACATTGGTGTTTTATAATTTCGCAGGGCAGGAGTAAAACTCTTTTAAATATTTTAAAAAGCTGTTATTTTAATATATTATTATTGTTATTATTCCAATCCTACCTCTACTATATAATAAACGTGTTAAATTAATAATTTACCAATTTATAATATATTTTATCTAAAGAAACCTTTATTTATAAAATTTTGAAGTGGAAATCTGAACCATATTTTTTTTTTTTTTTTTACATTCTATTAAACTAAGAAAAACTTCAAGCTACTACCTACCTTCTCCATCTGCATCATGTGTTCCCTTATAAAATTATATTTTTTATACATTTTTTCAGATCAAATAAAAAAATATTCACGTAAAAAATTATAAAATAAATCTCCATATTAAAACCAATTCGAATCTAACAATGCATGATCAATCTATCACTAATTTGTTACTGAATCTGAGCAGTTATCACATTGGAAAGATTTTAAGATGTATATTTTTTTAGGGGTCAAAAGTTTTTAAAGTTTATCAATATAGGCATCCTAAATAATTTAATTGTAAAATAAATAAATAAAAGTGAAATTAAAACAACATTTGAATGTACTCATAAATTATATTTAATAATTTTGTTAATTAGTTGGAATATTGTAAAATAACTTATGAAACAAGACATCAGTTAAATTAGTAAATCAATAGATAGCAGCACCTAATCCCTTGCCTAGGGATAAGGACAAGTTTTATACAAGGAGTCTTAACAGGGCATGGTAATTTTTTAAATTTTGTATTTTGAAAAAAAAAAAATACTATTTCACACTAAATACAACCATATAAGCTAAAGACTTAAAGCACTGATAAATTTTCTTTTTCTTTCTTTGAAGGAACCTACACTCCACTTGAGATCTTAGCTTAAATGATAAAGAATGGAGGGGATATTCTATTTACTGTCTGGGAGAGCTCAGTGGGCCACCAGCTATCACAGTTGTTTTGTCATCATTATTTTTTACCTTTGCAGGTGGGATGAGAGTGATTCTTCCACACTAAAATGACGAAGGATAGGCTAGACCAGCTCATAAATGCTGTAATTATTTTTACTATATTTTCTTTTTAAGTGTAAGCAATTTTAGTGTAAAACACTGTTTATTAATGAGTGGTTCTAATAAATATAATTTTATTCAGGGTAAAACAAATTCAAAAAAAGTTAGTAGGCCAGTACCCCAACAGGCTGAGGAAGGCGAAGAGACTGAAGAAAATGAAATGGTATCCTACTTTATGATCATTAATGATAAATAAATTTGTAATTATTAATCATAAATAAATTTGTAACAGCATTGATAGTAAGAAAATTTTGTTAGGTTTATTAATTGATGATTATATTTACAGACAGCATTGACTGGGCAGAAAGTTGAGCCTGTCATAGTTAAAACCAAGAATAAAGACACCAAAAATTTAGATAAAGTATATAAGCAGGTAATACATAAATTAGTTTTCAATGAATGAAGTTTGTTCCTTTAATATGTCTATTTATAAATTCAATGATTTTCTTAGGTGAATAACATCAATGCATCAATATCACAAATAAATGAAGATATAGTACAATTGAAAAGATACCATGTAAGGATGCAGCAATCTACAAGAACAGAAACAAGCTAGTATAAATTTTTGTTAATTTAATTATTTGAAATAATACATGCTATAAATTTCACCTTTGCGCCTTAATCAGAAAAATTATTTTGATTCATACAATAGACTTCTCATTTAGTGCTGTCACTACAATTACTTTAACAGATGTGTAGGATTGATCATTTACTTAATTGAACCAATTGACATGACAACAGGCCTTTTGCTGCATACTCAAGAAAATTAACTTATGTTCACAGGAGACCGGGAGCAAATTGATTCGTTAAATGAAAACATTAAAACTAATGCCATCAAAATTAAATCTATGCTTGAAGGTAAATTAATACATCTAACTCTAAGAATTCCATCAAATTTTTAAAAATATATTTATTTATTTATTTATTTTTTTTTACAAGAATTAGAAAAAGAGAAAAAAGGTAATGAAGAAATGGTAGTATATAGGGTTGTTAAAACACAACATTCCTTGATTACAAAAAGGTTTAGAGAAACGATGGAAGATTATGAGAACAGTCTGACAGCTCATAAAAAAATATGCGAAGATATTATTAAGAGGCAATTGAAAATAGGTAACCTTTTCAAGGCATGTTTACACCATTAAGTATGTTAAAGATTATTTAAAATTTTAGATATGGTATTTCTTATATTATTAATCAAAAACTTTGAATATATTGTAGTCATTGAGAGGCTACTACTAAGGAAGGTGACATGTGTTCCAGCGGACAGAGAAGTTACTGAAGAGCAGCTGTGTACTATGTTGGATGCGGAAGATACAGCTGTTTTCGTGGATAATGTAAGTCTAACAAAGTTTAATTACAGAAGATACGGAACTATTGTCAATATCTTTGACAATTTTTCTCTTAATTTATAATTTACTTTGGCCCAAAAATTAGTTTTGAAACTGATATTTTGGCTGCTTAATTGAAAACATCTTTAAGATTTTACAAGGCATCTAAACTGAAAAATCATTTTTAAATATTTAATACTTTCAAAAATCTATAAAAGGGCGAAAAGATCTTACTTATAAAAACGAAAATTAGAAAAAAAATAAAAGACTTGTCTACCTTTCATCCAATCCTCATGGTCAGCAGCTCGAATTCTCCATTGTCCTATTACCATCTTCTGGGCATCGTTCTCTGTAACATCAACCCTCTCTAAATAACTATTTCTAAACCCTCTGATGATATAAAAGAATCTTTGTGTCCACTATTCCACATGAATTCAGTTTGTTGAACCAGAGGAGTAAAGTCAGCAATCGTAGTCCCACCTCCATAGACCCAATCCTGCTCCAATTTCATCTTAAATTTATTCTATACAATTAAATTGATGTTATTAAAATATAAATAATTGTTTTCCAGTACACTAAAGAAACTTTAGAAGCTAGACAGTCACTAGAAGATGCCAGAGATAGGCATAAAGAAATTTTACAAATTGAAAAAACCATCGCAACCATCAGGGAAATGTTCTTTGACATTGCAATGCAAGTTACCCAACAGGTGACCCATTAATATTCCCATTTACTAAATTTCAAGTTTTTTTATTTCCAATTCACCATCACCATATTTTTTTTTTTTTTTTTTTTTTTAAGGGAGAACTGATAGAAAGAATAGAATACCATATAGGCGATGGTTATGCGCTGACCCAAAAAGGGCATAAAAAACTGAATAAAGCAGAAAAGTTGATGAGGAAAGCTAGGAAGGTATAAAAAAAAACTGTTGCATAGTATACCTAGAATCCAAGCTGTCAAATCTTATTTATATATTTTTTTTTTCAGAAAAAATGCTGGTTAATTATTTGTCTTCTAATAGTTACAGCAATATTTATCCTGTACATATTAGTAGAAATATTCTTTATACCAAACTAGATGCATTCCTAAGTGTGTTGTAAAAGTTCCAAAGAAAAAATATATGTATGTTATTTATATAAAAACATTCTATACTATTCAAAGCTTTTTTGATTTGTTTTTACTACCTTTATAGTGTAAATTCTATAAAAATAAAATTTCTCATTCAAATGTTAATGCTTATGTTTTAAATCCCTGAGAAATAACATTGTTGTATTTTAAAGATGACTTATATTTCACTCAGGGTCCTGGACCTCTGGGGGAACCCCGGTGCAAGATAAGCAAATGAAGACCAAGTGCCATGATATACCCCTGGGGGAGGTTTTTTATTTTTAGTCAATTTAAATACACTCTGAAGTAGTTAAAAGGCAAATAAAACTAAAATAACACTCTGACGAAATTATATAAAATATCTGGAAAGGGCAAGAGAATCTAAAGAATGATAGGATACAGAAATGGGTTAGATACAAATGTTAGGCAAATTGCAATGCAATGATTGATTTTATCCAGGGATTGAAACAGTTATACCATTTTACAAATAAGTTCCAACTTTCACAGTTTAAAAAAACTTTTATCCATGACCTGTTAGTGGTAAAAGTTTTTTCAAAACTGTTAAATAAAAGTTCTAGCTTCAAAAGTTTTAAATCATTTATATATGTAATAAAAAAGTAAAGGTTAACTTTTGCTTAAATCCTTTAACACAAAACTTTAAAATTACAATAAATATGTATTAGGGTGGTGTTTTTAAAAAATATCTATTTTCTAATTCGGGGGATGGGGATCTCTAAAAATTAAAATTTTGTACCTTTTGGAATTCCTTGACAGTGTGTTATTATGACAGTGTATTACTTAGAATTCGAAAATATTATCAATTTTACATTTTGGTGGTGGGCGTCCGCAATACTACTAATTTAACATTTACCGATTTCATTGAAATGAGCATTATTATGTTAGAGATGGTGGAAGATAGTTGACCATAGATATAAAGAACAGGAATTGGTTGGAGGTGCGGTCAAAATAATAAGCATAAATATGTGATATTTATTATTTTGACCACACCCCAAACCAATTCCTGTTCATTATGTTAGAGACATGAATCTCGGAAGAAGGGTCAGCCCATTATATAATTGTTACCAACTACTATTCGTCATTCTTTGAAGTTAAAAAGACAGCAAGGTGTTCATCTGAAACACTTATCACGTTCTGCAAAGAACTTTTTGTCAGATACGGTGTGCCTGGAACAGTTGTATCAGATTGATACTGTTTTAGTGACTCAATTGTATAGATGTAGTGACTCTGTTGTATCAGATAGACTCTCACAGCTAAAAATTTCAAGGATTTTGCTAAAGATTGGCAATTTCAACAACTAATTTCTTCGCTCTATCATCATCAGGCAAATGGAAAGGCTGAATCTGCAGTTAAGATATTTAAAAAGTTGCTTAAGAAAGTATGTGAAGACAAAGTGGACTTTCAGTCAGCATTGCTTGAAGTATTGATCCAGCACAACTGCTAATGTCTAGGAGATCAAAGACGTGTCTGCTCATCAACCAGAGCTTCCAGAAGGAGTGGTACAACGATGGCAAAAGAAGACGACTTATTACAAGAAGCAATATGATTGTGGAACCAAAGAGTTGCCCAGACTCTCAATCGGACAAGTAGTCTGGATAAAGAAGAAGCCAAAAGACAATCCTAAACCATGGGTTACAGGTAAAGTCACCAGGACAGAGCCAGGAAGGAAATACATTGTGGACCTAACCTAAATGGGACATCAGAAAATTTGTGCAGACATAAAAAAAAAAATACAGAAAAAGGAAGATGTTAAAATTGTTATCATTGTTTTGCTATTTTTTAATATTTAATGATCACGTGTGTTGAAGGTTATAAGATATATGGAGTGTAGGCTTTTGAATATTTAATAAATAAATAAATACGAAATGAAAAAGTCAATTTATTATTATAACGTGAAACAAAACTAGAAGCAGTAGAAATTCATGCTTGGATTGACTGGTTACACCGAAAAATTTTGTTTACTAACAATAAACCAGACCTCGAATGATCAGAACAAAATTAGAAAAATAAAAGCTGTATTTGTGATTATTTTAATGCTAATTCCACTGTAAGGGGAGATGCCTGGACAAGAGATAAAATTGTAGAAGATATCAACACAAACATAGACAAAAATGAATTCGTCTGACCTTCTTGGACTTTAAAGGTAATACTTCCCATTCCGATATTTTACTTGTACATCCCCGGCTTCCCAATGAACTTCATCACACACTTGCTCCTCTATCTGGATCTTTTGGTCACAAACTGCTTCTAATTACCATTTTTTCACCAAAGAACAGTCCACTGTGACCAATCAAAACTCTTGTCTATGGGTTCTAAAAATTGAAAATTGGAAGATATACCCACCTCTCTAAATCGTAGGCCGTTCGTAGCTGACATGACTTGGTTGGAATTTTTAAAAGAATTACATTAGCAGTAATCAAATGTAAAACAATCACAGTTCACAAAGGTAGGGTTGAAAGACTCCCTTTTCCAGACAAAGACAAAGCTAAAAAATCTGGTGCGTGATCGCAACACACAACTTTCACTTACCAACTTACTTAGATTAGAAATTAATGCGTTTTGTTAATTGCCACTTCTCAAATTAACAGAACGGCTTTAATTATGAACAATGGTCTGTCATCGCGGGCATATATATACACTAAATACCCAATTTCAGGTTCGCACAGTTAATAGTTTTTGAGCTAGTCTGTTCACACACACGCATGCACGCACGCACGCACACACACACACACACACACACACACACACACACACACACACACAGACCATTTCGCGGGACTTGGTTATTTGGACTCAGGGGACCCCAAAACGTGTATTTCCGTTGAAAACCGGAAGTCGAAATTTTTCACGATCGCAATACTTCCACTTACTATATATTTCATATATAGGTAAGTGAAAGTAAAAAAGTTCGAGATGCTACCAGAAAATGTGCTGAAATTAAAATAATATTCAACAATTTCAATGAGTTACGGCACTCCTCAAATTTAATACAATTAAAGCTAAACAAGAATCAATGTTTTCTGTCAAAGTTGAATTATAGATCCAATGGATCAAAGATGCACAAATTTATTTCGACACGGGAAGAAAATCGAACCTTGAGATTATGTCAGGTCTCAAGGTTTGATGTCTATTTGAACGGATTCAAAGAACTGACACCTCATTCTGGATGAAAGGTATTCCTGCCTTCCTATTGGTATTCCTGCTCAAAAGTTAAATACAACCAGCTTTTATCATGAGGATGAGTATCATGCTCTCTGAACATGATCTAAATTGCAAGTTCATGGAAGAAACATGAACGTAGAGACTTAATCGTAAACAGCAGGTCAGAAAAATCGACAGCAAAAATAATCTTGAAAATGCTAACACTGGAGACAATTGAGATGGATCAGTACAAGCTGTGGCTTATAATGCTGGAGCTGGTGTCTACACAGATGAATTCAAAGTAAACAAAGCAGTAAGCAAGCATGGATCAACATTCGATGGGGAAGTGAAAGCTGTTCTCCTTGCTTTGGAAAAATTAAGAATGATTGAAGCAGAAAAATTCGTGATATTCATAATACAGCCATGACTAACAATAAGGATCCCTCATCAGGAGTTATAGTTAGCCACTGAATTTTCTGAGAACTCCATTTGATGGGAACGACTATTCTCCTATAGTGGATAACCAGGCACAGTGATATAACAGGAAATTATGCAGCTGATATTCTGGCGAAAGAAGGTACTCATATGTTCCGGCCATTCCTTCCAGTATCATACAATACCACCCAACAAATGATCAAAGCAGTCCTTAAAACTGAGAAACAAGAAAAATAAAACGAAAGATCATGTTGGAAGGGTATAAGTCTCCCATATATAAACTTCCTTACGGCTGGTCAAAAATGGATGTCGTTGCCTGTTTCCAAATTATCACAGGTGAGGACTACCTATAAATGCATTTTACAAAATTTGGGTAAAGAAAGTCAAAATGTGCCCACTATACAAAGAAAGGGGTCATGAATGAGGTCCAGCTAGATACTTGCTCTGCTTTAGCAGACATAAGAAACGAACCATGTGACCATTATAATTCATGTAAAAGGAGATTGGAGATTTATTGGGCCACACGTCTTATGGCCGACAAGCCTGGATGACTGGCATATGAAAAAAAAAACTCAATTTTAAAAAACAATTATTTATTTTTAATCAACATGATATTTAAACAAATAATTTGCAATAAATCAAAACATTCCATAAATGTCATTAATTATTTTTAAAGGTAGAACTAAATAGAAAAAATTTATACAGGTAACACTTATTGACCCAAAAAAGCAAAAAATGGCACAAGGAATGATAAAGCAGGAAAGTGATAGATGAAAATATGACAAAATGGATTATATATATATATATAAATAATAATAAAAACAACAAATATTTCAGGACGTCTATATACGTCCCGCCCGGTTAAAGGGTTAATGAGATTTATTCTGAACTAAGTAAAGAATGTAAGAATAAAAACATACTATATTATTTAATTTTTTTTTTCTAGCACATCATTTTTACTTTCACTTACCTATATATGAACTATATAGTAAGGAAAGTATTGCGATCTTGAAAAATTTCGACTTCCGGTTTTCAACGGAAATACACGTTTTGGGGTCCCCTGAGTCGAAATTATCAAGTCCCGCGAAATGGTCTGTGCGTGTGGGTGTGAACAGACTAGCTCAAAAACTATAGGCCGTACAAAACTGAAATTAGGTATTTGGTGTATGTATATGCCCGCGATGTGGTCAAATTGGTCAAACGGAGGGGGTACTTTATTTAAAGAATTTTGTCTATTTTTTACGTTTTTGTCGATTTTCTCAAAAATGGCTCTAACGATTTTGAATAAACTCGGTATTTGATGTATTTATATGCCCGCGATGCGACAGTCGAAATTTCATCAAAATTGATTAATTGGAGGGGGTACTTTACTTTATAAATGTTGTCTCATTATCACGTGTTTTTTTTGTTTACTCAAAAACGGCTTCAACGATTTTGACCAAACTCGGTATTTGATATATGTATATGACCGCGATGCGACAGCCGAAATTTCATCAAAATTGGTTAAACAGAGGGGCACTTTACTTTATAAATGTTGTCTCATTATCACCTTTTTATTTTTGTTTAGTCAAAAACTTAATTATGGTAAAATAAAATCCAAAAATAGGCCACACCCAGAAGGAGCATAGAGGAAGCATTACCATTCCTAGTTCTAATAAATGGCATATAGACACATATAGAACTAAAACATACTGATAATTTAATTAGGCACTAGCTAAAGAAACAATGAAGCATCAAAAAATTGCAGCAGCATAAACATGAATCTAAGTGTTACAATAAACATGCATATGAAAAATCAGGTGTTTGAATAACCAAGACCAAGCAACTGTAAAAATCAAGTGTTTGAATAACCATGGATATGAAAAATCAATAATTATTTACCATGAGGTTCTTCAATAGAATCTCCTAACACTTCTGATTCAACTGGCAAATCCAATAGGGAATCATCATTACTATCTACATGTGGCATTTTTAGGGTAAGCATTTCATAAACTGTCAATCTGAAAGCAAATATATCAACTTTTTCTGTGACAGGTCCATCCTCCAATGCTTCTGGAGCTGTCCAAGGTAATGTTCCAACAACTGTGGGGACTGGGAATGGGATCGATGTTGTCTGTTAACATGAGTGGAATTTATTTAAACCAATAAATATCATCACAAATTAATAAAATATCTTATCAGCCTGTGATAATTAAAAAACATATAGAAGATTTGTTTTTAATTGTAAAGAAGAACCAAGGTAAAGAAATATTGAGAATATTTAATGATTATAATAGTAGAATGAAATTTACAATGTAACGGGCAATGAACAATAAAATCTGATTCTTGGTCATAGAAGTGTGCTTGAAAAACAACAAAATACTCACAAAATGGACAAAATGAAACCTGCAGTAGTATAATGCTAAATTAGTTCTCTAATCATCCCAAATTACAAATAATTAAAACGGAGAAAAACTTCATATTCAGATCCATAAAATTGACGGATAAAAATTTCACGATTCAACAATAAATACAGAGGTATATGCTATAGTAAAAGAAAACTTTTATTCAATGAAATTAATTAATAAATTGTGGTATAGCATAAATAATAAAAAACAAATACTAATAGAGCTAAGATAAACAAAAAATCCAAGAAACAAATAGAAAATGAAAAAAACACAAATAAAAATAAACGACTTATCACACAGTTTCTTAATGAACAATGAAAATAATAATCATGATCAAAACACGATTAAACAAAGTAAAACAGGGAGTGATGAGAATGTGAATAATACAATCTTGAAATACATTTGAAACAATAGTGGATTTCAATACAAGCAATTTTATAGAATGTCATTCATCCCAGGATTAGCGGATAATAGAAAAAAGACTCTAAAAGAAAATGACCTAGAAAACAATATTGGGATAGTAACAAAATTAATAAATATTTAAGGAATATGAAAGATAGGATAGATAATTATGAAAAGCAAAATGTAATATACAAAATTGATTGCATGGATTGTGAAAAAATATACACTGGAGAAACAAAATAAAAAACTAAAGACCAGGTTAAAGCAACATGTATCAAACTGTAAAAATATAAAAAAAAACATCAACACATCCGCAGTAGCATTTCATAGTATTAAATTTAATTTTGATAAAACCAAAATATTAGACAATGAAAGTAATACAAAAAATAGAAAATTACTGGATGCCATACATATAACAAAAAACGATAAATTCATAGTCAATTATAAAACGGATACGAAAAACTCAAGCACCCATTATATGGACATATTAAATCAAATAAAAAGATTTTAATCAACAATAGTGAAATAATAATTACAAAAAACATAATTATTACAATCATTTGGTGGACAAGGGATTTAGTGTTAACAGAGTGAAAATATAGAGGACATAGTCCATCAGCCTTTTAGTCAATTGGAAGTGGACAAGTATGAGCTGATATACAGAAAATGTATAACAGTGTATGTTAGCATATGACATTGATGTAGTATTGTAAAATGTATTAAAAGACTATCAATCATACGATTGAGAAATTATTTATGTAAGTTATATTTAATTTATTAAACTAGTAATTGGATCATTAAATGTTAATGTTAGAACAACTGATCGCCTGCCACCCCTTAACTTGAAAATAACTTGGTTAATGGCATTTAAACAAAATCAAAGTTTTTGTAAGAAAATACTTTCAACCTCACTTAATCAACTACATTAGGTATATACGTTCCAAAGTAAGGTATGTCAAGAAAAATGTCACAGAAACATAATTTTTTCTTCAAAAACACCGACATATTCGAGAATTGTGTTCCGAATGTTGTCATGTCATATCGAATCAACTACTTTGACAACTGGGAATCCATGATTACTCCAGGGGATCCATTACTCCATCCATCCTAGTTCCATGATTACTTGAAGAAGGTTGGTATAGCATAAATATGGTTTCTTCGACCTTTTCATAAAGTTTTTATTATTTGTGGTTACGACTAGGCTTGAAATTGATAAAAATTATTTCAAGGTATAACGGAAACCCATCCTCTATTCACAGAAATGTTTCTCTCATTCCTTAAGAAAAAAGGAAAGAAAGAAGTGCAAATGGAAATAAGCATTATAGCTTCTATCGTTTCAAATGAAAAATTCTATTATTTTTCAACAGTCTTTCTTCAATATAGGGAATACTATTGGAATCAAATGATATCATAAAAGAATTAAGAAACAACAGTGTTGCGAGGCAAAAGCTGCACGTGATGTAAGACCTGGGAGGGGGCACATGTTATGAGGAGACCCGGGTTCGAGTCCCAGCAAAGGTCAATCTTTTCTCTTCAAAAATAAGATGTTTACAAAATTATTGAAAAATAGTATCTTATTTTCAAGGGCTATTTAAATTTTAGGTATGAAAAATAAAATATTAGTAGTCAAACATATACATATATTTTCTCATTAAATCCTAATGAGTAATATAAAAAATACCATTAAACAAACCTACAGAGTAATAGTAACCTATGGTAATAAATGTTAATTATATAAGTATATACAATTTAATCATTTCATTAGAAATTTCATCTTACCATTCCAAAAAAAAACTGATTCTTCACTTAAACAATTCCTTTTTATATTTTTTTGAAGCAAGTCAGGTACTTAAAAATATCATAGATTAAAATTAAAAAAACAATACAGATGTCATGATAGGTATATATCGATATCTACACATATAATTTGCAAGGCACAAGAGCAATATAATACATTATTATTAACTTTCCAAAGGGAAACTGATGAAATTCAAAGAATATCGATGCCATCAGGAACATTTATCGACCCAAAAACGGCACACTGATCATAATAATATATAAAAGCTAATATTTAAGATATGTTAGGTATGAAAAGGTCAGTTAAATATTCTAACTGCCTTGTTTAATATCAAATATTTTATCCAAAACCTTGACATTGTCACATTTTCTTAAATCACTTTTTTCTTATTTAATTTAAATGAGTAATAACATTATTGTTCCCCATGTATTAGTAGAAATATTTTCAATATTTAATGAGTACATATATGCTTATATTATGTTATGCTCCAAAAATAAAACTTTATATAAAACATATTAAGCTATTCAAACATATATATATTTTATCACATCCTTGTTAATATATAATTGATAAAAATAAAACGGTACTTTCACATGAATGTACTGTAATTAGGCTATCAAAGCACTTAATATATCTCGGGCTCTGGGCCTCTTCTTATAATCCTCTTCAGTGCACCAATTAAAAAGAGTGACTACATCATTATATTCAGAGCCCAAAGGGGGTAATTCTGGCCGGGTTCCTAGAAAAAACAACCAATAACTGGAATTGTAAATTTGGAGTCCTATATAACAATAATGGATTGAAAAAAAGATGTTTAAATATTTATAATCTAAGCTCAAGTTTTGTTTTTTGTATCTTTGCAAAGATTGGTTTGTTTTATTTATTATGGTATTTTTAGATAAAACAATCCTTGAACATCACATATCTCTCAAAAAGGTTAGTTATATGAACTGGCTTCATGACTAGAATGATTTATGAATAAACAGGAAAAAAAATAAAAAACCGAGGGGTGTTTTTTTGAAATAGATATTCTGCAATTGAGCACTTTTATTACTAAGAATTGTAATAGGTTTGAAGTCACACTGAAATACCAGGTTTTTTAATATTTTATTTACATAACATTACAATCCTGGAAAACTAAACAAAACAAATAAATATATCCGTATTTTATTAATAGTCGAGTTTTTACACCCTTTTTTGGTGAGAAACCATAAACTCTAACCGACAGAAAGGGAATTTAAGGAAAATTGAAACCTGATTTTTCTCTCTGATGCCTTTCCATTATTACTGTTCTAGTTTGTGCAAACTTATATATTTCATTATTATGGAGCTAAGTTAGTAAAGTAAAATATAATTATTAAAGATTAACTTGTACCATAAGAGTACTGTAGGTACAGTATTTTGAAAGGAAGTACTGTTTCTCGGTCAGCGGTGATTCAACCGAGACTAGCTCAACCACCAGCTCTTTCCCCCAATTAATAATTTAAAATAAGTCAAATCAACAACTATTTACCATAAGGTTCTTCTATAGAATCGTCCAATATTTCTGATTCAACTGTCAAATCCATTAAGGAATCATCACCAATATCACCGTGTGGTTGTTTCAATGTAAGCATTTCATAAATTGTTAGTCCGAAAGCAAAAATATCAACTTTTTCTGTGATAGGTCCATCTCCTAATGCTTCTGGGGCTGTCCAAGGTAATGTCCCAATATATTCCTCATCTGAGGTTCCGTCTTCACCAATATTTAAACTTACCCCAAAGTCACATAACTTGATTGACTCAAATTGTCCTAAAATAAAAAAAATAAAATATTAATTTACAAATTGAAAATACACTGATTTAACTAAGGGCTGTTTTTTATAAGATACTATAAAAATAATATCTTAAAATATGGGTAAGTTAAATAAATAATGTGGGTTTAGCCAGTGATTAAAAAATAAATAAAATAAGAAAACTTAATTGATAATCATTAAGTTGTAAGCTTTTTCGTCGACAAGGCCACACAATAAATGACAGGATTATATTATTATGTCCTCAAGCAATTAGTTTCACTATCAACAATATCCCTACCATAATAAATTAAGAAGTAATAACTAACCTTTAATGAGAACATTGAATGATTTGATGTCTCCATGAATTAATTTCTTGTCTTCGTGTAGATACTGAAGAGCTTGGCTAACACTTCTTACAACTTGATGGATTGTGGGAGGAGAAAATGCACCATAATCTTTGCTAAAACTTTCAATGAAATCACCCAAGGATTGTGTGCACTCTTCCATTAGCAGTACCTTGAAAACATAGTAATTGAAGCGACTTATTTATAAATAATGACACTAAAACTTTCTTAAACTGCAAAACAAAATACATTCAGACCATTATTACAAATTATTGTTATTTACAATTCCAAAACTAGAAATTTATGAAAACAGGTTATAATAAAGAAAAATCCCTTTTGCTTTTAATATCAGTTCTAATTTAAGTTGAATAACAACTGGTAGGACTGGCGCGCATTGAGATGCAGAGCAGGGCAGCACAGTTGTTGACATGTGTATTATAAGGAGCTAACACACATTTGTAGGCAGCACTTTGCCTACAAAAATTACAGCTCTGTTCTGTGCCTTAGTGTGTGTCTGGTCGTGGAGTTAGTATAGCTTGGGGTTTGTTTTCCTGAATAAGATTAGAAATAAAAAAATCAAAAAAGAAAAACATTGTGGGAGTAAAAATGGATAGTTACATCATAAACATCACTTCTAATTATTTATAATTGTCTTTTTTCCTTGATCAGTTATTAAACAATGTCAGGAAATAGGGCTACTAAAGGCTAAGTCATTCACATTACTTTAATGTTCTAATCAAGTGGTTTTTACATTAATGGCACTTCAAGATATATTTTACCTGCTAAACATTTAAGAAAAATACAAAGAGAACTCGCTAAATAATGAACAATGTAATGTTTTCTTACATTGCATTAACCATTCAAGGAATCCAATTCAATATGAAATCTCTAAATCTATTTCCAATATCATAACTAATTACCTCCCTGCCATCAGGTGTAGTTGTAAAACCACGGAATCCTACTATATTTGGGTGATCCAAGGAACTCAAAATTTTGGCCTCCTTATACAATCTTTCAGTAATATTCCCTCTTAGAGCCCTAGCATTTCTCTTCTTTATGGCCCAAGGGGAACGTTCATTACCAAACCTTGGCGATCTATGAAGATGATAGACACTGACACCTTAAGAGTTAAAAAGATTTTCAATAATATATTAGTTGTTAGGAACAATTGATATAGAACAATACATTTACCTGTACCGTATCCTATTTTAGTCATGAATGGAGTTTGAGGGACAATAAACGGAGAAGAATTAGCATTATTCAGTGACTTTTTTCCTTTGAAATTCGAGGTAGGGGTACAAGGTGTTTCCATAGTTATGACAAAATTTGAGCCAGGCAACGACTGTTGGAACCCGCAATAATTCAAATACACAGCAGTACCAACATACACACTCTGATAGTTGTGTAAGCAATTCTTTTGTTAAGACTATAGTCCTTTCTTTAATAATACTTTTAAATTTTTGAATAATGATTAAAGCGTTTCCATATCTCGTCTCTGGCCTATGGTCGAAATATAAAATTTCTTCCTTGTCAATAAGATAAATATATCACACCTCCCCCCCCCACGACCGAAACCGAATTGTGATGTTTCAATATAAAACCAGTCGATTGTACGTGTAAAGCTGGTAGTTCTGGTAAATGCAAACACATCATTGTAACTTTACTCTACCTTTTTCGGTTAGTAAAATGGGCGTCACCAGCACCAAATTATTGGGGGGGGGGGGGGGGGGGGGGGGGGGCTCAATATTTTCCTAGATTGGGTAGGTAGAAATTCGAGGGGCTAAAAGTTGAAATAATGACCCCTAAAAACAACCGTTGAGGCATTTAAATTCATCCTCTAACGCTGTAACTTAAAGGTATTTATAGTCTGTTAAAACTTGTCAATTTATGCCTTAATGTTGAAGGATGTGGGCCAAAATTTCTTGATTGAATTTTATCTAAGTTTTTCTTCTGATTCTGATCCCACTAATTTCATTGCTTTCCATTAGCTTCTATAAGCTTCATCAAATTGATGGAAAGTAGAATCAAACTGCTTGGTTTAAAAAAGAAATGTAGAGCAATAAAACAAAACAGTTCGAGCTGAAATAAAACATATATAATTCATCAAATATACAGAATGCTCAGATTGGGATCAAAAGTAAAAAAAAATTTTTCGTCATCTTACCCCATGACCTGATTTCCTCCTTGAACTTTAATAACACAATTTTAAATACACAACTTGATTTTCTAATTGAACAATGAGAGACCTATTAGACATTTTTCAAATAATATTTTGATCAATCGGGTTTTAATTACGGAAAAATAAATTAAAAACGCCAAAAAACCGTATGAATCTCAGGTACTGGCCTGGTGTTATATCCATATGTTAAAATCTCTTTGTATTCTTAATTGACATTAACAGATGTTATTGTGATATATAATATGTTATACCCTTGTTTAAAAAACGAAATCAATTTCTGTTATCTTAATATAGTTATTATGATATTTGTAACCATTGTATTTCATTTCAATTATCAAGTTGAGACATAACAGATTGGCGACGAGGACAAACTACGTAAGTTTACTTTTTTTTCTTTTTCAAATAGTGCAGTATCATCAAATTGACTCAAAATGAATGATGATCAATTTAGAGAGTTGCTTACTATTTTGGCTTCGAACCATCAATCATTAATTCAAGCAGTATCACAACCCAAACAGGCACTTTCTAATTCATGCACTGGTATTTCAAGTTTTGAAGAATTTGATTCAAGTAAGGAAACATTTTCACAATACAGACTCCGATTTCAAAATTACTTGGAAATCAAAAATGTGGAAATTAATACCGAGTTCAGTACTCGGCTGTTTTTAAATAGCATTGGACCTAAGACATACTCATTGTTAACTTTGTTATCCGCACCACTTGCTCCAACTGATCTCAACTATGACAAGATAGTTTCATTACTAACTGAGCATCTGTGCCCTAAGAAAAACCCATTAGTTGAACGCCACAAATTTCTGTCGTATTTCCAATCAGAGACTGATAACATATCACAATATGTTACCTCCCTCAAATCGTTTATCTCTGACTGTAATTTGTACTGTGAGTGTAAGAAATCTATTTCTGATATTTTCTTATGCTCCCAATTCATTAGGGGCATTCGAAATTCGTACATACGAGAACAACTTCTTATAAGCCCGGAGATGACTTTTGATGAAATTCTTAAGAAAGCCCTCGCATTAGAAGCTTCAAGAACAGATAGCTGTCATATTTCAAGTCAACAGGAGAATTCATCTCTTGTTAGCAAAGTCCATACAAGAAGGCAATCACTTCAAAATAATAGAAAACGCTCATCTAAGATACTATACCGAAGGGACTACGAAGAACTTGGGATTGATAAATTATGCCTTCGCTGTGGTAAAGATAATCACCTTGCAGCTGATTGCCGCGTTAACAGGGATAAGTTGCGTTGTCAAGCGTGTTTAAAGCAAGGCCATGTCCAGAAAGTATGCATCAAAACACTCCTCCGGAAACGACAGGGAATAAAACAGATTTCGCGGAATTCTGATTCCGAATCTAATTTCACAGAGGAAGAAGAGATAGAAGTATATCAGCATTTCAATAAAATAGTAAATGTGCATAAAAAAGATAATACCCATGAAACAGCAAAATATTTCATCCAAGTATTAATAGAAGGAAAGCCTCAAACCTTTGAGGTAGATTCTGGAGCAGGGCTCACACTCCTTCCGATATCCGACTTCAAAAAACTCCAAATTCAGGTAGACATGCAGCCCACTAAGATCCGATTCCGATCGTATACAGCAGGTGTGTTCAAGCCACTAGGAGTAGTCAACGTTGCTGTTTGTTGTAACGGTATTGTGTCCAATGAGTCCATCTTCATTGTTCCAGAAAATTTTACGCCCCTATTGGGAAGAACGTGGATCAGGAGGTTCGGTATCGAATTAAAGCATCTCGATTTTCCTTCCCATAGAAATATCAACTTAATCAAAGAGGTCAGTCCTCAAGATGCCGTCAAAGAAATCGACCAACAGTATGCTGATCTCTTCAAACCGAAAGTTGGTTGTGTGCCAGATTGTGTCATATCTCTTAGCTCGAGGAAAAAAGCAAAACCTGTATTTATCAAAGAGAGGGAAGTGCCTTTCGCCTTACGCGATAAGGTAGAAAAAGAACTTGATGCCCTTGAAAGAGACGGGATCATTGTGAAGGTGGACCACAGTGACTGGGGTTCACCACTAGTTGTCATTCCTAAACCCGATGGTAATGTTCGATTGTGCGTGGATTACAAAACATCCGTCAACCCTCAGCTTCAAACTTCCCATTACCCTATTCCAAAGATCGAAGAGACCCTCCATCAGCTGCGAAATGCTGCATACTTTTGCATCATCGATCTTTACAAGGCATACCTACACGTAAAAGTCGATGAAGATACGAGTATAATACAAACCATATCGACCTATAGAGGCACGTATAGAGTCAATCGACTTAACTTTGGTATCAAGAATGCACCTAGTGAGTTCCATAAGATCTTGAATAAGGTCCTATCTGGGTTAAATGGCGTTACAACTTATTTCGACGACATTGCAATCTATGGAAAGACATTTCATGAGTGCAATACTAATCTGCATCGTTTACTCGATCGATTAAAAGAAAATAATATTCACGTGAACCGTCGGAAGTGCCAGTTTTTAAGGAAGAAGTATCTTTTTTAGGTCATGTCATTAGTCACAACACCATCAAGAAATGTCCCAAGAAAATTGAAGCTATATGCAAACTAAAGCCTCCAATTAATCAACAAGAAGTCCGAAGATTTTTAGGTATGGTAACGCATTATTCAAAATTCATCCCGCATCTTTCCTCAATAACGTACCCTCTACGCTGCTTATTGAAAGAAAATCGACGCTTCCAATGGACACAAGACTGTCAATCAGCGTTCATACAGCTGAAACGTGAAATCTCAAGTAACAAAGTTCTAACACCATTTGATCCGGGATTGCCTGTGAGACTGACTTGCGACGCTAGTCCTACAGGTGTTGCTGGAGTATTGGCACATGTAATTGATGGAGTCGAGAGGCCGATTGCCTTTGCATCCAGAGCTTTAACGGATGCTGAGCGTAACTATAGCCAACTAGATCGAGAAGCTGTTGCGATCGTTTTTTCTGTTGACAGATTTTTCACTTATCTTTACGGAAGACACTTCACACTCATAACAGACAATCGACCACTTTCTAGAATCTTACATCAAGATGCGAAGATTCCGGCTATGACAAGCGCGAGGCTGCTTCGCTATGCAGCGTTCCTCCAAAGCTTTAACTACACACTTGAACACAAGAAAAGTGAGAATATTAATCATGTTGATTATCTCTCCAGATCTCCATTAGAACCAGATTCTAAAAGTGCTGATATGTTGATTGAACTAGAACTCCGAGATCTTAATGACCAAGTAATTAACCATATCTCGACCACAGCTGTTACATTCGAATCTTTAGCAGCAGCTACCAATGAGGACCCAGATCTAAAAAAAATCAAGGAAGAACTGCGGTCAGGTCAACTCAATGACCCAGATTATCAAATTCAAGACAACGTCATCTTTAAAGGAAGCCGAGTCGTGATCCCCCTTCGACTACGGGAGGATGTTCTACACGAATTACATCGGACTCACCCAGGCGTTGTCAAGATGAAGCAGCTCGCTCGAAAATTCTGTTATTGGAAGAATATGGATAAAGACATCGAGCGCCTGGTCAGATCTTGCCAAAACTGTGCCATTGTTCGTAACAATCCTCCAAAAGCTCCTATACATCATTGGGAAGAGCCTGAAGTAAATTTTGATAGAGTGCACGTTGATTACGCAGGACCCATCAATAACTACCATATCCTACTACTCATCGATGCCAAGTCGAAATGGCCAGAAGTGCGCCTTTCGAAAGACCCGCCGTCATCCCAAACCACGATCAAGCTTCTAAAAGACATTTTCAGCTTCCATGGATTCCCGAGAATACTTGTATCTGACAATGCGACGGTTTTCACTAGCGCATTGTTCAAGGATTTTTGTCGGAGTTGTGGGATAATTCAAAAATTTATAGCTCCTGGTCACCCCGCTACAAATGGACTTGCAGAGCGGCATGTTCAAATTCTAAAAAAGAAACTAAAATCTAATACTTCCAGCAACAATGCGCTACATGAAAATTTACAAGAGATTGTTTTTAGATACCGCGCCACCCCTTTAGAAACCGGACATTCTCCATCACAGGTATACTTAGGGAGACAAATAAGAATTCAATTAGATGCTCTTTTTCCACCCAAGCAAGACACTGCAATACTACAGCATCCTCATTGCCGTCAATTAAGTGTGGGAGAAAGAGTACAAGTTAGATGGTATGCAGCAAATAAGGAAGAATGGAAATTCGGAACGATTGCAGAAAAGCTGGGGCGAGTGCACTACATGGTGAATCTCGATGATGGTTATCGTCTGAAAAGACACATAGACCAAATTCGAGCTTGCCAGGTCCCAAAATTACCATTAGTCCCGACACCAGAGGAGCAGGCTTACAATAGCTCATCCTCAGCCAGGACAGGGCGATCCGGAGTCCAACGTGAAGACACCTTCCAACCACCAGCTGCACCCATTCCAGCTCCTCGACCACCAGATCCAGTCTCTCCGGCTCCAGCGCCTCAGGATCCAGCTGATGCTCCGACAGCATCAGATCCAGCCTCTCTTTACCTTCGCAGGTCGCAACGTCAACGGAGACCACCCTCCTATCTTCAAGATTATATTTAGGAACAGAAGCTACCTCCTTTATATTTAAGTGTGGGAGACTGTTATATCCATATGTTAAAATCTCTTTGTATTCTTAATTGACATTAACAGATGTTATTGTGATATATAATATGTTATACCCTTGTTTAAAAAACGAAATCAATTTCTGTTATCTTAATATAGTTATTATGATATTTGTAACCATTGTATTTCATTTCAATTATCAAGTTGAGACATAACACCTGGCTTCTATCCCCTCCATCTAGATCCAGTCAAGAAGCAGCACCGTCGCTAGCGCCCGCGAATAGGAACCGCGCACATTGGGACGCAGAACAGGGCAACGCAGTTTCCTATCCACCTCACGTATTACAAAAACTGCTCTGTGTCGACAGTGTCTCAATGTGCGCTCGGACTTAATTATTTTTTATGTTTGAGCTAGGTTTACAACATTTAAACAAATTAACGAACTATTTTACTTGAGTTTCAATAACCTAGCTTATATTAATAATCAAATGAGGCCTATTATTTTTTTGGGGATTGATTAAACTGTCAATTTTAGAAACACTAAAAAATAGTCTTTCACAATGATTCTTCATGCTTCAATTTTTTAAAACTCTTCAAGGTCCAAGAGTAATCACCAATTAGAAATTATATAGCATTGTATTAGCTGGAGTGAAGTCTACAACTCAATTTGTATGAAATAAATCAGGTCTAAAGCAAATGATTTCACAATGGTTAAATACATGATGGTACTACTGGAGCATGACTCCTATCCCTAAGAGAAAGCAATATTAAGAATTGAAGTTTATATAAATTACACTTGTTATTAGTTCCATTTTCTTGTTAGAATAGTTTATCTTCATTAAAAGTCTGAAAAAAACCATAACTCCATTAAAATTGGCCCCCTCAAAAACAAAAAAGATAGATTGTGTAACCTATATTTTGCGCATTCCTACATATAAAACCTTGCTTCCGTTAAAAATATACTGTTATGCCTAAACTCCTTTAAAGCTCATGGAGATTAGCTGTATCAAACATATAGGGCAATACCTTACAGTGGCATACCTGGACTACTAAGGGCTTGTGATCCCCAACAGCACAATGCTGGAACTCTTAGAGATAGTGATTACGAAGGTGTAGGTAGCTAAAGCTCAGTGTCCCCTAATCAGATGTGATGACCAGGGGAGTGGGTATTCTAGCATTCGGAGGTCCCCTTGTCAGATGAGATCAGAGGGAGAAGGGGGTACATTTCCTGAAATGGGAAAAGGTACATTCCCTAGAGCATGGAAAAAGGTAAACAACCTCCCATGCTCAGAAAGGGTACAGTATTGTTTTGTTAACCAAACAATAACTCAATTTAAAAGTAAATTTTACATATTTCCTTTAATTAATTACTCCAAAAATATCACCTTTAGAGATTCATTAAAAAGAAAAGCTTGTGAAATTTAAATGAAATCAATCATAATTGTGATGAGTAATGCTTATTATTAGAAACAAACAAGCCATTACACATTTCAGCAGTATTTACAATGGTGCAAGGTTCATCCCGGTGCACATGAGTAGCTAAGTAATTGTAATACCGAGATAGTTTTTGAATCAGATAGGCAGAAATATTTTTGGAGTGCAATGTACATGGAATGCAGATAGCTACCTATTACCTCAATAGGTATCACAGCCGCCGCTGGAAAATCTCGGCATTCTGATTATTTTGCCGCTCATGTGCACTGGGTCTAAAAAATTAAAAGCTTTTAATCTAAGTTTTAAAGTAAAAAAAAAAACTTATAAAACAATGGTTGCTTTAAAAATAAAATAACAGTTAGATTTTTTAAATTTATTATTCACATAAAATGATATACCAATTTACTATATACAAATTTTAAGAGATTTACATATGGGAAAAGAAAATAACCAAATAAACAATATTAATGAATCTGTTAAGAACTATTCACAAATTGAAATACTCTTTTTTATTTATTAATTACAAACTATGAATCATTGCACATTCCTGAACACCTAGTATTCCTGTTAGACATTAAGAGCACATTTCAGACAAATAAAAACACTTTAGAGAATTCACTTAGGTCCCAAGCTGTTTCATTCTTGAATGCAATTATAATATATCATACTAATTAATATCAACGACCTATCACTTTTATATGAATACACTACATGAATAAGATCCTAATCTAATAGCCTGACATGAATTTTCAAAAACACAATTCACTAGACCAGGAATCTTCAAACTTTCCAGCTTCAGTGCCATACTTATTACTCTAGTAAGTTCTAAGGGCCAACACAATTTTAATTTGCCTGTTATTATATATAAATTCTAGACTAGTCGCTTTGTGAAAAATATTTACAGATCAAAGATAACCGATGAGCATCTAAAATCTCGGTTTGTAATTGTTAAAAGTAAAATTGGTTCACAGCTACAAACTATTGTCAGTGAAAAATAGCAATTACGCAAATCTCATTAGAATTTCATGTATCATATTGTTAATAATGTGGTTGGATTCATTTACATGATTTGCTATTAGTATTCTTAAGTTAAATTTCAATATTATACATGTCATTAAGCTTCACCAAGCAAGTAAATAAAACTGAGTTATTACCATAGAGTGTTCTTTTATGGTACTTATCAAAGCAACAATAGGCCATGTGTAGTGGCTTAGTATAGCCACTACTTACTACACAGAAGGCGGGTTCATTGCCCACCAGGTGGCCCTAGGATTTTTTAATAGAAGCAGAAATCCTTGCTTATGCCATCCTTCGGATGAGACATAAAATAGATGTCAGGTACTTGTTCAAGATCCCGATCCTAAGTATAGCTGTAGAGTGGATAATGATACTGTAGCATCATCCAACCACAGCATAAAGAGATTTTAAATAAACGCATTGAAAATAAGCCAGTGACAGTAGCGGATCATAGTTTGGAGACCCCTGCAGATAATTTCTGAAAGCTACATTAATTCCAAAAACATCAAAAAAAATATTTAACAACTGGATGTACAACAGTAAAGATTAACAATAGTTTTCTCATAATGAAGACAAGCGGAAATACTGTATAATACCCCATTTTTTCATATTTTAAGATACATTAAAATTTCCAGGCAACATTAAATCTGAAAATTCAATGACTAATGAAATTAAAAAAAAAAAGGAATTGTTGATTTATTCAAGATAATAATTAGGAACTATTCAACACACAAATCACGTTAGTGGCATCGTTGAATTGATCCAAACTATATTTAGGCAAGTTTGTACTGTAAACAAACTATTGGACTGTAACCAAACTTGGAACAAAGTTGGACTGTAAAAAACTTAAATAAAAATCTTTTATTCACAATGAAACAAAATGCCTCATATGTATGATTATTAAAGAAATTAAGGGAGCAACAAAACTGATGACTTAAATAGAAAAATAATCTGAATTATAGAAATATTTCCATTAAAAAACATTTTTTTTTTTTTTTTTTTATTTGTGCCAAAGCATATAAAAGAATTTTATAGGAATTTTTACTTCAGTTTCCTTATAATCTTTTCCTACTTTATTTCCTTTTTGGTTAAAATAAAAAAAGTTGAAAAGATTTTATATTAATGATTTTATTAGTTTTATATGTACAATAAATAATTTTTTTTTCTTGTTTATTTATTACAAATGACTTATAGTACATTCTTTAATTTGGTAAATAGGATATTATTTGTGTTTTTAAACAAAATAAAAATCCCACTGCTGATTACAGGATGTCAGTGATGTCAACTTGGAAAGAAAATAGGGTTAAACACTAAACATAAAGCTTGCCATAGTAATATAAAGCTTGTAATAATAATAATATCTACACGACTTCTCAATGACTAAGTACAGATGTGTAACAAATAAATACACAAAAAATAGATTTAAAAAAAAATAATGAATGAATTAAGGTACATATTAATTATAAATTGATCTAATTAACTTTAAAATAATAAAAATTCATCTATATCATACTTATGTATCTAAATTAATCTAATCTTAAATTGTGGCTGGCCACCATTTTAAATTATTTTTAAATAATTTATTTTTTGAAGAGAAAAGATTTGGCTCCGCCGGGAGTCGAACCCGGGTCTCCTGCATTACATGCGAGGATGCTAACCACTACATGAGTAGGTATCAGTGAAGAGGAAGGATTTGCTCTGCCTTGAGCCGAGCTCTGTGGTGTAGTGGTTAGCATCCTCGCATGTAACGCAGGAGACCCGGGTTCGACTCCCGGCGGAGCCAAATCTTTTCTCTTCAAAAAAATAAATTATTTATGTATCTAAAGTTTTTCTACCCCTGAAATATATACATTAACTGAACTAAAATTTTAATATTATTAGGTGCTGAAGTTATCATTTAAAAATAAAAAAACTTAAAATACTTTTGAATCTCTCAGTGTCTACTGATTTAATAAAAAACAGATGCTGGAGAATAAAAGAGAACTGAACCCTTCATCTGTTTTTATAGTAGTCCAGTGGTGATAGTACTCAGTATTGTTACTAACTAAAACACAGGAAACTTGAAAAGACATCAGTAATAATTTTTCCAATCAGTTTTTTTTTTTCAATTGAGAAGCAACATTGCAACATTTGTTTTCTCTGAATTACTCAAGCAATAGCCAGTTTTGGAAGAAACCACGAAATGATTTCAGTCATGAAAGGATTTCATTAGTTTTCGGTATTGAACGAAAATGAACTGGAACGAATGAAACCGTATAGGCATGAAACAAGCCTTACGGTGTACATATGGACTACATACATTAGTCCACAGTTTGGCTGCATTTGAGTTTGAATAAAATCTTCGACTAATACCATCCATAGACTATTTACTGAAGCTGAAGCGTACTGTAAAGCTGAGAGCATAGGAATTCACTTTAGTCATTTTTAACTTCCTTCTAGTATTGACTACACTGTACCACCTCATTCATCATCATCATCATCAGTACCCTATCCATCCCTCTTTTACTGCCAAGTACCATTCCCCTTTACCAGAAAATTTCTTCAATATATTTTTAACTTAACTAGTAAATAGTCAAGTAAGTGAATATGTTCTGAAGAATTATTAGAACTTTTAGCCGGTGAAATTTAAAGTGAAAAAGAGTTTTCTTTCGGATTACAACAGTATTCCAGTACCATTTTTCGACATGAAAAATTATTAATAATAAAGGCTAAATGAATCCTAATAATAACAAAAGCTAAAAATAAAAGTAATGAGGCTCTAATAATAAATAATTAAAAAGTTGATCAAAAAGAAAGTTTGAAACTCCGCTAGTGCTGTTCTACAGCCTGGATCAATAAGGAAAATGGAATACATTATTATCAAATCTAGGATGGAGAAAAATTATAAATGCTAAATGTAAAAATATTCAGCAAATGGGACACAAAGAGTTAACAAAGTTATCCTCAAGTATATGATTTGTTGATTTCAATGTCTTCCAAAGAAAAATCAACAGTATGCAAACATAAATTAATCTGGTTAACTTTCTAAATAATTTAAATCAACAGAAAAAAAAATCTGCTATTTTGGAGATAAAATAAAACTAATTAACAATTATTTACATAAGGACATTTTTTTTTTTTTTTTTTTTTTTTTTTTTACAAAAGTAGAATTTTTCAAAATGTTTGGAAATGTAGATAGAAAACTTTTAAAATATAAATTCCTCCCAAAATGTGGGAAATACATTACGTAGAAAAACCAATTTACATGAAATTTCCTTTTCTACATTTGATTTTTTTTTTTTTTTTTTTTTTTTTTTTTTTTTTTTTTTTTTTTTTTTTTTTTGGAGCAATGATTGGGATTGAAATAAAATTCAAATATTCACCCCAACATGAAGTATTTTTTATACATTTCATAGGATGTTGGTACTTTACAACAGCTTGTGAGACTCTAAATCTAATTCTTGCCTCAGTACACCTAAAAGAATGGCTTCGTTATCAACTAAGATAGGAGCTTTTCCTTTTTTAGAAAACTTTGGCCACATGGCACGATCTTCATCACATGTAACTATAAGTGAATTTGCGGGCCATCGTATAAGTTCTTTAGATAAGAATCTTCCTCCACTGCATTCAATTATGCCTGATAACAAAAAAACAGTGTTATTGTAAACAATGGCTTGACAATTTTAGATTATTATAACTTTTACTTATAACAAAATGTGATACCTTGACTAAATGGTAACTAGATATCCAAAAAATTTACTTAAACTGGAATAAACTTAAAATTTTCTCCAAACCATCCTCATCGTTTAAACAAAATAATAATTTTCCCTAATATTATTTATACTGCGATTGTACAAGACACAAGAGAGGTAAGGGATAGTTGACATCTCACATAGGAAATTTGAGAGAATTATTTGTTTTCAGTTTGAATAAAATTGAATTTTGATGTTGGGATCTCATAATAATACTCTGTATCACTTTAAAAGTGAAGTGCGCCAGGAAGACCTCTGGAAAAGAGAAGTTTCCCTCCAGTCCTTAGTAGAAGATTAGTAATAGACCTCAGGAACAAAAGACACAGAACTTTTACTAGCAATAGTGTGTTGTGCAGTCATGCATAACATCCCACTACTGCTAATACCCATATTGCCAACGGACAATATGAGGCAAGGAAAGGAGAAATATAAAATGAAATTTCACTAAGAAGCTATAAGTTAAAATGATTAAAAATTACTAACAAATAATAACAAGTTTATTATTCTTTAAATTCTATGAAAGAAGGGAGAAATATAAATTTAGTCGAGTCGTTTAATACCAACACAAAACAACTTGGGATGAATAAAGAAATTTTACTGGGTTTGGTTTTAATTAGAGAAACAATTTTTTTTATTGAAAAAATGAAAAAAAATGTTAAAGTTTATATTAACTCACTCTTCATTTCCTCAGGTGAAGGTTTAACTGAAGGAGTGACAAAAATAGTCCATCCATCAAGCACTTTTCCATTTTGGGCCTTTTCAATAGACTTTTTCAAATTGAATGAAAACTTCCTTTCAGCTTCATTATCTGACAAAAGGAAGTCACTGGCATCTGAAATATAGCATCAAACTAATAAAATGACTGATCTGTTATTTCTACTAGAACAAACAACTAACAAATTAGTCCGAGATCCCAGCCCTTTTTTGTTAAATTAGTAACATTCAGCTGAAAATTCGTGAGTTCCTACATTTTTACTAATGCTACAACTTTTTTATAACATGTCAACCTAACGACCTTATGAAAATTTATGAACAACCATCTGATTTTCACGTTATTGTTTAATAAAGATCACTAGAATCAGATGGTCATGTTGGCCTATGCCCCAAAGATCGGCATATTACATCTTTGA
The DNA here is from genome assembly GCA_911387785.2 of Aelia acuminata. Taxonomy (NCBI): domain Eukaryota; kingdom Metazoa; phylum Arthropoda; class Insecta; order Hemiptera; family Pentatomidae; genus Aelia; species Aelia acuminata. Next base: position 102,228,358 of record OU426981.1, read on the forward strand.
ACTCTAGGTCTGAAGAAACGACACATGGGATTTGTAGGCCAACATGACCATTTGATTCTACTGATCTTTGTTAAACAATAACATGAAAATCAGCTGGATGGATAATAAATTTTCATGTCGTTAGTTTGACATGTTAGTGGCGTAGGTCTGAAGGAATGGTCATAAGATATGCAGGCCAGTATGAGCATTTGATTCTGCTGATCATAATTAAGCAATAAAGAGAAAATCAGCTGGTTGTTCATGAATTTTCATAAGGTTGTTAGGTTGAAAGGTTAGTGGTAAGGGTCACGATAAACGGTCCAGATCCAAGAATTTCTGTAGATCAAAAAGTTTTAACATTAGTAAAAATGAAGCGATTCATGAATTTTCAGCCAGATGTTGATAATTTCACAAAAAGGGCCAGCATCCCAAATTGATCTAATTGAAAATTAATAATTTATATACTTACTTTTATTTTTATTAATATAATATTTTGAGGCCATTACTCATCATGACCCACTAAAATTTCCTGTTTTATGTTGTTTCTTTTGTTAATTATGATTATATTATATTAATATAAATATAAAATGGTACCGTGCAACCTCCTTTATCTGAGCTAACTAGGACCAAAGGCATCCGGATATTTGAAAATTCGGATAACCTATAAATAAGAAAATCCTCAAAAACGCGAATTTGAATTTGTATTATATAAATAAAATATATTTAATTTAATATCCATACTATCGTTTAAAAAAATACTATAAAAAAATCATATTACTTTTCCTATCATTAAATGAAGAGTGAAGTAAGGTCAAGTAAATGCTTTATCACAAAAAATTCAGCTGATGTGGTGTCAGGCTAGCATTCCAAATACAACATGATTTTTAATAAATACATTGACGAATTTTCGATTAATAAAATAGGTTTTTTTTTTTAAATTATTTCTTTTAAGGGATTTTCGCACTACAAGAAAAAAGTTATCAAAAAACCAAGGAAAATGGAAGGATTGAAGGACACCGCTCCCATTCTCCTTAAATCTGGTTCTACTTGAAGCTACCCTCGAACATTCAATTGAGGTTTGAGTAATGTTCAGATTCATATTGAGATACATTCAAGGGTGTTCATAGCATCTTGTAGGACTGGTGTGGGAGAAATTCAAAGGGAGAGTCAGTCCACAGTAACACCCAGCGTCTCTTTTACTTCCATTCTGACTTTGTCAAAATACAATAGAAATATCGAAATAAAATGTCAATAAACAATAGATATAGCTAATATTTGGCATAATCAATTTTGGCTATCAGTGTTAAGAATTATCAATGTGAAAATTTAATAAAACCCAAATTTCTACAAATCTAACCTGGATAATACGAAGATCAGGATAAATGAGGCTGAATCCAGCTTGTGGAGACAGTTTTCTAATTTGTCATTAATGATGTATATTCTCCCATTTCATTAAAATTTCATTGTTCTAATTTCAATGCGAAAAAATTGCATTTTCCAATCATTTTTTTCCACAAATTGTTAAAAGGTAGGCTGCTAATGGTGATTACAAAAAAATGCCTTCATAGAATAGGCGTTTCTCAAAGCCTTTTTTATGCCGGTACGTCATAACTTCCTTAATAACTTATCAAATTTCATGAATAAGGCATCATTTTAAAGCTTTCCTTAACTGCTACACTGGAAAAATATACAAATCACTCATTTCGCCTTCGATTGCAAGCTATAAATGCAAAACTGCGGTTTTTGGGAGAAAAGTAGTCATAGAGGTTTCTAAATGGAGTCAATCTTTTCAGGTTTTCAAGATCATTTTCGGTCATATACATTTTTTCGATTAATCCCTTCGTTTGCGAGTTGTAAGCGAAAAGCGTCCCTCGGATAGGATGCAAAGCAGAGGACCCGAACCTGTGCGATGTCAGGTACTCGTTAAAGATCCCTATTCTAATTATACCAGGATATGCAAAATTTAGGACTCCCACTGTAGCATTTTCCGGTTAGTCCATAGTTGCATTAAGGGACATTAAACGAACAAACAAAACAAATATGTGTCAACTAATTAAGCCTTTGTAATCTCTAAATCTTATTTAAAGTGCTCAAAACAAACCTGAAAATCAATTTCACTTAAATATTTAAATAAGTTTAGAGTTCAGGTTCTACTAAACTCAAACATCACCTTGTTCCTATTTCCCCCACTCAAAGTCTATCTCCCTCATTCCACAGGAGTGAGTAGTAAAGTAGACCATTCCATGTCAGTCTCTTATCAACAACATTTATGGGTTATTGAAATCCTTTGTAAGCCTACAAATTAACTGTAATATAACGTGAATCAAACTCATCTCTCAGGAAATATCAGTGGGTGAGGGAGATAGGAGATGAAAGGACACTCACTGTTTTAACCGATAAAAACACCCTCACAAGGAAACTAGAGCAGAACTTATGTGAAAAAGGTTATCCTTGTTAAGATGGGAATCTGTTACAATTTTGCCAGCAATGAATTATTATGAAATAAAGATTTCCAAAGTTTTAAGGCCCGATTTCAAAAAAATGTGAGGGAGATAGGTTGCATCTATGGGACAGGTAGATTATGGATCATAACTTTTTTTCTATAATACGAAAATAGCAATATATCCTAAAACCAAATAATTAAGACTTAATAAGTATGGAAAAAAATTAGGTTATAAATAAAAGAATATATATCTTTTTTCCTCCATCAAAATCAGCAACTTGAGCTGTGGGACAGGTGAGGGAGATAGATATTGGCATTTTAAGTTTAAATTTAGGCCTATAATAAAATTTTTACTGAGATAAAAATCCTCAACAATAAGCTGAGGTTTTCTATTAACCAGTGGATGCAGTTGAATTATTAGCAATTTCACACAAATAATATAATCTCATTGGGACATAAATTTGTATGAATTGGGAGAATGACCCATAATTATTAATCAATTATTGCTTTTATACTTGAGTCACATCAGGGTTGCTACAGCAAATAAATTCAGATGAATGTTTTGCTTCTAATAACTTTTTATTTATATGTAGTTGGCTTCTTCTGTATTTTCATTCTATCATTTTTCTATGGTTGTTTTACATGATAATTGGTTATTGATATAATTATTCATTTTTGATGCATGAATAATTTATTGATTGTTATTGAGTTTTTATAACCGATTTTACATATTACAGTTTGACAATTCCACATTTTTTTTTTTTTTTTGACCATATTTTACTGTGAAGTTTTTTATTTTTTATATGTTTTTATGGGCCCCTACCATGTAAGTATTGAGCATTTTATGGGCCTCAATACTTACGTGGTAGTGGCCCAATAACAATCTTTCACACAAGATACAAGAAGAAATTGTAGTTTTTTAAAAAATGTATTAAGGCCAATGTGTTTTTCAATGTATGTGTTAAGGCTAAAAATGTATTTTAGCAACTTCACAGGAAACACATCTTTTTCAAAGTAATAACTTCTTTTTGTTTGTTTGTCAACAAACAGAAAATTACAGCAATTTCTACTCAAGTAGAGCCAGTTAATATTTCATTATTTAAAGTTGTTAAACTAGAGCATAATTGTTATAGATTAACTAGTACCATACGTTTTTCACCCATAAGAACTGCTTTATATTTTTTTTCACCTACAATTAAATTATAGACAAATAGACTTTAATGAAAAAAATGAAACTGAATGGATGATTTTGTATCTTCAACTAGCCTGTAACAAATCTAAATTTTCAAAAAATGTGTCACCCTCTTTTTTAAAGTAAATACAGTTCAAATTGCACTTAATGAACAAAAAAAGAACTTACATTATACTTTGGATCAGTATTTTTGGGAATATTTACCATAACGGTTCGGAATGAGAACCCTAAGAGACATTTTCTTCATTCACACTATCCACATATACTGGAGGCTGAAAAACAGGCAAATCATGACGGTGTGTGATAGATTTTAAGATTGTAGATTCGGGGAATCCCAGAATGTCTAATTTTGCTATTAATACTTGTCATACAAGTTTGGCAGAAATAATAATCTGATTGTCAGTTCATACCATATCCTTTACATTGTAGACATCATATGACAAAATCCTTAAGCCCAAGATGTTAATAAAGTAACCCACTGTGCATAGCAAAAATTTGGAGTCTAAATTTTAAAAGTAACAAAGAGAATAAACAAAGAAATTATAATTTTAATTTTAAAACTTTCTATTTTTTTGTTATGGAAATTCCACCCATTAACCATGAAACAAATAGTTTCCATAAAATAACATGGAACCAGAAATTATTATTTTTTTTGTGTGCATATCAAACACCTTCTACCCCTCTGTTTAGTAGGCTTCTATCCCTCAGATTAATAGGCTTTGTGATTTGATTTTTTTTCCTCTTTCATTTATTCTTGTCTAAGGGCTAACAAACGCACGCATGCACGCACAAAACAACCAGATAAAGAAGTGCTTCCTTACCCAAGAATCTTCCATTCTCATTTGAGTCGATAAGCCATTGAGGGGAAACAATAGGCAGACCTCGAGAAAGAGCTGATAGAAACTTGGTAGTTCTTCGAATTTTATCCGTAACCAATACGGTACAAGTAAAAGGAGACTCGACAATCTGACCTCCTGTAAAAAATTTAATTGGATTAAGCTTTAACACAAAATTATAAACAAAACAAAGTATTACTTATATTAAAAGATGGTGGACACCAGAGTAACCAAAAAATACATGCTTTGGCCAGAAATAAAAGAACTATGGTAATACAATTCAAAATCATAAAAAAGTTCATTATCAAATGCACCCACTTCTTGTATCATTTTTTTAGAAACAAAAAAACATGATTTTTAGTAGGTAGAAAAGTTAATCATGACAAGAATAAAACTATTTCAGTAATAAGACTGGTAATGGTGGTGGGACTAGATGTAGCAATGGGTCCTTTGTGCCAGATTATTACATAAGAAAATTTTCTCCGATCCACACCATTCATCAACAATAGTTGATAGGATTTCCATTTTTCCAATAATAAATAATATTTTCCTTACAGACAACAGCAGCAGTGGCAAAGTACGATTTTGGAGGCCTATGGTAACAATTCTTTAACAAGTAATTGTTGACCTAATAATAAGTTTGTCCTACTATTATCCCTCCAGTTTACCTTTAGAACTCAGGATCTCTTTCATTCTGGAGTGAAGATTTAAAAACTCAAATAGCCCAGCTTTGATCCAAAAACTTACCACTGACAGTTTTAAAAGTACCAATATTTCTATATGGGTCATTTTCCCAGAAAGAGCGAATCTGAACTTGGAATTCTTGAAATTGAAAATGTCGAATTAACGTCTGGAAAATATTTAGGGGTGCTCTTTACATAGCACTGGTTGAACTCCAATGTAAGGTTATACAAGACCAGGGTGCATTTATTATTAAAAAAAAAATCGGAAGACGGGAAAAGAAATGTGCTGAGTGTTCATTTAAATATATTTTTTCTTGAGTTTTTATTTATTCATTTTATTTTTAAATAATTTATCTTTTGAAGAGAAAAGATTTGGCTCCGCCGGGAGTCGAACCCGGGTCTCTCGCGTGACATGCGCGGATGATAACCACTGCACCACAGACGGACATGTCACGCGGGAGACCCGGGTTCGACTCCCGGCAGAGCCAAATATTTTCTCTTAAAAAAATAAATTATTTAAAAATAATTTAAAACAGGTGCTCATCCACAACTTAAGATTAGATTAATAAACAATTATTTATTTTCTTTATTTATTTTTTTTTTCTATTATTTATTTATTTATTTTTTTTTTGCTGACAAAAATACTAAGCCATCTATCAGCCATTAAACAAATTTTTATGAACATCCAGTTTTTTTCTCATTTACTACTTAAATAAAGATGCTTTTGAAATAAATTATAGACCATCGGAAACGTCTCAACGACCTCTATATGTATAAAGCAACGAGAAAATATAGATGCCATTAGTTTTCAGGTAGAGACAGGCGGGACAATAACTGCTGATGTTTATGACCATCCAGTTTTTTCTCGTTTACTACTTAGATACTGTTGCTTTTCGACAAAACGATAGACCGTTGAAAACGCGCTAACGAGTACTTTAAGTAATAAGCAGCGAAAAAGTTTAGATACAATTACTTTCCAATTCCGGAGAGGCGGGCTAATGACATCAGAATTCGACTGGCTTTCTAGTTTTTTCTCGTTTACTACTTAAATAAAGCAGATTTTTGACAAAATGATAGACCGTAAGAAACGTTTCAATGAGCTTTAGAAGTAGAAAGCAACGAAAACATTTAGATACAATTAATCTCCGAGCACACTCGAGCGGGACAAAAACACCTGATATTGTATTGTATGACCATCCATTTTTTTCTGTTCAATACTTAAATAGAGCCATTTTTTTAAACAACGATAGACCTTCAGAAACGTATCAACTTGCTCTAAAAGATGAAAGCAATGAAAAAAATTCGATTCAATTACCTTCTAAGTAGCTACGGGCGGGACAATGACACGGGTTGTATGCCGCTCCCGCCGCAGCACCTACGTTGTTATCCTGACGGTTCCACAGGGACTGAAAACATTTGGCGGCAAAAAGAGTTGTTACCCAAGATGTAATCCTACTTTTAGCCAGAAGCCACAGTCATCTGTAAAGGTTAAAACTGACAAAACACGAAAATACTACGTAAGCGGGGAAAAACCCAAACACCGGGGACAAGTCTTTTACCTCCTCTGTGTTCTATTCAATCATTTTTAAAAATATTGCATACCTCACATTCTAATCTTGAGATGTTTCGAACAGCACCACAGTTATAAAAAATTCAAAAAGCATCAATGGTCAATTCGTAGACGAACGTAAAGTTTGGAAACTGGAGTTTTGACATGACGAGGGAAGGAGATTTCCACGGGTAATATCAAAATTCAACCTTTAATTTTTAATGTTATATGAGTAAAACCCTACGTAGTGGACAGGGCAAGTCACAGATCCTAATTAGAGGTTGTTTTAATGAACAAAAATGGTGAGGGGGCTTCAGAATCCATCGGGGACAGTGATTTGCCCTTTCTGGGAAAATGACCCATATATAGTAAATTATCCTACAAAAGGACAATTGCATGATTATATACTTTGAATAAAGGAAGAAGAGCTTACTAGTGCCACTAAGTAGTAGTAGTAGTAGTAGTAGTAATTTTTGAATTCATAAAGAAAAAAACTAATGAGAATTGAGGTCATAGAAACAATTATACTAAAATTAAAAAGCATTGTGTCTTACCAAGCAAACTAACAAGGGACTTAGCCTTTTTATCTGCAAAACCAGTAAACATCACATTTTCAATATTCTTTTCAGCTGTCTTCTGAATAATAAAAAAGAAATATAAGAATATAATAGCTATAAAGTATATAAACCATTAAGATTATACCAAATAAATTAGTTACTACCTCATTCTTTTTACGACCAGATCTTCTGATTTTCAAAGGTAAATTTGAGCAATTGTCAGATGACTTTTTCTTCCCGTTTTCAATTTTATTTTCATGAAAGCTATATTCCTGGGAAAAACAATAATTTTCCTCGAGTTGTTCGGAAGAGGAGGTTTCTTTGATATGGATAGGATTTTTTTTACTTTTTGTTTTCGAGTTTTTATTTTTTACATTAACAATGACAGCACTTATTGATGGAGGCTTCATGGAAATATTACTTGAATTTCTTAAACTTCCTTTGACGTTTTTATTGCTAGTTGAAGTAGAATCTTCAATGCTATCTGTAGATTGATTACTTACTCTTGTTGACATAACATTGGAGTTCTTATTAATTTCTCCAGGATTTTTTTCAGGTTTTAAATCTGAAACTGGAATATCAATAGTTTTCTTTCTAGTAATTCTAGAGGATTTACGAATTCCAGAATCATTTATATCTGGTTCATTTGAAGTTTCCGAGGTCTCTGAATTAGTCTTCCTCCTTTTCTTGTTTTGCTTTGATACATCAGGTGGTTCAGCTACTTCATTTTTCTGGGAAAGATTTCTCTTTCTGTTTGTACTAGCAACATTTGTATTCACAACAGGCAAGGATTCAGTTTTTTTTTCATTGTTCTTTAAGGTATTTTTATTTGACCTGCTTGAAGACGGCTTAGGTTCTTTATCTAAAGTATTGACTGTCTGAGATTTATTGCTATTGGCCATGGGACTAGCAGATTCAGTTTTACCTCTTGCTAATAGTTTGTAAGATTTCTTCGCTGTTCTGGGGGACAACTTTACACGATCGGCAGGCCCCCAAATGTTAAACAATTCATCAAGTTTTTCACTAAATGAGAAGCTACAACTCTTATCTTTAGAAGTACTTTCATTTTGTTTCTCTTTATTTTCATCAATTATGGATGACTTTGATATTTTATCAACTGAAACATGAGATGTTTCAGATTTTTTTGATGGTTTCTTTTTAGATATAGTAGTTTTTTCAGCTTTAGGTTCCGTTGAGACTTTTTTAATGTCATGTAGAACAACTGAAACTGTTTGTTTAATACTGTTGCTAGGAGCATCATAATGGTGTTTCACTGACTCATCAACGTTATTGCTTTCTTCAATATTTGGTGTTGCATTGTTCATACTTTCAATTTCATCTGAATTTGAGAATGATAATTTTTTTCGAGAAGTTCTTTTTTTTTCTTCTTCTATAATAAACCCTTCATAGGATGGCCGCATTCGTTTTCTTTTCCCTCTGCCTAGTTCTTCAGAATTTTGGGAATTATCAGATTGGTTGCTAGCAATGTCAACATAAGCTTCATTTGCTGCAACCTTAACTAGTTCTTCACTAATGGGTGTGATATTTTTCATAGGAGAAACTTTTTTAAACTTTTGAAAAGATTTTTCATTCTTAGAAGTATCTGAGCATGTTTTTGTCTCTTTTCTTTTACTTTCATTCTCTTTTAAAACTTTTTCATTTGATGTTAAAGCAGCTGGCTCAACCATATTATGTGAAATAGGCGATTTATTATTCTTTGAATTCTTTATAGCTACAGTATTTTTCCTATTACGAATACTTCTCCTAATACCTTGTTTATCTAGTTCACTGACTTCTTGGCTGGACTGTATTTCATCTTCTATATCACTTACAACTGATAGCTGTGTTGGAGACATTGCTACCTTAGTTAATCTAAATTGTTCTTCAAGTTCTGATAGAACTTCTGGTGAATGAAGGGTAATATTACCACGAGAAATATAATTTGATTCACGTTCACGTTCAGGTGGAGATTTGTTTTTATTTTCTTTACTATTTCTTTTGCCAGAAGCAGAATTCCTTTCATTAAGTTTTTCCTTTATATCTTTATCTTGATGGTTAGCTGTACCCTCTGACTCATTATTCAAACCCATTGTTTCTTTTTTGATATCTAGCTGGTTAACAGTTCCAACTGAAGTATTGCTAACAATTTCAGAACTAGAATCGACATTATTTTTTTTTTTGATATCATTAATTTTGTTCAAGAAATCACATGATGTGGTATCATCAAGAGAAGACTTATTTTCTTGAGTTTTAACACTTTCTTCTTTAGAAAAGTTGCTAACACATTCTAAATTTTTATAAGTAGAATCTTGAGAATCAGAAGGGAAAACATTAAAACGCTTTTTATTAGATTTAATATGTAGTTCTTGAGAGGAGTCTTCATTATCTAAAAATTTGTTTGAAAATGTTTGAGAATCAGGAGGGAAAACACTACAACGCTTTTTATTAGATCTAATATTCAGTTCTTGAGATGAGTCATCATTATCTAAAAATTTGTAAGTAAAACTTTGAGAATCAGAAGGAAAAACAGAGGAACGTTTTTTGTTAGACCTAATATTTAGTTCTTGAGATGAGTCATCATTTTCAAGAAATTTGTTGGTAAAAGTTTGAGAATCAGGGGGGAAAATATTGCAGCGCTTTTTACTAGACCTAATATTTAGTTCTTGAGAAGAATCACTATCTATAAACATAAGTTTATTAACTACAGCATCAGTGACTGGGGGGTAATTGCATGATTCCTTAGATTCCAATTTCAATGAATTCTCATTGGCACCACTTTGAGCTGCATTCTTGTCACTATTTAAAATATTACCAGAGGAGGTCAATGTTTCATCATTTGTTTTAAATTCAATATTTTTTTGTGTAAGATCATCACACTCCAATATTCTCTGAAGATCTTGAGTTGACATTTTTTCAGGTGGGTTTTCAGAATTTATATTGTTTAATAGAATCTTTTTTTGAGAACTGAAAGGAGCTCGGTCGGCAAGAGCTTCATAGATATTATGGTCTGATGTTTCTATATTTTTTTGAAGCTCAACACATTCTTTACTTGATTTATTATGATGAAAAATTTTGTTACTTTCTTCCAATTTAGTAGATATATTTCCACACATGAATTCATCACTGATTTCTCCTATTTTATCATCGGATAAATCATTGCATATACTGGTCAATGGATCTGGATAAATCCTATCTGCACCTTGGTCATTTTTGTAGGGCTGTGTAGCAGCTTCAAAAAAGCTATCACTCAAAGTGTTGGGTAGGGGAGCAATTAATGAAAAGCCGCTCGGATCATTTGTAATTTGGATATTTTCTGGTTTATCTAGAACTAAATCAGGTTTAGCCTCTGTGACTGCAACTTTACAATTTGTCTCTGATTCCTTTGTGATAACTGACAAGTTCTCATTTTTACCAAGACTTGAATCAACCTGGCTGGGGACAGGTTGAGTAGCTATTTCACATAATGAATTGGAAAAGATGTTATTTCTATTGCTTTCATCATTCATTGTTGTTGATTCTAAATTTAAAACAGTTTCATTAATATACCCATTTTTTTCGGGAAAAACATCTTTTGGGCATGGCTGAGTAGCTATTTCACATATCGAATTGGAGATATCATTTTTTTCAGGAGAAATATCTTCAGGGCATGGCTGGGTTGCTATTTCACAGATTGATGTGGAGAATATGTGATTTTTATTGATTTCATCATTCATAGTTGATGATTTTGAAATTGAAGGTTTTTCTTCAAGAAAACCGATTTTTTCAGGAGATATATCTTTTGGGCACGGTTGAGTAGCTATTTCACACATTGATTCGGAAAATATGTTATTTGGATTGCTCTCATCATTCATTGTTGTTAATTTAGAATTTGAATCAGTTTCATTAATAGATTCAGATTTATCAGGAGAAATATCTTTTGGGCACGGTTGAGTAGCTATTTCACACATTGATTCGGAAAATATGTTATTTGGATTGCTCTCATCATTCATTGTTGTTAATTTAAAATTTGAACCAGTTTCATTAATAGATTCAGATTTATCAGGAGAAATATCTTTTGGGCATGGTTGAGTAGCTATTTCACACATTGAATCAGAAAAAATGTTATTTGTATTGTAATCTTTCATTTTTGAAAATTGTGAAATTGAAGCTTTTCCTTCAAGAAATTCAATTTTTTCTGATGAAATATTTTTAGGGCATGGCTGAGTAGCTATATCACACATTGAATCTGAAAATATGTTACTTTGATTGCTTTCATCATTCATTTTCGATAATTTTGTGATTGAAGAAGTTTCTTTATGAAATCTCACTTTTTCAGGAGAAATATCTTTTGGGCATGGTTGAGTAGCTATTTCACACACTGAAGAGGAAAATATGTCAATTTTATTGTTTTCATTTTTAATTGTTGGTAACTTTGATATTGTAGCTGTTTCTTCAAGAAATTCCATTCTTTCAGGATGAATATCTTTGGGGCATGGCTGAGTAGCTATTTCACATTGTGAATCGTTATTTGTATTTATCTCATCATTCATTGTTATTAATTTAGAATTTGCATCGATTTCATTAATAGATTCAGATTTTTCAAGGGAAATATCTTTTGGGCACGGTTGAGTAGCTATTTCACACGATGAAGTAGAAAAGCTGCTATTGTGCTCTGCTTCTATATGAAATAATTCATCATTCTTAGTCAATTCATTTTTTTCTACTTCTTGTTCTGCTCCTACATTTTCTGAAGTAGGTCGACAAGGCTGGGTAGCAATTTCATACCAATCACACATTGTTAAATCTTTTATAGATATGTTATCCTCAGGTAATAACGGAGGCTTATGAGGAGAATACGGCTTCGGCTGAGTGGCTGTCACGAGCATAGATGATGATTCATTACAGTCTTTTATTTCTACATCACTAGCAACTGAAACTCTTTTTGACCGTTGGCTTTCTTTTGATGAATCTATTGGAAGTTCTTCTGTAATAGCTGTGGAAAAACTTTCTTTAATGTTAGAAATTTCAGCTGGCAGAGAATCAATTATTTCTACAGAACCCTGAGCACATGGCTGGTTGGCTACTTCAACTACAGCAGTGGAAATGCTACCATTTTGATCCATCTTTTTAGGTAATGGATCAAATATTTCTGGAACAGGTTGAGGGGAAGCTGTGAATGTAGCAGTTAATAAACTACAGTTATTGCCATTCTTTTTTTGTATTTCCATTGGCAGAGATGCCTTCTTTTCATTTAATTGATTCTGATTGGCTGATGCTGAATCGTTAATGATGTTCTGCAAAAAGGTTTGAGTCTCTGCTTCATACACTGATTCTGAAAAACTGCAGTTATTGTCAGTTTCATCGATCACTTTGGGTTTTAAATGAGAAGTGTCGTTCCTTCCATCATTTTCATTAATCTCGGAAGATTGAGTGGCTGGTTCTAATATAGAAAGTTTTGTGTTTGAAGGCATAATAAAACCAGATTCATTTTCCTTATCAACTTTTAAGTCAGGGCCGTCATCAGCTGTAACCACCTGCGTTTGTATATCGTATATTGAATTATTAATATTATTTAAATCATGATTTTCAACACTTACTTGAGTAAGCATTTCATAAACATCGCATTGTTCAGGACTACCAATCATTGACTTTTCTGGACTTTCCTCAAACATGTCAATATTCTGTGACATAGGAATGTAACAATCATTTTCTGAATATTGCCCATCAACGCCACTGGTGTGAGGAGTTTTAGAATCTATAGAATTTTTTTTAGAACAAAAGGCTTTTTCGCTCACATTAATTTCTTTCAAATCATTTACATTAGATGTAGAAGATATATCCTGTTTGTCTGAATCAACACCAGCAGTCTTACATAAATCCGACAATATAACTCCTCCTATGTTTTTTGGGTTATGCTGATCTGATTTCAAATCATCGTTTGTTATATCTAAAAAAGATGAACTAACTTTAAACTTCAGACAGTCAATGTTATCAGCATTTGATGAATCTAATCCAACGGGTGAAGCTATTTCCGGAAAATCTTCCCAGCCAAAATTATTTTTTCCTTTATCTTTATCATACATAGGATGTCCCTTTGGCATGTTTTCTTCATCATTATTGACTAGTTCTTGTGGATCAGTATTAAAACCCTCCGCCTCAACATCATTCTTGGCTGAAATGTTAATTTTATTTAAATCTGGTATATGGCCCATTTTTTTAACATGATTATCAATGTTTTCATCAAAAGATAATGTATCTAATTCATAAATGTCCCTATTGGTATTAGGACGACTGCTTGGAATTTCTTTTGGATATAAATTAGAATCACCTTCTTTTTCATCAAACAAATCTGTGTCAGACAACTCTAAAGCTGAGGAGCTTTCAACCTATAATGAAACACTTATTGTAAAATTCAACATTTACACAATTAAATAAACATAAATAAATAGCTTTTATATATATATATATATATATATATATATATATATATATATATATATATATATATATATATATATATATATATATATATATACTAATAAAACAATCAAATTATAATGATTATATATATATATATATATATATATATATAATCATTATAATTTGATTGTTTTAACTGACTAAGATATGGAAACCATAAGAAAAACTAAGTCAATCAACTTGTTAAACATTTCAATACTATGTTAACAGTTTTTTTTATCCCACAGGGGCTAGCCCAAGTGCCAGACTAGTGGGGTACAATGCTACCCTGGGCTCCCAAGTTCAGTACACAGAACTCTTCATGCCATAACAGTTCACTGTACATTACGGAATGGCTGTACTGTACTGCACGGCCATCTCAGGGTGGCGGGATGGCCGAGTGGGCAAACGCGTCAGAAAATACGCGTTGCCCACGGCTACGTATGATTGGGAACCGAAACATAGCAAGTTCAAAACCTGAAGCCAGGGGAAATTTAATAATACTTGGCGTCAATCCCCTACCCCCTCCCCTGGCCCGGGAAACCCCGTATAGCCTGACAGGTGAGGAAGGGAAGGACCAAGAAAAAAATAAAAAAATAAAAGTTCACTGTACATTTACTCATCACATAAGGTTCATATCAATACAGTTCTCACCTCGGGGCTACTTTCCCTGTGAAGACCCATAATTGGGGGTATAGCCTAACCTCCAGTTGTCCCGAGGATACGGGGCCTCTTCAACTGGGCTAATCACCCGTTGGAGGGAATATTTGATTCAAAGAACATTAAGTGGCGTTAGATAACGACAGACACAACAGTTACAACGCGGCGCTCGAAAGGACGTTAGAATAGGGACATAGAACATTAAGACTTTAACTGGCAAAGAGGTCGAAATAGTTGAGAAGATGGAATCCTACAGGGTTGATATCCTTGGTATTGGCAAAGTAAGGAAGAAAGGGATATATTCTGGAGTGCCGGCTGGACTGCGGGCCAAGGAGGGGGTTGGCATGATAATGATGGAAAGACTGTTTGCTAAAGTAGAAGACTGGGAGCCCATCTCTTCAAGAATAATTGTGGCAAACATGGAACTCTCTATAGGTAAAGTAACTATCATTAAATAACTATCATATTATGCCCCAACAGAGGATGCCGATGTTCTAGATAAAGAACAGTTTTATACAGATCTTGAGAGAGAAGTCATGAGGGGACAAAATCGGAACAGAGCTATTATAATAATGGGTGACCTAAATGCAAGGACTGGAAGAGACCATGCAGCAGCACACGGTGTTATGGGATTGTATGGAGGGTGGAGGGGAACATACCAGGAATAGAAACGGTCAGAGGCTCATAGAACTCTGCATTGATTATTATGATCTTCTTATTGGCAACTCCCTATTTCCACATAAACCAGTACATAAGATCACATTTTCTACAGAGGAGAGAAACGCTAATAGCATTATAGATTACTTTCTATACAGCGGAAATATAAGAAGATATTTTAAAGATGTTAAAGTCATTAGAGGGGCAGAAATTGGGTCAGACCATTATCTCTTGATTGCAGACACTCAAATCCTCCAACCTAGGAAGGAACAAATTAGAAATACTATAAAATAGATGTAGCAAAGCTGCAGACAGCAGAAAAGAAAAAAGGAGCAGAACTCCTGACTCAGAAACTCCAGATGAGCACTAAGGAAGGTAACGTGGATAGCATGTGGGAAGAAATGAAATAGCTATCCTAGAAACAGCAGAAACAGTATGTGGAACAGCAGCAACAGTATGTTGAACAGCAGCAATCTCCGCTAAAGCAAAAAGAACAGCTGAGCTGGATAGAAAGGGGATGATGCTTAATGCAAGCATGATAAAGGTGATGCATATAGATATATATACCGAGATGTTGAGAATGTGGAGATCCGATGTAGACGAGAAACCTTAGAGATGACAGAGGAATATACCTACCTTGGAACTGTCATCAGCAGGAATGGAAAGATTGATGGTGAGGTTTCCAACCAGATCAGGAAGACGAACAATGTTTACTATCATCTGTGCAACACAGTTGCAGGAAAAAGGGAGATGGATAACAATGCGAAACTGCACATCTGCAAGGCACTTGCCGACTCTACACTATGGAAGCGAAAGCTGGGTCCAACTGGACAAGCAGCCGCAGAAATGAGGTACTTGAGGAGAGTGGCAGGCCAAACTAGGAGAGATATGGTCCGAATTCAACAAATACGTGAAGACCTGGGAGCAACAGCTGTACAGGAAATCGTTGAAAAGAGGCAGCTGAAATGGTTTGGCCACCTTTGCCGTATGGAAGAGGACTGGGACCCAAGGAAGTTCTTCGAAGCTAGGCCGACTGGAAGACATCCCCGGGACAGACCTAGACTAACTTGGACTATTACATATCAACAAAATTAAGGATAAAGAGCAGTTATTACTCAATATACTTCCTGTGCATCACAAACATTTCAAAACGTGACATGAAGAGCATACATAAATACTACCAATATCTTGTGCTAATTTTACGAATATATTTAATGTTTAAAATTGAAAATACTACTTCTATTTAATACATTGTTACTATTTGTAAGCAAAGTTGGATTAATATGAAATACATTCTAAGTCATATTTATTTTTCAAAATTGAATTTATTACAATTGACTAATTTTGAAAATGGTGTTAGTCCATTTTGGTGTAAATATACCTTATTTTTGTCAAATTTGTCTAAAATAAATTTATATAATAAAATTACACACTGATCAATTAGAAACATTGTTAGGATAGTAGAAATATTACCAACTTTAAATTTGTTAATTGAATGCTATGCTAACATTTAATTTACTCGGAACATGATAAAATGGACTTAAACCACTTCTAAAACAAACAACCATATCTAGATTTAAAAAATATTAAATGAAAATGTTAAGTTTGATTGCTTAGCAATATTAATATTATCTGCAATAAATTGAAATGAAATTTCATGAACTGTAGTAAAATTTAAAATAACTACCAAAACTCTAAAAACAAAATAAAAATATCAATCGCACAAAAGTTTCATATTGTACAGAAACTGAAAAGAGTAATCAGCAACTAAAATATAAGCAATCTACCAAAAAAAAAAAGTTCAATAAAAACAATCCAAATAATTACTTTCTGTTTGGTATTTTCACAAGCATCTAATTCCAAAGTTGAAATGAGACGTTCAGGAGTTTCAGGAATAGAACATGAATTCAATGTGGCATCACCTAAAAATAAATAGAAATAGCATGGTAGGGATGTTTTTTTTTTTTTTATTTACAAAAATTAGTAAAAAATTATATACAATTTTGAGCCATCTCATAATATTTTATTTTATTTGAATAGAAGAAGCTTTTGGTGCATATCACTAACCCTATTCTATATTCACACTATTAGATAATCTGCATATAGAACACATAAATACTCAAGGATATTATGCATATTTTTCTAAAATCCAAGATCAATATAAAATCAGTATGACTTATTCGTTATTTAGGGCTTTAAGGCATAAAATCCAGCATCATCAACAAATCAGAACAGGAAAATCTGTACAACTAATATATAAAACTTCTTGTGAAAAACTCTGACGTAAAATACACAGTTCTAAAAAAACTCTGTAAATAAGAGGCATCTCTAGAACTTAAGAGTGCTCAAATTTGTATTTAAAAAAATTACACACTATTCTAGGAGTATATATTACTTATTTCATTATAATTGCCCTCCCATTCCCAGCAGGTTGTAAGTCATGGCAAAAACTTTTTGATAAAACACATCTGAAGTAGGGAGAGGAAAGGGAAATCTTTTTTTTTTTTTTTTTTTTTCACTAAATTGTTATATGGTTTATGGTTATGGTTATAGTTTTATATAGTTTATGGTTAGTTCTGTCCTCAGTACAGAATAATGGGAAAATTTAATAAATTTATCTGTATATTTTTTTATTATCAACTTATTTCATGGAGCCTAGATTATAGTGGCTAATTAAATGAAATTTAGATGAAGTATGTTTTTATTTAAAGTTATGGATAGGCCATAGGTAAAAAAAAAATCTCACTTATTTATTAAAAAGTCTTTATTATCCACATTTGGGCCTCATAGAGCCATTTTCAAGATAAATTTATTACAATTTTACAAATGAAAAGAAATGTGTATTGAATATAAGGAATCTTGAAAATGGCACAATGAGGCTTAAACGTTGATAATCAACACTTTTTAATAAATAAGTGAGAGTTTTTGGTGACCTAAGGTCTATCCATAACTTTAAATAAAAGATATACTCCCTCTAAATTTTCTAAATATTATCTTTTGATAAGATAATAGTTTCTTTCTCCTAAGTATCCCAAAAAGAATAAATACAATCCAAATTATACATTAAAAGTGCTGTAATAATATAACATTCAGATATGCAATGATGCAGTAGAGGACTGAAGATTTTCAAGCCACAAATGCTTTTGAACAACTTCAAAAGTGATTGGTGATAAAACAATGCAATACAAATTGTTGCTCCACACATTCATTGAAGATTTTTTTTGTTAGTGTTGGCTGTTTAATCACAAATTCGCTTTTCAAGAGAACGGCTAGAAAAAATTGAATTTAAAGGTATTATTTGTAGTCAATGCCAATTATTTTACTACTTTTCTCTGGGTGTTCTTAGCATCTGAGTATCCAGCTTTAGTAAAAGGCTGTCATGACAAAATTAAGCCACATGCTGACTGCGATTTTCACTGGGAAAATTGGCTTTTTTCATAATAATTTGTTGCAAGAAACAAAAAGGCATAAAATTTTATAGGAATGTGAGGGAGGTGCATAGTAGGAGGGTCTGGCCAACATACAAGAGGTGTAAGATAAATATAATGAGCCTGAATTTATGGGAGTATACAGTTTTTAGTCAGGGTTGATATCTTTATTGGGGAAATATTAACCGTTAATTTATTAATAGCTATTTCAGAGACTAAAGGCTTTGTTCGCTACATTGCAATAATAGCCTAAAACAAGGCAATGAATGCAATTAATAAACTAAATGAAAGTTTAATAGTTAAACTAATCTCAACTTCATTCCAACCATAAAAACAAAAAAATAAATAAAATTTTGAGCAAGAACTCCAGGTAGTTAATAGGTTGAAATTTCCATAAATCATTACCTGTAAAATTACTTTAATTTATGATGAAAATCTTCAACTTACCTTTAACAGGAGTCATGAGATATTTCCTTGATATCTAGAATAAAAAACAGAAATTAAAGATTCAAGTTCCTGCTGATTTCATGCATGATAATAGCCTATACTCACATTATACTGTGCTGAAACATTACCAAATGTTACACAGTCTCCATCATTTATATGGTAACGAACATGAGGTTTCAGAACCATCTGAAATGAACAAAAATCCATGATTTTTAAATGACCATATAAATATATTAATGTATGTACAAAACAATGACCCAATGATTAAATAAATCTGGTATGCACAGTGGGACGAATCGCCAATCTAGGCGGAAATAGTTAACATCAACGAAATGAAAAAATCTTGTCGGTCTCTTGAAAACAATAGTCTAGCTAAGGCATTTACAAATTATTAATCACTTTAAGCAAGTATTAAGAGAATAATGGGGGTTTGAATACGGTAGTTCCCTTATAATGCTTAGTCAGCGTATTTCCAAATTATATTGTAAAATCAATAGAATCATAGAATGGATCGTGTTTTTTTGAAAAAAATTTATGCTAGGCAATAGAAGACGATTCAGAAATTAAGTTTATATAAGTTTTTGGTTCTTTAAATGTGGATATAATACAGAGTATCCTCCTTTCTTTTCAATAGTTGATAAGCTATATTTTTTTCTTATAAAAAAAGGGGTTACTAAAAATCTACACCGATCTACACCGAGATATTTATACAGAATATAGTCCACACTATATAGAAATAAAGTATTCATTATGAACTGCTAATACCTGCTAATAAAGGTGTACGCTTTTTTTAAAGGTATAAATCTCTCATTGTTGAGAGCCTATATTTTTAATATTTTGAGGCAATACGGAGGTGGTAATGAAATTTATAGATATATAGTAAACCAGTTTCATTGGAATACACTACGGCAATCTCCGAAGCTATGAAAAAACGAGATTTGATGACCATAAGTACAATTAAAAGCAAATAGCAAGATTTTTTCCTTTCTAGGAATAAGAAAGAAATAAAGCATGAAAACAACAGTATACTTTAGGTATCTACAAACCATTAATTCCTTAAAACAAATACCAATGGAATAACAAAAGAATAAACACGCCACACTCGTCACAATAAGTCAGATAATTTGAACATCTTATTGATGAAGCGGCAACATAGATCAGCGAATTTCATATTGTTTTAGAAAAAAATTATACCATGGTATGGAAGACGATTCGGCAAGTAAGTTGATATTTATTTGGCTTTTTAAGCCTTTCCAGTAGTCAACTTAGTAAACTACTTACTTTAAACTACTACTTATTTAATTATTGTTAGTAAAAATGCGATAACTAAAAATCTATAACGACTTAGATAAATAGACAGATATTTTCACAGAATACAATCAACATTATATAATGACGAATTTTTCATTACGCATTTCTTATTCCTGCTAATGTATGATACGGTGTTTTTTTTTTCCCAGGTGTTAACATGTCATTATTAAGATCCGATATTTTTAATATGTAGGAACAGCACGGTCGTATAGATGAAATGTATATTTCAGGTTTTTTTTTTTTTTTTCTTTCCTATCTAATTACCTCTCGCATAGGTAAATATTAAAAAAATCTTTATTTTGTGGTGTAGTGGTGGGGGATCGACATCAGTAAGGAAAGATTGGGTACGATTACTCGACTCGAAACGAACAATAAATAGGTTCAGGGAACATACCAGGTCTAGAATGAATACCGTAAGATTATTCCGGTACGTCTGGAATCATCCTTTTCTTCAATATTTCCCGAATATCTGGGTTAATTCCAAGGAATAGGGAGCATCTGAAGGTACAAGTTTTAAGGGGTTCAATTTATTTTAGGATGGCAACGAGATTGGATGTAAGGCATTCTACCATGTCGTCAATTGATTCATAGGAATAGATGGGTCCTATACAACGGGATAGTAGATCAAGGGATAGATTTATTTCATCTGCTGTCAGGTAATCTAGGTTTTCCTGGCAGGGTCGCCAATATTTTGTACTCGCTTCGGCGGTACATATACTAAATAAAGTAGGATTCGAAAGATCATTGGAAATACGTATTAAGTCGTGGCTAAGTCGTCGCTCACAGATTTTATGAGTATGATACTAGTTGTTGACAAAAGTCCTCGAAAATATGATCGATATCAGTAAGGAAAGATTGGCCATGATTACTCGACTCGAAACGAACAATAAATAGGTTCAGGGAACATACCAGGTCTAAAATGAACTGTTTTTTGGGAGAATTGGATAGAATATTTGTATTGGAGTCGCCGGATGTATGCATTCAGATGGATGGATTCAGATCCATCAGATTCAGATGATTCGGAATGAAAAACAATTTTTTTTTTACATTTCGATATTAGAATTTAATATATAATTTTTTAAAAATGTATTTGACGTTATTTTATTGTTAATTGTTCTTTTTCTTTTTGAATAATTGAAAATTGAATAAAGAAATATAAATAGAATTACTCCATTATTTACAATTTATTTAAATAATTTTATATTTTTTTTTTTTTTTTTATGACCATTGTCAAAAACCACTATTTTGACTTTTATTTATTAATTCATGCTTAAATGCAATTTTCTACAAACATTAACATAAAATAAGTCGCTTCCAGAATTATTTCCCCCTAGATTGGCGATTCGTCCCACTGTGGTATGGTGTGTGCCTCGCACTACTTTAACTTTCCACCATACTTTCTTTCATTAAAATTAGACTTATTTTTTTAAAAATGGGGTAAGCATAAGTTAAGAGAATAATCAAGCTTTTCCACATTGACTATTTGGTTTTTATTCTGTTGGAATGTACTGTCACCAGTACTTTATACAGTTGGCTCACAATTACTGATGGGACTCGATCACTAGGGATTGGTTAGGCTTTTTTTGTAAATATATAAATTTTTTAGGGGATTATTAGAAATCTAAATTTAAAAAGTTTTTCAACGATATATATCGTGAATGGGAATTGGTAATAATGGATTATAATAACGGTCTACAATAAATTCGAAATAAATTTTCAAATTTTGAGCTCTTGAGTATTTTTAAAGAAATCATGGCGATATTAGATAGAACAGATAGATAAAGTATGGATAGCTATGGACTGACGGAAGAGGAGACCAAAGACAGAAAGATATGAAGAAATAAAATTGAAGAAGCTTAGGGAAACTTAAGATCTGAAGAAATCCTTAGTAAAATATTAAAAAATTAAAATAAAACAATATTTTGTACTTGAGATGATGCCTCAAGGGAACAATCTCGGCTCCCAAGGGAACTACGGCGCATTGTGCTTTGGATGGGAAATGTTTGGGAAACACTGCCTTATACTAATACCTTTAAATAGGTTATAAAACTAAAACTAATAATAGTTGTTATGTAGTAATTAGTTATCGTTAGATAATTAATTTATAATTTTTAAACTATTTTATTAGAAGATAAAAGATTCGACCACGGCCAGGAATTTCCTGGCCGTGGTCGAATCTTTTATCTTCTAATAAAATAGTTTAAAACTAATAATACTAATAAAATGATGAGCATATTTTATTAATTTTGGAAAAACAGCTTCTTGGTCAGGCTTATTTAGACTATTTCTGTGACTGTGATTTTAACAAACTTATCACGTCAGTATCAGTTAAAAAGGTCCTTGATTAGCTTTAATTAATCACATCTTTTGACTTATACTTACTCAAAAGGGATAAAATTACACCAATGGGATCCTTTCAACTGAAATCAGGACCATACTAAACACCATAAAAATTGTTCCATGATCAGAAGCTACACTTCTGAAATTCTACCGAAGTAAAAACAATAGAAAATGAAGTGAATGAAGAAAAGTGACCAAATTAAGAAAAGGTAATAAGTAGTTAGATAACAGAGGTTAGTTACAGTACCAGATTGTGCCCTGAATAGTATAAGAACTGAGCTTAATTTTTTGTTTTGCTGACAAAAATTAAAAATAAATTTTTTGAAGCATTATATATTGTTACAAAGCAGCATTTAACCCATATTATTCTTCTTTAGTAGTTGGTTATTTATAGACTGTAAATTTTGATGCTCCATCGTTAACAATGATTTTAAGATTTGATTAATAAGGAAAAAAAATATGATTCTCTTGATTTTTCGCTCACATTTACTTAACGTATATATACAGTTTTAAATATCAATCAATACAATTTAAAGAAAATTACTGTTAATTAGAGCAGAATTTTTTTTTTTTTTTATATTAAGCAATAAAATATAATCTTTTTCTATTTTACACCCCATGGCTGTTTAAAAAGTAATAAATTTTCTGAAAAAAAATAATATTATTTTATTGTAAACACCCATCGAATAAAAAAATTCAAAAATATTATTTGTAATCAGGAATATGAGAAACACCACTAATTTTTTTTAGAGAATAACCATTGTAATCTTGAAAGAAGAATGTTTTTTTCTAAAGTTTACTTGATGTGTTCCCGTTATACATCAAATACATTATAAAGAAATTATATTTTAGCCACAAAAAAAAAAAATAAATAATAATAATAAGATAAAATAAAATAAAAAATAAATAGTAATTTTGTTAAAACCTTGCCCAATTTCGTCTTATTTGTACTTCCTAAATCATATATCAAGTGAGCATCAGAATCTTCTGCTTCAATGACTGCATGTTTGCTTGATATGGCCTATGAATAAAAAATAAAATAAAATAATTATAATATATGTAGACATAATAAAAATAATTTATTTTAGAAATATTAAAAAAAAATCAAATATATAAGCAATGATATATGCTGATTTAGATAACATTAGAAATTAAATAAAAGTGAAAATTAAATAGGATTTGTTGGGGGTAAAATCAGAAACTACTTAACCGATCTTTATAAAATTTGGCACAGTGTGTGTAGTTTTGTCCAACTTAAAAGATGGGATGGTTTTTATGTTGATTATTGGCCTCAATTTTTCTTGTATTATAAATTAATTGCTTATTATACTACAATTGAGTGTGATTATTTCTAAGTTCTATAAATTTCCAACAGTGGCAGTGTAAGTTGATTCATTTATACAACACTTAATTTTCTTTTCATATTTTGGGTGGGTAAGCATCCTGTAGCCTAATCTATTTTTTCTGGCTTGGACTAGGAAAATCCATGTTTTTCCCATGGGCTATGATGTGTCGACTTATCATGTGTGGGGAAAACATTGAATCTATTTGTTTTAGCAAAATACAGGTTAACCGAAATCATTTTGCACCTATTAGTACTAGAATAAATAGAAATTATGAATTCTAATAATTAAAAAATATACATTATTATTATTTAAAGTTATCAATTAACATTATCTATCTTATTCATAAAATTAAATTTTTGTTGATAAGTAGTACTGTAAGAACATGCAGCATGTTTTGAGGTTCTTCCTGCTCCGTGCCCGCTTTTCATAACCTATTTTAGGTAGAACCTGCTGATAGGATATCTCATATCATCGCATGTTATATTCAGAATTTAATTAAAATGTATTATGGCAAAACATTAATTTGGTATTCCTACCCTATTCTAATTATATTTTTTATTAGTTCCTTTTATATTTGTGTTCTTTATATTTAATCTCACCTCTGCTGAAATAATGCAGTATAATAAATGGACCATACTAAAAAAATGGATCATTAATACTTACTATAGTCAACTATTAGATGTAAAACATAAAAACTTTAACCCTTCTAAATTTTTTATTTAAATTTTTTTAAATTTCGTGTAAAGTTTAAATCCCGTTGGTTTTTAGATTAGCTGAAACGTTTTTATCTTTATCAGTGAATTTTGATGTGACTGTATTAAAAAGAATAGGATATAATTAATTCAACGCATTGTACCTACTGAGCCACAGCAACGCGTGGTCTGGTCTGCTCGTAGGTTTATAAAATTAAAATTGATAAATAGGATTATAAAATAAAAATTTTAGACCTCACATTATTTATAGAGCAAAATAATCAAATAAAAATGGTTGAAACTCCAGCACACTGATAGAACTTAATAATATACTTAAAAATGTCTGTTATAAAACTAATGGTTGCTATTGTTGTATTTTTAATGATCTATACTTTATATAGGAAATCAACTACTAACCATCTCCTTTATCAAAATAACTTGATCACCTAATATTACTCCAAGGTCTGCTATATTAAATTGAAAAGCTATTTGTCAGACCTTACTGACACAAAGCAAACAAAAAATCATAAATATCTCTAGTTAGAGCATGAAAGGTGGAATAGTCAGTAGTATTTTTATAGCTATTGAAAATTCCAGGCCATTTTTTTTAAATATGGTACTGCTTTCATTATGAAATAGATAACTGAAAGCTGGTCATTTAATGAGGTGAAATTCATTAACATGATTCAGGGTTCCCAGAGTCAATGATCAGCTGACTGAGTATCATATAATTATAATTTTGGACCAATCTTATAGTTTTAGATAAACAACAACTAGAGAACTTCACTGTTGCACTTAACATGTTGAGGGCACATGTAGTTCCAGAACGACATGTATACATCCCCCCATCGATCGCATGTCGTTCCATAACTATGGGCCCTTCTCCCTTCCAACCGCATTTTAGTAATTCCCATGATGTGCTTCATACCTGAACTACTTCCATAAACCATTTATTCAGAATGCTTTCAGCTTTTAAAGTATAATGCATTCTAATCTTAGACTTTTTAAAACCCAATTAAAGAGCTTCTTTTTAAAAGGTAAGCTACCAGTTGCAATTCCTCATTTTTTATATAATCCAAAACATTATTTAATTACAATAATAAACATTTTGGTTTTAAATAATTGAGTTAAGCAATTTATTTTTTCAGAGTATTCTACTTTATTTATTGTAACATAGCAATTTAAATTAAGTTCATCATAGTAAATTTTGAGTGATTAGAAGATATTTATTTTAGTTTATTTATATTTAGTATACATTTTATTCTAAATAGTATTATTTTAAAAAGATTAAAGTAGATTTTAATTGATAAGAGAATATTTACTTTTTATTTTATTAATTAATTATTTAAATAATTATATTAATTAATTTTTATTTTATTAATTAAGTACTTTTTTTTTTTTTTCATATTTATATTCGCACCTGTCGCAGCTAAGCGACAATCAGCAAATGTGATATAAACTGCTTTGATGTTGGCATTTTAGGCATGAGGGAATATAGTGCCCAGCAGCAGCACATCATCCGGGACTTGTTTCAGTAGAGGAGGTCCCTCATCCAACTCCTTTTCAGTCGCCTCATAAAAGGCATCTCAGTCGTGGCCATGTCATTAATAAGTCTATTGTTATGTCCGTGTAATTTGATATAGAAGCCAGAATAGAGAGTCCTTATATGTTCGTCGATAGTTGGTAGTTGTAAGTCGGTATGTAGTGTTTTGTTACTAACGTACAAAGGTGCGTGCGTTACTAGTCGTAAAATTGGATTGGAAGGTTTGTAGTTTTTGTAAGTGTGTCTTTTATGCTGATTCATAAATTTGTGAGGCGTATGTCCAAATAGGTTTCAGTAAGTATGTGTATGTATTGAGTTTCTGTCAGATTTTCAATTTTGATTTGGAAAATAGTGAGTAAAGTAGTTTCAGTCGTTTGTTTAAAGTCTGTCTTTTCATTTTGACATGAGGGCCCCAAGTCATCCTTCTGTCAAATATTAGTCCAAGGTACCGTACTTTGTCTGTTTGAGGAATTTGGTGGTCGCCAATACAAACAGGAGGGCATGTAGCTCGTCGGAGTGTGAATGTTATATGTTGTGATTTGTCATGGTTTAATTTCATTTTCCAAAGTGAGTAATATCTTGTCAAATGTATTAAGTGGTTTTGTAAGTTTAATGAAGCCAGTCTAGGGTCATGGTGTTTTGCTAAAATTGTTGTATCGTCTGCGTATGTTGCAGTTAATGTTTCGGGGTTAGTAGGAATTTCATGTGTCTAGATAATGTATAGGGAGCGAGTATTGACCCCTGGAGAACTCCTGATAAGATTGGTCGAACTGAAGAAATCTCTGAGCCCTGTCGGACCGAGAAAAACCTGTTTGAGAGGTAGGATTGTAGCAAAAGGTAGTATGTATGAGGTAGAATGGTCTTAAGTTTGAAGAGAAGTCCCTGGTGCCAGACTTTGTCAAATGCTTGGGCGATATCCAGAAATACACCAGTAGCGTTCTCCTCTAGTGCTCCAGCAATGTACTCTGTAACTCGGTGTAATTGTTGTATTGTTGAGTGTGAAGTACGAAAACCGAATTGATGGTCAGGTATTATGTTTTGGTCAGTCAGAATATCAACAAGCCTTTTTTTAAAATTAATTTTTTGAATAATTTTGAAGAAATTGGTACTTTTTTAAATTAATATTAAGAAATTTTAATGAGATTAAAACGGTATTAAAAAAAAAAATTATAATTGCTACTATGTTGAAAATATTTTATTGACCATTCCTTAATTCTACTAATAAGATAAAAAAATCATATTTTGATTTCATTAAAAATGTTGGCAGTAATAAAAAATAAAACTTTTTAGTTCAAATTACTGTGTAACTACCATCCGGATTTGCCTAACATGTTTCTTGCCATTGGGCGCATCTAGTTCTGGAACGAAATTAACTTTTTACTATTATAAATTGAAAATGAATTTCTAAAATTATTGTAACACTTACGTAGGTTAAACAGTTTTTAATCAAAGAAAAATAACAATTTTTAATGCCACGAAAATTATGAGAACACAAATATTTAAACATATTACAACAATTATCACTTTGTAACACAGAAATAACCATATGACTTGAGCTTCAGAACAAGACTAACTCTCCAGTCCATGCTCCTTATAGTCGTAAAGAGACAATCGAGAGCCTTTTGGGCCAGCGCAGATAGTCCTCAAACATCGTAATCACAAACATGTGCTATGACAGTTTGATCCAACTTTTAGTTTGTTTCAACAAAAAGACTAGAACTATTCTAAACCATATGTTATTATTGTTTTTGTTTTTTGTTTAATGTTTCATTATTTTCCATAAATCTACATTAAAAGAGTAAAAATTATAAGCTAAAATTTTTTTCTTTTTTAGTGCACGATCATTATCGTGAGTTCAGCATTGAACGTGTTAAGAGATCAGCCCTTTGCTGCCCGCCCACATGATATTTTGGGGGCCTGTACTATCCATAGCTGCCTGTTGCCGATATTGCCATTTTGGGACTGGGGCTCATTCAATGGTCAACTACGACCATTCAATGTGTAATTTATAACAATTTCATAAGTTCTGTTATATAGTAAGTTCCTGAGAATGCAGGCATGAAAAGGTTAATAAATCCTCAAAAAGGTCCAAATCACTTATAATTAGGCCACAGCCTAGATATCATCCGTGGCAGGACAGAAATGATATACTGTCATGGACAGATTTGAATTCATAACCTTGAGCATAGCAGTTGAGCTACCAAACTCCAGGCCAGTGGCGGATCCAGAAATTTCCTGAGGGGGGCGCATGAGTAATGAAGGCCCTAATTTAAAATACATATTAGTACATAATGACGTTGTTAATTACTGTAAATGTTTAAATACAATTCATTTTCAATTAGTGGACTTGAAAAGTGACTAAATATAGCTCATTTTATCTAGAAATAGTAATACATGTTTGAGTGCCTTCACCTCTCAGGGGGGGGGGGGCGCCCCCCGCGCCCCTCCCCTGGATCCGCTACTGCTCCAGGCTATTACAAAACAGTGATAGAAATAAACTATTGATTCTACCCATTTGAATAATTAGTGTAATTAAGAATTGCCCTTTATAATTATAATTAATTATACATAATTCATTCATTCACATTGGCAAAAAATGTCATATAGGATTTAGAATATTATTGTGATTGTTGAGGTTGCAAAAGTTTTCAACTTGGTGTTGTTACACAGTATAGTTGTGTTCTTAAAATGAACACATTTTTTTTTTCTCATAAAAAACAAAAGGATCAAGAAAAATTATTTTTAATATAACTAATTGTAAATAATACACCAACTATACAAAGGAGAAGCTGGGGGGTTTCAAAACTTGTAATAAGGTTAACAATAAAGTGCAGCAGGTACCAGAATTCAAAAAGTAAACAATTAAAGGGCTGTCAGAGTCAAACATCACACTTAACATACAGATTTAAACAGTATACAAAACATTTTTAAATGGGTTTGAACAACAAACTTGATAAATAATTTAGAGCAAATTTTACTTCATTCATAAAATATCAAAAATTTTTCATATTCTGTCCATCACATAAAATAACAGATAAATTATTAAATATGGAAACTTACGTTGTTGCTAATAACAATATCACATGATTTCTCTCTACCAATGACATTCTCTGTGTTGTATATAGTGTGATATTCATCTTCAATTAAAAGTGTAGCAACCTATTGATAACAAATAAATTAATGATCAGCAATAAAAAAATTGATTCATATATTGCAATTTAAGTATAATATAACGAAAATTTATCCAGAAAAGCCAAAATATGACCCAATAAATGATAT
Source organism: Aelia acuminata (assembly GCA_911387785.2). Classification (NCBI taxonomy): domain Eukaryota; kingdom Metazoa; phylum Arthropoda; class Insecta; order Hemiptera; family Pentatomidae; genus Aelia; species Aelia acuminata. The sequence continues at coordinate 102,257,738 of OU426981.1, forward strand.
CTGTCAAATATTAGGTACAAAAAATAACAAACTTAACATAAAGATACGAACTGGAATCTTATCTGTGACGGCATTTTTAACATCAAATGACTCTGACAATAAAACTTGGGTGCACTCCATTTAGGCGGTGTGAATCTAAAATAACAATAACAAACTTCTTGTTTACATGTCAATTTGCGGGAATAAAAACATCTTCTATAAACTAGAGGTAGGTTTCAGTGATAGGAGGCTAAAAGGTTTGGTATGTCAAGTAAACTCATTTTGGATAAAATATAGTTAGTTGAACCTATGTAAACCTCATTCGTTTGTATAGTTTTGTAGTGAAATTCAATAAATTTTAGTTGTTTTTTTTTTAATTTGGTTGGGAATTTAATATGTAAGAAAGCTATCAAAATAAATTTTTGGTCAGGGGCAACACTGGTTTTGTTTGTATCAGAAGCTTCAGTCCGAAGTGTTTTCTTGGAAGCTTTCCAACTGTTAGGAGGATTTGGGTACCGATGTGCAGATAAAAAGTACTTTATTAATTTGTTATTCCCAATATTATTCCGTCATGGATTCAATAGGGATGTCTTGTATTAAATATTTGTTATTTCTTTTTAATTTACTTTTTGCGGTAGGTATTATCATCCTAATTTAACTTAATGATATCTGACAGCAGTTCCATTTGTCAACTCCTCCCTTTTTAATTAGATTTCAGGTATCGTAATATTAACAATTGGAATTATGATTCAGCAAATGTATTCAAATTACAAAATATTTATTGATGAGAAGTTATTTTCCTTGCCTGTTATTTTCATCATAGTGGGTGTTCTTATTTTTATTGTTGCATTTTTTGGATGCTGTGGAGCTATTCAAGAAAGCAATTACATGTTAATAACTGTAAGTATAGATAGTTTTTACCATTACTATTTTTAGATTGTTTTTTGCAGTTTTTAAATTTATTCCTTTTATAGTTCGCTGCTTTGCTTTGCCTTATCTTCTTGATGGAAGCTGCTGGTGGCATTGGTGGTTACATAATGAAAGAAGACATTCATGAAAAACTTTCTGCAAAAATGTATAGCTCTTTGCGAAACAGTAATATAAATAAGATTGATAATAATACTTGGAATGCACTACAGAATGATGTAAGTTTTACCTTGGTTTCTCATAAAGTATTTTATTCATTACTTTCAAAGTCTTCTAATATTTATCTTAATATCATTTTCAATCTTCTATTATTCTTAGAAGGAAGGTATACAATATTTCAAAGGGGAAAGTAAATTTGTCAAGTTATTTATAGGTAGGTATTATTCTAAGATAAGGCTAGGTATCATTCTAAGATTAGGGGGAACTAGTTCCCCTGTGCTAATTCTCACTGTATCCAATATGCTGCCATATCATGTGGGCCTGTTCTCAACTGATAAGGACCCCTTGATGGTGTATTTTCGCTGAAAATAGATATGAGGTCGAAAGCTGGGATCTAATAAAGCTGATCAAGACTATTTGAATTAAAATAACATGATGGGAATTTGCTTATTTAATTTTCCTATGACCTTTCGTAATAGACCACGCCCAGAAGTAAAATAGGTGGTTTTACTGAGTAGAGAATGATTAAGGGCTCAGTGTTTTCTTAAGTTCAATGCCCATTTCCATAATAGTTATTGTGTTTGTACTTATATCAATGAACCTTCATTAAACCTCAACATGCATGTACAAAAAATAATTATATTTTTCTTGGGTTCTCTATGTTTTCCCACTTGTAGTAAACATTCAATTTAGGCCCAGAATTCCAAAGCCAGCCAAATACATTTTCATTGTTTTTCATTTACTAAAAGACTATTCCAAAAGTAGTCACTGTTTCAGATAGAAAATAGTGCCTTAATCATTTCTATAGTGACTGCTTCTGGATGGAAGTCCTTCAGTTCTTAATGATCTAGCATCTAAAGAATTGTAAAAATATAAAATTGAAAATGGATTTGGCTTCTGTTGGAATTTCACGCCTCTGTGATGATTTTGTAAGTACAATTATTCTATTGTTATGGTATGTAAAAGCGACTGTTATGCAAGAGATCCTGTTAAACATCTCATGATAAGTCTTGATAGTTGGTACCTGTGGGTATGGTTTGGTATTTGTGAGGTTAATGCTCAGCATCAATCATCTGGTTTGACTGTTATTAATAACCAATTTTAGGGTTCACTAGATCCTGAAGTATTATTTTGTAACCTAGCTTACCATAATATTCATCAAGTTAAATTGTTTAATTAAACTCACCTCGAAGGAAATAATATTTTTACCCATGTTAAAGTGAATGTGTAAGTCGTTTTATTACACGTTAAAAGCTGATTATATATTATGTTTTTTAAAAATATTAATATCAATCTATTTTGTAATTTTTATTTCTGTATTATATTATAAATAATAATATAATTTTAGACCTGTACATATGACGATTAATATATTATAAAATGTAATGTTCATATGTTAAAACCTGTGTTTATCATGAATAAGGTGGGGATATTGGCTTCTAACCCATAATAAATCATATGACCTTTGTGCTGTTTTATTTTTTATGTGCAGTAAACTCCCGATTATCTACGGAATTGGGTGGCAGTGGTGCTTCAGATAATCTTCAAAATGACTAAAAGGCATAAATGCTTCAAAAAATAGTTTTTTTTTTTCAAAGTAGATATCTAAAAAAATAGCCTGATTTGGAATATCATATTCAAATTCAAGTTTAATGTTTTACAAAAAACCGATCGCCTTAGGTAATAATGGTTTTCTCTTGGCAAGAAGTGAGGGCATTGGCTTCATAAAAAGTTATTAAATGTTTCTCGGCTCTTGATTTTGAACTTTGTCTTCAGGTTTTCTCATTTGCTATCAGGAGCAACAACGTGTATTTGGTCATGCCTTCTTTAATCTATTAAAATATTTGTGATCAATATTCTGTTGACAATATTACAATTATTTTTATTGTTCTTTGGCTAATAGTTCTACCTTGTGAACACTAGGTAACATTACTTACATTTTCTCGGGAGTTAGTTATACATTCAGTTTTGTCCAGAATTTTATTTCAATCCATATTATTATTAATTTACTTATAATATTTTTTTTTTTTTTTTTTTTTTTTTTTTTTTTTTTTTTTTTTTTTTTTTTTTTTTTTTTTTTTTTTGGGACCTCAAGGCTTCTACTGAAGCCCTATACTGCTACTTATAATATTATAGAACTTATCTTTATATATGTAATGAAAATGGTTGGGGGTGCAGTCAGATTAAACAACACTATATATGGATTAGCGTATGTTAATCCTTGTATAGTGTTGTTTTTATTTTACTACACCTTCTAACATTTTCATTACATTAGTTTTTTTGGTCAACCATCTACCTTTATTATCATTATATATTTTTCCAAGAGAGCTGGATAGTCAAAATACTAACATCAAAATTATTGCTGCAGTTTAAAAATGAAGTATGTAAGAGAGTTATAACAATATTAAATAAATTACTTTTTATTTATAATTTACCATAAGTTTTGGTAATTAATTAATTAAAATAAAAAAGAGTGTACATTTTTACAATCATTACTTGTTTGTATTTCAATATTCATCAGAAGAATGAAAAGTTCATTCTCTTTTTTTACCTACTCAAAACACATTCATATCAAATATGGGTAATTTGTAATTACTGTATTTGGGTAATTTGTACTTGCAATGCTAACTGTAGTTTAAACTTTATAACTATACCTTAGCATTTGTGGTGAATATGTGTAATTTTTACTAATATCTTTATTTTCACAAATTCAAAGGAAATAATTATTGAAGCTTGTATTTTTTAATATATATTAATGTGAAATTATCTAGCAATGAAATAGGATCTCCTGTTTAACAGCTAGCTTCAAAATAACCTAGATGTAATGAAAAAAAATCTTTTGTCAACCATTCTTTCTTTTCAATCTTTAGTTTCCCTTTATTTTTCTATAGATATAATATTCGATTACCTCCATCTCTCACTTATATACTCTGACAACTTAAAGATCCCATCCTCTTGCAGTATTGCTCAGCTGTATTCTTCATAATGCTTTCGATTGCAGTTCCTCCAATAGTGGTATAATTGGAAACAACTCCAAAACAATGTTAGTCTATGTAATAAAATACTCAGCTGTAATTGAGTGAAAAACCTAATTTTTAACCATCCAATCTATAATGCAGAGTATTTGTCAATGAAGCATTTGCTGCCAAGCCTTATTTTAAATGCATGTAGCAATGATTGGCCAAAAAGATGCCTTTAGATATATTTTATTTTTCTTAGATGTTCATTTATCATCTGTCAGGATTGAAAAATCCCTAGAGCAAAACGAGGTAATAATAGTAAAAAGGAAGCATAATGCTTTGATAAAAGAAATATGGAGGATGTTCACACAAAGGTTTTATCCATACTTTGATTTGTTTGTTGCCGAAACAGTGTTGCTCTGATATCTGTGCCTCAAGGCACTCAGAATCTGCCTTGCCCCTCACATCTATGAGTCTTTTGATCTGATGCAAGTCAATTCTCAGACGTTATTAATGTTTTATGTTTAAGATATCTCAACAAATAACCAAAAGTATGGTGTAGTATAAGATACGGTAGTAATTAAATAATGAGTCAAAAGGAACATAATGAATGAAGTAGTCACTTATAAACTTTGTTATAACACAATAATATATTAATGATATTAACTGAAATTCTCATTAATTTTTTTTAATTAGAGTTATATTAATTTAATTGTTATAGTTGTCTTGTTGCGGCGTTAAATCCTTTGAAGACTGGTCTGTTATTATTAATGATGGGACCCTTCCACATTCTTGCTGCCCACATTTTCCTATTGATGAGAGTTGTGAAAAACAACGTGCTACGCGCAACGGATGCTTGCCTGCTTTAGAAAATGCTCTTGAACAAAATATCTTTCGCATAATTACATTTGCTCTAATTGTTGCTTTTGTTCAGGTAAATAGATCACCATAAACAATTATTTGAACACCTCATAATGTATGAATAATTATGTTCTATTTATGTTTTAGTAATAAATAATCATAATGTTTGATTTAAAAGGGATTTTTTAACATTTAAAAATGTGAGCTTTACATACTCAGTTTAAAAGAATAATATTGAAGAAAAAAGTATTGATAATCTGTATACTGAAATTAATTTCATTCATTTTGAATTATTAACTTTAATTTGAAGGGTACAGGTGAGAAATCCCATCAGTCTCTTTTTTCAAGGCATTGGAATTACAGTGCCATGGTTGCTGAAATATACTTTTCGAATAGTCTTATCATTTATGCAAAACCCTGAAAGTCACCTGAAATATTTGTTTAATAAAAATAGGCTGTACTGGGGAAAAATCCTGTCACTTTTGCTCGAATTATATTATAGATTTATTTATTTATATTGAATTAGAATTATAGATCCTGTAATACCACTTTAGAGTTTTTTTTTTAAATTTAATTATCTCTAACCCTTAAAAAAAATCTCTAATTAAAAACTCCAAGAAGAAAACTCACATTCACCCACTCCTGATAAACCATGGCAAAAGTTATATTGTGAAAAACTTCCATTAAAAGCTACAAAATTTCTCGATCTCCTCCATTTATCTCAGTTCTTGGAAAGTGTAGGGACAAAGATTTTTTACCAAAATTTAACATCAGTCAATATTCACAATGCAGAAAGTGACAAGGAATATGCTGACGACCCTCTGATGGACGTGGTATTACCTGGAGAGAATTGATTCAGGAACATTTTTTCAAGAATTTTATTGCACTTATCTTGGTGTTACTTGTACTTGCTATTTTTTTAAATCTTCTAGTTAAAAAGATATAAGTTACTGATATAATTTGAATTTATTTTTATTTTTGTTAATTTTTTTAGTCATCCTGTTATGAAAAACATTCAAATGTATTTTTCTCTAAATTAACTTTTTTTGACTGAAGGTTTTTCACCCATACCTTTAATTTAACTTTTTTTGACTGAAGGTTTTTCACCCGTACCTTTAATTTATTCTGATCTAAATTTATCTTGTATAATGAAATATAAAAGAGCATTACAACTATAACCATTATTTCAGTGTTGAGATTTTTGCCAAATTTGTGTAATGAAAAAATAGCTTCGTATTTATATTTGTTATTCATTATATTTTTCAACAGAATGAACATGGGTTCTATGTAAATTGCTAAAAACTTGACGCATGGTTTGGCCATTGAGTGTAGGGGACCCAATGTAGTGTACTGAGGCATTAATAAACAGCTTATATCTTTGCTTTTGAACAAGATCAATAATAAACAAGTTGCCTCTATCCCAATAGTGTTTATTTATTTACTTGTATTCTTACTAGTTTTGGATAAATTATTATGCCTTAGTTGAAAAACATTCCATATTTAACAAATGCCATGATGGGAGAAGCTAAATTTAATAAGTAGGTAGCTAACTGTTTAGAAAAATTTCAGTTACATAACGAACTATTATGGTCTTAAAAAATTAAACAAGCCTGTTATTTGATGATATTTGAGGAATCTTCTTAAGGATCACATCATCCAATCAATGGCTGCTCTGCCTTCTTTCTTGGCTAACATCATTACACCTTCAGTGGTTTTTTAAGGGGAAAAAGATTGTTGAAGGCAGTGGATTGTTGTTCATGAATGGCATGAAAAGCTTTAGTTAATGTTTAAGATCATAATATTTTCACTTTCCATTATAGCTTGTCATAAAACACTCTTGATGAACTCAAAAATACCTTTATTAGTATGAAAGAGTAATTCATTCAAAATTATCTATAAATATAAATATATAAATAGTTACAAAATTAATTATACTAGCTTAGAAGTTACATTTAAAAAAATGCCCAAAATTTTAAGATTTCGATCAATAAGTTATGATCTATTTTCCTATCGTTTCGATTATTAGCAGTTTTTATGATTCTTCAATCATTAGTATTATTAAAATTGAAAATGTCCTATGTGCAAAATGATAGCTTTCTTTCTTCGCTACAAAATGATAAAGAAGTCACTGAAATAGGACTGAGTTAAGGAAATATTAAGAGAGCTATGGCCTATTTCATTGTTGATCCCATGGTTTTATACCCTTATATCCCCAATGGGATATGCATTGTCCCTTCCTGTCCACTATCCTATCCACTATGTGTAGTGATTGTTTGATTAGAATTGTAATTATCTATATATACAAAATTAAAAATACGTCTGCGAAGATATGTAATCTTTTCTTTTTTTAATGTAATTTATAGTAGCTATTTCTAAAAATAGGGAGCGGGGCAGCCTACTGGTAAGGCAGTAGACTGCTGTGCTTAAGGTCCCGAGTTCGAATCTGACATGGCTTATGATATCTTTATTATTCGCCACAGTTCGTCTCGTGGGCCGAGAGACCCTCCTGGGGCAAACCCAGCCTCTATAAAGTGGGTACCCTTAATTGAAAAATTAAGGGGAAAAAACCTGGCGGTTGAGCGTGATCACGGTCAAATCACCTCCTTGCACGACCGCTGACCAAGAAACAGTACTCTTCCTTACATAGTACTGCACCCAAGACCCTTTATGGGTTGTAGTGGTACAGGTTATTTCTAAAAATAAATGTTACATGAAGCCTCAGCAAAGCATGGCTGGGTGTTGCTAGTAGTTTTTATAAAAAGGTTTTGATTTGGATCTTTACATCATATGTATAAATAATGTTCTTTAAAATCTGAGGGAATGATGATTTTGGGTAAACATCCGTGGAGCACTTTTATTTATTGCTCTAAAAATAAATGTTACATGAAGCCTCAGCAAAGCATGGCTGGGTGTTGCTAGTAGTTTTTATAAAAAGGTTTTGATTTGGATCTTTACATCATATGTATTTTATTTACTGCTCTAAAAATAAATTTTACATGAAGCCTCAGCAAAGCATGGCCGGGTGTTGTTAGTAGCTTTTATAAAAACGTTTTCATTTGGGTCTTTATCATATGTATATTTATTGTTCTTTAAAATCTGAGGGAAAGGTATCAGACACTGGATAATTAGGCAGTGAATGACCCATAAATGAATGTTTTTATGAGTCTAATATGAAGAAAATGTTTAATTTTTAAAATGTGTTTTTTTTTCTTATGCCTAACAATTTTTATGTGTTGTATGTATTTCTTCTTCAGGGTTTGATCATGTAACAGGTTTTTGACCTGCCAAGCTTTTACCCATCTTGCTGTGGGCATCTTTCTGGGCCAATTCAAGAATGAGAGTGGAGAAGGGGACCAGTAACTTATAATCTTCCGTCTGGGGCAAAGTCTGTGTTCTGATTGGCTAGCGCCCGGGGGGGGGGGGGGTGTGGTCTGGGGGAGGGGGGATGCCATTGAGATATGTTGTGTTGTCTAATGTTATTTAGTGCAGGGTACTAGTTTTTGCTAAGTCTGTGTCTGTCTTCTTTGTTTATATTGTTTGGTTGTTTTGTAATTTCTCTAGCCGCCCTGATGGATCTGTGGTGGTAGTTATCAATCCTAACTATGGCTTTGGTGTCTTTGAAGGCTATAGTGTGTAGTGATTTTCCTTCCTGTCTGTCCTATACACTTACTAACAAAAGTCTCTGCACACCCTCCAGCGCTTTTTTTATTTTACCTAAAGATAGGTTATGAGCCAGATATTGGCAATGAAACTTACACATTTTTTACATAATTTAATCTATTTTAATTAACAATAATCAAATTTAGTAAAATTTATTTAACTTATAATTTATGAGGAAAATTACATAAAATGTCAGAATATTGATGCGCCAAAAGTCCCTGCACACATCATTTTTCTTCAACTTGAAGCTTAATTATTGATACCAAATCAACTTTAATAGGTAGTCGTTCCTACCTTATGTCTTATCACTTCTCATAATCTATTTGGCATGGTGTGAACTAGCTGTTGGTAGTTTCTGGAGTAATTTTACCCCACAATTCCTTTATTACTCTTTTTAAGTGGTCTTTGTTCTTTATTTTAATTTTTACTTTCTGACGGCCTAGTTGATCCCACAGATTTGTATTGGATTAAGATTAGGAGATTGGGGAGGTGTTTTAAGTTGCTGTGGAGCATTGTAGAGCAACTATTCTTGAACTTTCCGCGCTGTCGTTATCTTGTTGAAAAATGAATTCTACCTGGAGATCAAACTTCATTAAACTTTCCGGTAAATTACTACTCAAAATATTTATATAAACGTGTTGGTCCATTATTCCGTCGATAAATTTCAAATTACCAACTCCAGCAGCACACATACACCCCCTAACCAAAACACTCCCTCCACCATGTTTCACAGTACCAACTATGTTTTTTTCCAGGGGCTCTTTGTTAGGTTTTCTCAAAGGTTCCCCCTTACATCTGATCCATGAATGTTAAATTTACTCTCGTCAATAAATAAAACACGTTCCCAGAACTATAAGGGCTTGTTTACATGTTCCTTTGCGAACTGCAGTTTCAATATCCGGTTCATTTACTAATGAATGGCTTACACCTAGGCTTACGCACATTATAGCCAGCTTTCTTTAGGGTCCTTCTAATCGTTTGTGCAGATACTTCAATCTTGTCATTTTCTTACACCATACCTTAATAAATTTAGAGCACCTGGGTGGGGTTCTTCCGCCAAAGTCCTTATGTAGCCCTCTAGTGGTGAGCTTGGAGTACGGGGGGCGGCCAGAGCGGTATCTACTTTCAATTGTACCCAGTTTTTCATACCGTTTTAGGACATAACTTACCGTATTATAGCCCCTGTTGACGATTTGTCCTATTTACCTGTATGAGTTGTATGAGTTTCCTGAAATTTACAATTTGGTCGGGAATCGGTGTTGGAACCTCCATTTTTTATCACAGTCTTGACTGTTTGTGCCCAAATTAACACTGGCAAGTTAGTATTAGCCGGAGGATGAATGGCATAATGTGCAAACTTTATACAATCAGTATCTTGGCTAATTCCACTGCGTGCAGAGACTTTTGGCGCATCAATATTTTGTGTAATTTTCCTCATAATTTATAAGTTAAATAAATTATATTAAATGCAATTGTTGGTCATTAAAATAGATTAAATTATGTAAAAAATATGTGAGTTTCGTTGCCCATATCTGGCTCATAAGGTATCTTTAGGTAAAATAAAGAAAAAGCTAGAGGGTGTGCAGAGACTTTTGTTAGTAAGTGTATATTGTTTACAGCATGAGCTAGGGATACTGTGAATTCCAGGTTTGTTGAGTCCAAGATTGCCCTTTGGATTGGGCAGGATCTGTCTAATTTTCCTGACAATGGTGAAAATTGTTTTGATATTGTTTTTTGTAAGTGTTCTGGTTATTTTTTCCGAGGTGCCTTTTACGTAGGGGATAACAGCTAAAGGCTTCTTATCTGTTTTATTTTCTTCAGAGTGGTTTGTTTTGTATTCTTGTTCAAAGCTCACCAGTCTTTGGTGAGGTCCTTGTTTAGTTCTTTGAATGTCCCGTCAGTGAGAAGATTTAACATTTTAGAAAAGTAATCTTCTTTTGACATTATAACTGTCGAATTTCCTTTGTCTGCCGGTAAAATAACAAGGTCTTCGGGGTTCTTGAGTTCATTGAGGGCTCTTCTTTCTTCTTTACGTAGGTGTGGTTTAGGTGGTCTGGCCTCTCGCAAGATCTTACTAACGTCTTGATGAATTGCTTCTGCTGTGAGTTCTTCCATGTCCTTTACTACCGCTTCAAAGCTGGTGATGATTTTTTCAACCAGTATGCGTTTGGGAGCTACAGCAAAGTCGAAACCTCTTTGAAGAACTGAAACAGCTTCTGGAGGAAGTTTTTGCGACGTGAATTTGATGACGGTGTTCCTTAGCGATTCTCGGTAAGGATTGTTTCGCTCGGAGGTAAGCTACATGAATTTCCTTTTCTGTATGGAAGTGTCGATTCTTCTGATGTTTACTGCTGCAGACCAAATGGCTCTGTCGGTTTTGGTCCAGCATTCTGACCTTCTTTGATCGGAACCTTTCCATAATTCTCACTCTTCTAGCAACATCCTCCCCGTACAGGTATCTTAAATGTTTTAGGCTTCCATGGTCTGAATCCATTGAATGCATTTTTTGTTCAGTGTTTGACCATGTAACAGGTTTTTCAACTGCCAAGCATTCACACATCTTGCTATGGGCTTCTTCAGGGCCTATACAAGAATGAGAGTGGAGAAGGGGATCAGTAACTTATAATCTTCCATCGGGGGCGAAGTCTGAGTTCCCATTGGCTAGCGCCCCAGGGGGCGTGGTCAGGTGGAGGGGCTAGGGGAGGGGTGATTTTTATGTATCTCTCATTTATTTTAATTTTTTTTTTTGTTTCAGCTAATTGGAGTCATATTTGCTTGCTGTATGTCTCGTTCTATTCGCAAATATGAAACTGTTTAATCTTCCTGTTTTACATCATTTTTCTAACATTTTATCACATATATTTAATTATTGCCCTGTTTGCCAAATATGTATAAAATTGAATATCTATTTTAACTATTTTCTTTCTTATGGGTACCTATAAGTTTGTACCTGATGTGAATCTCAGAATTTTCATTTTTATTTTTGAGAATATTGTTCTTACCTACTCCTTTTTAATATCCAATTCCACATTTTGTCAAGCTATTCATGAAACAATTAGACAATTAAAAATTTTAATGGTGTAATTTATGACTTAATATATACATGGATACGTAAATACATACATATTAAATGTGTTTGTATCTAAGTATATTTATATATAAATATTTATGATTGTGGTTTTTGTGTATTTACATTTTATACTGAAGTTTATATAATATTAGTTATATATTTAAACTTATTGTAGAGATGTAGTATTGTAATGTCACCATGGTTGTAGTGTTCGTTTTTAATTGATCCGTAATTGCCATTATGTGTCTTTCAATTGCATTTTTGGTACTTACTGTTTCATTTAGATAAAAATTTAAATTTAAGACTTGTCCAAGACTGTTGTGTTGCCCTATGTATACTTTATGGCTGACTGTTATATGCACATTTTTAAAATTAATGTCATAATTTTATAAGGTATCTTTAGTTCAAACAAAAATTTTGACAAAAAAAATTAAAATCAGTTAAGTGATATTACTAAAATATTTTCTTATATTGTTGATTTATTTTATTGTTTGCTAAATTTATGTTATTTATTATTATTAAGAATGGAAGTTCTAGAATTTTATATTATTTAATTTTATTTCAGTCTGTTGTAATGTTAATTTATTTAACTTTGTGAATTACTTCTATTTGACAATTTGATTTTCCTGTTTCAGATTAATAATTTAAGTAAATAGTTAAAATTATTTGAAGAATGTATGATATTATACATTAGACAGTTATATATCAAATTTCATAAGCATAATGTTTTGGAATTATCAGCTGAAGTTTTTTTTAATCTTAATTTGAACTTAATCAATTTATTACTCTTAGACTTAATTAATTCTACTTTGAATGTAAAATCTCTTTTTTAATTTGAAGTATTATAAGCTTCTATAAAATTTAGTTTAGTTTCAATTATTATTAGTTTCAAATTTCATTGTGGAAATAAGTGATCTCCTAAAATCTGGTCGTGTTAATTTTGTCAAGCTGAATTAAGACAGTTGGCTGTGTTTTATATTTAAATTCGTTTTTATTCCTGTTTTGGGATTTTTTTACTCTTGATTTATATATATTTGTATTAATGTTGACAAAATACATCCTCTCAATGTGATAATTAGTTCATTTTTCTATTATATGATTATTTTATTATTCCTTATTCTAACTTATCTCATATCTAAATATATTTACATATCTTATAATGTTATCTTAAATTGGTTTTAAGCAACTATTTTACATTAAGAGTCAGGAATTCGATTTAGTGCGAAATAGTTCATTGGATGTAAGCATTATCATAATGGTTTTAAATGTTTACTGCTGTCGGTTAAATCTTTTTATCCTATTTAAATAAGTTAAATCTTTTTATTTTTGTAGGTAGTCTCTCCTGGGGCCACCCTAGCTCTATGAAATGGGTATCCCTTCTAATGAATTAGACGGAAAAACTGGTAGTATTACCTTAGTTTAACAATCTCAATTCATTCTTTATTCTTATAATGAAATATTTTTTAATTTAATATCATGATAATTTTTAACTTCCTGAGATTTGATATTTCTTATGTAGATTTTTTGAAAATGTAACTGCCGTTAGCATAGAACATTTTTGACCTTTTCTATTCACTATATTTTATGCTTTATTTCTTCCAGATATATTTTGTAGCTTAAATTTTTAATTTGTTCTGCTTAAGGATAAAAGCTTTGAATATCTTACTTAGTACTCCTTCAAACCTGGACCTCTTGATTTTGACCCTGGCTTTATTGCTATTATAATATATTCACTTAAAACAAAAAACAAAAAAAAATTATAAAATAAACAAATCTTAAACTTTATGATTGCAAAGCTATGCTTAAAGAGTTCATTTTTTTTTAATTTTCCTGAAAATTGAAAATTGAGGGATGGGGACCTCAGAAATATTTAACAGTCTGTAGTAGTTTGCCTAGGGAGGATTTAAATTTAATTCAATATGCAGGGAATTCTTGATCTAACAAATTCTTCTGATGGATAGGAATCTTCTCTACTGACTATCTGCTCTCATTCAGCATGGATTCTATGAATCATTTTGTCTTGTTAACTAGTTCAAGAATTTAATAGATAAATAATATTTTACTGTTAATTAATTAATACTATTTCAAATAATAATGTCTTATATATAAAATAATTTCTTTAGTTATGGAAAATTGCTTTAATAACCTCACAATTGTGATAAAATGAAAAATAGTATTTTTGAAAAAAAAAAAAAAAATTATCATAGGAGAAAAAATATTTACAAATCTATTATAACTGAAGATTCCATTATATTCGTGTTTATATACACACCTCAGTCTCATGACAAAAAAAAAGTCTTACCATTTAGCATCCATAATTCTTGTTTGCTTCTTTCATTATCCAGTGAGATTCCAAGCTGGGAAAAAACATGGCTCCACTGTTAATGAAATCAAAACATTTAAGATTTTTATTGGAATAAGATGCTATTATGATAATTTCATATTTAAAATTAAAATCAAATATAAATTTCTTCAAACGAATTTGGTTTTTATTTATGAACATTAATTAGGAAATATAGGCACCAATAATTAAATTGTCAACATTTTTAATTAGGGTAAACCATATCTAATTAATTCTTAATTCTAAATTAATTAATAATTTTTCCATACTTTAAATTAAGTTAATTAATTTAAATAGATTATTTAGATTTTTATAAGTTTTAAATTATACATTTTAGTACTTCTCTTAAGCCTTTTTTCAAAAGTCAATGAATATCTCATAAGAGAATATTGAGAAATCCTAGTAATATAGGCATATCTTCATGATCAAAAACCATGTGATTTTTCAAGCAAGAGATGAACAGGAGCATATTTCCTCATTACTTACATGAATGAAACATTTAAAAAATATTTGTGAATGTTTGCTCAAGTGGCTGAGAGATGGACAAATATAAACTTTCTTTATCCAGGATATAAACATGGAAGGGAAGGAAGTATTAGGGATAGGAAGCAGCATTTTTTTTCTTTAATAAGCAATTTCTTCATAGATTATACTGGATTTGGTTACCAAAATTCTCTAATAAATTAAGGTGGGTTCTCATTTATCAGTTGTTTTTTTATTGCTCAGTGATAATACTTCAGGGAACTATTAAGATCCCTCTCGGTCACTATCTTTATCCTATCTTTGGGAGGCCCTGTATGAGAAAAGTATTTCCAATGTAAAAATAAAACTATAACTTACCAATGTATTGTAAAACAAAAATCTGGTGCGATGCGCGCAACACACAACAAAGTTATAGAATTTTTAGAACACACACAACAAATACCAAGTTTGATCAAAATCGTTAGAGCCCTTTTTGATAAAATCGAAAAAAACATAAAAATTTACTAAATAAAGTACCCCCTCCGTTTGACCAATTTTGATGAAACTTTTGCTGTCACATCACGGGCATATATATACACCAAATACCGAGTGTGATCAAAATCGTTAGAGCTGTTTTTGAGAAAATAAAAAAAAAATGTAAAAATTTATTAATCAAATTACCCACTCCGTTTGACCAATTTTGATGAAATTTTTGCTGTCACATCACGAGCATATACATACACCAAATACCCAATTTCAGGTTCATACGGCTTATAGTTTTGATAAGTAGTCTTTCGCATAGACCATTTCATGGGACTTGGTTATTCCGATTCAGGGGACGCCAAAACGTGTGTTTCCGTTGAAAATCGGAAGTCTAAATTTTTATCAGACTTGGTACTTGTATGTATATGCCCACGATATGACAGCCAAAATCATATCCCGTATTATCACTGATGAAAATAAAAACTTTGATTTAACAATAAAAAATCTTATATTAATTTAATCCATTTTTGTGGGCAACCACCCTGCTTCAAATTATTTAAATAATTTATTTTTTGAAGAGAAAAGATTGACCCGGAGGACCCGGGACTCTCGGCAGAGCCCAATCTTTTCTCTTCAAAAAATAAATTATTTAAAAATTTTTATTTTACTTTAGAGAGTAAATACTTGATGCTCATATTATTTAAAGCATTTAAGATGTGAACAAATATGGTATAAGATAATCTTTAATTAATTATATATTAGTTTAAAAACTTTAGTTCCATAGATTTTTTAATGCAATATAAAGCGATTTTAAAGGAACTGTAATCGTTCTCAGTTTCCAGAAAAGCATAAGAGACAGCCTTTACGAGACAAAAATACACCTTCACGATATATTTACAAAAAGCACAAGTTTGCTTTTTGTAAATATACAAAAAAAAAGCAGTAACAAGTTGCTTGTTAAAACAAGCAAGAAGTAAAAAAAAACTCGACTGTTTATGAAATGAAATTATCATAGGAGAAAAAATATTTACAAATCTATTATAACTGAAGATTCCATTATATTTGTGTTTATATACACACCTCAGTCTCACGACAAAAAAAAAGTCTTACCATTTAACATCGATACTTTTTGTTTGCTTCTTTCATTATCCAGTGAGATTCCAAGCTGGGAAAAAACATGGCTCCACTGTTAATGAAATCAAAACATTTAAGATTTTTATTGGAATAAGATGCTATTATGATAATTTCATATTTAAAATTAAAATCAAATATAAATTTCTTCAAACGAATTTGGTTTTTATTTATGAACATTAATTAGGAAATATAGGCACCAATAATTAAATTGTCAACATTTTTAATTAGGGTAAACCATATCTAATTAATTATTAATTCTAATTAATTAATTTATCTAATAAATTAATTAATAATTTATGAATGGATAAGCACTGAGAACTTTCAGTTTTTGCAATACAAATATTCTATAACTTATGAAGATATACAAATATAAGCAAATAAATATCTGAAATAGAGGAATGGTGTTTACATACTATGGAAACACGCCTATTTCTAATCTAAGTAAGTTTGTAAAGTGAAAGTTGTGTGTTGCACGCATCGCACCAGATTTTTTTTTTTAAATTCAAATGATAATTTGGTGTTTTAAAGATATTTCTGGAAATTACGCAAATTATGAACAAAGCATTTTCTAACAGTCCGTCCTCCCAAAAAACAAAAGAAAACAGTGGAAGGAAATACATTTAGCATTTTCATCAATATTTCATTTCTCATTCTGCTTAACAGATTCAATTTTTAAATAAGTAACTTAAGTATTTGTTTAAGATTACTTTCTCAAAGTGAATAAAACTTCAATCTTGTTTTATTAAATATTTCGTCGTATCAAATGGAATATTATTTCGTCTTTTATAAGAGTAAATACAACATCAATTAATTATATTATATTTTTAAATAAAATATTAATTTAGAATAATATTTATTACACAAACTCTAAGATAATAAGTCAATATAAAAGCTTCCTCATTGGACTTGCAAAAAATAATTCCACTATTATAAGAATTACTTTAAAAACTGTTATAAAATTATACCACATCCATCCCTGTTTAAGTATAGTTATAAAAAATAAAAATAAAATATATTTAATGCAAAACAACCAGATTTATTAAAGAATAGTTTTAAAACCTCAATTAAATGTAGTAAATATTTAAAATTTATTTCAAATCAATAATTGAGCCTTAAAATTAGAATACTACAGAACTCCATTTTCAATTATTTTATTTTTAATAAATTTCTAATTCTTGATAATTTATTAATACAAACAATTGAAAAAGGAGTTGTTTTTTTTAGAGTTTTGCGCAACTCTAACATCATAAAAAGCGAGGGATAATATTAAAAACTAAACTTCAAATAAATTTTATATTATCCATGTTTATTCATTTTTTTCATAATCAATAACAGCTTTATTTGGTGAGAATAGTGACACGGGCATTATTTTAAGCCCTATTCCAGATTGATATTGGCTGTACAGACAAGTATAAAAAATAAATATCCCGGATAATTTTTAATTGACAAATTTTTTTTTTTAACTACATTAAATGGTGTATATATATTCAAACTTTCTTAAATCAAAGATTTAAACCAATATTATATTGGTTTTAAAACAGAATATGTTTAGTTTATCAGCAGAAAGCTTACATAGATTTCACATTGCATTTTATTTTTAACATCTTTTACACACTCAACTGTTTTAATGAATGAATAGGTCGTACAGGAGAAAACAGTACACCCCAACATAATAGAACATGGAGAAAAATATCACAAAAGTAATTAGCAGAAACACATAAATAGTATCAGAGCGATCAATATATAAAATAAAAGTTAAAAGTGTTTCCATAAATTTATGGGGCAATAACATAACTGGTTTAAAGAAACAGATCTTTCCTAACTTTAATGAAAGTTATATTTTTTAGAAGCTCAAAATTAAAAAGTATATGACATTTAAGATTTTGTTATTTATTTAAATATATTAAAAAAAATACCCACTAATGGTAGTGATTCGAATGGTTCTGTTATGAATAGGCATATTTTCAAAAAAGCAGTTTATTGATTATAAGAAATTTTTACATTTTTTAAATATATAATATTTATGGGTATACCTTATATATACTTTTAAAATATAAAATCTCAGATCATTAGCCAACCAACCACAACTTTCATCAAGTCAAGTCTTTATTTCTGCTCAGAGAGTATATTTTGCAAAATGGAAGTACTGTGTAAATCATGAGGCAGGTAAAATATGACATTGCTAGCACAGAAACACAAGGGCTAGTAGAAGTCATGACACTATATAAGCATCTTATCAGGACTTTTTCAAGCAAGAATGAGCAGTCAAAGTAAATACAATATAAAAAGAATAATTAATTAGATAATCTGCTTGAAAGTTGTAAATTTTATAGGAAGATAAAATCTAGTGACAATAAATTTTGAAAAAAAAAAAAAATTAAAACCAAATGCATTGAGAGTGTCATTAAAAAAACAACTCAATAGCTGGTAAATGCTACAAAACTAAAATTTGTTAAATACCAATTTCAGTTAACGCTGATGTTGAAATGAATAAAGAATTCAAATAAAAAAATTCCCTAAAATAGAAATAATAATAATCACTCTTGCCAACTCGAAGCCACTACCATTCAAAAAAATAAATTAAAATTGTTTATCTATTTGATTTATATAATGTCAAAGCTAGTTACAACACAAGGTATAACCAACTTCCTTTGCTTAATGAATGCAAGTGAAAACAAAATGGATAGAAAAAAAATGTAAAATATGGAAGCATCTATAATAATTGAAACATTACATTACTTATCCTACATCAGACTTAATATACTTATTTACACTTAATAACTATTCATAGGTTTATGATAATACATAACTCTTCATCAACTGATACAAACAATATAGACATCTTATAAACGCCTTCAAATACAAATTGTTTCCAAAAAATAAAATTAAAATAACACTAAAAAAAAAAAAAAAAAAAAAAAGAGGAAAATTGGTTTTATACCATTAGACTAAATCTCTCCATTTTTACAACACAATACTTTTAACAAATGCTAAAATATTGTTTGGTTCATACAAAAATTCCACATTAAAGGAAGATTGTTAATTTTGTTTAAAATAATGATTAAAATTACAATATGGTTTTTTTATCATAAGCATAACTAAACATTCCATGATCACACTTGATAAATACAACTTCAATGTATATGTATCCATTAGTCAAGGCAAAATGGAAATTAAGATAAAATTATACTCAAAAAAGTTTGGAAAAAAAAAAAATTTGAAAGCTATCCATATAAAGACCCTTTAAATTATTTTTTATAAAGGACCAGAAGTTATACAAAAAACAACACTCTAATTGGATGATGGCAGGCATTACTATATTATTTTCTCACCCTTCAATGTGTTGTTTGCTTCGTAAATTATAAACTAGATGAGAAAAAATTGGTTTTGTTACTTTTGCTTGTTAAGAGGTAGAGAGCTATTAGTGATGAGGAGGAACTAGACGGACAGGCAGCAAATTCCTGCTGTCCTCACGTAGCATATCTTTTGGTCCACAGCCTAGCTATGCGGTCATGCTCCTCACGGTTTTGAAGGTACTGTGTTGCTATACTTCCCACAAGAGGGTCAGCTATAATTTAATTTAAAAATGTATTAGCCAAAATATATTAATTTAAAAAAAAAGAGGACTAATGCAATTTCTTAGATGAAATAATTAATTAAGAAGCACTATTCTTTTGACCTTCGCAACCACTATTCTTTTGACAATGGGTACAGATAATTTTTATTTTATAATTACTTATCCCTCATGTTTTGCTCAATACAGCTAGACTAATATATCAATATATCTCATTCAGAAGAAGAAAAACATTTTGAACTAAAACTTTTAATATCGAAGATGATACAACAATAATTTAGTCAAAAAACTGTAGCTCAGTAATGCAGATGGTACATATAAACAGCCAGAAAAAACAAAGTAGTTTGGAAAAGTACTATTAAAAATAACCCTGGCACAACTGCTACCCACGCAGGGTCGCAGAGCTTAACCACCACTTTTTTTTTATTTTTATAATAAATTATTCAACTTAAAAGAGTATCCACCTAATAGAGCCTAGATGGATCCCGATAAAGGTGAGGGAATTTAGTTTTCTCAGAATTAAAAATATATTTTTAAATAGTTTATTTTTGAAGAGAAAAGATTGGGCTCAGCCGGGAGTCGAACCCTCAGCCGGGCTCGGTCGTGCAGTGGTTGGCGTACCACGCACGTCACGCGGGAGGCCTGGGTTCGGCTCCTGGCTGAGTCTAATCTTTTCTCTTCAAAAAATATTTAAAAATAATATAATTAAAAATAAGATGGTTACCCACGAAAATGATTAAATCAATTTAAAAAGATGTTATTTATCACCATCACCCTACCCTCTTTGGCCATCAATTGAGTTAAAATATTTCAAATTACTAACAAATAACAAATTACTAAATAACAATAAAACAACATAAGATATCAAGGGGAATCAAAGTAACCAACGGCCATGTCCTATAGTGGTTTTGAAACAAGATTTAACAATTTTTTTTTAGCTGTATCATATATCTGAGGAGTATATTCATATCGGCTTCAGTGTGTATATTGTTTCAGTTTCAGTTTTAGAAGGTTTGAAAATAAGTGGATAAATTGTTTTAAATCGCGTGTTTCATTTTAACGTGCGGGGTCCTTACTAACAGTAAGTTGAAGCTAAGTACAAGTTTACGGAATCTGCCGTGATGAATTATGTTATTGACAATATAAGCAAGTCACTTATCGATTTGACTTACGGAAAGTAAAAAATCACTAATGCCGTCACCCCACTAAGTACTAAATATTCCTGTAACACCGGAACCCTCTTCAATACATATTACCAATAGCGACCTTATAGTTTTGTTTTGAAAGTGGTCTGGTTAAGTTACATTACATATTTTTTAACTACAGATTGTTGTTAGTCTACATATAGTTCTCAATATGGAAAAACAGGGCAGTGAGAGAAAACACAGTAATAATGTTGAAGGAAAATATTGCGGTCTTTGAGCGGCTTGACCAAGGTGAATTTTTGATATTAAAATTGTATGTATGTGTGATCCTTTCACCATTTTTGAGTATCATAAATAAATATAAATTATGGATTGGATTTTAATTTAGGGGAAAGCCTCAAGAATCGCACAAGAAATAGAAGTCGGAAACTGCTGATATAAAAGAAAAAAATTGTTATCGTATACTAGATTATAAATTATATACTATAAATATTACATCATTTCATATATTTTTTAAACTATTTTATCTTCAAATAAAATAGTTTAAAAATTATAACTTAATTATTCAGCTAAAAGACTATAAATAAATAACATCAATAATTTCATATAGTTTTTTTTGCATGGAAAATGTTAATTTCATTATAAATACACATATTATATATGACAAAAGAAACAGCAAATTGTTATCGTCCCAGGTTAATCCAACCTTTTTGATGTTTCTACCCTAGGTCCCATCTAGTCGGACTAACAAGATCCTACAGCATTGTTGTGATTCAGCCTAACGTTCCATTGTTTAAACGAATCATGTAATTTGTTTTATTGGACCAAGAGTAGTATCCTGATGTATAGTGAGCAATGCTGTATTTTCAGCATAATTGCAGTCAATGTCTCAATGTTAACGAGTATGTCCTATTGTAGAGCAATAGTGTTGTATAGTATAGAGTGTAGAGGAATACTAAACCCAGGGTACTCCCTCCGAGTTAGATCAATTGTAGAAATTGCTGAGATCTGCCGGATTGGATAAAATGTGCAAAATAAGATATATTGAAGGTTTAGGTTAGAGGTGTTCGGTAATATTGACTGGACTTCGAAGAGAAGATCATGGTGCCAGACTACGTCAAACCCCTGAGCAACATCCAGAAATATGCTGTGCATTGTTTTTGTTCTAGTGCTTTTGCCAAGTAATCAGTAACTTTGTGTAATTGGTGGAATGAGCGAAAGCCAAACTGATGATCAGGTATAAACTTATGATAATTCAACAAAGTCAAATGTAAAAGTCTTATATTCAGACAACAAACAGCAAATCAAAGAGTGAAAATTTTATTTTTTATGTATTTATCTGATTTATGGATCATTTTTATGAGTTTTCCATCCATGGAATTTCAAAAGTACGCGCAAGTAGAAATAATACAACTTTCCTTTGGATCTCGATGGAGTGCTACAGATCTGACTGAGTCATAACCGGGAACTTGTCTTTTTGGCAAAAGTTTGACTGTAGAGAGACCTAAGAAGTAATAAAAGAAGGTGGTAATATCAGCTGAAGTGGAATGCTTTCCTAATTAATTAAAAACGAGGGTACCATATTTATTTTTATGATAAATCAGTCGGTCGGATCAAGTAACAACTTTCCCTCACACAAAAAGGCCCAGAAACCATAATGTTTTCAGGGAGGTGCTAACACCTTTTGATGTTTTAGCAATTTTTCAGAATGCTTCCATCATAAGTTGAAATGCCTTAATGTACGCGCTTTTGTTCTGTCAACCTTTTGGATTTCTCTTTCAAATTGTTTGTTTATTCAGTTAAAAGTTTGTTGGTCTAAAGGGTGTCTGCAAGTTTGCCACAACTAACACACTCTTTTCTTTTTCTTGTCCAATTCCCTTACATTAAGTCTAAATCCTCAGTTAAATTAAGAATATATCTAATAAAACAATACAAGTAATAAAAGGAGAACTGCTGATGCATACCGACAATGTTTATATTATTTCATTTTAATATTTGAAGGAGGGGAGGGGAAGAAGCAGAAATTAAAAAAAAAAAATACTTCAACATGAAACCATAATTAATTAATTCAGGATTAATTACACTTTGCAAGTTAATTATTAAATAGTTTTGATAATATCTTCAATATGAATTGGCAGTAACAGGATGAAGACATTAATCCACAGAAAATGCTAACGAGAAAGGTATTAAGTGAAAAATATATATGTACATAGATTAGTTAATATTGTAAAAAAAACAAAAAACCTTTACCTGGATTACAGTCTGTTAAAAGAGAACAAATCGATAGCAAAACTTTTGAAATAGTCAAAGCGGGTGACCAATTATCTTTCAAAATGTCCAGGCAGATCACTCCTTGACTGTTGATATTACAATGGTAAATACGAGTTCGGAATGTAACCTGCACCAGATTATCATAATTACAAACAAATTTAGAAAGAATTTACAATAGATAAAAGATAAATAATTTACCTTAGGAGGCTTAAAAGGATATTCTGGTGAAAAATGAATGTCTAGAAAAAATACACCACCTTCATAAACTGAACCTGGAGGTCCTAAAATGGTTGAGACCCATTCATACAGATTATCACCTTTAGGCCCAGCACTAAAAATTAAAAGGTAAATAATAACAGGTCAAAATTAAGAATTGAATGAAACTAAAAAAAAAAAAAAGAAGAAGAAAGAGTTGTAAGAGTTACACATCAATATTACCTGCAATTAGGAGGAGGGTCCAAAGTTATTTCAGCAAGTTCTTTTTGAATCCTAGATTAAATAAATTAAATTACAATATGCACATACAAGTTAACTGGATTGAATAAATACAATTTTACGTTAGATCAGAATTGAATAGGTTATAAACACTAGTCAAGGGACAAGTATATAAAGCATAAAACCTTTTCGCAGATGTGGAAAGTGCTTTAGACATTTTAGGATTTGGTTTAACTTCCTTATTTTCTGTCTTAGGAGTTTCTGGTACAGATGCAGCACCTCTTCCACGACCAGTTCCACTAGATCCAGCACCAGACATAGTCACAGCCACTACATTAGAAAAAAAAACTCAAAATAAGAATGAGAGAGAATTCAATTAGAAAAAAAAAAGGAGATTAATAAACATTACATCAATGTAGAAAATGTGATCTTAAATCAATAACAGTAAATGGCAAGGTTATAAAAGTTAGGTTAAGCAGTGTTTGGATATGAACCTTGGAAACAATTAGAACAAGAAATAATTTACATAACAACAGTCAGTTACAAGTAAATAACTGAAAAATGATAGACAAATATTAAGAAATCATGTATCAATAAATAAATAAAAAAGAATTAAAAGGAATGATAAATTAGAAGGGTTGGTCATGGTAGTAAACTTAAGTAATTTAGTTTATTTACAATGGAATTGTAACACAGAATAGTAAATAGAAACAGTTTTTATTTGAAGAATGTCAAAAGAGAATTTCCACTAAAAGACTTAATGGACCACACCTATGTAAGTATAGAACAAAAGAGAACCTACAAAAATAATCCTTTGAGAACGCTAATTAATAATCAAACAAATTTATTTTTTGATGAAATCGCGTTGCTTTGAATGAGTAAACTTACCTAAAAATTATTTAAATAGTCTGGGCAAGTAGAAAGTCTTCTTAATAAACTTATGAGTACATTTCTAATAAGATGCAAAATGAACTAAACCGGCGGCCATGAACAAGTTCTCAGCTGTGAAAGAGTAAGATTATTAATTTAAAAAGAATGCTAGAGCACTATTGTATAGAGAAAATGATTTTAAAAAGGTAATAGAAAAAACCTACGCTTAGAAAGCTGGGGTTTTATCGTTTCAAGGATTTGACCAATTCCAACAACTGGGGCGTCTTGTCAGTAAACACAAGGCCCCAAAGCCTCCTCACAACAAAGAGGTTGCATCTTTATTAAGTACAAGTAATGAAATAAAAAAAAGTATTACAATAGTTCTCATGTACAATTATTGATGTTGTTTATTTAAAACGAATGATTCACTGATATTTTGTGTAATGAACTATTAATTATCCAACACAGACATGATTAGTTCAGTGAAGCTTGTTGCTATTACACTGTAGGATATTTCGCAATTTCCGTGTTTTTTAAAATTACTAAAATTCTGATGGACATAGAGTAACGCTGTCTAGATAAACTACGATTAAAAGATTCTAGGGGGTTTAGGTGAATAAAAAACAACAATGAATTCAAATTTACCGCTCTTTTAGTAGCTATTTAATAGAAGGGGTGAACTATGTACATGAAATGATATTTTTAAATTTCAAAACTAATACACATTTACCACCATACACATATGTACATTATATTTATTGGAAAAAGTTATGCGAAATTCATTAGTGTTTACGAATTTTTGAATGAATCTCTAAGAAAAATAAAACAAGGTAAATGAAATAATGATCAAACAATCGACTAGGAAATAGTTTTTAAAGAAGGATAATTTTTTTATAAATCTATGTTTAATTATAAGCTAACCCTGACTTTATTCAAGGGATATGGCTTAATTCCAAAAAATGTGGTGTATTACTTTTAATAAACAAAATAGAAAAGGTCGGTTATTTAACTCTTTATGGAGTAAATTAAGTTATTGACGAGAAATATGGATTGGAAAAAAAAACACCTATTGTTAATAGTGAAGGTATTGGTTATCCAAATATTCTGAAAATAAAACAAATATGTACTTAGAATAGAAAATAAAAACAAATATAAATTAACAAAGTAAATTAGTGATCTATGCTGAAAAACCGAAATATCAAAAGGAATCAAATGCACGGCTAAACTATATTTGAATAGATAAGAATTGTTACTGTCGCAAAGTTTCAACACTTCCTACGGATCATTAAAAAGAAAGACCAAAAATATCAAAAACATTTTGAGAAAATTTCTTGAACAAGTAAATAAATCACAATTTAAATAATTAAAGTTAGAGAAAATAGTTTTAATCTCTTGTAGTTGAAGTTCAAATTTTTGAAATCGTAAGAAAAGTTTGTTACATTTACTGAAATTTTAGTATATCTGCAATAATTATTATTGGAAATTTGCTGCAGCTCTTCCGAGCTGTGTTATGTTAATATTATCATTAACAGTAAACAGATTTCGGTTTTTATTACTTTAACTTACCTATATATGAAATATATAGTAAGGGAAAGTATTTTGATCGTCAAAAATTTTGACTTCCGGTTTTCAAAGGAAATACACGTTTTGGGGTTCCCTGAGTCCAAACGACCAAGTCCCCCGAAATGGTGTGCGTATTTGTGAACAGGCTAGCTTAAAAATGGTAAACCGTAGGAACCTGAAATTTGATATTGGATGTACATATGCATATGCATTGGTATGACAGATAAAAATTTATCAAACGGAGAAGGCACTTTATTTCATAAATTTTGTCTCTCTTTTTTTTTTTTTTCCTGTTACGTACTAGAAAATTAGCATTGTTGGGTCCAAACGTTGACCTCAATAAAATAGTTTATAACTACATATATGTAGATTCAAAGAACAAAAAACTTCTTGCCGGTAATCCTATTCTCCTTTGTCGCCTTACACAGGATGTTCGATATAAGCACATTGATAAGCGACTTGATCCCCCATAGAACCTCCTGGGACAGCCCCTGACTATCTTGTTGCAAGAAACATTATGTTGAGTGCCTAATAATGATTGGTATCCCACACAATATGTTGGCGAAAAAATGTCAGGTTTTCACGGGATCGTTACTTAACTCTTTAGATCAATGTATAGTTTTTACCATTGGAATAGCTGGAGAAAATAATAATCTTGCAATCTAAATAAATAAAGATATAAAAAATAATATTTAAAAAATATTTTCCAAATTTCAAATTTTAACCTTAAATTTAATAAAAAAAATACTCGCTATTCCAAATGTACCCCATGCGAGTGTTTTTAAGTCCAAAACTAAAAAATAGGGAAAAAAATTTTTGTATTGGTTAAATAAAAATAATACATAAATTGAAATTTATTAACAGATCTTCCTAATGTTCGAATTCTAGATACATTTGTCTAAAAATAATGATGATAAGTTGTTTTAACCAAAATTTAATGTTTACCATTTTCTTTTTTCATTATGAAAAAACACCTAATTACACTTGAAAGTAAAAAATAAAAATTGAGAAATGTTTGTTTTAATTAAAAGACAAATTAATATACTTTAAAACTTGGCTTAAAATCTCTTAATTTTAATATGAATTTTTAATATTCTTTTAAGCTTTAGGAGTTAGAAACACTAGTATGGGATATTTATGGAATAACGACTAATTTTAAAATCAAAGCCGAGCTTTGTAATTGAAGATATTAATAATATTTACGAAATAACATTTATTTATAATAACTTAAACACATTTTTTTTTTATTTTTATATCATATTGATGTCTTAAATTTCTTTAGTAACAAAACCCACCTGTTGATTCAACAAGTTAACAGGTTGTGATCCCGTAGAAGTTTGACAGCATTCTATTGCCAATAAAAAGCGTGTAAGGCCCATTATTCTCTGGCATACAAATTTAATTTTTCTGTACTAGATTGTGAGTCTTGATGAAGATTTTTAGCTCTTTCGAGTAGTATAAACTGAAAATTTCTATATTTTTTTTTATTTAAAGCAACGTGAGAATTGTAATAAAAAAAAAAAAAAACTACTTACTAGTTGAAATTTTTTAAAAACCGCGAACTAATCGACTGAGGTCTCACGAAGAGACCATCCCTTTGGCCATTGACCATGACATGGAAACATTTTTGTAGGAATTTGATTTAGAATCTAAGCTGGTATTTTATTTGCCGCAAACCGCAAATATGTTTGATATTGTCCTTTGTCAATCACAGGATCTAAAAGACTATTGCTAAAATTAGTATTATTATCTCGAATTATCATAGGCCTTATCGCAAAAAACGTAAATTTCAGTGGCTTGCAACACAGGGCCCGGTCATGTTTTTGCGAGAAGTTCCGCAGTAAGTTGTCCTTTCCGAAATTATTGCAAAACAATTCGCCCCGTCTCTATCTGCCGCCTATCCATGGGCGGATCCTAGGGGGCTGCAGTATAGATTTTGAATGAAATGTATGTTTATTTCTTAATCGTATCAGATTAATGGATGTAATCCATAAAAAAATCTCTATTCGAGCTGATGCAAAATGTTCTCCATGTCCTGAAAGTTGTGAATTCGATGACATTCAGATTTTCTTTGAAATTATTAGCTTCTTCTGAAGTAGCCCCTTCGCTGACCGATTGTCCCCTCCGTCGTGGTCTTTCTTCAACGCATAATTCTAGTTAACAAGAAGACCCAGTGCACAGTAGCTACGAAGTCATCGGGATGCCATGAGTGATTTCACTCGGAGAGGCAAAAAAACATTAGGAGTAATGAGGCAATGCACAAGGGGCGTAAATAACTACTGGATTCTCCTGAATATACCGATAGGTACAGGGGCGGACGCAGGTTTCTCCCCATATCGGGCGTCTTTTTGCAGCCCCAGCGTTCCACTATTACACAGTTGTCAATGGAACAGTGCACATTAGACGCTGCGTCCCCTCCTATCTGCTTCTTTCATAAAGGTAAGTTTTTAATAATATAATTACTAATTTAATTTTAATTACTTATATATTATATATTAACCTGTTTTTTTAGTAATTGAGTGGATCAGCCATGGAGAATGTTGATTTGGATGTGGATGAAGCGTCTTCCTATCTCCTCATGTGCACTGAAACTTCGATAGGTAGGATTAAGCCTTCCTAGAAAACCTTCTTAGCGTCCCGATAACTTTGCACCTTGCACCTTGCATAGCCGTAGGCGAACTACCGCAGCGGAGAGTGGAGCGCTAGTATTTTTCCACAAAGTTCGCGCATTAAACATATAATGTTTAATATAATGTTTAAAATAAAATAACATTAAACTAATTTATTTTAGAACTCGAGTATAAAAAATGATATCGACGTGATTCTTTCACCAAAATTTTATTTTTGAGTGTAGATTAATGCAAAAATCCAGCCGCCCTACAGATGAAATGAAGAAACAGAAGAAAAACGTGTTATAAAGTGACCGTACATAAAAGAGAAAGAAAATCATCTGATTTTTTCATCTACTATAAACATTTCGTCCACACTGTTCCCCAGATGACTCATATAACCTTGTAATTTAAGTTATCAACGATTATAGGTGATATTTCTCGGTATGGAGATATCACACTAGCCATGCATTATTAATGAGGCGGCGGCTGATGACAAGATAGCTATGTGGACACGAAGAGCCGGAGGAACCGGTAGAGGGATATAGCGGTGGTGGGGGTGCTCGGTGACCCCTGGGCCCAGTCTTCACGATGCTGCCCCTCGCTCTCTACGGCCTCCTCCTCGGCCTCGCATCCGCCGCCGTCAAGTACGACCAAGCCCAGACCGGGGACTACAACGTCCACCTGGATCTCAAGAACATCGAGGTCCTCGCCTTCTTGGACGGCTCCTCCCTTGGGCTAGGAGATGTGAGTATCCCCATGACGAGTCGTTGAGTCTTGTCAGGTATTTCCTCGGTAGGAGCAAATTGGATCCAAAAATTTGGGATACACTGTATGGTTGACTGGTATTATAGACATTTGGGCATGCATAGATCCAATATTTAAGCCATGTCTCGCATTGTCGATTGAATTCATGAACGGAACTTGATTCCAAAGGCTCTTTAAAAAATAATAATATCATCTCCAAATTTAGATGATGAAATATGATTCATAGTGATCAACAGTCAAGAAATATCCAATTAACTAATAGTCAACAATATATGTATTAACTTATAGACAAAGTATAGAAATATTGGTTGTTGAAAATCCTGCCTAGTGCCTTCTCAGAAGTGTAAACTTTTTTTTTAATATTTTAATATGGAACATGTCGATGACGACGAAAAGGATTTAACAAAATTACTAATTTTACAGTTAATGAATATTAATGTAATTAATTACTTTTTTTATTTTTTCCCAATCACCTAAAACAAAAGAAATAAAAGTAATTTATGAATATCTAAAATATGAATAAAAACTTATTTTTTAATCTTGATCAAATATAATTGATTTAAGTTAAGTAAATAAAGCGTGATTAATTAGTTGATATAACGCCGAATTGAACTAAGCGCCAAATTCCATAATTTGAGAAAAATGAAGTTTTTACGTTGCCTTTTACAATATTCAAATAAAAAGTAACGTTAGGTATTTTTTTTTTAAATTTATTTAAATGGTTTTGTTCTTAGTTAACCTCGGCGTTCGTCATACCGACCAGTTAAATTAAAAAAACTACTCAAAAACATTTTTTTAATATATATCACCCATATTATTTTTATTATATATTATTAGGCCCTTACCTATCAGATATTAATTTAAGAAAAATATTTTAAAAATTTGTTGTGCAAACACTATTTTCATCCGGGAGGAAATTTTATCCTCCCTTATTTAAGGTTTTTATCGATGGACGATCGACTTTATCGCCAACCTAGCATTCAACTTAGCGTATTGGAAAAAATAGTTTTCAACATTCAACCACAAAGACATGCAACGGTATGCTGACAAGGTTAAACACAAAAATTTCATCTGCCTAAAGAACTTTCAAGAGGCCAACCTTACAGATTTTGCTAATGTGTTTAATTCAAAATATTTCAAATGGTTCTTATTTAAAACTTTAATTCATTTTATTTTATTATCTTATATTAAATTCCTATCATTTATAAATTTTGTTTTTACCATTGATTTTAATTGTTTATGGTTTTATTGGCAGTACTAAGAAAGTGAAACATGGTATAATATGAACTCATAAGAACCATTGAATTTAAAAAATATTTTTCATGTATACAGAGTTTACTATACTAGAACCAGCAAACGGCGTCTACAGTTTAAAGTTCACAAATAACTTGATACTAACCTTTATCCTTATATATCAAATTTATAATTCCATTAAAATATTTATATCCCTTCCTAAAATAATGCTACTTAAATAAGACAAACCAGCCGTAGTCTTAGGGGAATTTTTCCACCGGGAAGTTTGAAGAAAACATTGGTGGAATAAATTTACATATCTAATTTTTTACGAATATAGTATTCTTAATTCTGCTTACAATTCTTTTTATAAATTAATAAATGTGCTATTTTTACTCTTTAATTCTTTCTACTTACCATCAGGTTTTCAAGGAGAACATTATTGGTCATATACATTTTTTTCTATTAACCCATTCATTTGCCAGTTGTAAGCGAAAAAAAAACGTAAAAAAAAAAAAAAAGAATGGTCGCAGGACTTTTTCGAAGGTATGATTTTTTTTCAGTTTGTCGAGACGAACATTTTTGATTATATGCACTTTTCCGATTTTCGCCGTCGTTTGCGAGTTACAATAAAAAAAACATGCGATTTCAGTCAATAGAATCGGCGCACTCGCTTTCCGCGAAACCAATAGGTATGTATATTTACATAAGTATGTGGCGTTTTCAAGGGTTCGCTCTTTCAGTGACTCTATATCTGTGTAAAGCAAACCCACAATCGCAACAAACAATCACAGATGACCATATCGTAACTTCAAACATATTGTTGAAAGCGGTCTTATAAAAACTATGTAAATACCTTAAACTTATGTTTAAAAAAAAAATAATCTACAATTTAAATACATCTATTCTTTACTTCAACCCTCACCTATGCCAATGACGCACTAATATACGCACTAATACAATGCAATAACTATACGATACTAAATATAAGGTGTGTAAAATTAAATATTTTATTTATTTATGGTAACCTGTAATATACGAGTTAAGATAGGACGTTATATCTTCATTAACAGTGAATCTTCGTGTATTTTGCACACTTCTATTAATGTTTCTGTTAATATTCTAGAAAGACGATTTATTCAATATGTTTCAGAAATAAAATCGTTCGTAGATTTAATATATGATATGTGGGTCATTCTCACGTAAGAGGGCACTTTTGTGTCCCATGCCGTTTATAGCGATTTAGAAAAACTTAGGACTCTAAAACATCAATTTTGTAAATCCAGGCGAGTTGTAAAGGTAGACCCCATACGACTTTATTTTAATTATATAACACACGTACCTTAAAAACACCAGAAAAAGGTCAAAATTCATTCCCCTGTCATGTCCCGAGGTCTGATTCTACACAAAGTAAGAGTTCTGTGTCCGTATACTAGGTCAATTTTTACTTTTTTTTTCTGTTCAATTTGTTCAAAATACTGTCCAATTTCATAAAAGCAGTCAAACCCTTGATGATAAAGGATTATAATTGGGAAAAACTAATTTTTATGATGTCCCACAGCTTTTCTTTCATTCCCCTGTCAATTTTTAAAATTAAATTGTCACCACACTATTCAGTCGGGAAATTAGTAAAAAATATACAGTCAGCAGGAAGGGGTCTTTCCCTAAGCAACCCCAACTGTTAACTTAACCTCAGTACAAATCCAAGCTCTCCAGAAGCAAATAAGTTCTCAAACATGAGAGGTTACGTTTAATAGTCTTCATCCCCCTGTCCTCAATAGTTTTGGTCAGGCAAGTTTTTTCTTTTCTAATTTTTGAGAGATAAAAGATTTTGTAGCACAGATTTCGTTTTTCAAATAGCATTATTATATTTTTTTTCCCCTTTCAACGGTCATCAAATAAACCTTAAAAATTCATTCCCCTATCGTTCATTCACCCGTCCTACTGTAAATAAAATGCTACAGGGAAATGAAGATAGCGACGTGGATTGAAGCTTTATTTTGCTGCTCAACATCATCAGTCCTTAATAATGGGAAATAAAAAAATAAAAAAAAATAAAAAAAAAAAAATTCATCCTATAAATTTATCACAGTTTCAGATAGTAAAAAAAATGCCCTCAATAAAATACAAGTCAAGAGAGGAGGTGTTTGAAAGATTTCGATATCAAAACAAGGAAATGATCCAATTATTCTGAGAAAGAGAATAAAAAATATAAAATAAGGCGACAAAAAAAGGAAGTAATATATTTATATTTGTTAAGAAAAAAACATTTTGAATTGGGAGTTGATTTGATGATACAAAGTCTCCTCGTTATTTGCGGCATTATTTGTACGAAATGTATTTAAAGAGGACATCAATGCTATCTTGCAAACACTGTTGCGATCCTTTTAATCCCAAAGGTCTGGTTATTCATCCTATAATTTAATATTTTTTTTAGTCATCTTTATATCACGTTTAACGTGAATTGGTGTTCTTCCACGTCGACTCCTTGCTTCTTATAGGCTAAGGAACAGTATTACACCGAAAAAAAAGTTTATTTGTAACCATAAAATTTAAAATAAAAACGCCGTAAAAAGTGCCCACTTTGGTGAGAATAACCCATGTATTTCAAATTTGGAAAGAGAAGAAAATAATAAATCTTTGCTCGATACGTTATATTACACATTCTTTATCTCTTTTATTTATACAAGTAGGGTAGAATTGTCTTGTAAGTATGATTTATGCCTCAGCGCAGTCAATACTTATTCCGTGTGCTAATCTAATGTTATAAATTTAGGGATATTAGAAAATATCATGTCAAGTTAAACTTTAAAAGGAACGAATGGTATTCATAATATTTTTTTTTCTTGAAAAAAAATATGATTGAAAGTGTTTTTGAGCCGATTGCTAATGCAGGTAAAATGTTGCGGACGCAGATAAGCAAGCACTGCGGACAGTTGGACTGGCACGAGGAGGCATTTTGGTACTGTGAGGAATCCACCATGAGCCGCAAGTTATACATGTCAGTTTTAAAAAAGGCCCGTCTTTCATTTCTTTCTGGGGTTTTCTTTTCTTTCTTCCTGCGTAGGGACGGTTAGGGATGCTAGGGGTGTGAATGCGACATGCCAAAAGGGATTTCTTATGGTTATCATTCGCCATCTTTCATGGGGGGGGGGGGGAACAAAAAACGACATCGAATATATAAAAAACAAAACTAGAAAAAAAAAAGTTGTTTCCCTAGTTACAGAAAGTTTAAAAAATAAGAAAAGTTTTTGAGATGTCTTGGAAAAAAAAATTATCTCTATTGTTTCAAATAAAATCTTTAAAATTTTAATTTAAATACTTTTCCAAAATTTATTAAATTTGCTGTGATTCACGAATTGTAATAATATTTCATTACCTCAGAGCCAGAGTGTCTAAATTCCGAATTATCAATTTTGTATAACATAACAAAACACATGAACACATCCAATCGACACCTGAGAGCCAATTTTCATTGACTGTTTAAATAAAAATTCAATCATTTAACATGATTGATCATTCTACTGGAAGTAAGTTAGCCTGGCTCTCACGTACGGCAAACAGTAGACTTGGCACAGTTCATCTTTTGATAATCTCGTGAACTTCTAGAGGATCGATCATTTTAATTGTTGCAATGGATTCAGCCTGTTTGATTAAATATAGATCGACCCTTACTTCGATATCGATAAAAATGGCTTTATGACAGTCTGGCTCTGAGATAAAGATTTTTTAAATTTAAAAATTATGAAATAATTAATATATTATTTTGGTACAAAAATAACAAAACTTTCTATAGCTTATCTACAAAAAGATTGATTACTATTTTTACCTTTTTGTAATCATCACTTCAAGAAACTTAGAGGCCCTGATTACGTGGAAAAAACTGAAGCTCGTGAAAAAGTTTTGCCCTGTTGTTAATGACTCAACTTTTTAACTGTGCTTTAATGACCTTACACCGTTATAAACTTATCCCTATTGTACTTCTTCAAAATAAAAACATTTAAAATATATTTATGTATATACACATTATAAATTATTATACACACAGTATAAATGTTGCCGTTTCTTAAAAATTTGTTAGTTAAGGGATTTAACGGTGGCCAACTGATATAGTGTCCAGCGTGCAAAAAATTTACTCAACGGTGCAATTTTTTATGAGCTTCGTAATAGCACCTTTTTCGACCAGTAATTAGAGCCTTGAATATTTTTTTAAATGAAGATTATTTTTTCTAGAATCTTTAAGCTGATAATCAAAATATTTAGAGCCAACTCCAGATTACTTGTGAAAATGAGCGCGTGAATAGCGCGGACCTCATAGTTATCTCACCCCTTGAAAAAAAGGATAATAATACTTTTAAAAAAATTGCAAACAAACAAAATAACGGAATATATAGAATCTACAGTCAAAGCAATTTCTTATATTTTATCCAGTAAGTTATGAACGTTACATATTGCCAAAGTTCATTTGATTTTTTTTGGAATAATCAGTTGCTTGCTATCTTCTAATTAAAATACGTTTTGAGAATAAAACTAAAAAAGAATTAATAAAGGAGTATTCCAATCCAGCTATAAATAGGTCATCCTATTAATGGAATAGAGAAAGAAATGGCACATACTCATTTCTATTATACGAGTACTGATGCTATTCAGGAAGTACTATTGAAGCTCTCTCTCTCCTCGTTCACATTTATCTAAGCCGTAGAAAATGAATCTAGGCTCAATTCAATAAAGGTTTTACGTGTCAATGTTGTATTATTTTCGAAGATTTTCCGGAGCGTGAAGGGGGGATCGGAAACAAGTAAATATCTTGGATGTTTTTTAAAAACATGAGATGTAATCATGCACACTCTATTCAAGTGTAAATTGCATTACGTTTCTGAGCTTTAATGCCATAAAAACAAAAGAAATGAGTAATAAAAAACAATATTTGGAAATTGTTCAACTTATTTTCCATTTTACAACAAAAGGAAAGTTCATTTAAAATTAAATGTGAAAAATTCAACCGAATACAACCCTTACAAATAAATTCCTTAATTTAAAAAAGATTTTGCCTAGCCCTCCATTCTAGTTTTGATCGTTGGTGAGCACTTCTAAAATATGTATTTGAACTACACCAGACTTGTTTCATAGTACTTTGTATTTTTCTTCTAGAGTTGGACGGATAGGAATGTTTTGAAACTGATGTTGTAGATTGTGATTTAATTTAGAATTAATTGGTTCTGGAAACTACTTACACTATAATAATAATATTTTACCTAGAAATATAAACGTGTTCCTAAACATTCTAATTGTAAAATTTATATGATTTTTATTTTATTTAAATAATCTGGTAACTTAAATATTTTTTTCAATTTTTAAGGCAGATCAAAAAAGAAATCGTTATTTTTCTTTTAATTGTTTTTTAGAAACTTGGTACCAGATAATGTAATTACAATACAGTAGTGGATATTCCAATAAGAAGACAGTGTGGTTGTCGTGGTTTTCCTATCCCTTTAAATTACTCTATATTAATGCAATCTTTAGTTCATCAAAGTCTGAGTTAGTTTTATGGTACCAATCTGTTACTGGTAAATATATTAAAAGTTTCATTCAAAAGAAAACTTATGAGCTATCGGATATTTAATAGTTGATATTATCATTATTCAGTCCACTTATTACAGATAAGTTCTTTGCATGGCTTTTCAGGATTTCCTTTGATAATCAAAAAATCACATAATATCTTTTTAAGGGTGTTTTAATCAGCATTGTTATTGATTATGTTTGTTTTACATTCCTGATTATATGTGGCATTGTAAATTTATCAATCAATTAACGGCGTTATAACTCTCCTAGTTGTAGTTAGTTTAAGTAATGATAAGCGATATTTAACCACTGTCGAAATGTATTTAAGCGTAATATGGATACTATAGATTAATTCGATAACTACCCAACTTTGAAACTGTTCTGCTGTCTAACTTCATGATTATTAAACATATCATTGATATATGTTAAAAAAGTATGAATGTATTTGTATCGCATATCAGTTCGGTTTTGCATATGACATTTGGCGAATGTTGTGTATGATTTGAATTATATTTTTGGTCAGGTTTCTATATGTTTCTTTTGCTGAAATTCAAAACACCATGGAAGAACTTGGAACAATCGATAGCGAAGGAACCGCGAACCAATTGTGAGCCAAAGACGGAGGTATGTAGATGCGACGCCATTGTCTGGCAGGCATAGAGCCGACGCCTAACTGTTCCGTCGACTATTTGTACCTTTATCGTCTAACAATATCCATCAAGGCAACATTATTGATGTATTCCTTTTGTCGAGGCATCCTCTTTGTCTTAGGAGCATCTGAGGGGGTCAACAACTCCTCAAAGATGATCCCAACACATTGGCATTTTTTTTATGCCATTAACTGCCGATTGAATGCTAATGAATTGAGCTATGATGCACTTAATAGTTCAAAGCTTTATTTTTAGAAGAGGGGTTCGCGACCCTCTTTGATCTGAGCTTCTTTCAAGTACTCGAGTACTCCAGTTATTTACTCATACTTTTAAGCTAAAACTAAGACAAGAGTAAAGGAATCTTCAAGAATTGTTTGTTGCCATTCAAATAGGAGTATGTAAAAACTGTCGATAGTTTCAATATTATCGTGTGGGTGGGCCAGTCATGTGGCCCGTATGGATGACTCAGAATTCCCGAAAAAGACACTCACCAAGACACTTCATCGAACAACAAGACGTGGATGGCTAAGGCTGAGATGGCAGGACAGTGTGGCCAATGATACCTCCTCGGAACTCCTCGAAACTGGAAGGCGGCTGCACGAGACAGGGACAACTGGCGAAAGCTGATAAAGGAGTCAATGATTCGCTAGCGGGCAGTAGTGCCGAATAATAGTAATAAAACATTATTATTCGGCACTACATACGACTGTGAAATCATCCACCAAAACACATGTTTTTACGCAGCCTGTCCCCTCTACAGACATTGAATATCACATTGTTTAAATCCGATAATATCGACTACAGTTTTACGTCCGTATGTATTCCCATTCCCATTCCAAAAATGTTCCGGGATCAATAAATATTTATTTCTAGGAAAATCAATCTCGAGACTACAACAACGGTGAGTATGCGACTGCTCTTACTATTGTAAATATACTAGGAATAGTTAGCAAAGAGAGGGATGCTATATGATAATTACAATTAATTTTTGCATTAATTACAAAATAATTGAATGATTAGACTTGAAGAGAGATGAGGGGAATAAAGGAGGAATCACGTGAGTTCCGATCCCACTGAAATTAATAATGAATGAACGTATTTGTAGATCTGAACAAATCGACAGCATATCTAGTTATTTAAATTTTTATCTTTTTGTTTCATTATTGAATTTTTAATTACAATTTCTTAATCCTCGTACTGAAACGGCCATCTATGATCGATGCTTTGATTTCCTTGGCGTTATATTACGCGTGTGGAAATTGCGTAAGATATCAACCCGATAAGTACTTCCATTCCGATTGAATTAGTATTCGAAATCGGATCATCCAATCCTTTCACAAGCATTTAGATGTATTACATGTAGACCAAAAGCACATCAATTTACTCGAAATATAGGCCCAACCACATTAGGTTACCTTGTGGTGAATTAGTAGACAGTCATGGTATTTGTTCCATACGCCATATGTTTGGCTTCAAATGATTTATTAGTTATTAGATCTTGTTGATTGAGCTAAGGGATTTTGTCGCCGGAAGGGATCAACATTGCTCCTTACACTCTACTATTTTTTACTTCAGTACATACCATATACCTTTATTGTTTTTGTTTTGCAAGAGGATGTGTAAAAAAAACGTTTTCATAACCTAACATTCGGAAAGTAACATCTTAACATCCACTAAACATTTCCTCGTGCCCACTCGGTCTATTGATGGCTACCCATGATATCGGCGATACCCCGTTTTCACGGATTTCCCGGATTCCGAAATGTCGGTGGGTCAGATAGGACTGATCGAGGTCAGGTAGGAGGAACCGGAACGGCCACAACATCGGGCAGGGGACAGTTCCATCCCACGCCCTGCGATAAGCCCTAGCGGCTGCCCCAGTTGAGAGAGCCTGTCAATTCGAGCTTAGTGATTAAACAGCATTTAAACTTTCTGGGGGTTTACTTCGGAATCAAATTACTTTTCGCAAACATTCCGATTAATTTTTAGTATTTTTTCCAAAACGGATGTTCATTATTGTAATATCATTCATATTAACACGATCCAACAATAGGAAACGATTTGTTATTGGAGTATTTAACGTAAGTAACGATGTAATTGGAGTATTTATACTACTGATAATTATTGAAATTGATAGATGTCCTAGTTCCTGTAGGAAGTCATCTGGTTTCTCCTTCACCTATTACCTTGTTCTCGTTAATGTTTGAATGAAAATATTTCAAATGGAAAATTAAAAGTGGAATTTATTATTGGCCAATCTATCATTCCATCTCCATCTCATTCCATCTATCTATCATTCCAATGTAAATGATTATTTGTTTCCTATAATAATAAATCCGTGAAAAAGTAGATGGAATTACCTATTGCATCGTTTAAAAATCAAAATCTGTTACTTCGATTTTTTAATGAATTTAACTTATTATAGAAACACAGAATAGAAATGACATGGGAACCTACTGGATTTAAAGAAAATGCAGTTGATCCCATTAATGTTTAATCAATTATTTTTTTTTCAATATTTATTATGATGTCCATCTTCTATATAACAAGAATATTCGCTCTAAAGAACTGAATATAAAAATTCCTTGCTTCCGATCTTGACTGGTATGTTGAAAGGAATGATCGTCTCGTTATCTTGCATGATTAATGAAACGAGAAGTTGAAATATTGTTGCTAGTTAAAAATAATTTCAAACAGAGTCCCCGAATTTTTTTTTTAGGAATATTATATCGAACGTCATTAGTTTTGATTGTGGCTTTCGTCAACTCAATGTTTTTATAGATATAGTTTTTTTTTCTCTTCATATCTTGATTCTCTCAACGAACTCTCAACGAACCTTCGACAATCACCAAGTGATATGGAGTTTACAAATTTATAATCACATAATACATAAGATAAAGAAAAAAATGTTTTAAAAGATTGATTACTCTGTACGTAAACAATGGGATGAAGCGGAATAAAAAAGGCCGTCGCTCAAGCGGAAATATCTATAGTCTAGTGGATCTGAAGGTTTCTTATGAAAAAAAAAATTGAACATGCAATATTCTTTGGGATCTAGTAGTTTTCGATAGGTTATCATTAAATCATTGCAATTTTTAATTTATTAAAATTATTATTCGTAAAGGATTTCGCAAATTTGGGCATCTTCAGGGCTTTCATAAATGTTATAGATAATGCCTAATACATCTGAAAATTTAATAAAATGGGAACTTACTTTTCAGATAAGCTGGAAGACCTCGAAAGAAACAGAATCAGCTATATCTTCAAAAACAACATCACTAACTGAAGCAGTGCTACAGTCTACTAAGCTAGGAGGTTGTATTTTTTTTTTTGCTTAGTGAATTGGAGTACTACTTGAGTTAGTGATGTTTTCAAAATTGAAGGTGAAGTTCTCATGAAGGAAGTTCCATTTTTATCTTTTCAGTTGCTTGATGCATTATCAATAGTATATATATATCAATACTTATGAAAGGTCCCCGAAGAGCTGAATGTTTGGCTGTTTTAATGTAATTTAATAAACTATAAATTATTTATATATGAGATTTTTGAAAGAGAATATTTCTATATCGACAGTTTTATTTTCATTTTTTTTTATTAAACTCAAATACAAATGGTCAGTCTGGTTTGTGTGATTTTCAATCTGCAAATTAGCAGTAAGCAAATGCTATTTCTACTGGATAAATTACTATTGTAAGTTAGCAAATCAGCAATCTTCTCGCAAATCGCCGGCGAGGAATGTAAGGATTTGGGTTGATGTTAGAGTCTGTTGTAAATCATTTCACATAATATGGTGCGTCGGGGTCACCTGTGGTATAGTGGTTAGCATGGTAACCAACAATACAAGAGGTCGCAAGTTCGCACCCAGCGGTGGCCCTAGGATTTTTTAATGGGAGTAAAAAATCCTTAGCCATGCCGTCCCTCGGATAGGACGTAAAATGAAGGTCCCGAGCCAGTACGATGTCAGGTACTTGTTAAAGATCCCTATCCTAATTATGCCTGGATAGGCAAAATTTAGGACTCCAACTGTAGCATCGTCCGATTACCAGCCTTAGTGGCATGAAGTGACGTTAAACAAACAAATAATATGGTGCGTCTATTATTTTCCTTAAAACTTTGGACTGGAATGGCTGAATTCGTTGGACGTTTGAGGGTTTTACATAATCCCACAGTTCTATCCCACATGTCCATAATGGTCGTATTAGTACTTAATGGATGATAAGTTTATTAGTTATTGATAATTTGGAGTGTTTGTCAAGTAACCTAGATAATAACCTAAAATTGTTTGTTGAATTGTTTTCTTTTTAGTCCGATGTGGGTTCTCAATGTCAGTATTTTGTCCAGGTTCGTTACCTACTTTAACAGTAAAGTGTCTGTCTGACATGTAAGAAAGTAGTATTAGGTTGAAGGTTGGATAAAGCAAAATTTTGAGCTTGGAAAGCAATCCTTCATGCCAAACTTTATTATAAGCCCCAGGAATAACAAGCAAAACCCGAGGAAAATAATTTTTTATTCAAAAGAATTGGAAATGTAGTCGGATCGATACCGTCCAATTCAGAATACCCCTAAAATACGCCGCCGCACTTAACGGGTTAAATGATGATTTACATGCCAAATCAATTTTACATTTAATGTTGATTTATTTTATTTATATTACTCGAGAACTGAACTTTGCAGTACGAGTACGACTACGGAGAGTACACGGTGAAGCCGCCCCCTAACGCCACGAACGGCCACGGCGGCCCCCAGAACGCAGGCAGCAGCAGCAGCAGCACCTCCAGCAGCGCGAGCCCCGTCCTGGACAGCAACAGCACCTCGGTGGCAGAGGGCAACAGCACTGAGCTCAACGGCATCAAGGAGCTGGACACCAACAGCACCGAGTCCAACGTGGTCATCGAGAGCACGACCAAGCCCCCGAGGAGGTGCGGGGCCGGCTTCTACAGGGACCCCGCTGGCAGGTGTCGGCGTCTCAGGCGGCCCATCAAGTCAGTATGATGTCAGTAAGCTAGTGTCGAGTATAATATTAGTCTAAACCAACGATTGGTCTTAAATTGAGTATTCCCTACCCTATAGGAAACTAGCAACTCCCTCTCCCTCACCCAAGATATTTTTTTGCTCTCCTCTTCAGAATAAAGATAATTAATATTTAATGGAGAAAATAAAATTCCAGTATACTTAAAAATAATCTGGAATCTGTTCCATGTTTTAACAGGCTCCTTGATTTGAAAATTTCTCAAAAAATAAAATAAAAATATATATGCCCCCTCCTTAAGAAATTTGATGTGCAACTTGCCCCTTGTACCCTATTTCTGGGCACTCTCGGGTCTTTGTAAATAAAGCTCGAAAGCACAGCTTCTTCTTCCTCTTTCACCCTCTGGAGAAACCTAAATAAAAAGACCATCTACAACCAGGAATCAGAAGAAAAACAAATCTATAAGATACTACATAAAGGGATGTTTTATTATTAAATCCTTAAGCGATAATTAGATAGTGTTTGAAATTTAGATTGTGATCTATATATACATGTTATATATTCGCGACTTTCATTTTTGGATATTGAGATGCGTTAGAAATTGATCGTAAGGTAGCCTAGATTGCTTGGTGAACTAAGGCGTTGCACAGTGGGAAAATATTGTCATTTAGTGGCCAAAAATCTATAAATCCTAACCAAATGACGATTATCAAATAATTCTTTTTTCAT
The DNA here is from genome assembly GCA_911387785.2 of Aelia acuminata. Taxonomy (NCBI): domain Eukaryota; kingdom Metazoa; phylum Arthropoda; class Insecta; order Hemiptera; family Pentatomidae; genus Aelia; species Aelia acuminata. The sequence goes on from OU426981.1 coordinate 102,300,152, forward strand.
TAATGAGCTTGGCATTTCTTTTATCTGTGAGAATAAAATAAAAAAGTAAATACTATCGCTCAAAGTATTTCAAATTAATTTTTATATGAATCCTTTTTTCACTTAAATTTAAATAAAATAGTTTATTAGGTACAGGGTTATACTTAGGGAATGAAATGAGTCAGTATTATTATCTATTGAGCTTTCTGCTTATAGACATGTCATTTTAATGCCTAAATAATTATTGTCTAATCAAGAAAGAATCCAAAAAAATAAATAATTTGAAATACTTTGAGCGATGGTATTTATATTTTTTTTATTCTCACTGATAAAAGAAATGCCAAGCTCATTAATGAAAAAAAAAATTTTATTATCGTCATTTGGTTAGGAGTTATAGATTTTTGGCCACTAAATGACAAAATTTTCCCACTGTGCGTTGGCAAGAAGTAATCAAAGTTTCAAAAAACTGAGTGTGGTAGGTACTTACATTGTAACATTCATGGTTTTCAAGTAAATGAAAGTATTTGTCCAGAGGTTTTCCTGAATTTCTTGGGCTCCTGTAAGGAACATTAATTTGATATTGAGTAACCTCTTATCTTTCTTTAGATTTTCTTTTTACATCTAAGAAACGTTAAAATTTTAACTTGATGCTTTATCTCCTTCGATGTTATCAACTTCTCTTGTTTTCATTTAATTCAGTCACGAGAATGTTTGTGCAGTTAATTGATTGGATAATTAGATGTCTTATTCCTCTCCATCCGAAGACATTTTTTTTAAACTAACCTCAACCACATCAACAGAACATATCTACTTTCGTATACCCCCGACCGTATTGAATTCCGTCCCTGATTCTCCTGATGATTATCCAGATCCCGTTTTCCAGACCTTTATACTCCATTCAATGGAAGTAGGCAATTTCAACCAGCACTGTTTGAAATTCTTACCCTCCTGATATCCATAAGAATTTGTTTTTTTAATTTATGAGGGCTTCGTTGCTGATAGTTTAAGTTATTGGAATTACAGTAATCCTGGACCAACGGATCTTCCTGCTTTTACTTCCTAGTAAAAGATAACCATTTATTCCTCAATTTATGTTCATTGTCAAGTTTGATATTTTTATTAAACATATTATAGTATATTGCATATATTCAATACATACATTCATTATTATTTATTTACTTTGGAATAAAAATGGTTCAATATATTAATTAACAATTAGAAAATATGTTGTATAGATGCTTGATGGTATTCTTATTTTCAACTGGAAATATACGATATAATTCCCTCAGATCTGCTAAGAAACAGACATTTAAATGTGTTAAATAAATATTCAAAAAGGATCTTTGTTCTCAAATACTCAGTGGCGGTCTAAGAAAAGAAATTCGGGGTGGGATTGGTCGGTATGAAAAAAAAAACAAGAAAAGAAAAACATAAACATAAAAACAAGACCCATATTTATTCACCAAAATTATAAGAGATTTGCTAAAATTTTAAATATAAATACCATTATACTTTAAAATTGGTAAGAATTAGATAATTAAATTTATTCCACTAATATTTTTTTCTCGACATTTCGGGGGGAGGGGGAGAGTCGTTCCGAAATCATAGCTGTAGTAGTTTGCTAATTTGGGGAATGTAATATTTGTGCAAAGTCTTAGAGCAAAATCTATGATAGTATATGTTGGTGTTTGATCTAATATCCGACCATGAAGATCTCCAAGAAAAGTGATTACACCATATCCATTTAATGTTTTTAAATGTATAATTAAATGACTTGGTTGACTGCATCTCCTAGTGGAATTACAAACATGTACAATTACAAACTCCATCTTCCTGCCTACCTTTCCTCTTCAAAGAACCGATCTGCGGAGGCAGAAATGCGACTCGAAGGCCATTAAGCAGAATTGCCGCGGCGGTAGAATGTGCTGAGTGCCTATTTAACGGTCATCCGGCTCTCAGGTTATCCTGAAGTCGCATTATAACTGGTTCCCTTGCATTCTACCAGCTCTACCTCCTATGGGAGCATGTCCTATGCAAATCCATGAAGCCTCTCGAAAAAAGAAGAAAAAAAAAACCCGTGAGGATTTAGTAATGCCGATTCGAATCGCTCTGAGGGTGGCTTCGTATGAATTGATAATACTTGACCAACTGGATTATGGTGTACAATAGGACTGAGATGTTTTTCCTTTCTGAATCCTTACAAGGTACTCCATCTAGTCTTTCTTTGTTCCCGATTGTTTAAAAAAAAACAAAAACCAACAACCATTTCATAAAGGTTCGAACCACTAACATTCCTTCTATGCAGTGTTCGTTCTTTTCAACAAAGATTAAAATAAAAGTGATTAGGTTACCTAGGAATCTGACCCGCTCAGCTTATAGGTCGAGCGTAATAGGTGCTGCGGTAAATCACCACCTTCATTGAAGATGAAAGCAGTAGGTACGGCTTCAAAATTCAATTTGAAAATAAAAACAATTTTTTTTATATTTTAAAAATCTTTGTACCTGGTAATTTAACCCTAAATCAGTATATTAGGAACATTTTATGCAAGACTTACAAGCAGTTAAGATGATAAGTGATTGAAGGAAAGAACAGAATTAAAATTAAAACCCTATCCATCTGTTGATGTAACAAATATCATTACATTCACTCATATATTGCATTTAAACTTCTATTTTAGTTATTTATTTATTATGAAATCAGTTTTATTAATAAATGTTTTTAATATTTTTGCAGGTTGTCAGGATTACTGAATCAAGCCAAAAATAGAATTTCTGGATAGTGTCATAATGGTTTTAGTTAGTGTAAATAGAACTTAGGTTATTTATTTTTATAAATTGAATAAAAAAATTGCAAACTGTGGAATTTTTTTACTGTCCTCTTTTCAATGATCAGAGTTTTTTAACTGTGTATTTACTTACTTACCAGTATTCTCCTAATCTTGGTACATATCCTTCCATTTTCATATACAATTTATCACTTGTTGTATGTTCAATTGATGTGAGGAAGAGTTTATATGTACAGTTTTTATTTTTTTTTTTCTTAAGAAGGAATCTTAATTATTTAATTTTACTAAATTTTTCGGGCTTCCGGACCATCTTCCCAAGATATCTGTATTATAACACTGGAGTAACATAATGCTCCACAACCATCAATTTTGTCAACTTTTCATGTAATAAAAACTTGCCATGACAAGTATCATTTTATCTAGAAAATTCAGAAGCCTAACTGATAATTAAAATAGTGCAGATTTGATTAAAAAAAAAAGGAATTAAAAAAAAAATAGGACAGTGTCGAGAGTCTATGATAGTATACTTCATAATAGTTTCTGATTGAACTGAAATAAGGTATAATTTTAGTAAATACCTCTGGCAGTACCACATCAATCCTCGGAGTATGTGGAAAGAAAGACTCAAGTTTCGCTAGATCATTTCATTTATGAAATTGAAGTTTGTTTCAGACACAAGTATTTAGATTTCTTCGTCCTTACTTTGATTCACTTGTAGTATTAATAATGGTAATGTGCTTCTTAGAAATCATAATATAATAGTCCAATTACAATATAAATTTATAATAAAACGAAATGTAAGATGTAGCCCTAATTATAATTATATTCCTGATAAAAAATGATTTACTTGCCTGGTGCCACTTTAAATTATTTTCTTCTTTTTATATTGCCTATGAAATATTACTGTATTTTTTTTTATTTTAATTATTATTGAAAAATGCACTGATTTAAGTTTTAAAATTATCATTAAAGTTATCCATCAAATGAAGATACGAGTGGGACCAGTCATATGGAATGAATTCCATAAAGAATGAAACCAACGATCATCGGATGATTTCTTCATCATCATCCAGAAAGAATGATGGAGCATAGCAGTGATTGGGGTATAGCGAAAATTTTCTCCGTTGATTGAGATAATTAACCAAATTGAAATCTTTATATAATATTAATATCTATTATTTGTTATTTTCCTCAAAAAAAAATAATAAATTTATTTAAAACTTTATGTTACCCACGGGTATGTTGAATTTTTTCCACGTATTTATACTTTTTATGCTTTTAGCCACAGTTTACATTTATAAGGATAATAAAATATTTTAATATTTATAGATACAGTCATCATTTAAAATCATTCTATTTGGCATGATGTAAAGAAGGTCAGGCAATCCTTCGGGAAACCCCTGAGAAAAAAGAAAAAAAATCAATGCCTAAATAATATTACATAAAAATGATGAATATAGGAATAACAAAGATGATGTACAACAATATAGGAAGCAGTAATCTATGAGAGGATGGGATGGAGAAGTCTGGTTAAGGGGGACCAAGTTCTGTAAAAGCAACTGATTAAAATTAAACATTAAATCAATTGGTTAAAAACAAAAAACTCTTAATTTTATTGGTGATATAAACATCTATAAAATATTATGTAGCGATATTGAAACAAATCAATTAAAAAGATTATGCATTGGTTAAGAGTTGCTGTAAAACTTGCTTTATCATAATTTAATTAATAAACCAGTACCACTACGAACAATGAAGGGTCTTTCCTTACAGTACTGTGAAAGGAAGTACCTTTCTTGGCCAGCGGCCGTGCAAGGAGGTGATTTAATGTAATATATACAAAAAATCTTCTGTTTCCGGATTTTTAGCTTGACTTGCTTCTTATGACGTGCTTCTGAGAAGGTATGTAGTGCAGAACTAGTATTATGTACTTGCTTACAGAATAATTTAATACTTCGAGTACCGAGTAATAGGAGAAGAATTGATTCAATTCCATGGATTCCGTTAAAGCTTACATACCACGAACTGGAGCTTTAGAAAAATGTATCAATTTTTAATACTTAATGAGGTAAGAAAAATTAAGAACAAAAATTTAATACATTGCCAAACATAATCGAACATTTTATCACCTTTGTGTAATAGTTAGTGTCCGACCGAACCCTAAATTTTAGCCAAAACCGAAACCAAAACCAAGTTTCGGCGATGGACCTGATTTCGGCCCGAAGCCGAAAACAAAACCGCAACTTATTTACGTGTTTATACATGATCCATGTAAGTGCGTAATAGGCCTAGTTTAGCAATAATATCATTGAAAGCTTATTTAATGATAATTTAACTCAATTATTCATACAATACGTGGGCTTGTTATAAAAGACAGGTGTACTAGTTAGGTTATAGGATCGAATCCCGGCCCCTACTTCCTAGTACGGCCCTAAAAGTTGAAATAATCTCGAAATAACAGGCCGATAATAATAAAAATTCATATAATCATGTATAAATAATAAATAATTTAGTAAATCTTTGCCATAACAAAGCCGATAGAATACAAAATAACGGCCTATTGATTACGTATAATGGGGGAGGGAGCTGCCAAGGTCGAAAAATCGGTTTTTGCATCTGAGTCTCATTCCTTCTAAGAATAAAGAACAAAACCTACTACCACCATTTGGTTCAACTTAAAAGCCCCCTTTTTATAACAAGGTTTGTGACTAAATTATTTTTTTCTCTTTTGATTTGAATCTGTGGACATGCCGGGTTTCTCCCCGGTGTGTTTTAATAAAAACACAGTTTAATGATGTGTATTTAAAACAACGAACAATATTTAAAAGTTCAGTGAGAAGCAATGGATATAAACTTTAATAATTGCCGAATAGCCCAGTGAAAATGTACATTTTACCTATCTAAAGGGAAGCTATTTTTATCTTAACTTGAATATAGCTAGGCCAGGATGTAAAAACTGAATTACTAAAACAATTTCCTTCAGAAAACGTTTCTGTGGTCTAAAAACCATTAACATTTTGGAATTTTTAAACCTTTTTTGCAAATCGGACAATCAAAGTGCACATCGAATCACAATTCGATTTTGTTGTTTCTCCAGAATTTTTATATGTGACCTTTATTATTTAGAGTTTTTCGTTGTCGTATATTATTCCGTTTTCGAATTGCAGGTTTCACACCAAGTGTGTAAATAATTTTACGACCAAAATGGTATGCTTTGCCGAACTGCGATGATCAATCTTTTCTAAACAACCTAACCTATGTTAAATCGACGCTATGTTGTATGCTCTACAAGTTTTACCTCTTAAGATTTTTATTTGGAGAAGCCGTTTTCGAGTTTCAGACGTTGGAATATGTGCGTAATTAATTTTTCAGCTGAAATGGTTATTTTTATGATCGAATTTGACTTAACAGCTAAACCTATTTTCAAATCAAAATATATTTTAATAATAATATTTAAATCGGACAAATGTGTGAAGTAAAGCGCTATAGGTCACAAAATCGACGTCAAATGAACCTTGAAGTCAAATGAATCTTTAACGCGAGCCCTTGTTGATTTCTGACAGTTTTCGTGAGATGTTTGAGCATGACGAAATCCTGCCGATCCTAGTACCCCAGTTATACTCTCCCCATTAGGAGGACCACGATATCGAACGTATACTATGTCAACAAAAAAAACAAAACAACTATAAATCGGTGAATCAGAGATGTGGGACAGTATGGGCCAGGGGTACAGTATGGCCTTCATCCTCGGAGGGTGTTTTCATATTTTTTGTTAGTCACCTCCGAAACGTGCGGGTAGTCTACCTCCCAGTCACGTACCTTTTCCATCGCCAACAAAAACTCGCAACGCTTGGAAAAAAAACGGTAAATGTAACACAGTCATCTTCACCTCCACATAAAAAACGGTCCTATTTTGTTATTTTCAAGTTTGTCCTCCTCATGTCTTTTCCTCACCATCCTTCCTGCGGATGAACTTCATTTTGAACGTTTTTATTAGAAGGCGATTTATCATAGCAATGATATTTTCACGAAACATGAATACTTATCCTCTGAGAATAGATAACTGTTAATACTATACATTTAAAAATAAATTTTTCTAGAAATATCAGCAATATAGGTTATTTGACAAAGCGGAATCCCAACAGGGACATTGTCACTCAGTCTTTAATTATAATCATTAATAGTAATCTCTACACAGAATTATTTAAGTAATAATTTACTCGCGTATAGAAAATCTATTTTTTTATTGCTCAGATCTGTAGTGATCTTTATGTCCCCCCCCCCCCCCTTGCTTTCTCACTACACTGCTGTTCATGCATGGAAAGGAAATCCGTGAGCAGCAGAACTCTGTCATTGAGCTTATATTTTCCTCAATTTTATTTGAAAATAGAAGAAAAGTAAAGAAGAAGAAAATGTTTCAATGCATAATTGATAAAACTTAATAGAATCTATGGACGTTCCCAATAATTTTTAATCATCTCATGATTTTTGAGATGTTATCAAATCACATCAGTCACCACATCAATAGTGATTACGTTAACTGTAGAAAATTGGCCGTTTTTTGGCTCAATTGATATTTCCGTCTGAATTGCAAAGTATGGTGTGATTTGGAATGAGTATTTTATTTGTGTGGGTTTTTCTAGTTAAATTTCCTTCATATATTCTATATAAAGTGTTCTTGGTAGCGCATTGTAGATTAGTCGCATGTTCCCTAATTTAAGGAAGGATTTGTTTTGAAATGATTGTATTCTATAAGGAAGTTGCTTATATCGACTTTTCAATAATACTAATATAAATGTCAGTTTCGAGAGATCATTTCATCAAATAAATCTTTCCTTGGATAAAGTAGCTTGTATGTTTTACGACAGTATTGAGTTTTTGTATACAAGGTGTGCTGTACAAGAACAATATAGTTATATTTCCATAAACAGTTTAAATTGTATACATTAGTTTATATATATTTGTTTCAATAATAATGTAACACAAAATCAGATGATAGCATCATAAAGAGCGCCGAGTTGCCCTTAATTGAGATAAATAGTTGTTTGAATTGAGCTAAAAATTATTATACACATATAATTTTGTAAATAAAATGTTATGCGGCTCTTGGCTGGTTCACATAGAATAGACTTTCCACAGGTATGATTAGTCCATAATTTTTTTTTTTTTTTACAATTGATGAGCTATAAAATCGTGTAGAGTTCTTAACGTAGTTCTTAACGACCACAACAAAAAAAAATATATATACACTCATTCCACATGTCTGGACGGTCTAACAACAATATTATGATGTTATGAACCTGAACATTTTGTACACATACCATAATTTGCATTGATATTCCATTGTCTTCTTCTCCTATTTTACTATTATTTTCCCGATTGCAGATAGATCTCAGGGAAGAAGTAAATGTTAAAATAGTCAGAGAGCATTAAGAGAACGGAGACTGGAGAGAGCAACTAACAGTTCCGAGGCTCCGTTAGATACCGTTATAATCTCGCAGGACACATGCCACGACGAGTGAGTCCTTCGTGACTGATTCTAATGGATTGTGAATGAACGAAAAAAATCGAGGAAACAACGAAAATGAAAACTTGTATGTCAACATAAGCTGTCAGGCTCGAGTATGTCTGGTTTCGGAATTGCAATTTCATGGACTTGGCCCGAAGCAGTTTTGAGAATAAATGTTTAAATTTAAAGCAATAATCTCACTTAAAAACAGATATCTATTGATAAATAATATTGACGAAAAGCGAAAAAAAATTCCTTAATGGTCGATTCATGTATTGCTTTTTAATGCTCAGTGGTACGCAATAAATTATCAATGTTTAGTGTATATTACCATTCATACTCTGATTTATTTAATAAGATCAATTATTATAAATTTCAATTATAATAATAATTATATTATAAATCAAATATAAATTTAAAACTAAAATTTCAATTTCTAATAATATCAGTAGTAATATATATGTCTAATATAATGTCTATTATATCGTTGGAAAGTTTAGAATTTAAGAAAAAAAAATATTTAGTTTATAATATGGCAGAAGGTCGCTGAAACGAATGAAATATTTTAACGATAATGGTGAAACGAATGAAATATTTTGTATAAATTTATGGAATTTATACAAACCTCCCCCCCCCCCCCCCTCCCCAATCTAAGCCTCCATCGCCATCCCTACCCAACTAATGGTAAGGGAAAACAATTATTACATTGAAAGCAATGTTTTAATTTTCTAAAAAATCATCTTTAATTAAAATAATTTATATCGTAAATTTAGTTTTAAACTGTGTTCTGATATTTAAACTGAGTGAGAATTATTTTTATTTTCAAGTGATCTATGAATAAATGTAGTTCGTAAGTTAAATATGCGTTGGACAAATCATTACATCCCTTTAGAAATTATGTCCTACAGGGGGCCCTAGGCTGGAGGTTCTTTTTTTGTTTTGTTTTTTAGGTAGTTTTTACTTCAATGTCCGTTAAAATGTTGCGATGTGCTCATTGAATTCCTAGAGCAAGTGAATAAAAGTCGCTGAATATTCCCAGTCCCGACGGAGAAAAAAAAATAACTATTACAAAAAGAGGCCCCCCATCGGAACTAAATTACCAAGGGAATGGGAAGGAGGGGCTGGAGTCACGTAGGCAGTTCCCCGAGGATCAGTCACGGCTTCTGTTTGACCACTGCGCAAAAACCTTCTTAGTCTTGCGGTGGCTTATCCCAGCGAAATACTTTCCTCTTCGCACCGGGCTATTACGGTAAGAGCAACTGTTTATAAACTTTACTGTCGCCCATCTCTTCCCCTCCCTCCAAAAAAATATCCTGGAATTCCATGGTCGACTCCCAACAATGGTGGTGCAGCCCTGGTTGACATTATCCCAGAGGATTTTTAAATGAGCGTCCCGGTTTATAATTATTTAACCAATGGAAATAGATAATCATCCGACAATCAACTGAAATCAGTTTTCTCTACAAGGATATAAAAATTATGGCTGGGTGGCAGTAGGCAGATAGGGTTGTGGAGTACAATGTACTACGAATTTAGCGAGGGACGCCAAATATCCAGAAGGAAAGTAGAGGCACACTGGCTTGTCCACGAGTATTTGATGAGAACAAAATCCACTCCCATGCATTTCCTGTGGGGTTCACTTTAACTGCGCAACCAAACTCTTTGAGAATTTTTTTCAATTTGAGTCACAGGCAGGTTCGTCCTGCCTTAACTGCCGCCCACAACTATCTCTTGAAGTACCTCCGTCGCGTATGCGTTTGAAGAAGCACGACTTGCCCACTTTGTAATGCCGCTGAAATGACCAGACATCTCCAGGCGGAAGGCGTCTTAAAAGGAAGTTTATTTCTTCTCTTATCTTGATCAAATTAAATAATTTCTTGTTTTGTGTTAATAGGGAAACGACTTTACATCCCCAACCGTGGGCGGATCCAGCCGATCGTTAAGGAGGGGGGGTGCAGTCCTAAAGGGGGGGAGCTGCAGCCCCACAGCACTTCATTTGGATCTGCTAATAAGCTTTTTTACCTTTATGTTCCTTTCCCACAACTAAAATACTACTTGTTCTGCACATTATTTGTTCTTTAACTTGCTTCCATACATTAAGGAAAGTCAAATTTTATCTTTAAATGACGAAAAAATTTCCAAAGGGAGGGGCTGCAGCCCCCACAGCCCCCCCCTGGATCCGCCAATGTCCCCAACACAGAAATAATTTTTTTAGTTTAATGCTGAACAATCACCGCTTGTAAATCTGATGCTTTGCGAAATGTTACCCTATCCCAATAGATAAGCCATACCCATAGGCTACGGAATAACAAATAGAGAGGCCTTCCGAGGACCAAACGTGTGCCTACTACCCCACCAGCTCCTTTCCCCTAGCCAGCTCTAAGTTCGATGAAATTAATACTGTTTCCTCGCCTATTTTCGAAGTATATTGTCTATTTCAATTGTTCTGTTTATTACTTTCACTTACCTATATAACAATAGTAATATATAGTAAGGGAAAGTATTGCGATCGTGAAAAATTTCGACTTCCGGTTTTCAACGGAAATAAACGTTTTCCAAATGATCAAGTCCCGCGAAATGGTCTGTGTGTGTGTGTTTGTGTGTGTGAGTGTGTGTTTGTGTGTGTGTGTGTGTGTGTGTGTGTGTGTGTGTGTGTGTGCGTGTGCGTGTGCGTGTGCGTGTGCGTGCGTGTGTGTGTGTGTGTGTGTGTGTGTGTGTGTGTGTGTGTGTGTGTGTGTGTGTGTGTGTGTGTGTGTGTGTGTGTGTGTGTGTGTGTGTGTGTGTGTGTGTGTGTGTGTGATTGAGTGTGTGTGTGAGTGTGTGTTAGACGGGCACGCCGCCGCGCCGCGCCGCCGCCGCCGGATGATTCTAACTTCGCCGAGCCGCCGCCGATGAAGGTGGCGCGCCGCATGTGCAACACTTGCAGAGCAGGGTGGTTTTGTGCTTGGCGTCGATATTATTGGCAACAGAGTTTTTCTTTAAGGCCTATTTGCAGACCTTAAGAAAGCTAAGAGAAAAGTGATCAGCGGATATGAAATGTTGTTAGGACATGTCACGTCATACCTCAATCGCCGCATCGCAACAGCAAGGTTGGTTACAACATGTTGTTTCTATTTTTCTGCGGTATAATTACCCTAATCGGATTATTACCCCCATCTGTTATTGTTTAAATGACTGATAAGGAATTCCATAATTTCTTTTATTTACACTCATTTTCCCCCTCAAAAAATAGTAAAACATTGATTTTATTTATTATTAATTTTTTAACGACTACTACCACTTATTATGCTTTTTACTTAAACAATCATCAGTGCTATATCTATCTATCTATCTATCTAGTGCTATATATATCTATTTCATCAGTGCAGTTGTATTCCATCTCAGTGATCCAGTATGTTTCAGATGAATCCTATAATACTCCACCATTTAACCCCTCCCTCCGTCATAACTCCATCTCCTACCCCATATGACTAATGACATATGACTAATGTTCTTCTAACCTGTCATGTTAACGCCCAGTCCCTTCTAACCCATATTGATGCATTCCAAGATTTTTTTCTTCACAACTTTTACCGTATAATTGCTATCTCCGTAACTTGGTTGAAACACACCATCCTACCCAAGTTAGCCTCCCTAACTACACCCTGCTCCGTCATGATAGAGTGTATAGGACTAGTGGTGGAGTAGGTATCTTTGTCCACGATAGCCTTAAATAAAAAATTCTCCTTCTTTTCCCCACATCCCTTTCCCCGCACATTGAATACCTGTTTGCTGAAATATCCACCTCCCCACATCCGTACTCTTTGGTTTCATCTACCTGCCTCCGAAAGTCACCTTTGATGAAACATTCGAGGCCATCCTTTACAACATGATCTCTTGATATTCCAAAATTTTTCTCTCCGGAGACCTCAACACCAATCTCCAGGTACCTTCTTCTAACCAAGCCTATCCATCAAATATCCTCTATTCCCTTAATTTATTTATAGTCCCTTACGATCCGACTCTTAACACCCAGCACTCCATCACTTGGCTTGTCGTTTATGATCCCGATTCCCTAAAAAACTCCTCACCTTAACACATCCGGTTCCTTTACAGTCTTCCCACGACCTCATACAATTATCCTATAACCTTCCCACCCTGCTGTTTTCCTCCACAACTGAATCCTTTCGAAACCTTGATTTCCTATCACCTGCAATCCTAGCGCCTGATCTTGAGATGATCCAATGGGACCCCATTTACACCTCAAACGCCATTGACTCCAGGGTGGAAACCCTTACCACTTAAATTCATACCATCCTAGAAGAGACGCAGCTAGAAGAAGATTTTAGGGCACCTGACTTTCTGAAGATTATACTACCATCAAGTTCAAGTTCCTCCGAAATAGCACTCAATCCTTAATATACCGCGCCAAATCTTTCAGCAATCCTTATGCAGTACCCCCGACTCCAAAGCAAAATGGGTGATTCTCCGCAAACTGTCCTTAGGTAAACCCACTCAAAACCAATCAATTCCATTTTCTGCCGATGCACTCAATTCTCACTTTGTCTCCAACACCTCCCTTCTAAAGGTGTACTTCAGAGTTCCACTTTGTCCCCCACGCCTTTTTCTATCAATGAACTTCCATCCTCCACCCATCGCTGTCAATACCATCTATATGCCGATGGTGCCCAGCTTTATCTCTCCTTTGCCCCGCTGATTCCTACGACGATATCCTAAAAATACAGGAAGATATCGACAGAATATGTGCTAGGGCAAACCTCAACGAATTCACTCTGAACGCGAAGCAGACGAAAGCCACATTGGTTGGATCTCCCTTTCTCCTCAAATCAACTCCTGTCGCTCCAAATCTCATCCTAAACAACTCATCTATCTCATTCGACAATTCTGTCAAAAACCTTGGCGTTATCTTCGATCAATCCCTCTCTTGGAAACCACATATCTCACAAATTTCCCGTCGCACTATCTCTACCCAGTTCAACCGTCCTCTCTCATCTTTTCCCACTTTGACTACGGCTGTATGGTGTACAGCGGACTGTCTGGGGCACTCGAAGCCAAACTTAAGCGCCTAATGAATTATGCAATACGTTTTGTCTTTAGGATCCCAAGAGATACGCATAAAACCCAGTACTATGCCGAGATAAAGTGGCTCTACTAGTCCTACCGCTGTCGGTATCTACTGGTCTTCTTCCTATACCAGGCCATCAGAACTCAATGACCCTCCTATATCCTACAGAGCCTACAATTTAAATCCTCCAACCAATCCCGCCAAACCAGATCCCGTACGTCCGATATATATCCTCCATCCCATCGAACTTATACATAGAAATCCTTCATAATGCAAGCAACATCCCTCTGGAACTCGATCCCCTCCGTTATCCGACATGCTCCATTAACTTCCAGTTTCAAATCGCTCCTCTTCGTGGTCCTATTCAACTTCCAATTCAACTGATCACTGAAGGAACACGATGGATCTTTAGAAGTACGAGGGGGGTAAAGAAAGTTCTAAGCCTGATATACATACATATAAATATATTTTCAACTTACATATTTTTATTTTTCAATATAGTCCCCTACAACAGAAGCACACTTTTTCCACCGCTTCTCTAACATCTGTAACCCTGGCAAAAATTTTTTTTTAGAAACCTTCCAAAACGACTTTGAGAGCTGAGATCACCTCATCGTCTGACGAAAAAACTCTCCCACACTAATGTTTTTTTCATATTAGGGAAGAGGTAGAAGTCTGAGGAGGCCAGGTCTGGCGAGTAGGGTGGGTGCGGGAGCAGCTTGGCCGTCTCCGTGGTAACTCTTGATTTGTGGACGGGAGTTTTGTCCTGCAATAGCAGCACACCTTTGGTGATCTTTCCTCGGCGTTTCTCTTTGATGGCCTCTCGCAGTTTCAAGAGACGGTCTGCATAGTATTTCCCTGTTATTGTCATGCCATGCTGCAGAAAATGCCAGCAAAACTCCTTCCGAGATTAACGTCGCCCAGATCGGTCATCATCTTCGAGGTTTTCTCGGCCAGCTTTGAAGAGTGTGGCCCACTTTTTGACAGTGGCATACGATGGGGCAGAGTTCCTCAATGTTGCAAATGTCTTCAAAAATTTCCCTCGACCCCATCCCATTTTTTACAAAATATTTTATCACTTAGAAAATTAGACATTTTTAAAGCGACCTGTAACTCACAACAGTCTGAAAGGAACTGACCTGAATTGAAAGGTGGAATTAGAGAGATAAGAACTTATTATAAGTAAACAATGACCTTTAACCCCATTCAGCTAATCTGTTTTCATTTCATTTCAAAAACTAGTTATTTATGTCACAAGACTGTAAAGTATGTTTTTTACAAGTGAAACTCCTTTAATGTACGGCCTTAACATTAAAAATTAAATTCAACAAATAAAATAATAAACGAGTACTCCCAGGTGCGTCCGCAGGATTTCCTCTAGGGGGGGAGGCTGATAAAATTTAAAATTTTCGAATAGGTCGAGGTATTCTGACCTTGTAAGGCTCAATTAATTATCAAAATAAAACTTACTGATATTTAAATGTTATAATAAGTGTTTATATAATGCTTTATAAATATAGTAAGTGAATAGGAATTTATTTATTGGTAGTTTTTGTTTCTCAAAATTTGTGGAGGGGGGGCAGCTGCCTTCGCCTGCGTACGCCCATGATACAAAAATCTCGCGAGCATCGGCGCGCCGGTATGCGCCGCCGCCGGTAAAAAATCATCAGCGGCCCGCCGCCGAAGATTTTTCTGTGGCGCACATGTCTAGTGTGTGTGTGTTTGTGTCTGTGAGTGTGTGTTTGTGTGTGAGTGTGTGTGTGTGTGTGTGTGTGTGTGTGTGTGTGTGTGTGTGTGTGTGTGTGTGTGTGTGTGTGTGTGTGTGTGTGTGTGTGTGTGTGTGTGTGTGTGTGTGTGTGTGTGCGAGCGTGCGTGCGTGTATGCGTGCGTGCGTGAGTGAACAGACTAGCTCAAAAACTATAAGCCGTACAACCTGAAATTAGGTATTTGGTGATGAATGTGATGATTTGACAGCAAAAATTTCCTCAAAATTGGTCAAACATAGGGGGTAGGTTCTTTATTTAAAGAATTTTGTCTAATTACTACGATTTTTTTCGATTTTCTCAAAAATGGCTCTAACGATTTTGATTCAACTTGACATTTGATGTATGTATGTGCCCGCGATATGACAGTCCAAATTTGATCAATTCGTGGGGGCACTTTAGTTAATTAATTTTGTCTCACTTTCACGTGTTTTTTTTTTTTATTTAATGAAAAACGGCTTTAACGATTTTTATCAAACTGGGTATTTGTTGCATGTATATGCTCGCTATGCATAGACAGCTGAAATTTCAACAAAATTGGTGAAACGGAGGGGGTACTTTATTTAATAAACTTTGTCTTATGTTCACGTGTTTTTTTTATTTACTCAAAAACGGCTGTAATGATTTTTATCAGACTGGGTATTTGGTGTATGTGTATGCCCACGATGTGACAGCCAAAATTTCATAAAAATTGGAGTAACGGAGGGGGCACTTTATTTCATAACTTTTTTTCCAATTGTTACCTTTCTCGATTATCTCAAAAACGGCTTTAATGATTTTGATTAAATTCGTCATGTTTAATGAAAATCAAGTCTTCTTTAATATCACTAACACTTATTAACACTTTAATAAGCTTTATCATTATTAAAATGTTATAACGGGGCTTAAATGGGGAAAGGGCCTTTTTTGTTTTCCTACAAAGTACCTTTGTATTTTTTTAAATGGAGAAATTATCCGTCTAAATATGGAATATGAAAAAATCAAGTAACCAAATACAGGAGAAAAAAAGAAAAATATTCCGTCAACTCATAAAACACGTTGAGCCCGGTCATGCGGAGTATGCCTTTAATGACAGGCCATTGTTTATAATTAAAGCCGTTCTGTTTATTTAATGGAAATGGTTTGTTTCATGGTAACTAAATGAAATTTTCAGCAATTACATAGAGAAATGTAAAATCAGACGACTTGGAGTATTATGTTTGCATTTCCGAATTATCGCAAGTAAGAACTTTTATTTAATAATAAAACAAAATAGTTTTCTTTAGAGAGCAAATAAAAACAAAAATAAGAAACGAATGTGGAAAAATATGTGACTTTGAGAAATGGCTACTAAAAAAACCCGTCAATTTCTAGTCTAAGAAAGTTGGTAAGTGAAAGTTGTGTGTTGCGCGCATCGCACCAGATTTTTTATTTTGATATTAATTAATATAGGTATGAATGAATATTAAACTCTGCATTCAATTGTCATCAATGTTTAAAATTTAAAAATTGTTGTTTCTTCTTTAGTAACTTCCAAACTAATAATACTTTTTTCAAACTAATATGGCTAACATTTTCACTATTCACTGACAACACTTCCATAACAATATATGTTGCGCTAATCAAAAACCATTAAATTTATTTGTAAATAATATTAATAAATAAATACAATACACAACGTTTTTGTAAAATTAATTTGAAAAAAAAAAAATCAACCATGAAGTTGGTTCGAGTGGAGGGGAACCACTGAGCTTATACTTCACCCTCTATTTTAGACAGGAAAGGCCTCTCTATTTTATCCCGTATTCTGGGGCTGTACTATGCCCGTGAATACAAGCCTGTCCCCACAAGTGCAATCTGTTACTTTTTTCGACTCTTCCTAAGGTAAACCATCAACGAAGTCAATATTTTGGTTTGAAAATAAAATTTAATAACATTGACAGGTGTGGTTTGTAAAAAATAAAATAACAAAAAAACAATTGCCCAGCAATGTCTTGTGATGATCATGCTGAGTAACAGAAGCTAAGGCCAAGGGTAGAAGACCCGGATGAAGGCCAAGAGAAAGGAGATTAGAGGTAATGAGGGATTGGCCAAGAAGAAAAGAGTTGATCCTCAAGAACTCTCATCTCGGTCACGGCGGAACCGACTCCTGATTACTCTCCAATCGTGATGATAGTAAGCCGATGCCTCTTGTTTATTGTCAGATCGTGGTTTTTTTCTTCTTTTTACAAATCGTCCTTAGCCTAAACAGAAATACAATTGCCTTTTTTTTTTTTCTTTCGATAGTTAACTTGTATTTCTAAATATTACAAGTTCCAAGCCCTAAGGCGCAAATTAAAAATTCATACCTGTAGAGTTACAATACTTGACAATATTAAGCTTATTTGTTATCAACATTAAGCGTTTAAATATTTACACAAAAGCTTCGAAAAGGTCATAATTATATTAGCCTTCGAATTTTTATCATAGAATACCCTAAATTTTTAATTTATTCCTCGCTTATTTTATATTCACAGGATGTCAAAAAGAATTTAACTTCAGGTATTTATATTAAATAATCTAAAAAAATATAATCTTAATATATAACAAATTAATGAATATATTGTAATGCAGACAATCCCTTGTTATTGAAGATGGGTCAGAAGCCCGAAACATCGGTGAATAATAAATTATAAAAACTAAATATGGAAGAGGTTCCTTCCTTTAAAAAAAAAACCTGATTTTATTTCCTGTTAACGCTTTTATTTATTATCATTTTTTTAATCTTCTGATATTGATTTAGTTGCTGTCTACCAGATTTCTCTTGTTACCTCTATCTATCTGACCATGTGTGTCATACGAGGTTGTGGTTTATTTTAGCAGTTTAATCCCAGTTCCCGAGTGGGAAGATCAATATTTATTTCGTGGGTGCACTACAAAAATAAAAACAACCGTCACCGCTTTACTCGAGTTTGCTGGCCCTGTCAAGAAGGTGTGCACAATCAGAAGATGAGCTGATAATTTTGGGAAACAAAGACGTATTGGCACGGGGAAGGGTGGTACCTGGTAATTCCTCTCTCTTGGCATGATTCAATTATCAATGGTTGCTTAAGCAAGGAGAGATCACATTCAGCGCCTTTTTATTCCGCTTTCGTATTGTGGAATATTTCAGTGTAGTCTCTTACAAAACTAAGTTTATTCAAATAATTAAAAAATCATTTGTAAAGGATTCATTCTTTCTATCAACTGTTGATTGGCAAGAAAAAGATCGGTGTGATGAATTTCTTTTCAGTGTATTTGTTTCGTGAGTCGTAATGGTTTGACTGCTAAGGTTATCGAAATTAGGTATTTTTTTTCTGTAACATACATATATAAGTGAGGAGTATGTCTCTATATCTTTAGTTTCTGAGTATTTAGTATTTAGTTTCTGTCTAAGTTTAAGTTTTAAGATTTCTAAAAAAGTTCGATACATTTTTAAAAATCTTGAATCTTGCAACATTCACATCTGCGCAATAGACAGGAATAACTCTTTAAGTATATTTTACTTTTATTTAAGGAAGGATCAGAGCAGAAATCACAGATTGTACTTATGGCGTCAGCTATGCTTTAAAGTTCTTTAGTCACAAAAAAAAATCTCCCAAAGATTTACGGTACTGGCCAAAACGTCGGTGGTCTTGACAAAATTAATAAAATGGTAAAAAATTGATCGTGATCTCGGTTCCCGCTAAACTGTACTAAGAAATGGTACTTGCTAAGTTTTACACCTAAAGGTTTGCTTTATCTGCTATATATATATATATATATATATATATATATATATATATATATATATAATTATAATTACATACTGAACGTTAATTTATAATCAATATATTCTTTTATATGGTATGACTTTTTGTTCAATAACAGTACGCATTTGTTAATCAATCCCAAATTAAAGACCATAAAATTCTATGATTCTAATGTATCCCTTGTCATTCTAATGCTGGAGAAGTTTATTTTTGTACTAAATTGAACATTTAAATACATTTAATAGATCAGTAAAATAGTGTAATGGTCATAGCCGGTTTAGGATTAATCACGCTATGCACTGTATTTTTTTAAGGTTTTTAAGTACTCAACTACGTAATTCAATTTTTCTGGTTTAACTAAAATTTATTTTTCTGACTCAGGTCTTTTTAAAAATAAATATTCAGGTTTAAATGAAATTCTTTTCAGAAAACTGACCGTCAAATTTAATTTATTTAGTGTGGTTCTAGGACCAGTTGAAGTAATTAAAGACCTCTTGAATTGATGACTACCAGGTAGCGCCTTAATTCAGCAACGCCCGCCAGTACATAAAGTATTGCGGATTTAGTTTCCTAATTAGTGAAGGCGCCAGTTCGTTGCTCCCTGACCATGGTCACGGACCTGCTGCTTCTGCGGTCTGCGTCGATTCGCTGTGGTCGCTACTTTGAGGGGATCTCTATCAGCGAAGCATCTCGTCCTTAGCTACAGCCCATTCACATCACCACAACACCACTTGTGAAATAACACATCTTATTTTTTTTTTTTGATCTTCTTTAGCCACAATGTAAGCTACGAGAGATCGCCCCGATGATATTACATTTTCGACAAGTGCCCTCCTCCTCCTATGGAATGTTTGGATTCTTATTATATTGGATTGTTAACACAAATTATTATTTCTTCATTGAAACCACTCGATTTTGAAGTGTCCTCTCACCTCTATCAAAACCTCTGTGGGAATTTATTATTTCCCCTTTGATTAATGTCATTGCTGAAATAATTAAAAAAACACCATATAAGTGGACATCAACAACTGAACGTTGATCAAAAAGAAAAAATAATGGGGATAGGATTCTTCAGTAATAAACAATGAATGTTTTAATAGAAAAATAAAAAATAGTTTTTAGAAGTTTTTTCAGGAAACGTAGCATAAACCATTATAAAACACAAATTGCCTAGCTAATAGGACTTTGTATTTTCATATTTCTATGTTATCTGTAAGCAATGGATTTACTTTTTAAATTAATGCTATATTATTATTTGGAAGAGGAGATTTGACAGGCCGAGGCAACGGTGGACCTCTCTGCAGGTAAAGGATTCGTTTTTTATTTTGGGAATACGACAGTGGAAAGGAGCGACAAAGTTCCGCCATTGCTGGAGGTCGATATTAAGGAAGCTCTGATTCTCCACGATTTGCATTGTTAGAATAAAAAAGAAAAAGTAATGTAAGCATTTCCTAAAATTATAAAAAATCATCAACGCTTGATTTAATTCTACATTTGTTTTCTGTATTCTAATGAAATTACAATAACTTATTTAAGCCAATGAGTTCTGTATCTTGATGCTAAGATAACAATATATGAACCAATATATCTGGTATTCGAAAATAATTATGAGAATCTCAGATACTAAGAACGTCCTAGCTAAATTTTCTAGGTACATGCCAAATGCATATTTACTCAAAACTTATTTTCCTTCCGTATTTCAGCCTCTTTGTATGATTCGGTCGATGAATTTCACATAGAATGGGAATATTGAGAATTGAAAAAAACATGCAAAACGACTTGGAAAAAAATTAATCCAACAAAGAATTCAACGGCTAATAAAAAGCTGATTCATCCATAATGATTTGTCTGCCTTTCACCCGTCACAATAAGAGTTGACGAGCGGGAAATGGTCTGACTAAATTGGAAATAATGACAGATGGGTTTGCGTGAGGTCACTGCCCAGCGAGACCTGTTCCTCGGCTCGATCCAATCTTCGCCAGCCACAAAGGAAATGGATGGCCTACGTTTTAGAGTTCATATTCTCATCGGTGGATTTGCGCGAATACATCTAAAATAAGCAGAAGCCGATTTTGTCACCGTCATTGTTGCTTATATATATAAATAAATGTTGACGTTGAAGGTTTGAAGGTTTTGTCAAACTTAAAACTACCAAACTGTGTATGCATCAGATATTCTCAGGTTTTGTAAAAAATCGTGAATTGCTGAGATCAAAGACGGAAGAGTCAACGTCAGTATTCCTATTAAGAAGATGATTTGGCAATATAAAGTGAAATTCTTTAATTATAGCACTCCCTTGGAAAGCAAAAAAAAATTAAAATCATTAAACTAATTAAAACTGGGATGATGAAACATGACGAAATGATCGAGAGCTCACAAGTAATTCAGCCGTCATAGGAAAGGTTTTCGTTTAACCATTGGAATATGAACCTTCGGAAATTTCAAGTAATAAAGTGAAAATCCAAGAATCCACAAAACACAATTCTCCATTAAGATTAATACAGATGAGTATGATTCAGATTTTAAGGGCGTAGGAGTAAAATTAATATTCTTCCAAAAATTCCAAATGGAATATGTTTCTTCTAGGAGAATAATCTGCGAAATTATTAGCCATCCTCTATCATCTTTGATGACTACACAAAACCAATTCGATTCTCGAAGGGGCTGATTGGCATGGAACAGATGTTAGATGTTTGTGTAACGGAAAGAAGAAAATAATTTTACCGGATCCCGTTAATGACACAGGAAACCTGCTTTGCATTACAGGTTCCAGTCCGACTCTGGTGCCCTTATAACTGTTTATGGAGTGAGCGGATCTCAGTCGGCGAGATGCTTCCACTCACCGCTTTACTCCTGTACGTCAGCTGTCTGTCCGCTTCTCCGGTAGTCTACGACCAGCGGCAAGAAGGAGAAGTCAACGTCCACGCCCAGTTCCAGGACGTCCTGATCCTCTGGATGCCGAAGTTAGGGGACGCGATTGCTGCGGTACCCACCCTGGTAAACCTCTTCTCCAGGCACCCTCCGGAAGCGACACCGCCACCAGAGTTCGAGTCCCCAGAAGGCAACAAGACGGCGATGGTCCAAGCAGCTTTGGAAGCGGCGATGCAGGAACTGGCGGAAATTGAACACCACACCGATAAGAATGAGCAGCCTATGTCTACAACTTCCGAATTACCTACAACAGTTAAATCTGAAAAATCTGAATAAATTATTTTTCATACTTATTATTTATTATTAAATTTCCAGCTTTACCTATTTTTATTTATTTTTTATTATTATTAAATAAATAAACCTCCAGTTGCTTTTAACTTACGGAAACATTTGAGATCTTCAGATGCATGTTGAAAATTTCGTTTGTTTTGAAATAACTCATCAATAATCTGATTCAAAAAAATGTTTTGTTATGTTACTTATTAGCATAATTAAATAATTAGTTCATAATGAAGAACCACCCAACAGTACCTCTTCCCAGGCTTGATTCAGTTATTCAGGTAGGTTAAAAAAGGAGATCTCTCATCCATCGCCTTTTTAATCTCCTCCTCACCTTCATGGGCATTTCATATGTGGCCATATCTCTTATTAGTAGGTTTATATGTCCGTGTAGGTTAGTTTGGAAACGTTTGTAAAGAGTCTTGATGTGTTCGTCGACTGTTGCCATGTGGAAGTCACTATGTAAGGTTTGATTAGTCTCGTAACAAGGTGCTTTTGAAATGAGACGTAATAATTTTGACTGAAAGGTCTGAAGTGTTTGTAAATGTAATTTTTTAGCAATCCCGTAAATCTGTGAACATTATTTCCATATAGGTATGTAGGTAAAGTAAGTATGTATATGTATTTGTACAGTTGTTCCACGAGTAGATATATAATTCTTACCTTCAGCTCTCCTATGTTTACTTAGATTTCTCTTCCACTTACTCTCCTGCCGTCTCTTCTTCAACCCTCTAGTTGTCCGTGGTACTGCAAACTCATTTCCAGAAGATGATTCTTCGCTCATGATAAAATAAAACCATAAACGTCCCACTTTTAAGTAATTTGCACAACCTGGCCACAAGCTAAGCACAGACAAAACTAAAGCAATTGTTAATCCTACATTCCAATTATAATTGGAATGTAGGATTAACAATTGCTTTATTCAATGATAATTATCATTGAACTTTGATCCCTTTGACATACAGCCATAGTCAACTCAATAGTTAGAGAAACATGACGAAAATAAAGAAGTTACTGGGTTTTATGCAAGAAGGGCACTTATTGGACTTAAAATAATTGCTTCTCCTGAATTCTAGGAATGAGATATTGAACCCAAATTTGGAAGGTAGGCACATCAGGAGTTGGTGATTCCAAAAATCCATTTGATGCAAAAAGGGCACTTCGGAGGAAGTGCCCTTCTTGCACCCAGGTCCTCAATTGATGGTCCGGTATTATATATTTGTCAGCCAATATGTCAACTATTCTTTTGTATAATTATTTTTCAAATATTTTTGACAGGGTTTGAAATTAACTCTTATTTTCTCTTTTCTACCTTCATTCACTCCTGCCTTCATGCACTCAAGGTTGAACTACAAATCAGTTACCCAAAAGAAAAGCCCCTGGTTATTATTTAATAACTGCCGAAGTGCTCCAATGCCCAGAAAAGCTCTGGTATTTCTGACAATTTACAACTGCATACTAAGGACATCAAAATTTCCACTACAATGGAAATATTCCATGATTCAAATGATACACAAACCAAATAAAGATATCTCCTACCCTTCTTCATACATACTTATCAGCCTTCTTCCGATATGTTCAAAAATCAGGGTTTGAAATTAACTCTTATTTTCTCGGAAAGAGAATAAAAGTCAAATCAGGACTTTTATATTTCAAATAAATAAATAAAAATCACATCATGACTTTTGTATTTCGGGCCAGAAAATAAAAGTCCTGATATGATCTTTATCCCAATGATAGCTAATATAAAAGTCAAAGCTTGATTTTAACTATTTAAGGATGAATTTATTAGCTTTTTTTTCGGATTTCTCCATATTGGTGTACATTATTGGATTAACCGTTTTTATAGTAATCTTATAGGGTATAATTAATGACCTTTATCGATCTTAAAATCGATTATTAGATTATCAAGGCTGCTGATAATGAAAATAATATCGATATAAAACCTCAGGCTCGCTCAGGTATCGATTATAGCTTATCCGATATTTACAATATTGAGGTCGACATGTAGGTTATTTAGGGCGCTGATTGTGAATATGATATCGATTTTTCGATTACGCACACAGGTATCGATTTATTATAACTTACGCGATATAAACGATATTGGGGTCTGCTCTTAGGTTATCTGAGGTGCTGATTATAAAAATGACATCGATTTTGAGATTCCGCCGTCAGGTATCGATTTATTACTTCTTGCGCGATATAATCGATCTTGGTGTCGGCTATAGGGTTATCTGAGGTGCTGATTATGAAAATGATATCGGTTTTGAGATTCCGCAGTTAGGTATCGATTAATTACATCTTGCGCGATAAATGAAATATTGTGGTCTGCTCTTAGGTTAATTGAGGCGCTGAATTCGGAAATGTTGTCGATTTTTCGATTACGCGCTCAGGTATCGATTTATTACAACTTACACGATAAATAAGATATTGGGGTTCGCTCTAAGGTTAGTTAAGGTTCTGAATTCGACAAAGATATCAATTTTTTGAATACGCGCTCAGGTATCGATTTATTACCTCTTAGACGATAAATAAGATATTGTGGTCGGCTAATAGGTTAATGAAGGTGCTGAATTTGGAAATAATATCGATTTTTCGATCAGGCACCCAGGTACCGATGTATTACAACTTACATATATAATTATATAAATTTATACCTGGGCGCCTGAATTTCCGAATTCAGCGCCTCCATTAACCCAAGAGCAGACCCCAATATCGTTTATATCGCGTAAGTTTTAATAAATCGATACCTCAGCGCGTAATCGAAAAATCTATATCATTTCCGTATTCAGCACCTCAATTAACCTTAGAGCGAACTCCAATATCTTATTTATCGTGTAAGTTGTAATAAATCGATACCTGAGCGCGTAATCGAAAAATCGATATCATTTCCGAATTCAGCGCCTCAATTAACCTAAGAGCAGACCCCAATATCGCTTATATCGCGTAAGTTATTATTAATCGACACCTGAGCGCATAATCGAAAAATCTATATCATTTCCGAATTCAGCGCCTCCATTAACCCAAGAGCAGACCCCAATATCGTTTATATCGCGTAAGTTGTAATAAATCGTACCTCAGCGCGTAATCGAAAAATCTATATCATTTCCGTATTCAGCGCCTCAATTAACCCAAGAGCAGACCCCAATATCGTTTATATCGCGTAAGTTGTAATAAATCGTACCTCAGCGCGTAATCGAAAAATCTATATCATTTCCGTATTCAGCGCCTCAATTAACCTAAGAGCAGACCCCAATATCGCTTATATCGCGTAAGTTATAATAAATCGATACCTGAGCGCATAATCGAAAAATCGATATCACTTCCAAATTCAGCACCTCAATTAACCTAAGAACAGACACCAATATCTTATTTATCGTGTAAGTGGTAATAAATTGATACCAGAGCGCGTAATCGAAAAATCGATATCATTTCCGAATTCAGCGCCATAATTAACCTAAGAGCAGACCCCAATATCGTTTACATCGCGTATGTTATAATAAATCGATACCTGTGCGTCTAATCGAAAAATCGATATCATATTCACAATCAGCGCCCTAAATAACCTACATGTCGACCTCAATATTGTAAATATCGGGTAAGTTATAATCGATACCTGAGCGAGCCTGAGGTTTTATATCGATATTATTTTCATTATCAGCAGCCTTGATAATCTAATAATCGATTTTAAGATCGATAAAGGTCATTAATTATACCATATAAGATTACTATAAAAACGATTAACCCAATAATGTACACCAATATGGAGAAATCCGAAAAAAAAGTTAATAAATTCATCCTTAAATAATTAAAAGCAAGCTTTGACTTTTATATTAGCTATCATTGGGATAAAGATCATATCAGGAATTTTATTTTCTGGCCCGAAATATAAAAGTCATGATGTGATTTTTATTTATTTATTTGAAATATAAAAGTCCTGATTTGACTTTTATTCTCTTTCCGAGAAAATAAGAGTTAATTTCAAACCCTGATTTTTGAACATATCGGAAGAAGGCTGATAAGTATGTATGAAGAAGGGTAGGAGATATCTTTATTTGGTTTGTGTATCATTTGAATCATGGAATATTTCCATTGTAGTGGAAATTTTGATGTCCTTAGTATGCAGTTGTAAATTGTCAGAAATACCAGAGCTTTTCTGGGCATTGGAGCACTTCGGCAGTTATTAAATAATTACCAGGGGCTTTTCTTTTGGGTAACTGATTTGTAGTTCAACCTTGAGTGCATGAAGGCAGGAGTGAATGAAGGTAGTGGAAGTGTCATTTGAAGTGGAATGTCTAATGAGTTGAGTACTAGGGTCTCATGTTCTGTGTTTGTTAAGTCAGTAAATGGGATGAAAACAGAAGAAAGGTGGTTAGCGAAGAGTTCAGATTTTTCCTCATCCGACACGGTCCAGGAACCATCTTCTCTTCGAAGGGGTGCTACAACCCTCGATGTTTTAGCAACTTATTGGTATGCTTCCACAAGCTCCCATCCTCTGTCAAGAGGCCAGTTATGTACGCGTATAGTTTGTTGTGTTAAATTTTTGTATTTCTCTTTTGATTTGATTGTTTAGTCTGTTGAATGTCTGTCTGAGGGGCGTCTATCAATCTGCCATATTTTACGCGATCTTCTCTTTGCTCTGATCAAATCTCTTATATATTGAGGATATTTTGGCAAGTTATTTGTTTCTGCAGAGTTGACCTGGGGTATCGCTGAATACCATGCCGCTTTTTGAACACTTTCTGTAAATATTTCGACAGCCTCTTCCAGTTCATTTTTAGTTTTAATTGAAACTGGGTTTGAAAGCGAAGACTCTAAAAACTCCCTAAAGGCATCGCAATCTATTGGTCCATCTATCAGCGTTGGCTTCCTTTGATTGCTTATTGCTTCCTCAAGCATAATTAAATGCACCTCGGAATGATCAGACCAAAGATCAGAGGTAGTAATTATGGTGTGAGATATAGTCCGCTGTCCTTTAGTAGTAAAAAAGTCCAAAAGGTCCGGTGATTTTCTTCTCGATACAGGCCAGTAAGTCGGTGTGTCCGAATTTATTGTGGCTAATGAAAGCTCGAGGATGGCAGTCCTCGAATTCCTTCCTCCTGCAGTGCACAAACGTGAGCCCTAATATTGGTGGTTCGCTTTGAAATACCCTCCTGCTATAAAACAGCGCCCTGAGGGGAAAAATATATTTAAAAAAGTATTTATCATGGTATTTAAATCAATAGTGGTAACTTTAATTAAATAAAAAATGGACAAGATATTGCTTACGTCCGGGGTAAAATTACGATTGTTGATAAAAAAACAAAAATAAGGCTTTAAGTTATTAATAAAAAGTTATTAATACTTTTGGGTATTGTACTATGTACAACGCCACGGAAACTTCTTTGTTATTTTTCTGTCTCATAACAACAACAGGTAATTGTATAAGAATTGTTTGAAATTTGTTTATGATGAATGATGTCCGATTAAGTAATTTTGATACTTATAGATTATTTCGCCAGATAACATGATAATTTACGGGTGTGAAATCATAAAGGAGACAAAAATAATAATACGCTCTCAGAGTCCATTCTAAAAAAAAAAAATCAACAAACAATAATATATAATTGGGGGTCAGGGACAGTTATAAAAGAGCCTCAAACTGGATTTGCGACCTTAATATGGTAATCGGAACCATTAAGAGCTCGTAACGGGTTCTTGGAAGCTTAAAAACTATTTCTCTAAAACAGAAGTAGTAATTTACTTCTTAAGAGCCGTTCAAGGCTGAGAGTATTTAGTTAGGTGTCGCCATCATTAGCTGTAACGGTGGTTGCCAGTCCTCTTTATTTACGACAAATGTCCTTTTATTTACTCCTGTTAGAAGATATAGTCCTTTATATTTTTTAATATTTCTAAAATTGAAGTAATCTAATTAAGTTTGAGAGCTCCCAATACCTCCGTTAACTAAATTGGAACTAAAAACTTGCACATTAGTTTCGATTATAATTGGAAATCTTCTAACAGGATATATACCTGTCTCATCCCAGGATATGATACTAAAAAGGCGCTAGATCACCTCCTAAAATATACTTTGGAAACGAGTCAATTTTTTTTGGAGAGAAAAGATTGGCCTAGGCCGGAAATCCAAAGAAGAGATATTTAATCATGTTTTTGTTCTTGAAATAACCTTGAGAGAAATGTTATAACTGAGACAGTTGATCATTTTGTTTTAGAATTTAGTGTTAATTTAAAAACCAATTTGACTGGTCGCTATTTTTTTAATGGCGAAACTGATCTCGTATAAGATTACCACAATATCTGAAGTCTTGTTTTAGAGATACATGGTTTAATAGTTCACTGTTTGACTGCGTCTTATTATTGGAATAGAATGGACTCGTGGTTAATTGGTAAAACAGGGATAATCTAAAGCGGAAGGGCGAGGCGGACCGCTAGCGCACTCGCTGGCCACAATTGGAGAGGCTCTACTTAAAACCGGTACCAGCCGCGAAAAAAACCCGGCACGGCTCTGAGGTAGAACAACCAACTCTACCAAGGGGATGATTCCTCCATCTCCCAAGGCTAATTCAGTCCGAAAGAACTTAGCGGAGGGGGGGGGGGGAGTGGAGGGCGGTTCTAGCTCCAGGTTTTTAGTTCCGTATGAGGAGGCGATGGCAGACCGCCCTAGATAAATCGAGATGTGGTTGATGTATCGCTGACAACCATTTCTTCCCCCTTTCCTGTTTGTCCAACTGAACGGTGCAGTGAGTCGTCAATATCGTTGGTTCTTTAAATGCAGAAACATGATTCTACTGCATTTAAGGTTTTTGGCATTTGAAATATTACATATACAACTGAAAGGCATTAAATTTAGTTAAACTGCACGTGTACATTACTATCAATGTGACCCACTTACAATAAAGGAAACTAATTAAACATAAACAACACAATCCTATTTTTTTTTAATAATGAAAACGCTTCATGGAATGTTTCACATAACACACACACCCAATATAAACATTCCTGTAGATAAATCATTATTTCAATATCACGTTCTATCACCATATAGCCATGCAAAATATAATTATATTTTTTCATTATTTTGAATATTTCTTGAGGAAATATTTCAAAACATAAATCAACTGGCCAAAAATTATATTATTATTATAAGTGTATGTAACTAGCCTTTATTAAAAAAATTTAGGGGGGGGTCTGGTGCGATGAGCGCAACACACAACTTTCACTTACCAATTTACTTTTATTAGAACTTGACGTGTTTTGTTAAATGCCATTCCTCAAAGTCACACAATTTCCCACATTCATTTACTTATTTTTTTAACCGACTTCGAAAGAGGAGGTTACTCAATTCGATACGTATGTGCCTTTTTTTTTTTTTTTTTTTTTTTTTTTTTTTTTTTTTTTTTTTCTATGTATGTCCACCGACTACTCCGAGATGGGTGGACCAATTGGAACGAAACCTTTTGCATCTTGTAGAGTATTTTCCTAATGTGGTCCCATTTAACTCTATTTTGGGTTCTTAATTTATTTAATAAGTTATCAAGAATAAACTTGAAAATAATTATTCAATTATCGCTTAAAATATTTACTTATTGGAAAAACATATGGCATATATAACATAAGGTATGCTCCAACAAACAATTAAAACACGTTAATAACTAACAAACTGCTTATGCACTTTCCTCATTTTTTTATTCTAACTTTGATTGGTTGATTTTAAGCAATGCTTAATAATGTTTCAATGTTCGATGAATCGGTTGGAAAAGCCAACCAATCAAATTCAGAATCAGAAGAGTAGGGGGAAAACATGAGTAGTCTGTTGTTAGCTATTGACGTGTTTCAGGTTCTTGTTGGAACAAACCTTATACATAACCTTAGATAAATTTTCAACAATAGATTTAAATAAAGATATTCTGGAGTGATACTTTTGTTATGTTATCCGGATTACTATTATCCGTATTTAATTTTGTTTCTGCAACTGTTGAAGCGTATGATGAAAATGGCTTGATTATGAGAAAGAAATAACTATTATCGAAGTTCAAATGTGGTTCGAAAATGCAATAGATACGTTCTCCAATTCCATATATGATGGGTAATTGTATGATTTTGTACTTTACGTTATGATAACGTCCCTAGCTTGTGTTAGTATCAATCCTTTCCTATGTAATTACTGAAATGTAGCAGAATAAATCTTTACAAAAGAGCCAGATTGTGTTTTCAATTTTTATGGATTTTGAAGTCTTGATCGATCTTTATTAAATCGAAAGAAATTTAAATATTCTATGAAGGTTGCCAAGACTTTCAAAAGTCAAAACCTCATTAAGTGTTTGCGGTTCCTGAAAGGATGAGTGCGCTTTTCAGGACCTAAGTATAGTGTTGAATGAATACATTTTATTGAAACAGATATGATAATGGACTTAAAACTGTCTGGGTTAGGCCCGATGCACACGGACGACACTTTTCTGCGATGCGGACTATAAGCCAGGTCAGAGGTACCTGGAGTACAATGGACCGACTGGATTTACCATTGTACTCCAGGTACCCCTGACCTGGCTTATAGTCCGCATCGCAGAAAAGTGTCGTCCGTGTGCATCGGGCCTTAGATGTGTTTATGGGTTCTCCGCATTCGAGGAGGCCATGCACTCAAGTACAGCAATAACTAACGTATATGTTGTGCATCATATTCCCCTATGAATGAAATGAATATTTTCCTAGGAAACATTCTCCCAGTAGTAGTGTAATAATAATTAAATCGTCTTTAAAGACATTTAAAAAAGAAATTAAAATTTCAATGTTTGCCAATGTTCATCCATCAATAAAACTAATGGCAAATTAAAGTTGATATCTCTCAAAAAAACAACCACATTGTATGAAAGTCCACGCAGCAAAAATATAGCAGCCATAAAAATGTTTGCTGTCAAAAAGGCTACTCCGCTAGAATTGAAACTGCAGCGTTTTCTACAAACTCATTTTCTGAATAATTGTTTATTAAGAAGGATATTATTCGTACCATTTCGCTCTCAAGTTTAGTCAACAATTCATTGAATTAAAGCAGTAGTATAATATCGAGAACAATAATGTCATTCATAATAATAAATTAACCATAAAATGACTCCCAAAACGCTGTCGCTTCTATCCTAGCGGCTGCCCCCGTTTTGATAACGATCAATTTTATGGCTGCCCCTTATTTGTTGCGAGTACTTCTATCCAATGATGTTGCTTTTGGAAATGCAATTTAGTTTAATTAGCACTTTCCAACGATAAATTTAAAGAAAGAAATATAAAAGGTCCCTACCGGAGCAGTATATCTCATCGCATTAGTTTTCAAAAGAATACTCAAGCGATCATAATTCAAAAATTAGGGTCCAATTTATTATAGGCCATATAAACATCTTCATTATATCATCATGTATATTCGAAATACGGCCAAAATCTCGACTATTCAGTGACGTACCTACATCATCTTGGAATACATCTAATCATAGAAGGCAGGGTGTTGAAAGGAGTGTAATGCACGACTTGATTTTCCGCGCGTATTCATAAAATTGAAAAGGTGACTCTTAATGTAATTATAATATAAAGGCCCGGGATAGACGAATGTGGTAGAGCGCTACCTGGGTTGACTTTTATTTCGCGACGGACCCACGGAATAAATCTCGTCCTTCCCACCTAGATAGAACAACCAACCAATGAACCAAACTCTCCTGTAGTGTCCGAAGAGGAGTACCAAATAATTTGGTTTTTGTTTTGTAATTATTACAAAACAAACAAAAAAAAAAAAAAAAAAGAAAGTACTTCGAAAACAAGAAATCAGTTCAAAATACACTTAAAATCTGTATAAAAAAAACACTTAGATTTTTTTTTATTAATTAACTTATTGCTTTCTATAAATTATCTCCCGCCTCTAAAAAGTATGAAATAAAAAATATTTTATAAAAAAAAAAAATTAAACCGACTTCGAAAACTAGGAAACAGTAAAAATAAATGCACTAAAAAGTATGAAATAATTACCTTCTGATTTTTATGAATACCCGGCAAAATCGGTAATGGTATAAAAAGTGGGAAAATGCAACAAAACGAAAAAAATAATTTTGATTTGTACGATTACACACTAACTCTTAATAAAAAGTATTAAGTTGAAATATTAAATACCATGTTTAATACATCACAATCATTTCGGAGGCGGCGCAAAATTTAAAATTGTTAACCCTAAATATTATGAAAAATCTATCGATTTTCTATTTTGCTGCCGCCTCCGAAAAGATTGTGATGTATTAAACATGGTATTTAATATTTCAACTTAATACTTTTTATTAAGAGTTAGTGTAATCGTACAAATCAAAATATTTTTTTTCGTTTTATTGCATTTTCCCACTTTTTATACCATTACCGATTTTGCCGTGTATTCATAAAAATCAGAAGGTAATTATTTCATACTTTTTAGTGCATTTATTTTTACTGTTTCCTAGTTTTCGAAGTCGGTTTAATTTTTTTTTTTTATAAAATATTTTTTTGTTTGTATTAGCTCTCTGAAGTACACTAATTTTTTTTTTTTTTTTTTACGAAATACTCCAATTCGTCTGATTTTATAATTCTTTATGTAGTTGTTGAAAGCTTCATATAGTTCCCATTAAACAAATATTTCCATTTAATGAACAGAACACCTATAATTATAAAGCATTGGTCTGTCATTAAAGGCGTACTGCGCATGCGTGAGCTCAACGTATTTTATGAGTTGACGGAATATTTTTCTTTTTTCCTCCTCTATATGTTTACTTGATTTTTTCATATTTCATATTTAGCCATTTCTTATTTTTAGGCGAAACGAGAGACAGATAATTTCTCCATATAAACAAAAACAAAGGTACTTTATAGGAAAACAAAAAATGCCACTTCTCCATTCATGCCCCCTCAGAACATTTTAATAATGATAAAGCTTACCTGATATTAAAATAATACTTGATTCTCATTAAACATGACGAGTTTAATCAAAATCGTTAAAGCTATTTTTGAGAAAATCGAAAAAAAACAACGTAAAAATGGGGAAAAAGTTAGTAAATAAAGTGCCCCCTCCGGTTTGTCAATTTTGATGAAATTGTCGCAGTTATATCTCGGGCATATACATACATCCAATACCCAGTTTTATCAAAATCGTTATAATCTAAATCGTTAAAGCTTTTTTTGAGAAAATCGAAAAAAAATGTAAAAATGGGGAAAAAGTTAGTAAATAAAGTACCCCCTCCGGTTTGTCAATTTTGATGAAATTGTCGCAGTCATATCTCGGGCATATACATACATCCAATACCCAGTTTTATCAAAATCGTTATAATCTAAATCGTTAAAGCTTTTTTTGAGAAAATCGAAAAAAAATGTAAAAATGGGGAAAAAATTATTAAATAAAGTACACCCTCCGTTTGACCAATTTTGATGAAATTTTTGCTGTCACATCATGGGCATATACATAAAACAAATTATAGTTTTTACCAGATTATGGTTTTTGAGCTCGTCTGTTCACACACATACAGACACACACATACGCACGCACACCCACACACACACACACACCCACCACACACACACACACACACACACACACACACACACACACACACACACACACACACACACACACACACAAATAAAGGTAAGTGAAAGTAAAAATGGGTTAACCATTTGATGACCAGGCGACGGAAGTTTTCAGTTTTAATCATTCGTCGCGTCACTTCATAACAACTGCGGATCAGAATTTAACTACCTCAGCGACATTTAAACCCCAGAGAATATAAGCGCAGCAAGCAATTTCTTAATTGATAATACGAACTGTTTCCTCATATTAAGGAAAAAAAATCTGGTGCGATCCGTGCAACACACAACTTTCACTTACCAACCTACTTCGGCCTGTTTAGATGAACTTGTAAACGCCATTCAGAAAGTCACAGAAGATAATTTTTTCCAAAATTATTTTCAGATATTTTCTTTGGTATTCTCTATAAGGTGTAGATTATTTTAATTACAGTAAAACTTAAGATCTCAGGGCCATTCCACATCAAATCATCCAGCCAAAGTTCAAAATTTTACCTCCCCCCTCAGATTTTGATAAAAATTTATAGGTATTAAGTACATACATGAATAAGAAAAAATGCCAAATTTTACCCAATTCCAACAAGTAGTTTCAGAATTATGGTCATTTGAACTTGTGAGATATTTGAAGTTCTGATGACGACTTGAGCTCAAAACCAAGTTGTAGGTGTTAGGACTTTCCTCTATAGAATGGGCATTAATTGAACTGGAGCATTCAAAATTTATTCATTGATTCTACATTTCATACAGAATCGGATGATACCATAAATATTAGAGAGATAATTTTCCATCATGGAAAAAAAAATTCTTAAACATAAAAATTTAGATTTTTTCCAAGTTGTAAAACAGTCATCGAAAAATGCCATGGGCAAAAATCTCTCTCCAACCAGCCTAACAAACTATATATCAATAGAAAGAGGATAAAATTCTCTATCTAATGATGAAATAATATGAGTGGCTCTTTGACTTATAAGGATTTTATATCGATTTGAATCAAATGTAGTAAAATTTAATTTAAAAGTGGCGCATACAAATTAATACAGCTGAAATATCCCTAAAATATCCTCATACAAAGATATATTATTGAAAAGTGCATCTAATTTCCTTTTAAATGATATAATGATATAGGTGGGCTTTTGAGTTGGAAGTGTTTTATTACAACTTAAATCTAATAAAATTAATTCAACTCAGTGTGATATGTACATTTCTGTATGGCTAAAATCTCTCTCCAAGACTAATAAACTATTATATATCGCTGAAAAGTGGATGAAATTTTCTATCAAATGATGAAATAATATTAGTGGGTTATTGAGTCATAAGAGTTACATTTCGATTTGAATGTAATATAGTGAAATTAATTTTAAAAGTGGCGCATTCAAATTAATACAGCTTAAATCTATTCCCAAATATCCTCATAGAACCATATTTTGCTGAAAAGAATAAGTACTCACCTTTCATGTAATTTAAGTATTTTTACGGGCTTTTAAGTTTAAAGAGTTTTTTTATAAGTAAAATTTTATATTTTCTTTTTTTTAAGAATTATTTTGATCACTAATCAAGTTAAAAACTATCCGGTCCGGTAAGTTGGCCAAAACTATATACATTGAGCCAAATTTCATTAAAATCGGTTGAGTAGTTGCTGAGAAATAGAGAGACAAACATCGGGACACGAGATTTTTATATATATAAGGATATATGATTCGTCTGCAAATTATCATTTTTTTTTATCCTTTAAAAACTTTTTTTTTTTTACTTCTTTCTTACTCATTAAAGATCCCTATCCTAATTGTACTTGAATAGGCAAAATTTAGGACTCCCACTGTAGCATCGTCCGATTAGCCTTAGTAGCATAAAGGGACATTAATATTATCTGAACCGTGGCCTGATATTATTGCATTGGTATATTGACAGAAAAGTTATTTAATTTATTTTTTGAGGGAGAGAAAAAATTGATGCAAGTAACTTGATAAGATAGTTGGAATGTAGGGAGAAATATAATACAGGATACCTAATTATTTCACAATCTGATCTTCATACTCCCAAATAACACTTGAGAAAATATTAATAAATACAAAATTTAATTTATAATAATAAATACACAATTTAATTTATTAATTGTGTAATAAATACACAATTAAATACTTTCAAATCTAATTAAACTTTGAAACTCCTAAAACAGCACCTTACATAACCTTCCTATCCAAATCATAATTACAAATAACATTATGCATATTTTGTTTTTTATTCATACTTTAACTTCTCTATTCTTTTCATTAAATACATACAAATTTTAGATCAGCAAACTCAGTTATTGTTATTATATTAATAGGTGTGAATAAATAATATTAAACAAATAATACACATATTTTGTGAAACTTCCTACTAACTTTTTCTTCTTAAATAAACATAAGCAAAAATATATTATGAAAAAAAGGTCCTCAACCTTTGAAAATTTAAACTTATTGAACATTACAGCAAATTATAATCATCTCACATTACAGTAAAATTATTTTAATTTGGAAAAAGCATTCATTTATTTATTTACTTACATAGTGTAATTTAACTACCTCAGCGACATTTAAACCCCAGAGAATATAAGCGCAGCAAGCAATTTCTTAATTGATAATACGAACTGTTTCCTCATATTAAGGAAAAAAAATCTGGTGCGATCCGTGCAACACACAACTTTCACTTACCAACCTACTTCGGCCTGTTTAGATGAACTTGTAAACGCCATTCAGAAAGTCACAGAAGATAATTTTTTCCACAATTATTTTCAGATATTTTCTTTGGTATTCTCTATAAGGTGTAGATTATTTTAATTACAGTAAAACTTAAGATCTCAGGGCCATTCCACATCAAATCATCCAGCCAAAGTTCAAAATTTTACCTCCCCCCTCAGATTTTGATAAAAATTTATAGGTATTAAGTACATACATGAATAAGAAAAAATGCCAAATTTTACCCAATTCCAACAAGTAGTTTCAGAATTATGGTCATTTGAACTTGTGAGATATTTGAAGTTCTGATGACGACTTGAGCTCAAAACCAAGTTGTAGGTGTTAGGACTTTCCTCTATAGAATGGGCATTAATTGAACTGGAGCATTCAAAATTTATTCATTGATTCTACATTTCATACAGAATCGGATGATACCATAAATATTAGAGAGATAATTTTCCATCATGGAAAAAAAAATTCTTAAACATAAAAATTTAGATTTTTTCCAAGTTGTAAAACAGTCATCGAAAAATGCCATGGGCAAAAATCTCTCTCCAACCAGCCTAACAAACTATATATCAATAGAAAGAGGATAAAATTCTCTATCTAATGATGAAATAATATGAGTGGCTCTTTGACTTATAAGGATTTTATATCGATTTGAATCAAATGTAGTAAAATTTAATTTAAAAGTGGCGCATACAAATTAATACAGCTGAAATATCCCTAAAATATCCTCATACAAAGATATATTATTGAAAAGTGCATCTAATTTCCTTTTAAATGATATAATGATATAGGTGGGCTTTTGAGTTGGAAGTGTTTTATTACAACTTAAATCTAATAAAATTAATTCAACTCAGTGTGATATGTACATTTCTGTATGGCTAAAATCTCTCTCCAAGACTAATAAACTATTATATATCGCTGAAAAGTGGATGAAATTTTCTATCAAATGATGAAATAATATTAGTGGGTTATTGAGTCATAAGAGTTACATTTCGATTTGAATGTAATATAGTGAAATTAATTTTAAAAGTGGCGCATTCAAATTAATACAGCTTAAATCTATTCCCAAATATCCTCATAGAACCATATTTTGCTGAAAAGAATAAGTACTCACCTTTCATGTAATTTAAGTATTTTTACGGGCTTTTAAGTTTAAAGAGTTTTTTTATAAGTAAAATTTTATATTTTCTTTTTTTTAAGAATTATTTTGATCACTAATCAAGTTAAAAACTATCCGGTCCGGTAAGTTGGCCAAAACTATATACATTGAGCCAAATTTCATTAAAATCGGTTGAGTAGTTGCTGAGAAATAGAGAGACAAACATCGGGACACGAGATTT
This sequence comes from Aelia acuminata, assembly GCA_911387785.2. Classification (NCBI taxonomy): domain Eukaryota; kingdom Metazoa; phylum Arthropoda; class Insecta; order Hemiptera; family Pentatomidae; genus Aelia; species Aelia acuminata. The sequence goes on from OU426981.1 coordinate 102,337,856, forward strand.
TTATATATATAAGGATATATGATTCGTCTGCAAATTATCATTTTTTTTTATCCTTTAAAAACTTTTTTTTTTTTACTTCTTTCTTACTCATTAAAGATCCCTATCCTAATTGTACTTGAATAGGCAAAATTTAGGACTCCCACTGTAGCATCGTCCGATTAGCCTTAGTAGCATAAAGGGACATTAATATTATCTGAACCGTGGCCTGATATTATTGCATTGGTATATTGACAGAAAAGTTATTTAATTTATTTTTTGAGGGAGAGAAAAAATTGATGCAAGTAACTTGATAAGATAGTTGGAATGTAGGGAGAAATATAATACAGGATACCTAATTATTTCACAATCTGATCTTCATACTCCCAAATAACACTTGAGAAAATATTAATAAATACAAAATTTAATTTATAATAATAAATACACAATTTAATTTATTAATTGTGTAATAAATACACAATTAAATACTTTCAAATCTAATTAAACTTTGAAACTCCTAAAACAGCACCTTACATAACCTTCCTATCCAAATCATAATTACAAATAACATTATGCATATTTTGTTTTTTATTCATACTTTAACTTCTCTATTCTTTTCATTAAATACATACAAATTTTAGATCAGCAAACTCAGTTATTGTTATTATATTAATAGGTGTGAATAAATAATATTAAACAAATAATACACATATTTTGTGAAACTTCCTACTAACTTTTTCTTCTTAAATAAACATAAGCAAAAATATATTATGAAAAAAAGGTCCTCAACCTTTGAAAATTTAAACTTATTGAACATTACAGCAAATTATAATCATCTCACATTACAGTAAAATTATTTTAATTTGGAAAAAGCATTCATTTATTTATTTACTTACATAGTGTAATTTAACTACCTCAGCGACATTTAAACCCCAGAGAATATAAGCGCAGCAAGCAATTTCTTAATTGATAATACGAACTGTTTCCTCATATTAAGGAAAAAAAAATCTGGTGCGATCCGTGCAACACACAACTTTCACTTACCAACCTACTTCGGCCTGTTTAGATGAACTTGTAAACGCCATTCAGAAAGTCACAGAAGATAATTTTTTCCACAATTATTTTCAGATATTTTCTTTGGTATTCTCTATAAGGTGTAGATTATTTTAATTACAGTAAAACTTAAGATCTCAGGGCCATTCCACATCAAATCATCCAGCCAAAGTTCAAAATTTTACCTCCCCCCTCAGATTTTGATAAAAATTTATAGGTATTAAGTACATACATGAATAAGAAAAAATGCCAAATTTTACCCAATTCCAACAAGTAGTTTCAGAATTATGGTCATTTGAACTTGTGAGATATTTGAAGTTCTGATGACGACTTGAGCTCAAAACCAAGTTGTAGGTGTTAGGACTTTCCTCTATAGAATGGGCATTAATTGAACTGGAGCATTCAAAATTTATTCATTGATTCTACATTTCATACAGAATCGGATGATACCATAAATATTAGAGAGATAATTTTCCATCATGGAAAAAAAAATTCTTAAACATAAAAATTTAGATTTTTTCCAAGTTGAAAAACAGTCATCGAAAAATGCCATGGGCAAAAATCTCTCTCCAACCAGCCTAACAAACTATATATCAATAGAAAGAGGATAAAATTCTCTATCTAATGATGAAATAATATGAGTGGCTCTTTGACTTATAAGGATTTTATATCGATTTGAATCAAATGTAGTAAAATTTAATTTAAAAGTGGCGCATACAAATTAATACAGCTGAAATATCCCTAAAATATCCTCATACAAAGATATATTATTGAAAAGTGCATCTAATTTCCTTTTAAATGATATAATGATATAGGTGGGCTTTTGAGTTGGAAGTGTTTTATTACAACTTAAATCTAATAAAATTAATTCAACTCAGTGTGATATGTACATTTCTGTATGGCTAAAATCTCTCTCCAAGACTAATAAACTATTATATATCGCTGAAAAGTGGATGAAATTTTCTATCAAATGATGAAATAATATTAGTGGGTTATTGAGTCATAAGAGTTACATTTCGATTTGAATGTAATATAGTGAAATTAATTTTAAAAGTGGCGCATTCAAATTAATACAGCTTAAATCTATTCCCAAATATCCTCATAGAACCATATTTTGCTGAAAAGAATAAGTACTCACCTTTCATGTAATTTAAGTATTTTTACGGGCTTTTAAGTTTAAAGAGTTTTTTTATAAGTAAAATTTTATATTTTCTTTTTTTTAATATGTAATCAACTCACAACAATGATAGGAACAGATTGTCTTCGTCACACCAACTATTGTTTCTATGCAAACTCAAATGTTCTACGTTTTCATGAGATAATTCAATAAAACTTTTATGAATTTCAGTTGGCTTTGTAAATGATGAATTTTCACTAGAAGAGTTAAAATATTTGCCTACTCTACAAATAAATTTGATTCTATACTCACCGCTACACGCCATAATTTCAATGGTTATAAGACAAAACGGTTTAAGCTGTCTATCATCACATCTATAACATATTCAATATTAACGAATATAACTAAATTAAACGCAGTAATAAATTTAGCACTTAACAAAAATCATATTCTTGGATAAGATAAAAAGATGTTTGGAAATACTCTTCTTGTGAAAGTTCATTATTTACAAAGAAAAGTGAAATTTATAAAATTCTAATTGAATTATCTCAAGAAAACGGAGAACATTTGAGTTTGCGTAGAAACAAAAGTTGGTCCGACGAAGACAATCTGTTCCTATCATTGTTGTGAGTTGATTTCATAACATTAAATTTTACTTATAAAAAAAAACTCCTTAAACTTAAAAGCCCGCACAAATTCTTAAGTCATATGATAGGTGAGTACTTATTCTTTTCAGCAGAATATGGTTCTACAAGGATATTTGGAAATAGATTTAAGCCGTATTAATTTGTCTGCGCCATTTTTAGATTAAATTTTACAATATTTGATTCAAATCGACATAAAATCCTTATAAGTCAATAAGCCACTCATATTATTTCATCATTAGATAGAGAATTTCATCTACTTTTTAGCGATACATAATAGTTTATTAGGTTTGGGGAGAGATTTTAGCCATACAGAAATGTACATATCACACAGAGTTGAATTAATTTTATTAGATTTAAGTTGTAATAAAACACTTCCAACTCAAAAGCCCACCTATATCATTATATCATTTAAAAGGAAATTAGATGCCCTTTTCAATAATATATCTATGTATGAGGATATTTTAGAGATATTTCAGCTGTATTAATTTGTATGCGCCACTTTTAAATTAAATTTTACTACATTTGATTCTAATCGATATAAAATCCTTATAAGTCAAAGAGCCACTCATATTATTTCATCATTAGATAGAGAATTTCATCTACTTTTTAGCGATACATAATAGTTTATTAGGCTTGGAGAGAGATTTTAGCCATACAGAAATGTACATATCACACAGAGTTGAATTAATTTTATTAGATTTAAGTTGTAATAAAACACTTCCAACTCAAAAGCCCAGCTATATCATTATATCATTTAAAAGGAAATTAGATGCCCTTTTCAATAATATATCTTTGTATGAGTATATTTTAGAGATATTTCAGCTGTATTAATTTGTATGCGCCACTTTTAAATTAAATTTTACTACATTTGATTCAAATCGATATAAAATCCTTATAAGTCAAAGAGCCACTCATATTATTTCATCATTAGATAGAGAATTTCATCTACTTTTTAGCGATACATAATAGTTTATTAGGCTTGGAGAGAGATTTTAGCCATACAGAAATGTACATATCACACAGAGTTGAATTAATTTTATTAGATTTAAGTTGTAATAAAACACTTCCAACTCAAAAGCCCACCTATATCATTATATCATTTAAAAGGAAATTAGATGCCCTTTTCAATAATATATCTTTGTATGAGTATATTTTAGAGATATTTCAGCTGTATTAATTTGTATGCGCCACTTTTAAATTAAATTTTACTACATTTGATTCAAATCGATATAAAATCCTTATAAGTCAAAGAGCCACTCATATTATTTCATCATTAGATAGAGAATTTTATCCTCTTTCTATTGATATATAGTTTGTTAGGCTGGTTGGAGAGAGATTTTTGCCCATGGCATTTTTCGATGACTGTTTTACAACTTGGAAAAAATCTAAATTCTTATGTTTAAGAATTTTTTTTTCCATGATGGAAAATTATTTTTCTAATATTTATGGTATCATCCAATTCTGTATGAAATGTTGAATCAATGAATAAATTTTGAATGCTCCAGTTCAATTAATGCCCATTCTATAGAGGAAAGTCCTAACACCTACAAGTTGGTTTTGAGCTCAAGTCGTCATCGGAACTTCAAATATCTCACAAGTTCAAATGACCATAATTCTGAAACTACTTGTTGGAATTGGGTAAAATTTGGCATTTTTTCTTATTTATGTATGTACTTAATACCTATAAATTTTTATCAAAATCTGAGGGGGGGAGGTAAAATTTTGAACTTTGGCTGGATGATTTGACGTGGAATGGCCCCTCAGTTATTTTCGATAAGTTTACATTTATATTTTTTTTTTAGGGGGCTTAAAAAAATTCCTTACTTCATCATCAGTAGGTTTTTTTAACCGTTTTTTGTAAATACATCGTGAATCGTAATCGATAGAAGGGCTATTTACGGCTCGTAGTAAATTGAAACCTGATTTCCGAATTTTCGCTTCTAAAGCCTTTCCAGATGCCGACAACGATTACTGTTCCAATAAAACCCCCTTATATTTCATTCAGAAATCTATTATGGAACTAAAATTTGGACTCTAAAGTATAATTATTGATGAATATCTTAAAACATATGTTTTTACCCCCCAAAAATCTTTAAATGATTTGCGCATCAAGTGTTATTCTACCAATTCAATTTTGTACTTAATCATTTCAAAGAAAAATCAAATACTTTTTATTTTTAACTCTACAATTATGGCATCTATTAATAATACACCGCACCTAATTTTATAAGCCTCTGACAAGTTGTTATGAAAACTCATCTCGTTTCCATGGAAACAAATGAAATTAATTCTATGTTGATGGTTTTATTGTTGACAGCACTGTATATTGTTTTTTACTCCAGCTCAGTTATCATCGGCACTTAGACAGAAATAATGGCTTCCATTATCTGCTATTACAGTAATCTCTTGCTTTCTTGAACTAATTTATAAGAAATGTGGTTGGCTATCCTTCTTTCGCCGATGCCCCACTTCTCCGTACTATTTATCCGGAAAGGAGGTTCTCACGGGTAACAATCGGATGACAGGAATTTCCCAACGCCGGGGTCTGCGGAACGTGAAGTCTGCAAAGTACTGTGCAACTTGACCTTAATGGTGCTCCGGAAAAATGCTGTACTATCATTACTCTCTTCTTGTATTCTTTATTCCGGGAAATCGGACCATTCCCGGGGGTAATAAGAAAGAATTGAATATTATTTTGATCATCTTAATCAAAATAATATATCATAAAAAATTGTTTTCTTATTGTAGATTCCTTTCAATAAATTTCTGTTGCACTGAAAGAGTTCTATAGTTTTCTGGAACCGTTACAAACATGTATTAATATGTAATCACATGTTTTCGAATGATCTAGGTCTTTCTGTCATGTTCCATTTCGGTCTAAATATCATCAGCAATGGTCCAGGGGCTGAGGTTGACCTTCAACTTCTAAGGAGATCGTTACTTTTGAATAAATGTTCTGTCACTTGTAGTTACTGTTTTGTAACGTTGTTACTAATTTGAGCTTTTGACCTTGTGTATTTTACGTTAGTAAAATTATTTATAGCCACACTGCTACTATATCTTAATTATCTTAGCCCATTTTAAGGGACAAAGCATCAAATGGATCAGGCTTATCACTGAAAAAGATAAGGTTTTGAGAGAATGGTCAGATTTTTTTTTAAGA